>CM061142.1:325456681-326056681 GCA_030789695.1 Scilla litardierei
CAACATTTAAGATATAGGAAGAGAGCATATCGTCTCAGAATACATCTCATCACATATATCATGTATAATCCAATATCAAGTCCAATATTGTCTCAAATCAAAAGAGAATATATCATTCATAGAGACAATATCACAATCATCACACAGATAAGATAAGCAAGTATACAATGTGTGAAACATAAGGCGAAACTACAATATCATATAAATATATATAATAGATATCACAAGAGTACAAGTCAAATGGACATCAACATGTCCAACAAAATACATCATGATCAAAAAAATACTACATCATGATCTCAAAAAATACATCATCATATATCATCATACATCATCATAAATTATCCATCATACAAACGACACACAAAAACTAACAAAAAAATCTATGAGTGAGTGTCTCCAGGAGCAGCAGATGAAGTATCAGGCTCGGGGTCAACAGTGGTATCCTCTGGAGGAGGAGCAACAGGAACAGCAGGAGTAGCAGGAGCACCCTGAGTAGATGCTATGCCAGGATACACAATGAGATCAGTGATGATGGGTGTAGGAGGCTCACGAGGCTGGGGAGGAACAAAACGTCTCAGATGCTCAGGGAAGGGTATTCCCTGATGCTGGAATGATAAGGAAGCCAACTCATGTAGACCAGAGACCATCTCAAAAAAGAATATCAAGAGAGGAGGGATCAGAAGTGGATGGCTGGTCTGCAGGAGGAACTGTGGAGGAAGACAGAGCTGAAGTGGATTTCCTCTTCTTTGATGCAGACTGCAGAGCCGAAGAGGACTTCGCCTTTGCAGCAGCATCCAGAAGAGGACCAAAAGGCACGGGCTCGTAAGGAGACAAGTCAATCCCAAAATGTCGAAAGACAAGAGTAAGAAGTCCACCGTATGGAATGTGAGAGGAGGAGGAAGTAAACTCGACCTTGTCCATCCTGTCAAGGAGGACACCGGCCCAGTTCACGGACATCCCAGAAAAGATCGCATACATACACCTCGGTATCTCCTGGGAAGACTGGTTAGAAGATCTGTACTTCGGTAGGATGTTGGACTTCACCACGAGGTGAACAGCCTAACCCCTAGCCGAGAACATAGACGACTTAACACTAGAAGATAGAGTTGAGGGTATCTCACGGAACATGTCCCGGAGGACAGACTGATCTGGCTCATCAATGTCAGAAATGCAAATGTCTGAAGGAAGAGATCCAGTAGAGGGAATCCTAAGTATGGTCCCTAAGAGAGTGGGATCAATGCGAATAGAAGTCCCCTGGACAACAATATCAATAAATCCAGTGGTAGAATACTCACCGCGAACGCGGTTAGCATAGAATAGCTTAACCAAAAATGGATAAGCCCTAGGAGATTCACTCTGAGAGAAGCGAAAAAGGTCAGCCAAACGGGTAGCAGAAAAGATGTCAGACAGTCTCTCAGCAGTGAAGGTGGGAAAAACGATGAAACGATCTCTAAGAAGTTTGATCCCTATGAGAGAGTGAAACTTTGCCAAGCATAGATCATCTCGACAAATCAGAACAAGGGGATCAGTAGGAGGCACGACATGGGTTTCTTCTGCAAAACTCGATACAAAAGGTGAAGGAGGAACCTCAGCGTTAGGCTTATTGATGCGAGCACCAATGGGCTTGCATGGACGCTTGAACTGGGGCTCAGTGTTAGAAGAAGAAGTCCCAGAAGGAGAATAACCCTTCGAAGTAGAATGAGAGGGAGATTCGGCATGTTTGGTACGGGCCTTATAGGGTTTCATGTTCTTGGCGATAGAAGGCTTAGGAACCTTAGGTTTCTTAGAAGCAATGATCTTTCCCTTTCCCTTAGTCTTGGGAGCCATTGCACAACAAATCGAACGATGATGAAAGAAAATGCATGAAAGATGCAACGAATGGAAGAGCCAATGAGAGGAATTCAGACCTAGGCGAACGGCATGAAGACATCGATGAAGCAATCGACAGTCGACGAATTGGAGAGTGACGATGGAGAGATCGACAGAGAAATCGAGCGGGAAGACGAACGGTTTCAATCAGAGGAGAGAGAAAACATGGGTCGAAAAAGAATTGTCTCGATGAATATAAGAAAGGGGCGAATTAATCTGGGCCGTTGGATCAAAGAATCGACAGCTCAGATCGAAGCAGTGAACCGCCACAACAGGAGACAGTCGACTGATGAACAAAAGTCAGTCGACTGGCTGAAATGATAAGAAATAGGCTTAGGAAGACAGACAGTAGACTGTTAAGTAACACACATTCGCCTGTCTGGGAGACAGTCGACTGTATAAAACACATCAGTCGACTGACTGAGAATCAGTAAAACTCATCAAAAAGACAGAGAGTACTGACGAATTTTGACAAAAATGACAGGCGCCTGATGACTAAAATGCAGTCGCCTGTTGAAACAACAGTCGACTTAAAATTGTCATCAGTCATCTGTGCGAAGGATACAAGTTTCTGTCAGAGAAGATAGAGTAAGGCAGTCGACTGTCGAAGGAAAGACAGTCATCTGTCCTGGTCCAAAAATGTACAGTGAGATAAAAATCTAGAGGATATGAACACTCACCCTAGGTCCTATACTCTAAACGTAAACTCATCATAAAATCAACATCAAATTATAAATTGTTGATAAAACAAATCTCTTAAAACAATATGAAAAAACGCATGTAATCACAGAAGTCTCAATTGCCTTTCTCAAGACACATATATGAAATAACAAATAAAGAGAGGCAACATGATGATATGAGCTCAAAAAGTGTTATAACAAGTATGTTGAGCTCCTAAATTTCAGATTCACCCATAATTCCTAATTCTCCACGCAACCTCACAAATGAATCTTCTTTAAGAGGTTTTGTGAAGATGTCGGCAATTTGTTTTTGGGTTTCAATGTACTCTAAGATGATGTCCTTCTTGGCTACATGATCATTGATAAAATGGTGTCTGACATCTATGTGTTTGGTACGGGAGTAGTGTACCGGGTTCTTGGAAAGACATATATCATTTTGGTTATCAACCATGATAGGGCAAGTATCACAATTGACACCATAGTTACTAAGAGTGTGTCTCATCCAAAGAACTTGTGTACATGCAAGACCCGCGGTAATATATTCCGCTTCAGTTGTGGACAATGATACCGAGTTCTGTTTCTTGGAAAACTAAGAAACTAAGGAATTTCCTAGAAAATGGCAAGTGCCACTAGTACTTTTCCTATCGGATTTGCATCCAGCAAAGTCGGCATCACTATATGATTAACTCATATGTACTAAATTTAGGGTAAAGTAACCCATAATCTAGTGACTGATTGAGATAACGAAATATTCGTTTAACCGCATTCAAGTGTGACTCCTTAGGTTTACCTTGATATCTAGCACACAAACATACGGAAAACATGATATCGGGTCTACTAGCGGTTAAATAAAGTAAGCTACTAATCATACCTCGATATAGACGAACGTCTACATCTTTTCCGTTCTCATCTTTGTGTAGATGAGTTATCGTACTCGTGGGAGTCCTTTTGCTTGAAGACGATTCCATCTCGAATCGCTTAATAAGCTCACCTATGTACTTTGTTTGATGTATGAAAGTTCCATCCTCCATTTATCGAATTTGCAGTCCAAGGAAGTAATTGAGCTCTTCCATGTGGCTCATCTCGAATTCATCCTTCATAGACTTAGAAATTTTTTGACAAAGATTAAAGTTAGTAGAACCAAATATTGTATCGTCTACATACACTTGAATCAAGAGGATGTCATTTTCATAATCTTTAATGAAAAGTGTTGAATCAACTTCTCCCATTTTAAAACCTAAATCCAAAAGAAAGGTCTTGAGTCGATCATACCAAGCTCTAGGAGCTTGTCTTAACCCATACAATGCTTTCTTAAGTTTGAAAACATGGTTTGAAAATTTTTCATGAATGAAACCGGGAGGTTGAGAAACATATACTTCTTCATTGACAATCCCATTTAAAAATGCACTATTAACATCCATTTGAAATAGTTTAAAATTCTTATGAGATGCAAAAGATAAAAGCAATCTAATAGCTTCTAATCTAGCTACGGGGGCAAAGGATTCTTCAAAATCGATACCTTCCTCTTGCCGGTAGCCTTGA
The DNA here is from genome assembly GCA_030789695.1 of Scilla litardierei. Taxonomy (NCBI): domain Eukaryota; kingdom Viridiplantae; phylum Streptophyta; class Magnoliopsida; order Asparagales; family Asparagaceae; genus Scilla; species Scilla litardierei. Next base: position 325,460,776 of record CM061142.1, read on the forward strand.
GCTACTAACCTTGCTTTGTTCCTTGTGATTACCTCGTTCTCATCGGTCTTGTTCTTGAAGATCCATTTGGTCCCAATAACTTGATGACCACTTGGAAGAGGAACGAGCTCCCAAACTTCATTTTTCTTGAATTGCATTAGCTCTTCTTCCATTGCCATTATCCAAGAGCTATCCTCATAAGCTTCCTGGATGTTCTTTGGCTCAATGGTAGAGACAAATGTGCAATGAGAGAACTCTTCAATTCTTGACCTCGTTCGAACGCCCACACCAATATCTCCAATTATTTGGTTATGTTGATGGTTGCGAATGGTCGGGTAAGCTTTGGGTATTCCTGCATCACTTAGAACATCTTCAACAATCTCATTAGAAGTGTTAGTCTCAATAATCGAATCATTAATCTTAACATTACTAAGAGGTTCACAAATAGCATCTATACTATCATCATCAACATGATGAAAATCAAAATCTTCATAAAATGATACGTGTAGAGATTCCTCGATCGTTGAAGAAGTTTTGGTGTATATCCGGTAGGCTTTGCTACGTGTGGAATATCCAACAAAAATTCCTTCATCGGATCTTGGCTCAAATTTATCTAGATTACCAAAAGTGTTCTTGATAAAACATTTTGAACCGAAAACTCGAAAATACTTAACTTGATGCTTTTTGTTATAAAATAACTCAAAACAAGTTTTGTTCATTCGGGGTCTCACTAGGATCCTATTGAGCACATAACATGCCGTGTGCACCGCTTCTGCCCAAAATTGTAGTCCAAGATGACTATCATAGAGCATGGTGCGAGCACACTCAATAAGAGTCATATTCTTTCTCTCTACAACACCATTTTGTGGTGGTGCCCGAGGAAATGAAAAATTGTGAGTTATCCCGGTGTCATCACAAAACTTTGTAAAAGACTCATTCTCAAATTCTCCTCCATGATCACTACTGATAGTGATAATGGTGGATCCTAAGAGATTCTGAATCTTCTTTGCAAATATGGTAAACTCTTCATAAGCTTCATTTTTATTAGTTAAGAATGAAACCCAAGTAAATCTAGAGAAGTCGACAACGACAACTAATCCATAATGAGCATTGCCTAAAGAAGCGGTTCTAGTTGGCCCAAACAAAACTAGATGAAGAAGTTCTAGGGGCCTCTTAGAAGTAATGCTTTCTTTAAGCTTAAAAGATTATTTACTAAATTTACCTCTTTGACACGAATCACAAAAGTTTTTCTTACTAAAAGCAATTTTTGGAAAACTTTTGACTAGATCATGCTTAGCTAACTTATATAAGTGCTTGAAATGAACATGACCAAAACGGCGATGCAATAATAGTTGTTCACTTATATTAGCAACTAAGCAATGTTCTACGATTTTAGGCAAGCTCAAATAATAAATATTTTTACGCCTAATACCGGTAAATAAAACATGTGAATTAGAATCAACAATTTTACACAATCCTTCTCCAAAGTTAACCTTGTAACCTTTGTCACAAAGTTACCTAATAAAAATGAGATTGTGACACAAACCACTAACAAGAAATAGATTAGTAATTAAGAGTTTTGAAGGGTTACCTACAATACCTACTCCAATGATGGTTCCCTTTTGATTACCTCCAAAAGTGACCGTTGCACCATCCTTGATGCTAATCACTTCGGAGAGCAATGAGGGATCTCCCGTCATATATTTGGAGTAACCACTATCGAGAATCTATCCTTTTCCTTTAGAGATAATATGACCTTATTGCTCTTTTTCTTTCTCTTGGGTACCTACATAATATACCATAAGCTCATGGTACCCAATGTTTGTTGGGTCCAATGGGATTAGCCCTTTGGAAGCCAAGTCCAAGTGGACTTCCGCTTCCCAACATAATTGCTATTCTTAATAACATCATGAAAATAGGAATCAACATATGCATTCCTATCATTTAAGCTAGTGTTCTTAGGACCCCAAATGGTGTATGTTTTGGGAGTCCTTTTTCTAGTTGCATACATACTTGTTAGATTTCTATGTGGTGCATGCTTCTTAGGAACATGGTTTCTAACATAAGAATGTGGTTGTGAATATGCATTGGACATACGAGAATGATATGTATGCTTGGGAACATGCATGTTGTATGAAACATATGGGTCATGCATGACATGTGGAGGTTATGCATACATGTAAGAATGATGCGTATGCGCATATTGGTGTATAGGAGCATGTACATGAGTATTTCTCATGTGTGGATTTGTACGTGTCCGTGGGTATGGAGCATAAAAATGTCATGAGTGTCCACTTGTGAAGTAGGAGATTTCCTACGTGGATGAATATTAATGTACATGTAAGCATGGCTTCTCTTTTGGTTTCCACCCTTAGTGGGTTTCTTGCCAAAAGGAAGAGATGGTGAAGTGGTGACTTTCTTGGTAGGTTTGCTACCTATAGTGTCTTTGACACCACTTGTGGATGCACCGGAGGATGGCTCACAAAGTCTATAGTGACACCACTATAGGAGGTGTGATCATTGTATGCATTTGCTTTTACAAAACCAAGACCAACACGATGTGTGGTTGGAAATTGGTTTGCTAGAAAATCGTCCAATTGTCCTTTTCCCTTATTTAATCTCACAATACGGGAGGACATGAGCTCATATTTCTCCTTAATAGAAGAAATGTTGGTATCCAAGGTGGACACCTGTGCTTTGAGCTCGTGCACTTATGTTTAAGTGAATCATTCTCTAAACCCAATTGTGTGTGTCGTGTAACTAGATCACTATTATCCTTAGGATGTGTTTGATCTAGTTGAGATTTGAGGTTGTTCACCTCATCTCTCAAAGTGACATTTTGAGAAGCTAAATTTTCTTTCTCAAGAGTTAAAGTATCAATAATGGTGTCATTGTTGATAATGCATGGAATGGATGGATTGCTAACATTCAATTTCTTTAAGCTAGTATATCTAAGCATTAGAGATTGATACTTAGCAAATACTTCTTCATTAGCAATACGTAATTCATCCATTGTTACCTCGGTTTCATCCATGTCGGAATCACTCTCATCGGAGAGTGGATCTTCTCGGGCCATGAAACACATGTGGACACTTTCACCCTTCTCATCATCGGAATCACTTGATGAGTCTCCACTTGAGTCATTGAATGTACCGACGAGTCCTTTCTTCTTGTCTCTCTTGTTCTTGTCGGACTTGTGGTACTTCGGAGACTTCCACTTCTCTTTGTTTCTTAGCATTGGGCAATCCTTCTTGATGTGCCCTGGCTTGTCACACTTGAAGCAAAGAGAGGAAGTAATATTAGTAGACTCAAATCTTTTGTTAGATGGAAATTTACTTTTGCGAAAGCAGCGTTGAAACTTCTTCGCCATTTGGGCCATTTCACCCAAATCCATCTCATCTTCTGAATCTTCACTATCGGAGGATGAGGAATTGGCGTTGAATGCCAATGCTTTCTTCTTGGCCTCCGAAGGATTCATCATAGCTTGAATCTTTAATCGGTTCTCTCATCATAATTCATAAGACATGAGAGTCCCGATAAGATTCACAACTGTGTAGGTCTTCAAGTCGTTGACCTCCTCGATGGCGATAGCTCTTCTTTCCCATTTGGAGGTCATTCCCATTATGATCTTCCTTACATTTTCTAGTTCGGTGTAGACTTGACCAAGAGCTTCCAATTCATTGGTGATGTCGGTAAAACGTCCGTACATCGATGCTATGTTTTTATTTTCATGTATATGAAACATATCGAAGTTTTGTACAACAACATAGAGTTTGGAAAGTTTTACCTTGTTTGTTCCCTCATGGGTAACGACGAGATAGTTTCAAATTTGATATGCACTCTTACATGTGCATATCGTGTTGAACTCATTCGGGTCCAACGCATAATGAAGAGCGTTCATTGCTTTTGCATTGTTGACTTCGGTGGATTTCTCGGAAGTCGTCCATTTTTCGAAATCCTCTTTGGTGGACTTGATGTATTCCTTGTGGAGGGTTCTCCAAAGTGAAGCACTCCTTAGTAACGTCTCCATCAGACATTTCCAATAGCCAAAGTTTGTGCCATTGAAACGTGGAGGACGCACCGTTGATTGACCTTCGAAAAGTGTGGACGCTCCATCACGGTCGTAATTGTTGTACGAAGGCAGTGGAGGAACGTTGTTGTTGTTGGATGCCATAGCTATAACCTTGGCTCTGATACCAATTGTAAGGACCCTGGCTATGGGGAAAACACTAGAAGGTGGGTTGGATAGTGTTTATGCAATTTAAAAAGATAGTTACACCAATTTAAATGCTAACCAACAATATAGTGCGGAATTAAAATTAAACCCAAAGAGAAACAAATGCAGATGCAAGGTTGTTTCAAGGGTTCGGATTACCCAAGTCACTTCCTGACTTGTTCCCGGTAATCCTACGTCCCTTCCACCCGGATACCTCCGGATACTCAAGTTAGAACCCTAATTTGAGGTTTCCTTAAAACCCACTTGTAGCAACCCTACAAGTGAAATAGAAATACAATCGATTGACCTTGACTCCCACAACTTGGGAGCAAGCAAACCACTCTCACAACCCGAGAGCAAATTCAAATAACGAAAGTTATGAAATATGAAAGCAACACTTACAATCACCTATGCCTTGAAGTAGAACTTGAAGGAGAAGTGTATTGTGTGTTGAAGACTCTCTTAGAAGAGAGGAAAAATCCCTTTCTCTTGACTGCACCAAATGCCTAGAAGATATCTCTTTGGTTCTAGGTTGGAGAGTAAGAGATTGAAGATAGAAATTCATAGGGCTTTAGGATTTGAGAGCTTTGATCTTGAGAATGAAACCTTGAAAGATTTTGCAATGGAATGAGTAAGTAACCTTCTCAATGGAATAGTAGATGCTTCTTATATAGGTTTCTCAAATCCTCAAAACAGAATTAGCAAAAACCCTGTTGAAATCCGTGAGAAAACTCTCAACGGATAGAATCTGCGCTTGCGACATTCAACTGTTGAAGAAACCATAGTCGACTGTTGCACAGTCAGATAGGGTAGGTGAGAATTCATAACGGTAACTTACCACGTGGACAATCGACTGATGAAGCATAGACAGTCGACTGTTGAACCAACAGACGACTGTAAATCCTACTACAGGCGACTGGCCGAAGATGGGTAAGTTAACAAAGTCTGGAAAAACTTCTGGGAGTACAGGACAGACGACTTACAAGAAGATAAAATTCGACTGTTAATCAAAACAGGCGACTGTAAATCCTTATATAGACGACTGTCAAAACCCTGAGATTTTCCAGAGAGCTGAGTCATCAAATTGGCCCACAGACAGACGACTGTTGCAGCATTGAGAGTCGACTGATCCATTAGACAGTCGACTGTAAATTTAACATTAGTCAACTGGCAATAAAAGACAGATCAATAGATTTTGGGCAAATGACAGACAAGCGACTGAGTTTCTGATCGCGTCCGAGTGTAGACCTGAAAAACGACTTGTAGTCTTACCGCAAGCGCATGGTGTAGCGGCGAGCGGGTATCGAACTCAGGGAGGAACAAATGACAGTACCTTATTCAAATCACCTAGCAATCAAAAGAGTGAGAATAGTTTGGATATCGCAATCACAATCGTTCAAATATCTAGAAAGTACCAATATAATAAAGCGTCTAGGGATAGGAAATCCCCACTACGGACCTTCTCTCATCCTTGTGAATCATAAGTTTCATTGTTGCTAAGCTTGAATATAGGTGAACTAGTCGCAACTTAATGTAGAACCAAGCTCACGCTCTCGCGCTATTGCCGGTCTATAGCAAACCTAGGATAGTGCCCACTCTCATGCAAACCCTAGCCTAAGCCGCTAGCGTGAAGAACGACGTCATTGTTCAATCGTATCTCGAGCCCACTCTCGTGCAAACTGGAGCTACGACCTAGGTTATGATAGTTCCTATCCGTCCAATCTCTTGCAAACAGATATTAGTATAGAATCACAATTAAAAATCCTAGCTTTGGCCCAATCTCTTGCAAACCAAATCTAGAGAAATCCAAATGTCAATCTAAATCGAATATATAGGCCTTCCTATCAATTAGGATCCAATCTCTTGTAAATCCCAATCGATATGAATTCCTAGCTACCCGTAATCTATCGATCAAAACCTAACCTTAATCAATTCTAGCAACAAATCTACGAATTCATCACAATTTAGAGATAGGGTCCATAGGGTTCATCCCCATGCCCTAAGACGACGGCACTACTCACTAATAATCATTCAAATCTCAGAAAAATCAATAATAACCACGTCACAATTCATTGCAAAAGAGAAATAATGCATAAAAATCGAGTTTTTAATAGAAATAGACAAACCAATGTAGATGCTGACGATCTCCAGCTGAGATTTCACAAAGAGTAGCCGTCAAAACTCCTAAAAGAAAGTCTAAAAATTAATGTTCAAAAGTCTCCCCAAACTAGGGCAAGAACTGGGTTTAAATACCCTCTAAAATCGTCCAAAAAATCGTGACCAAACTGCCCCTGCGCAGCCTAGAAATTGCAACCCTAACAGCAGGAAAAAGAGGGTCACTCGGCCGAGTGACCCTTGTCTCTCGGCCGAGTGACAAACCATGTATAAAAATAGTAACTTCGGGGGTTTCAGGGTCTGTCATCGGGGGGGTGGCTCGGTCGAGTGGAGTTCTTCATTCGGCCGAGTGAGCATTCATACTCGGCTGAGTAGGCCTCCTCAGGATCTCTGAAAATGCCAGTTACTTCAGCCTTTTCTCTGGACGAATTCCCTATACCACTCGGGCGAGTGAACTTTCTCACTCGGCCGAGTGGGCTTCTTTCGTTCGGCCGAGTATACACTGAAAATCATCGTTTACGTATCCGTTCTGTTCGGCCAACTAGGGCTTCTTGCTCGACCGAGTGAGTGGTCCACTCGACCGAGTGAGGTGATGCTGAGCTTATTCTTCTTCTTTTCTCCTCCTCGTCGCTCCTATTGATTCCCTTCTTCCACTCATCCTCTATCGCTGATAATTCTTCGAATGAGCCGTGGGTGACACTCCTAGGCGCGTGCAAATTCCTTGATCTCAAATTCGCTCCAAATCGCTCCATATTTCCTGAAATACGACAAAAAAAGAAATAGTGAAAAGCATCGCAATATTGTCGAGTAATCGTGAAAAACGCGATATGAGCAACCAAATCGACATGCAAACATGCAGAAAAAAGGTGTAAAATATGGAGTGATCAAAATTCCCCAAACTTACCTCTTACTCGTCCTCGAGGAAGATAAGTAAAAGGTGAACCCGACGGAAAAAATAATAATAATGAAAAAAGAAGAAATAGAAAGTAAGTAAGGAAAGAAAGCAGAGAGAGAAGTGCTAGATCATTTTCTCAGGACGTGGGTATCACTTACTCATATAGCTTACGACGAATATAATAAACACATGCCAAAGATTTTTATCTCGATATCATAATCATATGGATGCATTCAAATAGAAAGCCCGAGAATATCAAAGCAATATGAAATGTGGAATTGTTCTAGAATTAACATCGTCTGAAGCATCTAAAGCGGTATACATAATCATAGACCACACATTTTTCAATTGAATGTTTTCTATTTGGAGTATAAGAGATATCACACAATATGGATCAATAAGAATAGAAAGGTATGGTTTTCATGAAATGCATGCTAAGTTTCAATTCCTGGATTTCGTAAGTCTTTTAGTAATCTCACCGAGTACATGAAATTACCTAGCTTAGCTTGTCGTGCACAGTCAAGTAGCCACTCTCTCACACATCATTGGATCCTCTCCCTATAAGCGTGGTGGCATAAGATAAATCAATAAGTACATTCCCCATTTTTTTAGCTCCAATAAAAATAAAAGCAAAAGAGGGAAGACAGAGAGAAAGAGTATGAGATGGGATCATGTACACGCTTCTTTTCTCTTTTCTTTGCTTTTTCTCATTTTTTTTTCATTTTTTTCTTTTTTCTTTTTTTTGAATAGCATATATACATCTGAGATCCCAAATCAAAATATAGAAAATCATACAGTTTTTTTCTTTTTGATTTTGGGGGTAGTGGAGCATGGACTTTTATATCGGGGGAAAATGCCAAAATAGGATCCGCTAAAGGGAGATTCACCAATGAACATAAGTAGAGAAATAACGCTCAAGATATATGGAGAAAGAAATATATGTAACACTCAGTTCACTTTATGGGACGTGCACGACAACTTTCAGCAGAGTAATGTAATCTACTCAGTTAACTCACAGAAAGTAAACTAATCCAGTCATATCATCCTAGCATGCATTCATTCAACCTGAAAGTGAAGCGTACAATATTCATGCAGTAAGAAGTGATATAAGAAAGGAAAGCAGTACTCCAGATATAAACAATCAATGCGTGAAGCTTGGTGTGTTTTCTACGAAGAGTATACATATAAATTATCAGACTCAGCTAATAAAAGAATTTCATCCATATTCATACAGAAAAGAGTGGGTTACTATCTAAGATGCATAGCAAGATATAGCATATGATATCTAAAATAAAAACTATTGCATGACAAAGTAATACACATCTAGAGATAAGCTAACACCACGTCATCATCATTACAGAAAATTCATCTCTAGCAAAAAGATGAAAGAAATAAGGATAAAAAGGAAATAAAAGACTACTGTACAATGCAGCACACTTAAGAAAATAAAAAAAACGTGATGCATGATAAAAACGAAAAAGTGGGTGAAAATAGGTGTAAAAACAAAGAAATGTGAAAAGAAAGAAAATAAAAGGTGTCAAAAATAAGAAGTGCGTGAGAACTCACCCCCAAGCTAAAATGCACATTGTCCTCAATGTGCGAAGTGTGGCACACCGAAAGGCAAAAAGTGGGCGGGGTGGGTGAGGATGCATGCATGATGGGAAAAAATATATGAAAGAAAATGATATGAGAATGCGGGTGATGCATGCAGAGATCAAAATAGTGTAGATATGCGTGTCTCCAAAAAGTACTCCATCTCTCCCAAACAGATATATACAGATAGGACCATAATGTGAATAAAACAGTGTGTGGATGAGGGGTGCAAAATCAACAGGCTCATAAAAAGTATCCAGCGTATCGACATCAAAAATGTGGAAGGCATCAGTGTGTGCCTAAGGGGGTGGGGGTGGACCAGCACCGTCCTGTGGTGGAGGTAGTGGGGGGCATGGTGGATGCTGGGTGGGTGTGGGTGGCAGAGGCAGACGCGTAAGAATCTGATTCAGGCAAGCCTAAATACTAGGAAGTATGGCGACGCGGGTCTGGACTGCACTGACAGTGGCGGAGAGAGCCCTAAAGTCTCATCTGAGTCCAGTAACTGCCCCCTCAAGAGCACGAATGCTCTGAACTAGGGTGTCGGGGGGAGGTGGAGCAGAGGTTCGAACAGGTCGAACAGGTGAAGAACGGGGCTGTCTCACACGTCCGCCGTAAAGGATAGGTGCAGCAATGGGGTCGTGCTCGGGTGCTGTGCTCGCTAAGTGTCGCTCAGCCTCTGTGTGAGGCTAAGACACAGGCAAGGTAGACGAGGAAGGTTCAGCAGCAGAAGCAGGAGTGAAAACAGACGACGAGGCAGGCAGAGAGGTCAGTGACACAGAAGTGGGAATAGACGTCACGACACTCTCAGAGAAAACAGCAGCTGTGGGGACAGACGTGTCAACGGCTGGGGAGGCCGTGAAGGGCACAGAAAATGACTCCCCAGGAGTCGAGAACAAAAGTGAGGACAGGGCCGCCACTGCGGCGGTAAAGGAGGTCTCGCCGCTCTCTAAAATGGTGGTGGGACGCTCAGGGCTAACAGCGGAAATGGGATCGACAGAAATGGGCACAGTGGTGGTGGCAGTGGTGGACGAGGACCTAGCAAAAGTGCGCTCGACACTAATAGAAGTGAGCACATAGGTGTCGGGAGGTGCAGACAGGTCAGGTGCAGGCTGGGGGATCACGGGGTCCTGGGGTGGAATGAGGGGCTCCTGCTGAGCACCCTCAGGCTCTAGCACGTATGCGGCGGGGATAAGGAGATCCATCGTTGGAATCCAATCTCCGCCTGCGGGTCCTATAAGTGTCCGAGCAGGGCTCGGGAGAATCATGTAATCCTCAGTGAAAGGACTGTGGAGCCACACCCAATGCTGACGACCATGAGGACGCAGCATCCTCATCCGGGCCATAACGTCTATCGAAAGTGAAGTGGGGCCCGGTGGTCGAAGAAAGTCAGTAGGTAGGTCGATGCCGGTCATAAGTGCCAAAAGGGTAATCAGACTGCCGCAGCAAATAGGCGTCCGAGCACTGACAGAAATAACTATGCGGTCGATGTACCAACTGGCAATATCAATCTCGACGACGGGGACCAGGATGTCACTACCCCTATCGAAGACCCTAGGCCGCGTCATCGCATAGAGCATGTAAAGCTCTGGCATAGACAGCGTCTCGGGCTTGTACCTCACAAGAAAAGTGGTCGCCATAAGGTGCTGTGCAATGCAGAGACAGTGGTGGAGAATCGCAGATGCCATGGCCCTACTAGGGTCAAAGGTGAGTGGCGAACACATGATCCGTGTCCAGAAGGCATGCTGTCGAACGAATAGGGTGGGATGTGCGTGGGAGCGTAGGCGCGGTCTGGGATCGGGACAGTGGGCCACTGGAAGAAAGCTCGAAGCATGTCGAGAGTGACCTCGCACTCTCGATCCATTGATCGAAATGAGCATCCTCCAGGGGTTCGGGAAATAGAGCTCATAACCTCAAGTGTCGGGCGGATGTAGGTGTCCGCCGACACAGACAGAAAGTCACGCCAACCCACATTGTCGTACAATGTGAGCAGCCCCTCAAGTACCCCTAGGCGATCTAAGTTAGCAAGGTATGCAAACCTAGAGGGTACAATCGAGCGATGGGAGATACGCTCAAATCTGGCATGGTGTGCGTCATCTCTGAACGTGATCCCATCGCATCGATAGCGGGGGCCGGCTATGCAAGTGGTGGAATGAGATCGGCAGGAGGCGGTTGTGAAGGTGGGGGTGGACTAGGTGGTGGGGAGTCTTCCCTAGCGGAAGAGGAGCCAGGATCAACTGAATTCTTCCACTTGGAAGTGGGCTCCTGAGTGCGTGGCCTAAGGCGTGGCGGCATGTGTGCCGTGAGACGTGCACACTACCCAAATAAAAATGCGAAGTGCTAGATGATGGAACGAGTATACCTGAGCACGACGTGAGAGCAAAATTTGAAGTGTGCGAAGAGACGCCTCCTCCGCGAAGCTTCGAATGCGTCCAAAAGCTCCCCAAAGCTCCCCCAAGCTATCCTGAAAAGAAAACAATAAAATTAGTGATGTACATCAACAAATATGGGGGGAGATGGGGGTATAATAGATAAATATAGGATTAAATTAGATTTTTGGGCGAAATAGTCGTACGGATTGGAGAGAGGAGAAGAAAATAGACATTTAGGGCGAAATTGGGGGGTGATCGGCGGCTGGGAAGGCAGCGCCGGCGGCGATCAGCTGCGCAGTGGCGGCGGCGACCGACGACAAACGTCGGTTAGCGGTGGGGCGGCAGCTCGGGCGACTGGAAGCTTTGATTTGGTCGAAGGGGGAGGGAGTGGCAGCAGTGGGCTCGGGTGATTTTGGGGGAAAATGGCGTTTTGAAATTCGCGCAGCCTGTTACGCACTTATATAGGGAAGTTGCGACTCGGCCGAGTGAAGAGTTCACTTGGCCGAGTGAAGGAGGTTTCGAAAATATCTTCGCAACTTACAACTCGGCCGAGTGGTCTTTCCCACTCGGTCGAATGGACAAGTTCCACTCGGCTGAGTGGCATGGCCACTCAGCTATTTTTGAACGTGGAGGGTATCTGATTCACTCGGCCGATTGACAAGTCACTCGCCCGAGTGGCAAATTATACTATAAATTGACAAAAAATTTCAGAGAGTTGGTCTGTAAGGTCTTCCCTGATTGGTACTCCACTCGGCCGAGTGGAGTCTTTGCTCGGCCAAGTGACATATGTTATTCGGCCGAGTGGCCTACTGTTTTCTGCAACGGCTCTCTGTTTTTGTGCCATTCTCTGTTTTTCTTCCTCCAGTCAGTCTCTCCCTTCTCCTGGGGCCTGAGCGTGTTCCTGGAGTGCTCTCCCTTGCCTTAGTCATCCTTCATATGAATGATCTCTCGTTCCCCATCTCATGTCATTAAAAATAAAGCCCGTTGTCACGATTTTTATAGACACTAGACTCTAAACACTAAGAAAATTCTAAATTAAAAATGAAAATCAACCAAGAATGATATAAAACCGTCGGGTTGCCTCCCGACAAGCGCTCGTTTAAGGTCATGAGCTCGATCCCTTATGATTTTCGTTTAGCTCGTGATATTGGGCGCATGCGAGATACGCCCGTCAAATTTGCCGGGAAGGCCACTTGGATTTGGTTGTTGATGCTCGTGGGATTTCCTTGGTGTCCCCTCTTCATGGGTAGTGTTGGGGGATAAGTCCCCCAAGCTTGAGCTAGTACCAATCTTCTTCTTCACCGGTGACACCGATCTTCTATTCGGTGGAGCTTTCTTCGATTTGTTGGCCGTTGAGAGCTTGCAAAGCTCCCTTATTCTCGTGACATCAGCTCATCTTTGTCATCGACCGTTGAGCTATCCGGAGGGTCAACTTTTCTTTAATGCTAGAAGTTTAGCCTTCTTCAAGGCCATCATCATAGAGAGCGCCAATGGAATGTGGAATAGCCTCATTGATCACCTCATCAAGGAGGTCTACATAATCCAACTCCTCTTGGTAGGGCATATGCTTCATGGCTTTGGGTATATGGAGCTCAACCTCGATGTTCCCGACATTCAAGGATAAAGTGCCTTCCCGCACGTCGACTATAACACCGACGGTTGCTAGGAACGGGCGTCCAAGTATAAGTGAAGTGTCGCCCTCCTCCTTAATGTCCATAATTACGAAGTCGCAAGGCAAGCATATCCCTCCCGGAACTTGTAGAGGAATTTCCTCCGCAATCCCTACCGGCTTAGTGACCCGACCATCCGCTAGTTGTATTCTCATGTCGGTTGGCTTCAAGTCGGTCCCCGTATTCAATTTTCGGAACATGCTAAGGGGCATTAGGCTCACACTTGCTCCCAAGTCAACTTAGGCCTTTTGCAATGGGACTCCTCCAAGTGTGCATGGGATGTGAAAGCTTCCGGGATCCTTGAATTTCGCTGGCTCCTTTTCCCTCCAGGTGAACCAAGTTCCTTGTTCGGCAAGCTTTATTTTCCCCTTCCTTTTCTTTCCCGATATTAAGTCCTTCAAGAACTTTGCATACGACGGGATCTCCACTATAGCATCTAAGAAAGGTATGTTGAGGCTTACTTCCCTCAAATATTCAAGGAACTTGGCGAGCCTCTTCTCTATTTTGGCTCTCGCCAATCGTTGTGGAAAGGGCACCGGCGGCATGTAGGTGCGCTCCTCATTAGGCTTCTTCATTTCAAAATTTCCAACTTCTTGCGGCTCTTTCGTGCTCTCCTCTTCAATAGTCAGCTCTTTGTCATCCAAAATCTATACCATGGGCTCCTTGGTTTGGACCATGGCGGGAGTGGTATCCTTCCTGCCTCTAGTTGTGACTGCCACTACCGCATTTATGTGGCCGGTATTGCTCCGTGGATTGGGCTCCGGTTGAGCCGACAATTGTTGAGTGTTTTTGTTTAGCAACGTAAGTTGCTCTCCAAGTTGCGTAACGACGGTATTTAGCGAATCTTGTTGCGTTGTTAACCTAGCATTGATTTTTCTTTGCTCCACCATGAATTCCTCCACCCTAGCTTCATGATCCGATCGTGGTTGAGCTTGTGGTGGGTTTGGAGTTCTCCAACCTTGGTTATAACCGGGCGTCCTATACGGTCCCACTTGTTGCCTATGCGGGTAACTTTGTTGTGGTGGCCCCCTCGGTTGGTATTGAGGTTGTGGAGGTGGATGCCTAGCTTGAGGTTGTTGCGGTGGAGGGTTTAGAGCCCCTTCATTATTCATATACGAAAATCTTGGATGATTCCTTGCGACCGAGTTGGCCCAATAACCGGAGTTCCCCGCAACGTATTGCACTTGTTCCAAGGCTCCCTCTCCATGCTCTCCTCCTATGAACATAGCTTAAGATTGGTCTTGCCAATCACTCATATTGCCTCCCGTCGTAGATGTGAAGGGAGCTCCATGTGGCTCGGTGATGTACTTCTCCAATCTCTCCACTACCTTGTGGAGAGAGTCGAACTTATTGGAAAGCTCTGCTACGGCCTTGGCCTCATCTATGCTCATTGGCTTCAAAGAAGAAGAAGATTGCCCTCGCTCATCGCCTCATTGTTGATTATTAGAGGCCATCTCCTCTAATAGGGCCGTAGCTTCATCCGGTGTTTTGGAAAGAATGGCTCCGTTGGCGGTTGCATCAATGATTTTCTTAGTGCCCGGTTGGAGTCCATTATAAAAACTGTGAACTAGCTCCCATGCTTCTATGCTGTGATGGGGGCACTGATGCTGTAGATCCTTAAAGCGCTCACATGCCTCGTATAGGGTCTCCTGCGGTCCTTGCTTAAAGGACATTAGTGCGCTCCTAATCTTCACTGTCTTAGATGGCAGGTAGAATTTATCAACAAAAGAACTAGCCAACTCATCCCAGGCAGTGAATATCCCTGCCGCCTACGTCCTCAACCAATATAGAGCTTTGTCTCTGAGGGTGAAGGGAAAGAGTCTCAAATGGATAGCATCGGTGGAAACACCCGACATTTGAAAGGTGGCACACTTGGACAAGAATAGCTGGAGGTGATAATGTGGATTCTCATGGGAGTTCCCATGGAATGGGTCTTGTTGCATTAAGACCACTAATCCCGTCTTGAGCTCAAAATTCTTATCCGCCGCCAACTCCGGCATAGCGATGGTGGAAGTAGTGGAGGAAGTCTTAGGCCGAAGCCTATCTCTGATAGATATAATCCTCGCCACACGTGTCGCTAGTTCTTTCGACGTCTCTCGTCGGTTCATACAATTGCCCTCTATATTGAGTCTCTTCTCGGCTCTGATCCTCCTCTCAGTACGTTCGATTTCCGGATCAAATACTATATCCTCTGGGTCTGCCGTTGATCTTGTGTACATGCAAAGAAAAGCAGAGCTTCGATGGAATTGTTAACACGATAGAGGTGTAAAATAAAAAAATAAAACAAAAAAGGAAATATCTAAGTAAGGAAAGTAAAGCACTGTCACCTCCCTGGCAACGGCGCCAAAAACTTGATCGCGTCCGAGTGTACACCCGAAAAACGACTTGTAGTCTTACCGCAAGCGCACGATGTAGCGGTGAGTGGGTATCGAACTCAGGGAGGAACAAATGACAGTACCTTATTCAAATCACCTAGCTATCAAAAGAGTGAGAATAGTTTGGATATCACAATCACAATCGTTCAAATATATAGAAAGTATCAATATAATAAAGCGTCTAGGGATAGGAAATCCCCACTACGGACCTTCTCTCATCCTTGTGAATCATAAGTTTCATTGTTGCAAAGCTTGAATATAGGTGAACTAGTCGCAACTTAATGTAGAACTAAGCTCATGCTCTCGCGCTATTACCGGTCTATAGCAAACCTAAGATAGGGCCCACTCTCGTGCAAACCCTAGCCTAAGCCGATAGCGTGAAGAACGACGTCATTGTTCAATCGTATCTCGAGCCCACTCTCGTGCAAACTCAAGCTATGACCTAGGTTATGATAGTTCTATCTGTCCAATCTCTTGCAAATGGATATTAGTATAGAATCACAATTAAAAATCCTTGCTTTGGCCCAAACTCTTGCAAACCAAATCTAGAGAAATCCAATTGTCAATCTAGATCGAATATCTAGGCCTTCCTATCAATTGGGATCCAATATCTTACAAATCCCAATCGATATGAATTCCTAGCTACCCGTAATCTATCGATCAAAACCTAACCTTTATCAATTCTAGCAACAAATCTACGAATTCATCACAATTTAGAGATGGGGTCCATAGGGTTCATCCCCATGCCCTAAGACGACGACACTACTCACTAATCATCATGCAAATCTCATAAAAATCAATAATAACCACGGCACAATTCATTGCAAAAGAGAAATAATGCATAAATTGAGTTTTTAATAGAAATAGACAAACCAATGTAGATGCCGACGATCTCCATCTGAGATTTCACAAAGAGTAGCAGTCAAAACTCCTAAAAGAAAGTCTAAAAATTAATGTTAAAAAAGCTCCACAAACTAGGGCAAAAACTGGGTTTAAATACCCTCTAAAATTGTCCAAAAAATCGTGACCAAACTGCCCCTGCGCAGCCCAGAAATCACAACCCTAACAACAGGCGGAGAGGGTCACTCGGCCGAGTGACCCTTGTCACTCGACCGAGTGACAAACCCTGTATAAAAACAGTAACTTCGGGGGTTTCAGGGTCTGTCATCGGGGGGTGGCTCGGCCGAGTGGCTTTCTTCATTCGGCCACGTGAGCATTCATACTCGGCCGAGTAGGCATCCTCAGGATCTCTGAAAATTCCAGTAACTTCGGCCTTTTCTCTGGACGAATTCCCTGTACCACTCGGGCGAGTTAACTTTCTCACTCGGCCGAGTGGGCTTCTTTCGTTCGGCCGAGTATACGCTGAAAATCATCGTTTGCGTATCCGTTCTGTTTGGCCGAGTAGGGCTTCTTGCTCGGCCGAGTGAGTGGTCCACTCGGCCTAGTGAGGTGCTGCTGAGCTTATTCTTCTTCTTTTCTCCTCCTCGTTGCTCCTATTGATTCCCTTCTTCTTCCACTCATCCTCTATCGTTGATAATTCTTCGAATGAGCCTTGGGTGACACTCCTAGGCGCATGCAAATCCCTTGAACTTAAATTCGCTCCAAATCGCTCCATATTTCCTGAAATACGATAAAAACAAGAAATAGTGAAAAGCATCGCAATATTATCAATCGTGAAAAACGCAATATGAGCGACCAAAACGACATGCAAACATGCAGAAAAAGGTGTAAAATATGGAGTGATCATTTACGAAACACAGTCGACTGTCACTTGGACAGGCACCTGTGTATCGTTCACGAGTCGCCTGTGGGAATTAAGACAGAGAAGCCCAAAACTAGATTATAAAAGTTTGTGCATAATAGGCGACTGTAGAACAAAACACAGTCGACTATTTTTGTGACAGGCGACTGTAAAACGTTCAGCAGTCGACTGTTATAAACAATACAAGCATAATCAATAAAGAAATGAATAGGGGTCTAAGGACGATTGAACAAATGATGTCCTAAGACTGAAATGAAGATGTGTGTGTGCTCCAATAATATTCTACTTCTAAGCTACATACTAGAAGAGATATAAGAAATTTACATTGACGAAAACTCTCTTCTATCCAACGCATGAGCTTGAAGTCTTCATGGAGCTTCAATCATCATCTACGATTATCCAATCCATTTCATTTGCTTTCAATGATCTTTGAGTGTCATCCATTGCAAGTAGATCTTCATAATTAGCTTAGGCAATGGATTAACTGCAAAATAGGGGATTAGTTACAAGTATTTATGTTTGCTCATCATTAACACTAAGTAGGGAGAAGTCCAATACTCAATAATAAAATGAGTACAAGTGTCTCTGAACTTCGTCGGAGCTGTTTTTGCCCAACGCTTTTTTGTTTAACCCTAAGCTCAGATGGTTTGCTAGTCGACCACCTTGGTGACAGGTGAGCCCGTCATCTTGCCCTTCTGCTTTGAGGATCCCTCCTTTCTAGGTTGATCGTTAGCCAGGTTTTTGGGGTGCCCTCGCTTGACCAGTGCATCGATCTCTTTTTTGAGAGTCCAACAGTCGTTGGTGACGTGCCCATAGTCATTATGGTATTTGCCGAAGTTGAGGTCGTCTCTCTTCTCATATTTGCCCTTCTTTGCTGTCTCTTAGATCAGCTCTTCTCGTGGGGCTTAAGCGAGGACCTCCATCCTAAGAGCGCTCGATTTTGCACAAGTAGGGTGCTCCTTGCTACGAGGGCTCTTCTCTCTGGGTCTCTTGTCTCGAGAATCCTTGCGAGGGGTTTCCAGAGTTGGTTCTCTCGCCTTCTGTCTCCGCAGCGAGAGGGAGTGCCTTTCGCACTAGTTCTGGTTGGTTCCTCTGCTTCTTTGGAGATGGTTAACCGATTTGTTATGTTGAGCATTTCTGTGATGGTGTTAGGGGGGAACTGGTGGAGGGCCATTCGCAGGTGTTTGTTTTGGACGGCTTGAGTGAGTGTCGCTATGACAGTCACGTCCGGTGTCTCTTCCACATCGAGCGTTTCATTGTTGGATCTCTGGACGAAGGCTTGAATCGACTCATTCTTATTCTGTTTGAGTGAGAAGAGATGGGAGGACTTCTTCTTAAGACGTCGACCGACAACGAATTGCTTGCAGAACATATTCGCCAATTCATTGAATGACCTGATGCAGACATGGGGTAACCCTTCGTACCAGCCTTCTGCCCTCTTGAATAAGGTAGCGTAGAAGGCTCTACAAAGGTATGGCTCATCGGCTCTGTGAAGCAGTATTACATTCAGATACTTATGAATGTGCGACCACGGGTCGCCTCTACCATCATAAGCTGGTAAGGCAGGGAGTTTGAACTTGGGAAGAGGAGGAGCAGAAGTGATATTCTCCCTCAGCGGGGTTCGACGAAGCGCGGATCGGACGAGTTGAGATCCTCCATCTTCGGCTTTCCTGTAATTGGCTCCTGAAGATCGGTTTGGGATCTATTCTCTCCTACCGAATCCAACTACAGGGTTGGGAGGGTTATAACCCAGGGGGCCCCGTACATTACCTGATCCAGGATGTTACAGGTTGCTTCCCTATAATTGGAGGGGGTGGGTTCCCCTGGAGAACGAAGGCCTGATTATCGATCCCCATCCAGTCGCATAGGTGAGACATGAGGGTTGCGTTGTGTGGGCTGATCTCTAGTCGATCTACTATCGGGTCCCCTAGATCTCGGAGTAAGGCAGCGTCCCTGGTTGGTGTCAAGGTCAGGTTTAGAGGCGGCATCGGCTTATTTAAGAGCGATGGATTCCCCATGTTTTGGCGTATCAAGGTTACCAAAACACCAAGACTCCTGTCGACCAACTCTATGAATTGGGTGAATTCCTTCCGGGTCACCTCAGGCTCCTTGGTGGCCCATACTAGTCGTTTTGATGGTGATGTAGAGTCCGTGGCATCCTCCACCAGACGTTGTTTGCTTTCTGCTTCTCCTTCGGACCTTCGACCAGTCCGACGTTGCTGGGTCCAGCTGACATAGCTTTTTGATTTCTTCGGGATATCGAGCTGGTTAACGTTTTCCCACAGATGATGCCAAATTGTTAAGACCAAATATGACCGAGACAGCTGACATAGGCCCTTCATGCTGAGTTGGAGCCCCGTGATCGAGTAAATTGGGACCCTAGGTTGGAAGAACCTGGGTCGAGTGATGGATGTAGATGATGATGCAGTGCTCGATCGACCCATGGATAGCTGATGCATCAATCGTTCGAGGCTGGGAAGATCGGAAACAACCCTCACGGAAGATGTCAGTTCGTCGATCTACACCACAGAGACACGTTAGGAGGATCGGATATGGGTCCCGATCCAAATCCCCTCCGATGCTTAAGTTAGTATGGGAACTTAAGGATGAGAGGGAGCTTGGAGCAGCTGAGATCGACCCACAAAGGTTCGCCTTACGTCTGACGTCGCACGTTCTATAATGTAAGAAATATCAGCTGAGAAAGTAGAGTTCTATGTCTTAGATCTCGTACTGTGGAATTAGAACCCTCTCTCTATTTATAAGCATCCTGGGTCCCTTTAGTGACGTTGGGGAGATAACAGCCACCCATTATGGGGCCACGATCTTCTCCCTTTAATAGGATTAAATGTTGTATACATTCCCGCGAATTACGAGCCCGTCTTTAATCCCACATCCGAGTGAGGGAAATGCAGCGGTCGGCTGGCCAATGGTCTTTGACTTAGTCGATATCAGGCTTCTCTTGTGGGCCCCGTGGGCCTTAGTCATCCGTCGGTCGATCATCTCGATTGCCGGCCCAATGATTCAACAAACCCAAACCGCTACATCGGGTCTCCTCGAGTATGGTGTAAGTAAATATCAGACATGAAAACAAGGGTTCGACTAGACTAGTCATTATGATTTGTTGAGTCTCCTCAAGATCATAAGTGACTAGGGGTAAAAACCAATAGGGAGTCATATGGATGTGATTGATAATGGGTTTATCTACCAACTGCAGAGTCGATCAACTTGTTGAGTCTCCTCAAGGTTGTGAAGCTCAGTGTGGTTGGGTTCCTCAGGTTGAGTATTGATTCCCCGGATTTGGTTTTGATGATGAGCAAACATAAATATCGTGAACTAACATTGTGTGAGCACAGTTATGGAGATCGTCGCCAAAAATCTACGTATATCTAAAGCAACGTCTCAAGACTTCTCAAAGCACGTGATCGTGTGCCTGAAGCTTCGTTGAAGCGCTAGGAGCATTATTGAAGTCAAGAGATTCGAATTGAAGCTTTGAAGACGGTTTGTCAAGTTTATTTTATTTTCTTCTAGTTTCTTTCCATAGAATGTTATGCCTTGAGTAGGTCTTACATTATTAGAGCTAGGATTATCATAGAAGCCCATAGAAACTTTCCCGAAGCCTTACGCTTCATTTCACGGCTTCTAGTGTATCTTAGTTGGTTCAAGAAGGAGAACCAACCGACTAGATGGAAATCTAGTCAGTCGGCAATCCTTTGTGAACCGACTAGATCTCCTAGCTAAATTCAGCTCATTCACTGTTTGCAGTTAGTCGGTCCAAGAAGGTTCACCGACCGACTAGTTGTCAAACTAGTCGGTTAGGAATCCTTCTTAGACCGACTAGTTATGTCTTTCATTTCACAGCCTGAGCTACTGTTTATCATTAGTCGGTCAAAGAACAATCGTCGACCGACTAGTTGAGAAACTAGTCGGTTGGAATTTGTTCTTAGACCGACTAGTGCTGCTTGATTTCAGCCTATCATGTTTCAACTCTTAGTCGGTCAAAGAACACTCACCGACCGACTAGTTGTGAAACTAGTCGGTTGGCAAGTCTTCTTAGACCGACTAGTTCTAGTTCTCCTAAACTATCTTTATTGGCTGTCATCCTCTTAGTCGGTTCATGTTGAATCACCGACCGACTAGTTGATAAACTAGTCGGTCAGTGATCTTTCTTTGACCGACTAGTCTGCTTCAGAATAGAGCCGTTGGAGCATTAAATACCACGATTTCTCCTCTCTCTTTCCTCTATCCTATATATACTTGAAGGGCTTCTTTCATAGCATTCAAGGCTGCCTATATTGGGTTTTAGAGAAATCAAAGAGAAGCAAATCAACTCCATTCTAAAGCTATCTCTTCTCACTAGAATCT
The DNA here is from genome assembly GCA_030789695.1 of Scilla litardierei. NCBI lineage: Eukaryota > Viridiplantae > Streptophyta > Magnoliopsida > Asparagales > Asparagaceae > Scilla > Scilla litardierei. The sequence goes on from CM061142.1 coordinate 325,482,112, forward strand.
CTCCCTCACTCTTATTCCTCAAGAGAGATTCATTGATTGTGAGCCATTCAAGCCAAGGGCTTTGAATCCAAGTCACCAACTCCTTCCTAGCCATATATTGCTGTCCATCTTGGTGGAGCTAGGGTTTGGTGCTTGCTTCTTCCTCAAAATCCATTCTTGCCCTAATTTGGTAAGTATACTCAAGGCATAGGATTTTGTGGTAAGTGTTTCAATATTTCATTTACTTTGCTTTTGCAAGTTGTCACTCTCGGTTTGTGAGAGTTTGCTTAGTCCCAGGTTGTGGGATTAAGGTTTTGCGTGTTCCCGGGTTGTGGGATACACGGACATCGATTGTAGGTCGATTGCACTTATGGGGTTTCCGCAAGTGGGCTAAATGAAATCTTGGGTTAGTGGTTTCTAACTCAATTATCTGGAGGGGTTTCGGGTGGTTGGGACGTAGGATCACCGGGAACAAGTTGGAGAGACTTGGGTGGATCCGAACCCGTTATATCGTATTGTTTGAGTTGTTTAATTCTTGTTGTTTGTAGTTATTCTGCTTTGTTGTTTGTATTTTGCACAATAATTAGGAATAACTCTCTTGATTATTTTAAAGTAATATTCACCCCCCCTCTAGTACTTTTGCAGAAGCTACATAGGGCATTACAATTGGTATCGGAGTGAAGTTCATAGCTATGACAAACAATGACTACATCGTCTTCAAGAATCGTGAAGGAGCTTCTTCGGTGATGGAAGGACACTCCTCATCTAGGCCTCCCTTCTTCAACGGTACCAACTATGGGTACTGGAAATGTCGGATGGAAACGTTCCTCTGGAGTACTTCACTATGGAGAGCCATGATGACGGAGTATGTCGAGCCCACCGAACAAGATATCGTGAAGTGGACTACCGCGGAGGTCACCGCGGAGGTAATCAATGCCAAGGCATTGAATGCCTTGCAATGTGCATTGGAGCCCGAAGACTTCAATAAGATATGCACATGTAAGAGTGCATATCAAATATGGAACCAACTCCTCATCTTGCACGAAGGAACGAGTACGGTAAAGGACTCTAACCTCGTTGTTGCTAACAAAGAGTTCGAATTATTTCATATGCAACCGGGTGAGAAGATGAAGGAGTACTATGCTCGCTTCGTCGACATTACCAATGAATTAGAGGCTCTTGGAAAGACCTACACCCAAAAGGAGAAAGTGTCAAAGATAATTGATGGACTTCCTTCTTGTTGGGAAAAGCGTACCTTCGCCATCGAGGAAGGTAATGATATGAATAAATATACTGTCGTTCAACTAATGGGTACCTTGATGTCTTATGAGGTACGCACGGATAGTAAGATAATGATGCAAGACAAGATGAAGTCGTACTTGAACCAAGACGAGCCAAAGAAAAAGACAATTGCGTTCAAGGCTGCTCCATCTACATCTACCGATGATGAAGAATCAGAAGACGAGTTGGACATAGAAGCTTTGGCCGATTTGGCAAAGAAGTTCGACCGATTCTTCCGAAAAGGTAAGTTCAAGAATAATTCTAAATTTAGTTCGAATAATGCCTCCGCTCTTGTGTGTTATAAATGCAACAAGCCAGGACACATCAAGCCAGATTGTCCTCTCAACAAACACAAGGAGAAGTGGAAAGCACCCAAATACGACAAGTCAAGAAAGTACAAGAATGGGTACAAGAAAGGGCTTGTCGGCTCATTCGGACTCTTCAAGTGGAGAGCCGGATGATCAGCAAGTGGAGAAAGCAAACATGTGCTTCATGGCTAGAGAGGAACAAGTTCAAGAGACCTTCTCCGATGAAAGCGAGGATGAAAGCGAGGATGAAGGCGATGAGGTAACAATGGATGAACTTAGATTAGCTAACGAACAACTTTGGTCTAAGTTTTCTAAATTGGCTAGTAGATATAGCAAGATTAAAAATGAGCTAACTAGTCTCCAAACCTCACCTAAGCCTATCATCATCATCAACGACACCGTTGTTGAAAGTTTGAGAAATGAGATTGTAAATCTCAAATCTCAACTTGAGCATGTTCATGTTGAGGGTTCGAATGAACATGTGATGGCGGATTTGACGTCTCAAAACTCAACTTTGAGTATTGAGAATAAGAATCTCAAGTCACGTGTTTGTGCACTCACATCGCAATTGTCCACCTTGGATGCTTCTATGCATTCTCTCACTGAGAAGTATGAGTGCACATTATGCCGAATTCATGAATTCAATAAAGGTAAGGGCCATTTGGATAATATCCTAAATGACTTACTTCCGGCCAATCATCACATTGGCTTGGGGTGTAAGATGGGAGACTCATCCAAATCGGTCACGACCTTTGTTAGGCCATCTTCCGAAGCCTCAACTAGTGGGAGTAAACACATCATGGGTAGTTCATCTACCAATGGTGCTTCTGCTAGGTACACACCCCCATTTGGAAAGAAACCCACTTTGGGTGGACCTCCAAAGAAGGGTCATGCTTTCAAGTATACCATGCCACGTAGGAACACACCTCCTACTCCATATGTTCGCACGTATGATGATTATTATGCTCCACATCCACGAGCACGTGCACACCATGTGAGACACACTCATGCACGTTTTCCTCCACATGCATATGTTCATCCTCATTACTATATGAATGATTATCATCATGCACCATTTCATCATCTGCCATATGCTTATCCACGACATGCATCACGTAGACATCAACAACGTATGCATGCTCCTAATAGGAATAGGGCTCCCAAGACATTCACTATTTGGGGCCCGAAGGACACAAGCATGCATGAAAAACAAGCTTACATTAATTCGTATTTCATGAATGTCGTGCATAATGATGATTTTGTTGGAAAGTCTAAGTCCAATTGGACTTGGCTTCCAAAGGTCTAATCTCTTAGGACCCGATGATCTTGGGTACCATGGAAGGATATTTTTATCTTCAGGTACTCAAGAATAAGAGAACATATCTATATTTAGCTCCAAGAATTGTGTTTTCTAGGTTCAATCCACTGTGGGATACCAACCCTACCAACTCCTTGATTTGCAAGGATTTTCATCCTAATGGAGTTGATGGTGCTTTAGTGATGCACCAAAGTAGGGGGAGCTCAATGTTGTAAGTATATTCTTACTTTTGGTATCCATGTATGTAGAATACATGTAGATGTCTCTTTATGTTTTTAGACTATCTCATGCATATCTTGATGCTAGTTTTGAGCTTATGATTATGTACTTATCTTTCTCATGCTCATGGCATTCCATGCTTATTAGTGACTCATTTGGTGAATATATCTTTTGGAATGCATGCTAGTACTAGATTTGTGTATGCCGTAAATTTTATGAAGTTTCTATTTTTTTGGCATAACACTATTGCATGTTATTGGTTGCATGTTGTTTTTAATCACCTTGTCATCTCACATCACACACTTCACTTAGAATTGAAATGCTTATTCTTTGTGATCTTCTTCGATCGATGTTGTGACCTTTGGTGTTATATAATGTGTGCATCTTTTTCTTGTGCATGTTGGATTTATTATTGATTTCGTCGCTCGACGATTACATTTGATTTAATAGAAATTATTTCTATGAAAACATAGAATTTTTTTCCATGCACTTAATTCATCAAGAATGTTGATATTGGAGAGTATGTTCCATAACTCAATTGCTTTGAGTTTTGATGATTTCATTTTTCGATTTTCGACTATGGTCTCGTTGGCACGCCTTGATTTTCTTCGGTATTTTATATTTGGTATTTTCCATTGGTGTCATTTGAACCATGGTCATATTCTTAGACTCTCGTGCGTTTATTTTTAGCCATTGTTGTTGTCTTTGATCTCCTCCCGCTCTTTTTGCTAATGCCAAAGGGGGAGAGAATTAATAATGACGATGTGCTTAATGATAATTCAAAGCATTTTATCGTGAATCTAATTTGATATGTTAGATTCAGGGGGAGTCAAGATATAAAAATGGATTTAGACCCTAAATTTCGATATTTGAGTTCACATCTTATACTTTCCTCGTCTGCTTGATGCGTATGATCATTATTGAATGCGGAACTAACGTGTCATCAATGCAGGGGGAGTAAGTAAAATTCATTTGAATTATTATTATTGATTATTATTTATGTTGGTTTGTCATCACCAAGAAGGGGGAGAATGTTGAGTATTGATTCCCCGGATTTGGTTTTGATGATGAGCAAACATAAATATCGTGAACTAACACTGTGTGAGCGTAGTTATGGAGATCGTTGCCAAAAGTCTACGTATATCTAAAGCGACGTCTCAAGACTTCTCAAAGCACGTGATCGTGTGCCTGAACCTTCGTTGAAGCTCTAGGAGCATTATTGAAGTTAAGAGATTCGGATTGAAGCTTTGAAGACGGTTCGTCAAGTTTATTTTATTGTCTTCTAGTTTCTTTCTGTAGAATGTTAAGCCTTGAGTAGGTCTTACATTATTAGAGCTAGGATTATCATAGAAGCCCATAGAAACTTTCCCGAAGCCTTACGCTTCATTTCACGGCTTCTAGTGTATCTTAGTTGGTTCAAGAAGGAGAACCAATCGACTAGATGGAAATCTAGTCGGTCGGCAATCCTTTGTGAACCGACTAGATCTCCTTGCTAAATTCAGCTCATTCACTGTTTGCAGTTAGTCGGTCAAAGAAGGTTCACTGACCGACTAGTTGTCAAACTAGTCGGTTAGGAATCCTTCTTAGACCGACTAGTTATGTCTTTCATTTCACAGCCTGAGCTACTGTTTATCATTAGTCGGTCAAAGAACAATCGTCGACCGACTAGTTGACAAACTAGTCGGTTGGAATTTGTTCTCAGACCGACTAGTGCTGCTTGATTTCAGCCTATCATGTTTCAACTCTTAGTCGGTCAAAGAACACTCACCGACCGACTAGTGAAACTAGTCGGTTGGCAAGTCTTCTTAGACCGACTAGTTCTAGTTCTCCTGAACTATCTTTATTGGCTGTCATCCTCTTAGTCGGTTCATGTTGAATCATCGACCGACTAGTTGATAAACTAGTCGGTCAGTGATCTTTCTTTGACCGACTAGTCTGCTTCAGAATAGAGCCGTTGGAGCATTAAATGCCACGATTTCTCCTCTCTCTTTCCTCTATCCTATATATACTTGAAGGGCTTCTTTCATAGCATTCAAGGCTGCCTATATTGGGTTTTAGAGAAATCAAAGAGAAGCAAATCAACTCCATTCTAAAGCTATCTCTTCTCACTAGAATCTCTCCCTCACTCTTATTCCTCAAGAGAGATTCATTGATTGTGAGCCATTCAAGCCAAGGGCTTTGAATCCAAGTCACCAACTCCTTCCTAGCCATATATTGCTGTCCATCTTGGTGGAACTAGGGTTTGGTGCTTGCTTCTTCCTCAAAATCCATTCTTGCCCTAATTTGGTAAGTATACTCAAGGCATAGGATTTTGTGGTAAGTGTTTCAATATTTCATTTACTTTGCTTTTGCAAGTTGTCACTCTCGGTTTGTGAGAGTTTGCTTAGTCCTAGGTTGTGGCATTAAGGTTTTGCGTGTTCCCGGGTTGTGGGATACACGGACATCGATTGTACGTCGATTGCACTTGTGGGGTTTCCGCAAGTGGGCTAAATGAAATCTTGGGTTACTGGTTTCTAACTCAAGTATCCGGAGGGGATCCGGGTGGTTGGGACGTGGGATCACCGGGAACAAGTCGGGGAGACTTGGGTGGATCCGAACCCGTTATATCGTATTGTTTGCGTTGTTTAATTCTTGTTGTTTGTAGTTATTCTGCTTTGTTGTTTGTGTTTTGCATAATAATTAGGAATGACACTCTTGATTATTTTAAAGTATTATTCACCCCCCTCTAGTACTTGTGCAGTAGCTACGCAGGGCATTACACCTCTCCCATTAAATAAGTATATTCATTCATCTATATGGGTAAAGATGATCGCTCAAATAGTTGGAGGATATAGTTGAATAAAAACTATTTTAACTATATTTAAAAATCATGAACATATACTAAACTAGGGTAATTCTATATTTTACCGACGTGGAATCCGAAATCATAATATCCTTGAAAGAAATAAGTCATCTAGACAAAATGATTGATTAAGGAATATTTGATAAACCAAACTATGTTCTCACTGATATTAAAGTGTCCTTCCTAGCACTGAGTTAAGGACAATGATTTTCTTAAGCTCTAAAGTCTAACACAATAAATGCACGCTACTTAACACTCGCCTCTGTAAACATGGGCAGCTTGAACATACTGATGTTTAAGGCACATTTCTCAGTACAACTTGTTGAGTCTCCTCAAGATTGTATGGAAAACAGTTTTAATCCGTAAGGTTCGAAACTTTGATCAAATTGTTTGACTCGAAGATGAGTGTTAAAGCGGTGCAAGACTGTGTATCCAAATTAGATCTTGGGACGAACAACTCGTTGAGTTTTCTCAAGGTTGTAAAACTCAAGTGTTTGTATAAATGAGTTGCTTGCATAGCCAATATTTGTGTTAGGACAAGAAATGTCTAAGTATGATTTAGAAAGGAGAATGCACTAAAGAAAATTTATTGAGAAAGAATATTTGGTCTATCATAAGACAAGGCATAGTAGGGGAACAGAAAATGAGAGATGTTTGATGTCTAAAATTTCAGAATAATTGTTATACAAAGGAAAATAGTCTCACATATTAGCTAATGAACAAAAGTTGTCTTTAGGCCATACAGGACTTATATCCCACTTGGCGAATGTCGTCACATACTTTAGAAGAAATGTTTTGATGTGATTATAATGTATAATAATGTTGTATTAAGAACTAATACATAAATATACAAGTTAGTAACAAAACTTATCTATGGCAAAATAGACTAGGCCGTACCAAAGAGACTAGGCTTGACAAGTCACATAAAGAGGTGTCTCACAACCTCTCGTATTATGAGTCAAAAGACACTTGTAAATCTTGTCTCAAAGGTATGATGACCGAAACTCCTTCTGTAGGATAGTGGGAGAATGAGTTGCAGAACTAATGGTTGCATACATACAGATGTATCAAAACCCATGTATTAATTAGCCAAGATATGGTGTTCTTATTTTATTTTGACACGTGTTCTTGATAAAACACAAGTCTGATGAAATATAGAACATAATGACAGAAGTATTTGAACTGCTTCAATCAGATCGAAGAGTCGAATACTTAGCTATATAATTCTTGCGTAATTAAAAGAAAATGTGATTTTCTCTCAGGTCAAGTCTCTTAACACATCGGTGTGTTGGAGAGCTTGAATCACACTCTATTAGACTTGGTACGATACATGGCTAGTGACTAGGAGTTACAATCCTTTTTTCTGGATTAAGCACCAGATAATAATGCCTATGTTCTTGATAAGGTTATGTTAGAACCTTATAAAATATAACATTACTCAAATTAATCGTTAGGAAATCAAAGGGTAACTCGAACCTCGTGAGATGATGGAGTCGAGTAAAACATCATAGCTGATGATGGCCTACTCAACTTCCAAGAATCCATTCGGAGTAGGGACTCTGATAAATAGTTTGATGCGATCCGAAAAAGGTCCTTGCACGTAAATAAGGTATAAACCTTATATGACGTGCCCAAAGGAAGTGTTCCTTTTGGCTGCAAGTAAAATTTCAAGACAGAAGATTGGTGCAGAAGGAAATTAGTAAAGTACAAGTATGCTGGTTGAGAATGGTTATCATCAGAACTCCTATAAACGGATTATGATGAAATTTTCTCGCTAACAGATGTGTACAGATCTGTTCGGACCAGACTCGATGTCAATGCTCATGATGACCCTGAATACTGGAATATGTTTGTTTTTTAAATATGATTTAGAAAAACAAACTTACAGAGTTTTCAAGGTCATTGGGAGCGAATAAAAGGCATGCGACGCATCAAGGAGCCGAAACATATGTTTTGACAAAGTGGTCAAAGAGTTTGACACTTTATCAGAAATGACTATGAACCGTGGAGATGACCGGTCACTATTTTGGATTATTCTCGTAGAAGACGATAAGCTGGATGAGATCCATGCAAGACAAATTTTATGGATTCCAAGAGACCAAGGAAACGATTTGGATGAGATTCAACTCTGTGATCTAGTAGAAACATAGAACCACTTAGTCTATACTGAAGACGGTTTAGCAAATCCACTCACGAAGGCACTACCACATGAAGTCTAGAGAGACTTATATGTAAATGCGGTATGAGATACTGGGATAAATGGGCCTAAGTGCAAGTGGGAGATGTTCATAAACATCTTGTTCGAAATAACAATAAGCTGTTTGGTAAGAATTTACCTAAGTTAATAATATTGTAGTCTTCATTAGAACTTAGGTATAGTCCTGAGACTTAATGCGAGGTCAAACATATATCAAGATGGAGATCTCAATCATGGAGAAGTGTTTGACCGATTGTAGCATAGGTCTAAAACCATTCGTGGTCATAGATTTTTTGTGTAACGACTGGTTCTTCATGTATTTGGATTATCTATATTATATATATGTTTTTATGGATTTTCTCCTTATGTGTGATTTTCCATCTCCGTAGCTTTTGTTTTCGATCGTTTCATCGTGATTTCCTAGCTTCTTCCTTAAATCGTTGATCTTGGAGTAAGTCACTCATGACGAACTTTAAATCGCTCATATTTTAGAGTTAGAGTGATCTTAGAAGCTATAGAAATCTTCCCGAAGCTTCCCGCTTCATTTCGGCACTTTTCGTGCACCTTAGTTGGTTTAAGAAGGGGGACCAACCGACTAGATTCCAATCTAGTCGGTCAGGAACTCTTCTCGAACCGACTAGTTCATTAAATCAATAATTCAGAAGTTACTGTTTACTCTTAGTCGGTCTAAGAACAACCACCGACCGACTAGATGTGAAACTAGTCGGTCAGAACTTGCTCTCAGACCGACTCGTTCCTTTGATAAATTTCACCTAAGTTACTGTTTATCGTTAGTCGGTCTAAGAACGTTTTTCGACCAACTAGGTTGCAAACTAGTCGGTCAGCCATTGTTCTTTAACCGACTAATTCATTGACCATTTTGACGACCTGAGTTACTGTTTGCTTTTAGTCGGTCACAGTTGGTCTACCGATCGATTAGTTCTCGAACTAGTCGGTCAACAACTCTTCTTTGACTGACTAACTGCTGTCGTAAACCAAGGGTTTGCCCAGCCGTCGCAACTTTTCCTATTTATACCCCAATCATTTTTCTTTCTTTCTTTCTCTTCTCTTGGCCATTTCCTTTCCCCTTGACCTCTGATCTTCCCCAACCTTCCTCTCGCCATTCCTCCTTCCTCAAGAGCCCCTCTCCCTCTCCATTTAGGCCGGCCACCATGCTTTAGGCCGCCTCCAACCCCCAAAACCCCACAAAATCCCATTTCTCCAGATTTTCTCCCCGTTTCCAGATCTGAGCCCTAGTTCTCCGGATCGTTCTTCCGTTTTCGTGCTTGCTCGGCATCGTTCTTCCGCTACGATACGGGTAGTAAATCGATCCTTTAATATTCTCTTAACCCACATGGTGATTTTTGTTAAACCCTAATAAAAATGGATATTAGAGATATTGTGCTGATGTTGTTTTGCCATGGCAGCGATCTCATCTCCGTAGTCTAACATTTTGTGACGTGCCTCGTTGATCGTCATCCTCGATGCTAGGCAAGTGAAACTTGTCACTTAGGGTTTTAGGCCATGTTTTAGGCCATTTGCTTGTTGTAGGCGTAAAAGAGACTAGGCGACGAAATGATACTCGCCTAGGCGCAAATTTCAGGATCTAGCTTGACAACGAAGCTTGATCCGACTACTTTTCATTATTTGCACTTGTTGCCATCCATGCATCTTATCTGCCATGTTTAAATTCAATTAACGGTACGTGAATTATCTGTACATGTCATGCTATCCATGTTGAATGTTGCATTCGTAGCACACGCTACATTACTTGTACTACTCGATCCGGCTAGGCACCCATTATGCGGGCATAACCCTACGACATACGTGTTAAAAACACTTCCTGACTCGTGATCCAGAAGCGAGCATTACGTGTTTGGGGGTAAGGCCCTGGCTCGATACACGTGGAGGGGTAGAGATAAACGGTCACTTGAGCTTAGGAGTTGGCCCGATCAGCCACTCTAGCCAACAGGCAGAATCTCTGTGCACGACGTGTTTACTTGATGTGTTCACTTGACGTGATTTACTTGACTTGTACTTGTCCGTGTTTATACTTGTAAAACTTGTCATCCATGTCATACTTGTTACTTGTTGCTTGCACCTTACCTGTACTCACATACTAAACTTGTCATGATATGCATCATACTATAACTGCTAGGTTGTTAGTTTACCTTCCTTTCAGTTTCCTTGCCCAAGTCTTTTAGACTTGCTGACATGTGCTGTTGGATATGGATGACGTTTGTACACCCTTGTAGGGGATGTACGAGGGAATACGGACCTCGAACGTCGCGTACATGAAGTCGTGTGCAAAGGGAATCTGTTCCCTTGCGGAGAGGATCTCTAGATTAATGGGAAAGTCGCATTATATGTGCATAAGTGTATGCGACATATGGCTAATAAAGGGGTAATATCTTAATCTTATGTTGTACCATGCATATGGTACAACTTAAGCTTATAATGTGCCATGTATGATGGTACACCTTAGTTAAATTGTTCCAAAGGAACAATTACTCTTAAAATAACTACCTTGGGGGCTATAAATAAGACCATAGGGTTAGCCATTTCCTTACACTTTTGCATGGTATTCTTGCCTTGCATTTCATTCTAGCGAAGCTCTGCCGAAATCCTTCCTCTCTCTTTATCCAAGTTCTTAATCTAAAAGTAGAGATTTAGATTGTGGATTTAGTAGCCTTACTCCGTTCGTGAGAAGACTCGATCCGTCGTGGCGAATCCGAAGGCGAAGTTCCGTGACTACCGTTCCGCATACGCAAGCATAAGTCTCAACTTCATTTATCGATCCTAACTCTGTTTTGACAGGATCCTACATTGGTATCAGAGCCATACGGGTTCGCCCCGGTCAAACCGCCGCCCCGTCAAAACTATGAACGAGTCGTTGTCTTTTTCACGAATGGGTATCCTACCATTACGGATATGGTAGGAACGCTTCGTGACGGAGAGAACGCAGCGGTTGTTCTTTTCACGTTAGGGTCTGCTGTCATTACGGATATGGTAGGAACTCTCCGTGACGGGAAGAACCGACCGTTCATATCATCAAACTCTCTCTCTTCATGGATGCTGAGTCTCCATTCATAGGGAATGGGCGCTCTCTTCATGTGGAGCGCGTAGTTTACGAATTTTTTGAAGAGGGTTATTTTTTGGCACACGGCCATTGGAGGACAACTACTTCCTCGACGAACAGGTGCTTCACCAGAGAAGAAGGTGGTAGTTATTTCCATCAGGGAAGATGAATTTTGGTGCATGTGCACCATGGCCAAATGGGCTATGAAGGCCATGCACCCCCCCTCCCCATGCGGAGGGGGTTGGCTACGGCCAATAACCACCACGGCAACCCCCTCCGGCGGGGGTATGCGGCCACCCCCATGAAAGGGGGGAGACCGGCCATGGCCAAAGGGCCATGGCCGGTCAAGGCCAATAAGCCATGGCCGGGCCATGGCCGGTCGGCCCTGGCCGGCCACGGCCAGGGCCAGAGAGCCCTGGCCTGGCCAGGCCAGGGCTGGCCCTGGCCGGCCACGGCCAGGGCCAGAAGGCCCTGGCTGCGGCCAGGCCGCCCTGGCCGAGGCCAGGGCAGGGGCCCTGGCCCCTGGCCAGGGCCTGGCCGCCCTGGCTGAGGCCAGGGCAGGGGCCCTGGCCCCGGCCATGGGCCTCTGGCCGAGGCCAGGCCAGGCCAGAGTGGCTTGGCCGGCCTCAGGCCGAGGCCAGGCCAGGCAGAGGCCTGGCCGGCCTCTGGCCGAGGCCTGGCCTGCCTCTGGCCTGGCCTGTGGCCTGGCCGGCCCTGGTAGTGGCCAGGGCTGCCGCAGGTCGCCCCTGGCCGGCCAGGGCAGAGGCCCTTGGCCGGCCCTTGGTCAGCCTCGGCCAGGGCAGGGGCCCTGGCCGGGAGTGATGTAGACCAATTTTTTGGTCGACCAATTTGGGTGTTTTGGTCGACCAATCCGTCATAAGGTCTTGGTAGATCACGAACTTGCTGACTAGCCCATACGGGGTGTCAAAAGGCCTTGGTCAAACACGAATGTGACGACTAGCCCATACGGGGCTAACATTTTAATAAAGTTTTTTTTGGGCTCTACTCCTTGAAGATTAGCCATAGCGCTCTACTTCATGCGAGATTAGCCATGTCATTGTGCTCTACTCTACGGAGATTAGCCAATGTACTTATGATGTTGTGCTCTACTCTACGGAGATTAGCCAATGTATTTCAAATTTTTTGAAAAAGATGTTTTCAAATAGGTTATGTCCCGTCCTTAATCGGGATAGCGCAATTTAGAATCCCAAGTCCTACCACGATCCGGCCATGGTTATCTAACCCATGGGTGTGTAGAACAGGTTTCGTGGCTTGGCAATTGTTGCGCTAAAATTCTTTGCGCAAACTCTCACCTATTCCATTTTGAAAGATATGTTTTTCAAAAGTATTTTTCCATTGCTGGTACCATACGGGTATCATTTCTGATTTTTTTTACATGAGATAAGTAAGAGGGATACTTTGAAAGTTACTTCTAGATGGTAGTTGGGAACGTAGTGAACTTCTCGATTCTAGAGTAACATTTCAGCGCATCCAAGGAACTTATCAAGTGTTTAAAGAATCGAAACTTTATGCACAGAATTTTTATCGTGTTTTTCATTTTCTTTGCAGTTTTTTGATTCGAATGTGTCTACCGCTTCTAAGAACATTGTCGCTGCGCTTAACAAAGGTGAGAAGCTCAACGGCGACAATTATAAACTTTGGTCAATAAAAATCCAATATGTTTTGGAGGAGCAAGATGTGCTTGAAACACTCTAAAACGTAATGGAAGAACCTGAGTTGGGCAATACGGCCCAACACAAGAGGGACCGAGAAGCTTATGAGACTTGGACTCGAAAGAACAAAATAGCACGTATTACGTTATTGTCTGCAATGGACAATGACATAATGCGTCTATTTCGGGAATTCGACCTAGCCAAAGACATATGGTCTGGGCTAGAAATAAAGTTTGGTGGAACTTCGGTCACCAAACTCCGCTCCTTAAATATTCAATTTGATTCGTACAAAATGCGGCGAGATCAATCTATGAAAAAGCATCTCCGCCACATGGCGAATCTCATAGCTGAATTGAAGGATGCGGGTCTTACGCTGTCTGACGAACAGCAGATCCAAGCAGTCATTCGTTCACTCCCAGATAGCTGGGATAACATGAAAATGCACCTCACTCATAATGAGTGCATTAAAACTTTAAGCGATGTATCCAAACACCTCGAACTCGAGGAGGAGCGGATTCAAGCCGCAAAACCTAGTGCCGAAGTGCACATGGCTGCTAGTTCCTCACTTGGATGAAAGAAGCAGAAGGATAAACGCTTAAGGTTTATGAACGAACGAAAGCAAGAACTGGAAACCTCAAAGAAGACTAAGAACAAAAAGTGGCAAAAGAAAGTGCACTCAAAGAAGAAAAACTTGAAGAAGATCAAGTGCTTTAAGTGCAACAAGTACGGTCACTTCGCCCGTATGTGTACGGATGGAAGTGATAAGGTAACTTGTAGGGCTAATTACATATGTGTTTCTAGTTCCATGTTTCTTGTTGAATCTAATTATTTTTGGTTGATTGATTCAAGGGCCACAGACCACGTAGCGAAGGACAGAAGGTTCTTCGTAGAGTATCGAAGGATAACTCAAGGAACAAAGTGGATATACGTCGGCAACAACACTCGTGTTGAAGTCAAAGGCGTCGGAACATGCAAGCTAGTTCTCGACAACGGCCGGACTCTATTATTGCACGACGTCCTCTTTGCTCCAGATATTCGAAGGAATATCGTATCCGTGGTCATGTTAATGTCTTTAGGTCATGAATGGAGGTTCTATGAACAAAATGTTGACCTTGTTTGTAATAGTTCTTTAGTTGGGTCGGGTAATGTTTGTAATGGATTGATTGTTTTAAACACTATGTATGATTCTTCTTCTTCTATTAATGAAAGTTTCCATTTGACAAATGCTTCTAATTCTGAATCTGAGATCATTTGTTGGCATGCAAGACTTGGTCACATTGGACCAACTAGAATGGATAGACTTGCCAAAAGTGGCTTGCTATCTAATGTTTCAAAAGTTGAAATGTCAACTTGCGAACATTGTCTTGTAGGGAAAACTTGTCGCAAGCCGTTTGGAACTGGCACAAGGGCCGAAGTTCCATTACAGCTTATCCATTCGGACATTTGCGATCCAATGAATGTTAAGACAAGACGCGGGAAGTCCTATTTCATCACTTTCATTGATGACTTCACCCGTTTCGGTCACATTTATTTGATTTCTCACAAACATGAAGCTTTATATTGCTTCAAAAACTATATGAGTTTAGTGGAAAATCAACTAGATCGCAAGATAAAGTTCTTGCGAACCGATCGGGGTGGAGAATATCAATCAACGAGTTTTAAGGAACTCTGTGATGAAAAAGGCATAGTTCATCAAATAACTATGCCTTATACTCCACAACAAAACGGTGTTGCGGAAAGAAGAAATAGGACATTGATGGAAATGGTCCGATCAATGATGTCTCAGGCAAATTTGCCCATCACCTTTTGGGGTGATGCATTATTGACGGCAGCATTCATCTTAAACCGTGTACCCTCGAAGTCGGTAAGTTCTACTCCTTATGAGTTGTGAAACAATAGAACTCCAGACTTAAGCATTCTAAAACCTTGGGGTTGTGCCTCTTATGCACATTTATCCTCTCACAAATATGGCAAACTTGGGCCACGTGGGAGGAAGTGTATCTTCATCCGATACACTGAAAACTCCAAAGGATATGTTTTCGTCGGTCAAGAGGACAATGTGGGTCTAATAGAATTCGAATCGAGGAATGTTGTCTTCTTGGAAAACGAGTTTCCAAGACATGGTGAGATAAGTCAAGACTTATCCTTGTTTGAGACTTGGGATCAAGAAGGATCGGAACGTTCGAGTGGGGGAATTCTTGGTAAAGAGGAAAATGACCCTCATACTTCACCTATGGATGATACGAACGATACCAATCCTATTCGAGTGGGAGTGATGTTATTCCAAGTGGGAGTGATGTCATTCCAAGTGGGAGTGATCAAACTCAAGCAAGACGTAGTAATCGAACGAGGCTAACACCTCTGAGATTTGAGGATGAATTTCCTCAAACATTTATGACATTACTACAAGATGATGACAAACCTGCAAATTTCAAACAGACCGTCACATTCCCTGCTAAAGATAAATGGATAGCGGTGATGGAAGAAGAACTTCAATCCATGAAAACAAACCAAGTCTGGGACTTGGTTGATTTACCTAAGGGAGGTAGAGCCATTGGGAACAAGTGGGTTCTCAAAATCAAGCATAAGACTGATGGCTCCATCGAGAAATATAAAGCTCGCCTTGTTGCGAAAGGTTTCACGCAACAGGAAGAAATAGACTACGAAGAGACTTTCTCTCCTGTCGTGCGTTTTACCTCCATTCGCTTAATTCTGGCAATGGTGGCTTGTTTGGACCACGAGTTACATCAGATGGATGTAAAGATTGCTTTTCTTAACGGAGAACTAGATGAGGAGATCTATATGGAACAACCAAACGGGTTCGTACAAGAAGAAAACAAACATAAGGTTTGTAAACTTCGTAAATCCATATATGGTCTTAAACAATCCTCAAGGCAGTGGTATATGCGCTTTCAAGAAGTCGTTTTGTCGTATGGTTTCGCCATGCTCGACGAAGACAACTGGGTATACATTAAGAGGATTAAGAACAAGTATGTAATTATGTCTCTTTATGTAGATGACATACTTATAGCCGGAAATGATAAGCGTCTTATCATGGATATCAAAGCTTGGCTTTCATCCGTCTTTGAAATGAAAGACATGGGTGAAGCTGCATATATCCTTGGGGTTAAGATCTCAAGGAATCGTTCCAAGAAACTTCTTTCTCTCTCTCAAGAGACATATATAAAGAAAGTTTTAGAACGGTTTAATATGCAGGACTGCAAGCCAATTGATACTCCAATAAGCAAAGGCGAGGGTCTATGTTTGGAAATGTGTCCCAAAGATCCAAAAGAAAAGAAAGCTATGGAAAAGGTTCCATACTCCAGTGATGTCGGGAGTCTGATGTACGCCATGATGTGTACCAGACCGGACATTTGCTATGTTGTTGGTATGGTAAGCCGTTACCAATCCAACCCAGGACAGGCACACTGGAAAGCGGTGAAGAGGATATTAAGGTACCTCAAAGGGACTGCGGACTATGCGTTGTGCTATCAAGGCAATACCTTGAGACTCGAAGGCTATACCGATGCTGATTGGGCAGGTGATCTCGACGTGCGAAGATCTACCTCAGGCTTTGTTTTCTTGCTCGGGAATGGTGCAATATCCTGGAGTACCAAGAAGCAAACCTGCATCGCCCTATCAACCATGGAAGCCGAATTTGTAGCATTCAGCATGGCGGTCCAAGAAGCTGTTTGGCTTAGCAAATTCTTAGACAGGCTGACTGATGCCACTGACTCGAGCACTGTTCCTATATACAGTGATAGTCAAGCTTCGATTGCCTATGTCAAAGATCCTAAATTTCATTGTAAGACCAAACACATTGATATTCGATTCAAGTTTGCAAAGGACTATGACAAACGGAAGGAAGTAGACATAGGATACATATCCACGCATAAGATGATAGCGGATCCCCTTACTAAGGCGATCCCTAGAGATGTGTTCTTCAAACACTTATCATCTATGGGAATGCGTAGGTGCTGAGCTGTATCATGTAATATTTCCCATGTCTATAGAAGATCAAAGTTTAATAAAAGGAAGAAGTTCTTTTATATATTGCATACAAGTTTCTTACAAATGATTTTATACATTTGTGTTTAAGTCTCAGCTATTTTATTGTGTGTATGTCGGATAGATTAAGGTTGGCTCTCTCACATGAGCAACCGCCTTATCTTATCAGATAGATAAGATAGAGATGAGACTAGTTTAAAGTCAAAATCATTAGACAAATGATTTAGAGTCGTGACTTAAACAAGATAGTCGAATGAAAGATCTGCATCATATGGATGCTTACAAAAGATCTGAGATCTGTATCACAAGGGTATTTAAAAGAGATCTCATAGGATTTTTTAAATCCTATCTGTCTTATGCAGGATGAGAGTCCGGGAATATTTCATGGGTAGTAAAGGGACACAAAAGATATGCACTGTGGTGTCTGATCTTTCATCCGTACAACATCATTAAGACATACTCTCCCTGGGAAAGGAGTGATGTTGTAATACGTGTTCATACCAAGTATGCATTTCGACCACTGAGTTAGTAGCAATAGAGTTTGCTATTATGTGAGACTCAAAGGCCATATGGGTCTTAACTCTTACCCTCAAGGACTCCAATTGGTTCCTTTAGATTTGACGAGATGATCGCTATCTTAGCGTGTTGCTAATGGGCTATGATAATTTGGCTCGGCGGGGCACGCTAGAAAAGCGAATCAAGTTAAGATCAGAAGGTTCGCAAGAAGAGGAAGATTGATTTCATATTCGCATTTGGACTTTAATGATTCAAAGCTGGCCAGCCAATTGTGATCCAGATGGGATTCAATTGTTGAATATAAAGTATAAGAAATGTGAAGAAATAATCTAGGGTAAAGCATGCGTTGAACTACTCAACTTTGCACCTTCGAGGTCGTTGTGTATCTCTAACAAGTGCACAACAACAGACTTTACGCGCATGACGGTCGCACGGTCTATTTCTCGGTATGATAGATGAAAGAACTAAAAGAAAGACGTTCTCTTACAATCCCCTCAAGTGTGAGTGGGAGATGTTGGATATGGATGACGTTTGTACACCCTTGTAGGGGATGTACGAGGGAATACGGACCTCAAACGTCACGTACACGAAGTCGTGTGCAAAGGGAATCTGTTCCCTTGCGGAGAGGATCTCTAGATTAATGGGAAAGTCGCATTATATGTGCATAAGTGCATGCGACATATGGCTAATAAAGGGGTAATATCTTAAGCTTATGTTGTACCATGCATATGGTACAACTTAAGCTTATAATGTTCCATGTATGATGGTACACCTTAGTTAAATTGTTCCAAAGGAACAATTACTCCTAAAATAACTACCTTGGGGGCTATAAATAAGACCCAAGGGTTAGCCATTTCCTTACACTTTTGCATGGTATTCTTGCCTTGCATTTCATTCTAGCGAAGCTCTGTCGAAATCCTTCCTCTCTCTTTATCCAAGTTCTTAATCTAAAAGTAGAGATTTAGATTGTGGATTTAGTAGCCTTACTCCGTTCGTGAGAAGACTCGATCCGTCGTGGTGAATCCGAAGGCGAAGTTCTGTGACTACCGTGCCGCATACGCAAGCGTAAGTCTCAACTTCATTTATCGATCCTAACTCTGTTTTGACAGGATCCTACATGTGCCCCTTTACTCTTTTGGATGACGCATGTTAGATCCTGAGCCTGAGGTGCTGCTGAGGGCGTGGTGTTCACTGACGCTGAGTCAGAGCCCGCGTTCATCGAGGAGTTTGAGGACACGGGCGATCAGTCGTAGAGACTATTTGTGTTGTTGTTAGACTGCTTTAGTTGTCGGTGCGTAGCACCAATACTTTGTTATGTTGTCGTTTTGTTGGCCATGTTTTGGGCCTTTAGACTCTTTCCTTTAGCCTGGTGGCTTTTCTGTGATGTTGAATATCGTTGTGGACAAATTCAGAGATTGGTTAACTTTTATCAGTCTCTCTTTCCTTGTTATTATAATTGTTGTTCCGTTTGCACTTACAGGGACCTGCATATATATATGTTTTATTGACGCTTATCAGGCGTGTGGCTTCAAGCTCCACGTCTGTGCGGATCTTCTCACGTCTCGCCTCCATCTTTGGGAAGCGGGGCGTGACAGGTTTTGTTGGTGGCCCATGCAGGTCCTTCCCTTCTGTAACTACGATTAACGGAATAACGATAATAATATTGGAATATCCAATAAACTAAGTTCAACATCCAGGTCCTAAGCTATGAGTCTAATTGTTTCGTTTTCTGTGTCATTAGATGGCAGGAAGGCGATTCACCCATGGTGGTGGTAGCACGCCCCCTCATGACGAGGAGCCTGAGCGGGAGCCCACCAATGGGGAGATGATGCGGATGATGCTTCAGATGATGCAGGTGCAGCAGGGCGTGCTCCTGCAAGTCCAGAATGCTCCAGTTGCTCGAGCTACTCGGGCAATCCAGGATGCCCCACGCTCCGAGCCAGGAGCGAAGAAGTTTCGGGAGCTGGGTCCCGCTTATTTTGATGGGTCTGAGGGTCCTCTAGCTGCCAATGAGTGGATTTGTAACATAGATGATAATTTGAAGATGGCGAAGATCAGTCCGGCTGGATGGGTTGATCTGGCGAAGAGGCAACTCAAGGATAATGCTCGGAACTGGTGGGATGCAGAAGAGAAGATGCTGATGGAGCCGATAGCTTGGGCTACCTTTAAGTCCAGGTTTGATGAAGAGTTCTTTCTGAAGGCTGCCAGGAAGGAGATGCTGCAGCGCTTTATTGATCTGAAGCAAGGGAGCTTGACGGTGGACCAGTACCACCAGGAGTTCACTAGGCTGAGTCGATTCACATCGAAGATGGTGCAGGATGCTGATGAGAGGGCTCAGAGGTTCCTGCAGGGACTTGCTTTGGAGCTTTAGAGTTTCGTGTCTTCCTCTGATCTGGAATCTTATCAGAAGGTTCTGGTAGCTGCGAGGAGGCATGAGCTGAACCTGAGCCAGAGGAGGGGACATGTTGCTGGAGCTGGGAAGAGGCCTATGGAGCAGACCAGAGCGATGGTTAGGCCTGGTTTCAAGCCTAATCAGCCGGTGCAGTTCAAGAGGCCAGGAGGGCCTATTCAGAAGACTTGCCATTTCTGCGGCAGGACCGGGCATATCACGGAGCAGTGTAGAAGATTCCTGGGCCAGTGTATTATCTGTGGAGATCTTACCCATACCATGAAGGACTGCCCGAAGTCGAAGCAGCCTTGGAGGGCACCTGTTGCAGCACAGCCGTTGCAGCAGAGAGCGCCTGTTCCTGCTGGACGTGGAGAAGCTCTTGTCCCACAGAGGCAGGCTTTTCAGCAGGCTTTTCCGCCGAGGAGGCAGGCTTTTTCTGATGACTGAGGTGGAGAGCATGGCTATGGATGAGGTTATCGTAGGTAATCCTCAATCTTGCTGTTACTTTCCTAGCTAGTTTTGATTGTTAGATTATGTTTGGTTGCTTGCACATGATTGTTTGCTAGACAAGGGCTTGATTGTTAGACTGTTTGTAGGTGTGATTTTGGTGTGCACATTTCCTGCACGAGTCCTCTTTGACTCAGGTGCATCGATGTGCATTTTGGTGCGGCGCTTCGTGGAGAAGCATTCCTTGTCGACGTCCCCTCTTTCCAAGAGTTGGAATATCGTCACAGGAAATGGCGTGGTCTCGGTGCATCATGGTTGCAATTCTTGCTCGTTGGTGGTTTGTGGACATGAGCTTTACGCTGATTTCATTGTCCACGACATCATCAACTACGATGCGGTCCTTGGGATGGATTGGCTTGCGAGCTTCTATGCTACGATCGACTGTCGAAGGAAGAAGGTGGTGTTCAAGATTTCCGGACATCCAGTATTCGAGTTCAGCCGAGGTAGCAGTTTGCATGGCCCTGTCAGATTTCGGGCCAGACCGGTGGAGGTTGTGGCTATGCAGATGGAGCAGGAGAGGCCTGCTGTAGTGCGGGACTTCGATGACGTCTTCCCCGAGGAGATGTCTGGGCTGCCACCCGATCGAGCTCTCGAATTTTCGATTGATCTTATTCTGGGAGCGCAGCTGATTTCGAAAGCGCCTTATCGTATGGCACCCGCTGAGTTAGAGGAATTGTGGAAGCAGCTGGATGAGCTTTTACAGAAGGGTTATATCAATCCTAGTGTGTCTCCGTAGGGAGCACCGGTGCTGCTGGTGAAGAATAAGGATGGTTCACGTCGCATGTGCATGGACTATCGGGAGCTGAATGCGGTGACCATCAAGAATAAATACCCGTTGCCTCGCATCGATGATATTTTTGATCAGCTTGGAGGTTCGAGGGTGTTTTCGAAGTTGGATTTGAGGAGTGGTTATCATCAGCTGAAGGTGAAGAAGGAAGATGTTCCGAAGACAGCATTCAAGATGAAGTATGGACACTACGAGTTTGTGGTTATGCCTTTTGGTGTAACCAATGCACCCGCAGTTTTCATGAATCTGATGAATCTGATCTTCTATGACTTTTTAGATAAGTTTGTCGTTATCTTTATTGATGACATTCTGATCTATTCTAAGTCAGAGGAGGAGCATGCATCGCACTTGAGGACGGTGTTGGAGATTTTGAGGAAGCATCGTTTGTATGCCAAGTTTTCGAAGTACGAGTTTTGGCTGGACAGAGTTGCTTTTCTCTGGCATGTGGTGACTGGAGATGGTATTTCAGTGGATCCCGAGAAGATCAAGGCTATTCGGGAGTGGCCTGTTCCGCAGTCAGCATCTGAGATCCGGAGTTTCCTTGGACTTGCTGGTTATTATCGGCGCTTCATTAAGGACTTTTCCTGTATTGCTGAGCCGATGACCAGATTGACGCGGAAGGAGGTACCTTTTATTTGGTCGGGTGATTGTGAGGATGCCTTTGGTATTCTGAGGGAGTAATTTACGACTGCCCCTGTTCTTGTTGTGCCTGATCGCAGCGGAGGATTTGAGATCTTTTGCAATGCTTCTGGAAAGGGTCTTGGTTGTGTGTTGCATCAGCACGGGCATGTTATGGCTTATGCTTCGCGTCAGCTCAAGACTCATGAGAAGAATTACCCGTCGCACGATTTGGAGTTGGCTGCTGTTGTGTTTGCACTCAAGATTTGGATGCACTTCCTGCTGAGTGAGAAAGTGAAAATCTTCACCGATCACAAAAGCTTGAAGTATATTTTTACTCAGAAGGAGCTCAACATGTGACAGTGGTTGGAGCTCATGGCGGATTATGAGATTGATTTGCAGTATCACCCTGGCAAGGTGAATGTGGTTCCTGATACGCTGAGTAGGCTTCCAGCGGTGATGTTGTTGACTTTGCAGTGGAGATTGCAGCAGGATTTTTGCGAGTCTGGATTTGAGATTGTTCTTCCTGGGGAGGCTTCTTCGTTGATGTGTATACAGATACAGTCGACGATCGTGGATCGGAACAAGGCTGGTCAGGCTGAGGATCCAAAGCTGCTGAAGATTCGGGAGCAGGTAGAAGCCGGTCTGCGGACTGACTTTATGATTCATGAGGATGGCTCGCTGAGGTTTGGAGCTAGGTTGTGTGTGCCAGCTGGGGATATCAGGGAGGAGTTGTTGGTGGAGGCACACAGTTCGTCGTATTCTGTGCATCCTGGTGGCACCAAGATGTACAAGGATCTTCGTCTGAACTTTTGATGGCATGGTATGAAGAGGAGTGTGGCTCGGAGTGTGGCCAAGTGCTTGGTTTGCCAGCAGGTAAAGGCGGAGCATCAGCGTACGGCAGGGTTGCTACAACCGCTTCCGATTCTGGAGTGGAAATGGTAACACATCACTATGGATTTCGTGACTGGACTACCTCGGAGTCCGAAGCAGAATGACGCGATTTGAGTGATCGTAGATCGATTGACCAAATCCGTGCACTTTATTCCATTCCGAGTAGGACAGTCCACTGAGGCGCTAGCGAGGAGATACATGGAGGTAAATTCTTTTACTCTCCGTTTCTATTTTCCTTTTCCTAGATAGATAGTGATGTAACGTGAATCGTGCAGGAGATCATACGACTTCACAGAGTCCTTGTGAGTATCGTGTCGGACAGAGACACGAGGTTCACATCTCAGTTCTGGCAAAGTTTGCAGAAGAGTTTGGGTACACGTCTGAGTTTCAGCATGACGTACCATCTGCAGACAGATGGCCAGTCCGAGAGGACGATTCAGATCTTGGAGGACATGCTGAGGGCGTGTATGTTGGATTTCAAGGGATCGTGGGAGGACCATCTACATCTGGTAGAGTTTTCCTACAACAACAGCTTCCAGACGAGTATTGGTATGGCGCCTTTCGCCGCGCTGTATGGGAGGAAATGTCGATCGCCATTGAGTTGGGATGACATTGGTGATCGGGAGCTGTTGGGACCTGAGATGATTGTGGAGGCCGTGGATGTTGTCAGGAACATTCGGGAGAGGTTAAGGATTGCTCAGGACCGTTTTAAGCATTGGGCGGATGCTAAACGCCGTCCTTTGGAGTTTCAGCCTGGCGACCATGTGTTCTTGAAGATTTCCCCGAATCGTGGAGTGATTCGCTTTGGGTAGCGAGGGAAGTTGAGCCCGCGATACATTGGACCGTTTGACATTCTGGAGAGAGTTGGCGAGGTAGCCTACCGCTTAGCCTTGCCGCCATCTTTGGAGGGAGTTCACAATGTTTTCCATGTGTCACAGCTTCGTTGATACATTAGCGATCCATCTCATGCTGTGGATTTCTCGGAGATTACCGTTCGCCCTGATATGACGTATGACCAGCAGCCAGTGCTGATTTTGGACAGGCATCAGAAGTCACTCCGAAACAAGGTTGTCAATCTTGTGAGGATGATGTGGCGACACGGCTCACCAGGAGAGTCTACTTGGGAGAGAGAGGATGAGATGAGAGAGCGTTCCCACTTTTGTTCCCGGACATGTGAGTGTTGGGAAATTCTGAGAACGGAATTTTTCTTAAGTTGGGGAGGATGTAACGACTGGTTCTTCATGTATTTGGATTATCTATATTATATATATGTTTTTGTGGATTTTCTCCTTATGTGTGATTTTTCATCTCCGTAGCTTTCGTTTTCGATCCTTTCGTCGTGATTTTCTAGCTTCTTCCTTAAATCGTTGATCTTGGAGTAAGTCACTCATGACAAACTTCAAATCGCTCATATTTTAGAGTTAGAGTGATCTTAGAAGCAATAGAAATCTTCCCGAAGCTTCGCGCTTCATTTAGGCACTTTTCGTGCACCTTAGTTGGTTCAAGAAGGGGGACCAACCGACTAGATTCCAATCTAGTCGGTCAGGAACTCTTCTCGAACCGACTGGTTCATTAAATCAATAATTCAGGAGTTACTGTTTACTCTTAATCGGTCTAAGAACAACCACCGACCGACTAGATGTGAAACTAGTCGGTCAGAACTTGCTCTCAGACCGACTAGTTCCTTTGATAAATTTCACCTAAGTTATTGTTTATTGTTAGTCGGTCTAAGAACGTTTTTCGACCGACTAGGTTGCAAACTAGTCGGTCAGCCATTGTTCTTTAACCGACTAATTCATTGACCATTTTGACGACCTGAGTTACTGTTTGCTTTTAGTCGGTCACAGTTGGTCTACCGACCGACTAGTTCTCGAACTAGTCGGTCAACAACTCTTCTTTGACCGACTAACCGCTGTCGTAAACCTAGGGTTTGCCCAGCCACCGCAACTTTTCCTATTTATACCCCAATTGTTTTTCTTTCTTTCTTTCTCTTCTCTTGGCCATTTCCTTTCCCCCTTGACCTCTGATCTTCCCCAACCTTCCTCTAGCCATTCCTCCTTCCTCAAGAGCCCCGCTCCCTCTCCATTTAGGTCGGCCACCATGCTTTAGGCCGCCTCCAACCCCCAAAACCCCACAAAATCCCATTTTTCCAGATTTTCTCCCTGTTTCCAGATCTGAGCCCTAGTTCTCCGGATCGTTCTTCCGTTGTCGTGCTTGCTCGGCATCGTTCTTCCGCTACGATACGGGTAGTAAATCGATCCTTTAATATTCTCTTAACCCACATGGTGATTTTTGTTAAACCCTAATAAAAATGGATATTAGAGATATTGTGCTGATGTTGTTTTGCCATGGCAGCGATCTCATCTCTGTAGTCTAACATTTTGTGACGTGCCTCGTTGATCGTCATCCTCGATGCTAGGCAAGTGAAACTTGTCACTTAGGGTTTTAGGCCATGTTTTAGGCCATTTGCTTGTTGTAGGCGTAAAAGAGACTAGGCGACGAAATGATACTCGCCTAGGCGCAAATTTCAGGATCTAGCTTGACAACGAAGCTTGATCCGACTACTTTTCATTATTTGCACTTGTTGCCATCCATGCATCTTATCTGCCATGTTTAAATTCAATTAACGGTACGTGAATTATCTGTACATGTCATGCTATCCATGTTGAATGTTGCATTCGTAGCACACGCTACATTACTTGTACTACTCGATCCGGCTAGGCACCCGTTATGCGGGCATAACCCTACGCCATACGTGTTAAAAACACTTCCTGGCTCGTGATCCAGAAGCGAGCATTACGTGTTCGGGGGTAAGGCCCTGGCTCGATACACGTGGAGGGGTAGAGATAAACGGTCACTTGAGCTTAGGAGTTGGCCCGATCAGCCACTCTAGCCAACAGGCAGAATCTCTGTGCACGACGTGTTTACTTGACATGTTCACTTAACGTGATTTAATTGACTTGTACTTGTCCGTGTTTATACTTGTAAAACTTGTCATCCATGTCATACTTGTTACTTGTTGCTTGCACCTTACCTTATTTGTTACTCACATACTAAACTTGTCATGCTATGCATCATACTATAACTGCTAGGTTGTTAGTTTACCTTCCTTTCAGTTTCCTTGCCCAAGTCTTTTAGACTTGCTGACATGTGCCCCATTACTCTTTTGGATGACGCATGTTAGATCCTGAGCCTGAGGTTGCTGCTGAGGGTGTGGTGTTCGCTGACGCTGAGTCAGAGCCCGTGTTCATCGAGGAGTTTAAGGACACGGGCGATCAGTCGTAGAGACTGTTTGTGTTGTTGTTAGACTGCTTTAGTTGTCGGTGCATAGCACCAATACTTTGTTATGTTGTCGTTTTGTTGGCCATGTTTTGGGCCTTTAGACTCTTTCCTTTAGCCTGGTGGCTTTTCTGTGATGTTGAATATCGTTGTGGACAAATTCAGAGATTGGTTAACTTTTATCAGTCTCTCTTTCTTTGTTATTATTATTGTTGTTCCGTTTGCACTTACAAGGACCTGCATATATATATGTTTTATTGACGCTTATCAGGCGTGTGGCTTCACAGCTCCACGTCTGTGCGGACCTTCTCACGTCTCGCCTCCATCTCTGGGAAGCGGGGCGTGACATTTCGAGAAAAGGATATCAATACATCGGATATATCATTGTTTCTTTGTCTTCACCATAGAGTGGTGACGATGATCTCATGGTCGTTTGACTTGGCATAGTTGAAGACGAGACACATGTGCTCATTGGAGAATGAGTTTCCATCAAGAGTTATCATATGGTTAGTATTGACTAATCTGTCAATGATAACTCTCTGTGATGGTAGGCAAGTTGGTCCTCAGACTTGAGGTCATTGTACGAACCTGTACGTGAATGGTGTCACGTAGTTCTCTGATCTAGCCGTGGGGCAAGCCCCGTTGAAAGGTCTTTGGTTGGGTGACACTTGACGCGTGTGAGGAGAGTAATGACCAAGATAAGATTCGTCTCTCCTGGTCAAGGAGAGTTAGTGTCGCACGGGATAGTTCGATCTTTAGTAAAAACTCTGGCCAGAGTTTGTTGGAAGTAGTCCAATATTATTTGACTAAAGATCGATGGAAACTAACCAGCTTCGAGCTATTGGGGTTGACAGTTGACCATACCATAGGCTTGACTAAGCGACATAGTTTTGATGAAGGGACTAAAACTGCGGTATTCATCATGGACACGGTCAGGGTGGTCCTGACAATACTCATATCGATGAGTTAACAATATATTTATGATACCAAAACAGGGATGACACTTGCTGCTTGTGCTCTCTGCCGTTTGGGGTTTTGAGCCCCACCTGTGGTAGGGTTAAGTTGTAGGGTTCACACAAAGTGAGACCTTCGTAAAGTAATAGGTGGAAATTGGGGAGAAAATGCATTTGATGCCAGAGACAAAAAACTGCAAAGAGTTTGCAGATAGCTTCTAGATTCGGGATAAATGATCCTGAGTGCAAGCGGGAGATGTTGAGGGATGTATGTCCTCAGTTCATTTGTATTTGATGCAAATAGATTTTTATATTAAAACGGAATTGATTAAGACGTACAGAGTTTGCGATATAAGTTTTAGAACATTAAGGATGTGGGAATTTTAAATTTTATGCAAAAGCGAATTAAATATATCTTGAAATATTTACGAGCATATTTAATATAATAAACGTGAGGAATTGTTACCTGATGACGGGAACGTCTCGGTCCAAACCCAGGTTCGAACAGCGTCCAAAACGAACTCCAAACGAAGTAATTAGAGCCAAAACAACGTAAAAGGGGCTCAGCCCATGTCACGCCCCGCTTCCCAAAGCAATGGAGGCGAGACGTGAGAAGGTCCGCACAAACGTGGAGCGGTGAAGCCTCACGCCTGATAAGCGTCAATAAAACATATGCAGGTCCCTGTAAGTGCAAAAGGAACAACAATAATAATAACATGGTAAGAGAGACTGATAAAAGTTAACCAATCTCAGAATTTGTCCACAACAATATCCAACATCACAGAAAAGCCACCAGGCTAAAGGAAAGAGTCCAAAGGCCCAAAACATGGCCAACAAAATGACAACATAACAAAGTATTGGTGCTGCGCACCGACAACTACAGCAGTCTAAAATAAAAGGGAAAGCTCAACGAAGACACTAGGACTGGTCCCCGGTGTCCACATACTCCTCAACAAACACGGGTCCTGACTCGACGTCAGCAAACACCACGTCCTCTCCAACGAACTCTGGCTCAGGATCTAACATGTGTCACCCAAAAGAGAGAGGGGCACATGTCAGCAAGTCTAAAAGACTTGTGCAAGGAAACTGAAAGTAAACTAACAACCTAACCGTTCAAGTAGGATGCAATGACATGAAATTTAAGTATGATGCAACAGTTAAAAAGGACAAGAAGGGACAAGCACGCACGATGTAGCAAAAGCTACCAAATCACTAATTCACGAGTCACTTATCACGATTTTCACTTATCACGAATCACTTATCACGATTTTCACTTTGTGCTCAGAGTTTTCGTCTTTTGGCTAGAGTGGCTGATCGGGCCAACTCCTAAGCGCAAGCGACCGTTTAACCCTACCCCTCCATGTGTATCGAGCGTTGGGATTAGCAACACACTAGCTCGCTTCTGGATCACGAGCCAGGAAGTGTATTTGGCATAGGGGTGCACCTAGCCTTGATCACTGTGTAGGAGTCAAAATCCTACTCGCCGCAGCTTACATTTTAAAGTAGCGTGTGCTACGCAATCACGATGAACAATCAATGTATGCAATGACATGAACAGATATTCGCGTACCGTTAATTGAAATTAAACATGACATGCAAGCATGATGAAGGTAACGGATCTAGCTTCGTTGTCAAGCTAGATCAAGGGCGTCTAGGCAGCTATCCTTTCACTGCCTAGTCTCTTTTACGCTAAAACAAGTAAATGGCCAAAGTTTTGGCCTAAAACCCTAAGTGGCAAGTTTCGCTTGCCTAGCACCGAGGATGACGATCGCGAAGGTTCGTCTCACAATCGCTAATCTACGGGGAATGTCGCTGTTATGGAGAAACAATCATCAAAACAATAACCATTTTTATTAGGGTTTAACAAAAATCACATATGAGTTATGAGTATAGTATAGGATCGAGTTATTACCGAATCGTTAGCGGAAGAACGATGCCGAGCAAGCACGGCGACGGAAGAACGATCCGGGAAACTATGGCTCAGATCTGGAAACGGCGAGAAAACCTCGGAGAAATTGGGATTTGGGGTTTTGGGGGTTGGCCGATGGCCTAGGGGAGGTGGTCGGTGCAAGGAGGGGGTGAGGGGGCTCTGGGGATGAAGGAGGAGAGCTAGGGAATGTTGGATGAGTATTGGGGAAGAAGGAGGCTCAGAAGGAAATGAAAGAAGAAAGAAAACGATTGGGGGGTTTAAATAGGATTCATGCGACGGTTGGGCAAACCCTAGGTTTTCAACAGTGGTTAGTCGGTCAAAGAAGGTTGGCTGACCGACTAGTTTAAGAACTAGTCGGTCGGTCGTTCTGCTGTGACCGACTAAGAGCAAGCAGCGAAAAAGGAATAAAATCTGGAAAATTGAATTAGTCGGTCTGTGAAGGCTCGTCGACCGACTAGTTTACAACCTAGTCGGTCGGTGAGTGTTCATTGACCGACTAACGATAAACAGTAACTTAGGTAAAATTAATCGAAGGAACTAGTCGGTTTGAGAGCAAGTTCTGACCGACTAGTTGCGCATCTAGTCGGTCGGTGGTTGTTCTTAGACCGACTAAGTGTAAACAGTAACTTTTGAATTATTGATTTAATGAACTAGTCGGATTGAGAAGAGTTGCCGACCGACTAGATCTCAATCTAGTCGGTTGGTTCCCCTTCTTGAACCAACTAAAGTGCACGAAAAGTGCCGAATTGAAGCGCGAAGCTTCGGGAAGATTTCTATAGCTTCTAAGATCAACATATCTCTAAGATATGAGCGATTTGAAGTTCGTCATGAGTGACTTACTCCAAGATCAACGATTTAAGGAAGAGGCTAGAAAATCACGACGAAACGAACGAAAACGAAGGCTACGGAGACAGAAACCACACATAAGGAGAAAATCCATCCAAAACATATATATAATATCGATAATCCAAATACATGAAAAACCAGTCGTTACATCCTCCCCAACTTAAGAAAAATTCCGTCCTCGGAATTTCCCAACACTCACGTGTCCGGGAACAAAAGTGGGTAACGCTCTCTCATCTCATCCTCTCTCTCCCAAGTAGACTCTCCTGGCGAGCCGTGTCGCCACATCACCCTCACAAGAGCGACTGTCTTATTCCAGAGTGACTTCTAACGCCTGTCCAAAATCAGCACTGGCTGCTGGTCATACGTCATATCAGGGCGAACGGTGATCTCCGAGAAATCCACAGCATGAGATGGATCGCTAATGTATCGACGAAGCTGTGACACATGGAAAACATTGTGAACTCCTTCCAAAGATGGCGGCAAGGCCAAGCGGTAGGCTACCTCGCCAACCCTCTCCAGAATGTCAAACGGTCCAATGTATCGCAGGCTCAACTTCCCTCGCTTCCCAAAGCGAATCACACCACGATTCGGGGAAATCTTCAAGAACACATGGTCGCCTGGCTGAAACTCCAAAGGACACCGTTTAGCATCCGCCTAATGCTTAAAACGGTCCTGAGCAATCCTCAGCCTCTCTTGAATGTTCTTGACAACATCCACGGCCTCCACAATCATCTCAGGTCCCAACAGCTCCCGATCACCAACGTCATCCCAATTCAATGGCGATCGACATTTCCTCCCGTACATCGCGGCGAAAGGCGCCATGCCGATACTAGCCTGGAAGCTGTTGTTGTAAGAGAACTCCACCAGATGTAGATGGTCCTCCCACGAACCCTTGAAATCCAACATGCACGCCCTCAGCATGTCCTCCAAGATCTGAATTGTCCTCTCAGACTGGCCATCTGTCTGCGGATGGTACGCCGTGCTGAAACTCAGACGCGTACCCAAACTCTTCTGCAAACTATGCCAGAACTGAGATGTGAACCTCATGTCTCTGTCCGACACGATACTCACAGGGACTCTGTGAAGTCGTACGATCTCCTGCAAGATTCACGTCACATCACTATTTATCTAGGAAAAGGAAATAGAAACGGAGAGTAAAAGAATTTACCTCCATGTATCTCCTCGCTAGCGCCTCAGTGGACTGTCCTACTCAGAAAGGAATAAAGTGCGCGGATTTGGTCAATCGATCTACGATCACCCAAATCGCGTCATTCTGCTTCGGACTCCGAGGTAGTCCCGTCACGAAATCCATAGTGATGTGTTGCCACTTCCACTCCGGAATCGGAAGCGGTTGTAGTAACCCTGCCGTACGCTAATGCTCTGCCTTTACCTGCTGGCAAACCAGACACTTGGCCACACTCCGAGCCACACTCCTCTTCATACAATGCCATCAAAAGTTCAGACGAAGATCCTTGTACATCTTGGTGCCACCAGGATGCACAGAATACGGCGAACTATGTGCCTCCACCAATAACTCCTCCCTGATATCCCCAGATGGCACACACACCCTAGCTCCATACCTCAGCGAGCCATCCTCATGAATCAAAAAGTCAGTCCGTAGACCGTCTTCTACCTACTCCCGAATCTTCACGAGCTTCAGATCTCCAGCCTGGCCAGCCTTGATCCTATCCACAATCGACGACTGAATCTGCATACTCATCAACGAAGAGGCCTCTCCAGGAAGAACAATCTCCACACCAGACTCACAAAAATCCTGCCGCAAACTCCACTGCGAAGTCAACATCATCACCGCTGGAAGCCTACTCAGCGCATCAGGAACCACATTCACCTTGCCAGGGTGATACTGCAAATCAATCTCATAATCCGCCATAAGCTCAAACCATCAACGCTGTCGTATGTTGAGCTCCTTCTGAGTAAAAATATACTTCAAGCTTTTGTGATCGGTAAAGATCTTCACTTTCTCACTCAGCAAGAAGTGCCTTCAAATCTTGAGCGCAAACACGACAGCAGCCAACTCCAAGTCATGCGTCGGGTAATTCTTCTCATGAGTCTTGAGCTGACGCGAAGCATACGCCACAACATGCCCGTACTGATGCAACACACAACCGAGACCCTTGCCAGAAGCATCGCAAAAGATCCCAAATCCTCCACTGTGATCAGGCACAACAAGAATAGGGGCAGTCATCAATCTCTCCCTCAGAACACCGAAGGCATTCTCACAATCACCCGACCAAACAAAAGGCACATCCTTCCGCGTCAATCTGGTCATCGGCTCAGCAATACGAGAAAAGTCCTTAATGAAGCGCCGATAATAACCAGTAAGTCCAAGGAAATTCCGGATCTCAGATGCTGACTGCGGAACAGGCCACTCCCGAATAGCCTTGATCTTCTCGGGATCCACTGAAATACCATCTCCAGTCATCACATGCCCGAGAAAAGCAACTCTGTCCAGCCAAAACTCGTACTTCGAAAACTTAGCATACAAACGATGCCTCCTCAAAATCTCCAACACCGTCCTCAAGTGCGAGGCATGCTCTTCCTCCGACTTAGAATAGATCAAAATGTCGTCAATAAAGATAACGACAAACTTGTCTAAAAAGTCGTAGAAAATCAGGTTCATCAGATTCATGAAAACTGCGGGAGTGTTGGTTACACCGAAGGGCATAACCATAAACTCGTAGTGTCTATACTTCGTCCTGAACGCTGTCTTCGGAACGTCTTCCTTCTTCACCTTCAGCTGATGATAACCACTCCTCATATCCAACTTCGAAAACACCCTCGATCCTCCAAGCTGATCAAAAATATCATCGATGTGAGGCAACGTGTATTTATTCTTGATGGTCACCGCATTCAGCTCCCGATAGTCCACGCACATGCGACGCGAACCATCCTTCTTCCTTACCAGCAGCACCGGTGCTCCCCACGGAGACACACTAGGATTGATATAACCCTTCTGTAAAAGCTCATCCAGCTGCTTCTGCAATTCCTCCAACTCTGCTGGAGCCATACGATATGGCGCCTTCGAAATCGGCTGCGCTCCCGGAATAAGATCAATCGAAAAATCGAGAGCTCGATCGGGTGGCAATCCAGACATCTCCTCGGGGAAGACATCATCGAAGTCCCGCACAACCGCTGGCCTCTCCAGCTCCATCTGCATAGCCACAATCTCCACTGGCCTGGCCCGAAATCTGACATGGCCAAGCGAACTGCTACCTCGACTGAACTCAAATACTGGATGTCCGGGAATCTCAAACACCACCTTCTTCCGACGACAATCGATCGTAGCATAGAAGCTCGCAAGCCAACCCATCCCAAGGACTGCATCGTAGTTGATGATGTCGTGGACGATGAAATCAGCGTAAAGCTCATGTCCACAAACCACCAACGAGCAAGAATTGCAACCACGACGCACCGAGACCATGCCATTCCATGTAACGATATTCCAACTCCTCAGAAGAGGGGACGTCGTCAAGGAATGCTTCTCCACGAAGAGCCGCGCCAAAATGCACATCGATGTACCTGAGTCAAAGAGGACTCGTGCAGGAAATGTGCACACCAAAATCACACCTAACAAGCAATTTAACAATCAAATCATATTCTAGCAACTAATCATATGCAAGCAACCAAACATGATCTAATAACTAAAACTAACTAAGGAAAGAAAATAGCTAGATTGAGAGTTACCTACGATAACCTCATCCACTGACTCACTCTCCACAGCGGTCATCAGAAAAGCCTGCCTCCTCAGCTGAAAAGCCTGCTGAAAGGCCTGCCTTTATGGAACAAGAGCTGCTCCACATCCAGTAGGAATAGACGCTCTCTGCTGCAACGGCTGTGCTGCAACAGGTGCCCTCAAAGGCTGCTTGATACTCGGACAATCCTTCAGAGAATGTGAAGCATCACCACAGCCCAAACACTGACCCAAAAGCCTCTGGCACTGGTCCTTCACATGACCCAGCTTGCCACAATGATTGCATGTCTTCAGAACAGGCCCACCTGGCCTCTTGAACTGAGCTGGCTGGTTGGGCCTGAATCCTGGTCTCGTCACTGTCCTGGCATGCTCCATAGGCCTCTTCCCAGCCCCAGAAGCAAGTCCTCTCCTCTGGCTCAGGTTCAGCTCCTGCCTCCTTGCATCCACTAGAACCTTCTGGTAAGACTCCAGATCAGAAGAAGACACGAAACTCTGAAGCTCCAAAGCAAGTCCCTGCAGGAACCTCTGAGCCCTCTCATCAGCATCCTGCACCATCTTCGGTGCGAACCGACTCAGCCTGGTGAACTCCTGGTGGTACTGGTCCACCGTCAAGCTCCCTTGCTTCAAATCAATAAAGCGCTGCAGCATCTCCTTCCTAGCAGCCTTCAGAAAGAACTCCTCATCGAACCTGGACTTGAAGGTAGCCCAAGCTATCGGCTCCACCAACATCTTCTCTTCCGCATCCCACCAGTTCCGAACATTATCCTTGAGTTGCCGCTTCGCCAAATCAACCCATCCAGCCGGGCTGATCTTAGCCATCTTCAAGTTATCCTCAATGTTCCGAATCCACTCATCGGCAGCTAGAGGACCCTCAGACCCATCAAAATAAGCAGGACCCAGCTCCCGAAATTGCTTCGCTCCCGGCTCAGAGCGAGGGGCATCCTGGATTGCCCGAGCAGCTCGAGCAACTGGAGCATTCTGGACTTACAGGAGCACGCCCTGCTGCACCTGCATCATCTGAAGCATCATCCGCATCATCTCCCCATTGGTGGGCTCCCTATCAGGCTCCTCGTCATGAGGGGGGGCACTATCACCACCACGGGTAAATCGCCTTCCTGCCATCTAATGACGCAGAAAACGAAACAATTAGACTCATAGCTTAGGACTCGGATGTCGAATTTAGTTGTTCGACAATCTAATATTATTATCGTTGATCCGATAATTCACAGTTACAGAAATCGGACCTGTTTGGGCCACCAACAAAACCTGTCACGCCCCGCTTCCCAAAGTAATGGAGGCGAGACGTGAGAAGTGTAGGAAGATATATGCCCATAAGGCAATTTATCTTGATTATACGTCTTGTTCATACCGTATATGGTACGTATTATTCTAAGTATAAAATCATTTGTATTAATATACTTAGATAATATCCATAGACTTATAGTTAGGTCCTTACATATCTAGATGCGATCTCGATTATGAGTAAGTAAGCGACCGAATAGAAACGTAAGTCTTAAACGGTTCATGATCGTAGATATGTCGAGAACTGGATATCGACACATCGGATAGATCACTGTGTCTTCGTCTTACCTTCGGGTAATGATGATCTCATAGTCATTCGACTTCGTGAAGTCGGAGACAAGACACAGGTGCTCATTAGAGAATGAGTCCACTGAACGACCAAGTTAGAGTTATTAAATGGTTAACTTTAATGATCTGTCTTTAATAACTCTAGGGTGATGATAGGTTAGTTGATCCTTAAGACCTGAAGTCATCTGTACAAACCTGTGAGCAGACGGTATAGCTTAGACCCATGATCTAGCTTCGAGGACCAGTCCTGCTGAAAGATCTTAGGTTGGGCTGCACCTGAATCTCCCAAGGTGAGTAAGTGACTAAGATGGGATTCGTCACTTCCATTAAAGGGAAGTTAGTGTTATAGGCTCAGTACGGTCTTTATGTTAATCCTCGGCCGGGGTACGTTGCAAGTAGTACAATGTGTATACAATAAAGACCGCCGTATACTGACCAATGTTGTCTAATAGGGTTGACAGAAAACCATACCCTAGGCCAACAATAACACAGTCTTGACGAAGGGATTTTAGCTAACGGAATTCATCACTGACACAGCCAATGCAAACCCTATGATACTTTTGTCAAGGGTCGATCACGTTATGATGACTCTGAAATAGGGACG
This sequence comes from Scilla litardierei, assembly GCA_030789695.1. Classification (NCBI taxonomy): domain Eukaryota; kingdom Viridiplantae; phylum Streptophyta; class Magnoliopsida; order Asparagales; family Asparagaceae; genus Scilla; species Scilla litardierei. Next base: position 325,517,641 of record CM061142.1, read on the forward strand.
ACAGCTACTGCTCGTAGTGACCGTCGTCTAGGGGTTTCGAGCCTCAACCTGTAGTAAGGTCAGGCTGTAGGGTCTCACACCGAGTAGTGCTCGTCTCTTAGTAATAGGAATTTAGAATGGAGAGAAATATCATTTGATGATATTCACAAGTTAAGATTGTGAAAGTTAGTCGCATTAGCAATAGGGACACAACGTTGCATTAGATGCTAACTTTAACTAAACGGGTTGTAAATTAGTTACGACGAATTTGGTAGGAACAAACCTGTTGGAAAGGGTTACCTGGATGACGGGATTGTCCCGGTCTAAACACAGGTTCAAACCGCGTCCAAATCGGAGCTCAAACGAGCCCAGAAACGCAGAAAGAGTTCGAGGGGAAGTGGGTCAGACCCACTGGGCCAAAAGGCCCATGTGCAAAGACAAACGGGCAACGCCCGCTGGCTGCAACGGGCGCACGCCCGTTGCACAGTGGGCGTGGCCCGCTGCAGCAGCGGGCGTGGCCCGCTGTGTGCAGCGGGTGGGCGCCCGCTGCATCAGGGGGCGTGGCCCGCTGCACAGCGGGCCAATGCCCGCTGATGCAGCGGGCACGGCCTGCTGCACGCAGCGGGCCAGCGCCCGCTGCGAGCGGGCGCGGCCCGCTGTTGCAACGGTTCCGCGCCCGCTGTTGCAGCGGGCACGGCCCGCTGCAGCTGCGGGCGCCCGCCCACTGCAGCAGCGGGCGGGCGGCCCGCCCTTGTCCCCTTGGGCGGGCTCGCCCGCTAAGCCTAGCGGGCGCGCCCGTAACTTAAGTCGAAATTAGTGTTTTTGAAAACCCTAATGACGGCTACGAATTTTGTGAAAATTGCTAAACTTTGAGCAATTGTTTGAGGGATCAAACAAAGTCGAAATTCGTCACCGTCAGTTCCTACGCGTTCACCATTCCAAGCTTTTCTGATTGATAGCTTGTTTGGTGTCTGAGGTTTAGTATACGAAGAGAATTAATTCGTTAAAGTATGACTTTGTGAAAGGCTAACTTTAAGTTGAAATTAAGCCAAATGGCTTAATTGAATTTTCTCTTCATGGGAATTGTCCCACATTGCCCGCAACGAGAAGTTGAGTGCTCACTCCCTATATAAATAGGGGTGCACTCTCCTCGTTGAAAGACACACAGGTCAACGATCGAGTAGCTCCAGAATTTTAGAGCAAGCTCGATCTGCGACTAATCTCTCTCTCTCTAATTTTCCTATTCTCCGGAGTAGTCCTAGCACGACTACGAAGGGGGTTTGGATCTGATCCGGACGTCTAAGCCACGGGTTCTTCTCAAGTGAAACTTTCTACCGCGTGTGATCGGCTCGGAGGCGAAAGCGGCTCGGGCGGATCGGTGCGAGGGTGCGAGGCGGCTCAAGGGGATCGGGTCAACGCGGCTCGGCTACGAGGAGCTTCTCAAGACGGTGCGGTACATCTTGCCTGCTCCAGGGCCAAGATTTCGGGTATGTGGTTAAGCGTTTTCTAGCGTAGTTTTTAATTAGTCGCTTAGTGTAGATCCTTCTTGGAGTGGTCAGACCCACTCCAAGTCGGTATAGATCGGGCTAGGTTCTGGCTCCCCAGAGCCTAGCTAAATAGTTTAGCTAGTGTAGAAATTTGATTTCTGGTTTTTCCGCTGCGCTTTTGTGCCTCCGTGGTCCGTCCGGCTTAGGACGGATACGGATCTGAGCTCTGGGGGTCCGGCAAAACCCCAACAAGAAGGTCCGCACAGACGTGGAGCGATGAAGCCTCACGCCTGATAAGCGTCAATAAAACATATGCAGGTCCCTGTAAGTGCAAACGGAACAACAATATTAATAACATGGTAAGCGAGACTGATAAAAGTTAACCAATCTCAGAATTTGTCCACAACAATATCCAACATCACAGAAAAGCCACCAGGCTAAAGGAAAGAGTCCAAAGGCCCAAAACATGGCCAAAAAATGACAATATAACAAAGTATTGGTGCTGCACACCGACAACTACAGCAGTCTAAAATAAAAGGGAAAGCTCAATGAAGACACTAGGACTGGTCCCCGGTGTCCACGTACTCCTCCTCAGCAAACGCGGGTCCTGACTCGGCATCAGCAAACACCACGTCCTCTCCAACGAACTCTGGCTCAGGATCTAACATGTGTCACCCAAAAGAGAGAGGGGCACATGTCAGCAAGTCTAAAAGACTTATGCAAGGAAACTGAAAGTAAACTAACAACCTAACAGTTCAAGTAGGATGCAATGACATGACATTTAAGTATGATGCAACAGTTAAAAAGGACAAGAAGGGACAAGCACGCACGATGTAGCAATAGCTACCAAATCACTAATTCACGAGTCACTTATCACGATTTTCACTTATCACGAATCACTTAGCACGATTTTCACTTTATGCTCAGAGTTTCCGTCTTTTGGCTAGAGTGGCTGATCGGGCCAACTCCTAAGCTCAAGCGACCGTTTAACCTTACCACTCCACGTGTATCGAGCGTTAGGATTAGCAACACACTAGCTCGCTTCTGGATCACGAGCCAGGAAGTGTATTTGGCATAGGGGTGCACCTAGCTTTGATCACTGTGTAGGAGTCAAAATCATACTCGCCGCAGCTTACATTTTAAAGTAGCGTGTGCTACGCAATCACGATGAACAATCAATGTATGCAATGACATGAACAGATATTCACGTACCGTTAATTGAAATTAAACATGACATGCAAGCATGATGAAGGTGACGGATCTAGCTTCGTTGTCAAGCTAGATCAAGGGCGTCTAGGCAGCTATCCTTTCACTGCCTAGTCTCTTTTACGCTAAAACAAGTAAATGGCCAAAGGTTTGGCCTAAAACCTTAAGTGGCAAGTTTCACTTGCCTAGCACCGAGGATGACGATCGTGAAGGTTCGTCTCACAATCGCTAATCTACGGGGAATGTCACTGTTATGGAGAAACAATCATCAAAACAATAACCATTTTTATTAGGGTTTAACAAAAATCACATATGGGTTATGAGTATATTATAGGATCGAGTTATTACCGAATCGTTAGCGGAAGAACGATGCCGAGCAAGCACGGCGACGGAAGAACGATCCGGGAAACTATGGCTCAGATCTGGAAACGGCGAGAAAACCTCGGAGAAATTGGGATTTGGGGTTTTGGGGGTTGGCCGATGGCCTAGGGGAGGTGGCCGGCGCAAGGAGGGGGTGAGGGGGCTCCGGGGATGAAGGAGGAGAGCTAGGGAATGTTGGATGAGTATTGGGGAAGAAGGAGGCTCAGAAGGAAATGAAAGAAGAAAGAAAATGATTGGGGGGTTTAAATAGGATTCGTGCGGCGGCTGGGCAAACCCTAGGTTTTCGACAGCGGTTAGTTGGTCAAAGAAGGTTGGCTGACCGACTAGTTTAAGAACTAGTCGGTCGGTCATTCTACTGAGACCGACTAAGAGCAAGCAGCGAAAAAGGAATAAAATCTGGGAAATTGAATTAGTCGGTCTGTGAAGGCCCGTCGACCGACTAGTTTGCAACCTAGTCGGTCGGTAAGTGTTCATTGACCGACTAACGATAAACAGTAACTTAGGTAAAATTAATCGAAGGAACTAGTTGGTTTGAGAGCAAGTTCTGACCGACTAGTTGCGCATCTAGTCGGTCGGTGGTTGTTCTTAGACCGACTAAGATTAAATAGTAACTTCTGAATTATTGATTTAATGAACTAGTCGGTTTGAGAAGAGTTGCCGACCAACTAAATCTCAATCTAGTCGGTTGGTTCCCCTTCTTGAACCAACTAAAGTGCACGAAAAGTGTCGAATTGAAGCGCGAAGCTTCGGGAAGATTTCTATTGCTTCTAAGATCAACCTATCTCTAAGATATGAGCGATTTGAAGTTCTTCATGAGTGACTTCCTCCAAGATCAACGATTTAAGGAAGAGGCTAGAAAATTACGACGAAACGAACGAAAACGAAGGCTACGGACCACACATAAGGAGAAAATCCACCCAAAACATATATATAATATAGATAATCCAAATACATGAAAAACCAGTCGTTACAGCCCAGCCCAGCCCAACTGTAACGGCCTGTATTTTAGGCGTGTTTGAATGTGTGTGTGCCCATATTACTTCGGTCATCCGAGTGTTTTTCGTCTGTTTGTTCTTTTCTTTTACGCGTCGACGCGAGCGTGCCTCTGTTTTTGGAATTTTTAACATAGCTTAACTAATTATTTTTAGCTAATTACCAATTTAAATTACCCCTAATTAATCTTAGATCTACCCTTATTATACCCACCATATGAATTGGTGAGCTCCAACCCCGACCGGATCTAACTTTCCCGTTTCTTTTCCCCCCACCTAATTAACTCTCACCCTTAATCAATCAACCCCACTTCATTGTTTTTAAAGGGAACAACAGCTGCAGAATCATCATCATCCCATTTTCCTCCAACAACAACAAACAACAACATCATCAACATTCAGCCTCTTTTAACCCAAAATCAAACACTCCAAATCAATACCCAAATCAGAAATTGAGAGAAGGGAAGATCAGAAATAAAATCAGAAATCAGATCTGAGTTCAGATCTTAATCATCATCAGATTCATTCCCTCCTCTTCTCGCACCCTACCTGAGACCCCCGCTGTCGTGTGCCACTATGCGCCCGCTGCCGCCCCCGCCTGGCCGCGCGCACAACTGCCCCGCTGCCCCGCACCCCCGCACGTGCCTCTACCTGATCAGTCAGCTGCCTCGCATGCACCGCCCTGTGCACCGCCCCCTGCCCCCGTGCCACTACCCCGTGCCCTTCCCTTCCTCCAGATCCGTCGTCGTCCAGCCCTACACACGCATTGCTTTGCCTGCTGTCGCCTCGCCCTACGTAGCCGCCCGCCGCCAGATCCGCCCGCGCACTGCTGCCCTGATCCGCACCCCCTGGAACCCCCTTCCCTGCATCAATAAAAGAAGAAGAAAGAAAATAAGAGGAAGAAGGAGACAGAGGTGAGAAAGATGGGGGGAGGTTATTAAAGTTTTTAAGGTTATTAAATTTATTAAGGTTATTAAGGTTATTAAAGTTATTAAATGTTAATAATATTTTTACGTTATATGTTTATATTTTAAGTTATATGCTTAATTATATAAGTAGTTAATAAGTTAGTTATATAAGTTCGTAAGTTGTATAATTTCAAATACTAACAGTATTATATAAAGGAATTTTAAAACTATAATGGTTATTAAAGAAATGTATTAATTATTGATCATGTTGAATAAAACAGAAAACCGACTTCTCCATAATATCACATTTGACGAGACGAACACAACGACACCAAAATCACCAAAATCAGGCAAGTGTGCATCTTTCTACATGCTTTTAAATATTGTCTCATTTAAATACTGCTCTTAAATCATGTTTCACACTCATGGGAACTCATATGTTAAAATTATATGCCTTGTAAAAAAATGCAAACCCCTACTGGACATAAATGACTCCCTTAGAATACTTGCTAATCATAAACGTTGCGGGCCGGTTTGGCTAATCATAGAACTTGTGGGCCGGTTTGGCTATCTTGCAGCCGGTTTAGCTGATTCTGGCTCGTGATCCAGAAAATTATACGTGGGTAGGGTTGGGTTCGCGGGCACTAGTCGGTAGTAAAAGGGTCACCTTTGAGGGCACGAGAAGGTAGATTCATTTGCTAGCCGCCTAACGACGTGAACCTTAGTCACTAGATTAAATACACAGAAGTACTCATGAAAAACTGCCATCTTGAATATGTACGACATTTAGAACAATTATTGCTTTCACCCATAATAGAACTGCCATGTTTTCACTTATAATAGAACTGCCATGCTAATATAACTTTTGTTCTTACTGCTTAGAAATTAAAGTTGTTCAATTATTCGTAACGCTTTAACTGCCATGAAAAATGTTCTTTTGAAAACATTGCCAAGGGTCCTATTCGTATTATTGCTTGCTAAGGACCCTTGCTGAAATTTATTTCTATGTTGTTTGGAATGTATGTCAGGACACGAGACAGATTACATTGAGGACAAACTGCTTGAGGAGACCGACCCATTGGACCAGGAGTACGCTGATCCAGGAGTTCTCCCCACTGAGGACTAGTTGCTGAACATTACTAGCTGCTGCTTAGGATTTCTTTTACTGCACTTTTGTATGGTGTGTACCCTCTTGTAGAACTCTATTGTTATTGGTCATGCTTGGGGCCTTATTACTTTTGTGCACTCTTGTCTGGATGTTGGCTTTGATTTCATATTTGTTTCTGTTGTTTCTGAAATGCATGCAAGTTCCTGCGTATGGTTGTTACTCACAGACACTTATTAGGTTTGAGCTTCACTGCTTCAGCCCATGCGGACCCGCTCGCGCCCTCGCCCCAAGTATAATGGGAGGCAGGGTATGACAGGTTTTTGTGGTGGCCCATACAGGTTCGTGCATTATGCAAGACTTCAGAACAATAGGAATACTATCATTAGCCAAAACGTCTAGATTTATCTCGTACATAAAATTTACCCGAGTTTCTTGTCTCAGCATGGCAGGGGACACAACATCAGGAATGAGAATGGAACTGCAGCTAACAGAGGTGCTGACATGAATGAACTCCTTGGAGTCATGAGGGGGATGTTGGAGATCCAACAACAGCTGATACAGCAGGGGCAACAACCTGCTCAGTTTGCACCACCACCCCCATCGAGCTGAACCAGGAGTTAAGCAGTTCCATGAGCTGCAACCCAAGAGCTTCTCTAGAAAGGAAGGGCCTCTAGATGCTGAAGAATGGGCCCAAGGGACTAATTACAAGCTGAATACTGCTCGTATCCCTCAGGCAGGATGGGTCGATGTCGCGAAGCTCCAACTGACTCACAATGCTAGGAGCTGGTGGCAACTGGAAGAAAGGCATTTAATTAGACCCATCTCTTGGGGCATGTTTCAGGAAAGGTTCAACGCCAAGTATTTTCCCAAAACAGCCAAAAGAGAACTTCAGCTGTGCTTCACCAATCTGGTCCAAGGAGATATGAATGTTGACGAGTATGAGGCCAAGTTTTCAATGCTTAGCCGCTTCGCACCCCATATAATCGAGGACCCAGAAGACTGTGCATTTCAGTTTCGCCAAGGCCTGAATCCCAAAATTCAAGCCTCAATGACCTCGGTAAAACTAATGACCCTCCAGGACATTTTGGATGCTGCATGGAGCCATAAAGTCGTGGCAAGACTTCCAGTGGGACCTTAAGCTGAAGGAAGCAAACATCCCATGGAGCCACCTAGGTTTGTGCTCAATGGCAATTTTCGGCCTCCCCAGACCATGCAGTTCAAGAGGCCATATGCTCCTCTCGACCGAGCTCAGCTGATCTGTTTCTTTTGTAGCAAGACCGAACATCAGAAGAATGATTGTAGGGGGGAAGCTAAACTAATGTCTGATCTACGAAGCATCTGATCATGCTGCGAGAGACTGCCCCCATGGCAAGAACTGTCAAGCACCGGCTGTAGTACCTGGACCTGTTCAGTAAGGATTGCATGGACCTGTTCAGCGAGGTGTACCTGGACCTGCTCAGCATGGACTGCCTCTGGTTTCACAGAACCGAGCCTTTTAGCAGGCCAATCAGCCGAAGTGCCAGGCATTCACTATGACAGCTGCAGAAGCTGAAACAGTCACGCCCCAGTCACCCTAATACTCAAGGGAAGAAAATATTCTTCTCTATTCCCAGAGACAAAAGGGGATGAGCCACATGACGGGCAGCGGACTTAGTCCAAGCGTATAAATAAAAAACACTGCAAGTCACTGCTCACACTGAAACATCACAGTAAAGTAAAAAGAAGGAAACTCTGACAATCACAGAAGTGCAACATCACATCACAAGTGGTACAGAAAGTAAAGCAGGAGAGTACAAGTAACTAAAACAACACAGACTACAAGTGCTAGAGTCCACATATATATCCATATATAGAAGTCTGTTACAAAAGTATAAGTACAACTGCCCACTGGCTACAAAAGTAATATGTACAACACCACCCAAAAAGTCAACTCAAAAAGTACTACATATCATCTGACACAACTACTATATAGGTACAACATCAAAAGAGTACATCCTCACGACATCGGAGGAACAACTGAGAAAAGCCACTACAACCCTGTCAATAGAAGCTGCCACTACTACCAGCTCGCCCTCAACGACACCTGCATACATCCACATCGTCGCCTTCCAACAACACCACCGCAGAAGAACACTAACTTTGGTCATGCAGACCCTGCTCAGACCCTAAACCACGAAAAAGGGTCACGTCAGAGCGTGACCAACAGAAGAACACTACACACCACAGGAGATCTAACACACAACAATTTATATGGTTATCACATTTTTATTTGAGTTTGTTAATTTACAAGTGTTATGATGCATTGGAAAGTTCGAGACCAAGATTCGAGTACGAGAGCTACACCTCGTCCCTAGGTTAGGACGGAACAACTGCACCCGCCAGCGGTCGGGGCTTGCCACCCAACTCATGTGGCATGGGCTACCCACTCCATAACAGGACGTGAGGCTAACAACACAAAGACAGTGCATGGTCTGTGTAGCAACAGCCACCACTCGGTGCGTAGTCAACGACCACCACCCAAACTAGTCTAGATCGCGTACTGTCATCTTTTCACTACTTTCCCCTATACCCAAACCCTGCTTAGAGGGTCATCTTGCTCTGTGCAAGTGAACACCCCTAGCATGACATTTTACCCTAGGGTTAGTTGCTCATTCAAAGGGGTTTCATGTTCAACTTTAATACAACACACTTTCATTTGCCATAACCACATCACAACACCACTTGCTTAAACATAAACATAGACTGAGCAACTAAGCCTTGGGCGGCCATTATACAACTTAAAACATGCTTTAACATTATTCACAGCAACATTAGAGCACAAATAACTACTTTACTTTCAGCAATAACCATGCACTTAACAATAAACACTTCACATTTGGGTGTCTTTCAACATAACAGCAACTTGCAGCCACATTTCATAGAATTGAAAGAACTTGTTTGCACAAACTAATTCCATAGGGTTAAATATCTATATGTCTACCTTCCACAAACCAAATTTTAGATCTGAAAACCAAAAATTGGATTTTTCATGAATTAAAAGCTGAAGAGGGTTCAGTCTGTTTTTAAACTGCAGATTTGGGCAGTAAAAATGGGTGTTTAAAAAATACTTAGAGGCCGAATTAGAAAAAGTCTTACACTAAAGAAAATCAAGATAAAGTTATCATCTTTCAAATGGGACTGGTTTCAAGTCATTTGAAGGTTTGAGTAAGAAAATACAGCTATACTTGTAAAAGTGGTCGAAACTGGAAACAGTCTGTACAGTTTTGAAAGATGGAATGTTTAAAAATAGTAGCTGTCAAAATTATTGTTTGGTCCAGTCGAAGAAAAGTTATAGAACTACTTGATTAATAACATACCAAAATTTGGGCTTAAAATACAAATATTTGATAGGGTAATTGGTTAAAAACAAATCGGGCAGCACCTCCCCTGAATTGGGCAGAATCTGTCCTGTTTGTACAAGTTGAAAACAATAGAAAAAATCAAGATAATATTCTGAAAATTTGTAGAAATCATGAAAACATCATAATAAAGGTATGAGGCACAAAAAGGTAACTAATTTATGGAGCTTGCAACAAAATTATACATCTAGCACAACAAATCATGAATTTTAGCCATAACTTGAACAAACTTAACAACTAACTAGAGAAATGAAACATGCACCCTAATTAACTTGTCTATCCTACTCCTATAGATATAGGACTTCTACCTGAACCTCTAGGAAGAAGAAGATGACCTCCCCTTGCTCAACTCCAAGGAATCTTTCAAGTTTGGCCCTCCAAGGTACTCTTATCTTCTTCTTGGCACCACCTCTTGCAAACCCTAGCTCCAAACTCTAGTTCTTCTCCTTCCCTAGCCTCTAGAACTCATCCACACTCTCACACATCAGTTAGCCACCAAATTTATGGTCTAAGGGTTGAATGGAAGGGATAAGGATGAGTGGAGAAGTGTTTGGATAAGAATAATGTGTGTAGAAAGCTCTAGGGGTAGATTTGTCATTTCACCTTCTCTACTTGCATGCCCAACCAATGCATGAGGGCCTCATCATCCTTAAACACCCACTAACACATACACAAAGAACCAAAATCCCTCACTTGGCATTTTACACGAAACCTCCCTCCATTTTGTTTTTTGCGAATATACCCAAAATTGGGTACAAATGAAAATGTGAGGGGTATTATTGCGAAACTCTCTAACCCCCAATGGCCACCTTGAATAATTATTTCTAGGGTCCCATTTACATCTTAAGACGGTCATGATAGCCATGGGACACCTTTGCATGCACGCATCTCAATGTACGGGGTCAATCTCGATATCCGCGTGCACGATTTGAAGAACGAGTGTGCCCAAGGCTAACCCCATCTTCTAAATATTCATGGTGAGTCCACTCACCATGTTCATGGTGGTGATGTATGCACGTTTCCATGCACGAAGTGTGCACATGATTGAGCACAAGTGTGCTTGAAAATGACTAGTTGGTCGATCAACATACTCGGCCCGACTAGTTTACACCATTTTCCTATAAATACACCACAACCTTTCGACATGCTTCCCAACACATATGAGCCTCATTTGTCAAAAAGATCCTCCAAATGGGGCCCACTTTCTAATGATCCTACTCCACTACCTTCAATACGCCGTACATGGCCACAACGCGTAACCCTATCCCGTAGACTGGACTACGGAGGGTTACATCCTACCCCCTTAGAATAAATTCCGTCCTCGGAATTACAAAGGCATCAACAAGGAGAGCAAAAACAATCTCTTATATAAACATATACAAGTTCACAATGATATATTGATATGAGCGTATTACATAAACAAATATGGATATTTTTCTCGCATCTCATCCTCTCGTTTCCAAGTGGATTCTCCAGGTGACTCCTGGTGCCACATAACTGTTACAAGATCCAGTGTCTTGTTCCGCAGTGTCTTCTTCCTCCGATCTAGAATCGCCATGGGATGTTGCTCATATGTCATATCTGGACGTATGTCTATATCAGTGTGGTCCACAATCTGGTTGGGATCGCCCACAAATCCACGAAGCTGAGATACATGGAACACGTCATGGATTCCTTCCAAAGCAGGTGGAAGCACTAATCTATAAGTCATCTCACCCACACGAGCTGAAATCTCAAATGGACCAACGTATCTCGGGCTCAACTTCCCTTGACGCCCAAATCGAATCGTACCTCGTGTAGGTGAAACTTTCAGAAACACATAGTCACCGGGCTGGAATTCCAGTGGTCGTCTCTTAGTGTCCGCCCAATGCTTATAGCGATCCTGAGCAATACTGAGATTATCACGAATCGTCCGAACAACATCAACTGCCTTAACAACCATATCTGGTCTCAATTACTCACGATCACCAATATTGTCCCAACTGAGCGGTGACCGACACTTACATCCATATAAAGATGCAAATGGAGCCATACCAATATTTGCTTGATAACGGTTGTTGTATGCGAACTCAACCAAATGCAAATGATCCTCCCAGGATCCCTGAAATTCCAGCATACATGCCCTCAACATATCTTCCAAAATCTGAATAACACGTTCTGACTGACCGTCAGTCTGAGGGTGATATGTTGTACTGAACTGAGGTTGGTTCCCAAACTCATCTGCAGACTCTTCCAGAAATGAGATGTAAATTCCGAGTCTCGATCTGATACAATACAAATGGGAACTCCATGCAATCTCACAACTTCTTCCATATATATCCTTGCCAATGATTCTGTTGACTGACCAACGTGAAAAGGAATAAAGTGCGCTGACTTCGTCAAGCGATCAACTATCACCAATATCGCATCGTGACCTTTCGGAGTATGTGGTAAGCCAGTCACAAAATCCATGGTCACATGTTGCCATTTCCATTCTGGTATAGGAAGAGGTTGTAATAAACCTGCAGTCCTCTGATGCTCGGCTTTCACTTGTTGACAGATGATACATGAATCCACACTTTTAGCTACTGCACGTTTCAAACCATGCCACCAAAAATGTTGGCGTAAGTCACGATACATCTTGGTTTCTCCAGGATGAATAGAATATGGTGAACTATAAGCCTCTTTCAACAGTTCATCCCATATAGCATCGGCTGGCACATAAACTCGACTACCAAATCTCAAGGAACCATCCTTATGGATACTGAAATCCATTCGAAGACCAGCCTCGACTTACTCACAGATCAACTGTAACTTTCTATCTTCCAACTGGGCTGCCTTAATTCTATCCACGAGATCTGATCGTACTTGCAAACCCATATCCACTGCATGTCCGCCTAGAAGTACAATTTCTATCTCCATCTGCCTGATTGCCCATCAAAGTTGCGGTTGCATTATCAACCTCATTACTGCTGGCAAACTATTGAGGGTATCTGGAACAACATTGACTCTTCCAAGATGATATTGGAGATCAATATCATATTCGGCCATCAACTCCAACCATATCCTCTATCTCATATTAAGCTCATGCTGTGTGAATACATACTTTAGACTCTTGTGATCTGTATATATCCTCACACGCTTACCTAACAGAAAATGCCTCCACAATTTCAGTGCAAAAATCACTGCAGCCAACTCTAAATCATGAGTGTGATAATTCTGCTCATGGACTTTCAGTAGCCTCGATGCATATGCTACTACTCGACCATGCTGATGCAGCACACATCCCAATCCTTTCCCTGAAGGATCATAAAAAATCTCGAATCCTCCTGACTGATCAGGAATCGTCAAACTGGAGCAGTCGTCAAGCGACGCTTCAACTCATCCATCGCCTGTTGACACTTGTCTGACCACACATAAGGCACATCTTTTTTCGTCAGGTTTGTCAGAGGGGCTACGATCTTTGAAAAGTCCTTGATGAATTTTCGGTAGTATCCGGCAAATCCCAATAAAATTCTAATTTTAGTGACCTATTGAGGAATAGGCCATTCGACCACCACTGCAATCTTCTCTGGATCCACAGATATCCCTTCTCCTGACACAACATGACCCAGAAAAGCAATCTTTGTCAACCAAAACTGACACTTGCTAAACTTAGCATACAACTGATGTTGCCTCAGTGTCTGAAGAACCATTCTCAAGTGTTCTGCATGCTCAGCTTCATCTTTCGAATACACCAGTATATCATCGATAAATACCACAACAAACTTATCCAAATAGTCGAAGACTACTTGGTTCATCAACCTCATAAATGTTGCTGGTGCATTCGTAACTCTGAATGGCATCACTAGAAACTCATATTGCCCGTATCAAGTTCTAAACGCAGTCTTAGGGATATCTGATTCTCGAACCTTCACCTGGTGATATCCACTCCGCAAATCTAACTTAGAGTACACCCTGGATCCACCCAACTGATCAAAAATATCATCGATTCGGGGAAGTGGGTACTTATCTTTCATAGTTGCTTTATTCAATTTCCTATAATCGATGCACAACCTTCTCGAACCATCCTTCTTATTCACCAATAAGACTGGTACTCCACACGGAGACACACTTGGTCGTATCAACCCACGACTTGATAAATCAGTTAACTGATTCCGAAGCTCATCTAATTCAGGCAGAGCCATATGATACGGAGCCTTCAAAATCGGTTGGGTTCCCGAAATCAAATCAATAGTGAATTCTAATGATCTATCCGGAGGAAGCACATATATCATCAGGAAACACGTCTGGAAAATCACGTACAACCTCAGGAAGTTCCAATTTTTTTCCATGGCCATCACTTGCACTTCCACTGGTGCAGCTCTAAACTTCACCGGTTCACACACGTTTGTCCCATTACGATATACAAACTCAGCATGACTTGGAACTCGGAACACTATCCTCTGCCATCTACAATCTATCTTTGCATAAAACATGCTCAACCAATCCATACCAAACACAACTTCATAATTCAGCTAATTCTACCAGTCCAGCTAATTCTACCAGGCAATTTCTTATACCAGTTGAACTTAGAACAACCCCATTTCCTGTATGAACGTTCCAATTAAAAGTAAAAACGTCTACGGTTATCTGATTTTTATTTACAAACTCTCTCAACAGGAAACAATGAGACGCCCAGGTATCAAACAATGCTATGACAGGAAAGGATGCAATTTTAACAACACCTATCCCAACAGAAAACAAAACTACTAACCGTCTACCCAATTACACTACAAGAAACAATTCACATAAATGACTGAGTAAAATACTCACCAGTGACGACTCCACTGGAGCCCTCCTTTGCTACTACCGTTAGCTGAAAATTCTGACGTTGCTGAGGCATGGGGGCCTCTCTCCTAGCCATCAGACACTACGGTGCCCTCGAGGGTCTCCCCTGCCCTGCCTGTCCTGGCCTCTGCGGTGGTGTCGACAGTGGAAGTCTCTGAGGGGCCGCTGGAAGCTGACGCTGCTTTTACTGCTGCTGCTGATCCAGCCTTGCCATATCATAACCACCAGGAGACCCCTGACGTCCCCTTGGGCACTCTCTCTGAACATGTCCCTGGCCACCATAACTAAAACACCTTCTTTGTAGCTAGGCTCGACAGTCTCTAGCTATGTGCCCCGACTTGCCGCAATGGAAACAGGCTGGATGTCTCGAAGTTGAAGGTGCTGGGGGTGGAGCTCCTAGCCTCTTGAACTGGGTCGTCTGAACCGGCCTCGAAACTGCAGTCCTCTAAGCCGTCTGTGATCGATTACCGGATTCTGATAACCTTCCCAAGCTACGGAGGTAAGACTCATGCATCCTAGCAGCTGCCAACACTGCCTCCTAGGTAGACAAGACTGTTGTCGACATAGCTCCTCTGTACTCTGGATTCAGTCCCTTCCTGAATCTCCGTGCTCTATCAACCTCTTTCTCTACTAACTTAGGGGCATACTTACTAAGTTGCGAAAATTCAGCCTCATACTGGTCAACAGTCCTCTGACCCTGCTTTAGCTGCTCGAACCTCTGGCGCAGCTCATCCTTGGTGGTATCTGGGAGGTATGTCGTCTCAAACAGCTTCTTGAACTCTTCCCATGTCAACATTGTCCCCTTGAGGCGTCGCGGCTGGGCCCTCGACCAATCCCTTGCCGAAAAGGTGAAGCATCTACTTGCTGCATCCACCCACTCATCTCGAGGGGTGCCTACCAAAGTCAGGCAGCCCTCCATGTGGTTGAGCCACTTATTAACATCTAGGCCCTCCTCTTCTCCACAGAAGGACTTAGGTGTGAAGTCCTTGAACAATCTGTAGGTGGAAGTGGAAGTCGGTACCGGAGTATGACCCTGCTGGCGCTCCGCTACACGCTCAAAAACTCCGATCAAGATCTGTATCATAGTAGCTGCGTCAAAAGACATCGCCCATGACTGTGGACTCTGTCCCATCGGAGCACCTCCCGTGCCTCCGTTGGAGTTACCATTTCCATCATCCATCCTGCTTCATGAGAATAAGATACAAATTAGTACCACATACTGATATGTCCGAGTATAAACTGTGTAGTCCTTACGTGTGTCACAGTGTTAGTAGGCCTGCATGGGCCACTACAAAACTTGTCACGCCCCAGTCACCCAATACTCAAGGGAAGAGAATATTCTTCTCGATTCCCCGAGATAAAAGGGGATGAGCCACGTGACGGGTCGCGGACTTAGTCCAAGCGTATAAATAAAAAACATTGCAGGTCACTGCTCACACTGAAATAACACAGTAAAGTAAAAAGAAGGAAACTCTGACAATCATAGATGTGCAACATCACATCACAAGTGGTGCAGAAAGTAAAGCAGGAGAGTACAAGTAACTACAACAACACAGACTACAAGTGCTAGAGTCCACACATATATCCATATATAGAAGTCTATTACAAAAGTATAAGTACAACTGCCCACTGGCTACAAAAGTAAAATGTACAACACCACCCAAAAGGTAACTCAAAAGTACTACATATCATCTGACACAACTACTATAGAGGTACAACATCAAAAGAGTGCATCCTCACGACACCGGAGGAACGAATGAGAAAAGCCACTACAACCCTGTTAACAGAAGCTGCCACTACTACCAGCTTGTCCTCAACGACACCTGCATACATCCACATCGCCGCCTTCCAACACCACCACCGCAGAAGAACACTAACTTTGGTCCTGTAGACCCTGCTCAGACCCTAAACCACAGAAAAGGGTCACGTCAGAGCGTGACCAGCAGAAGAACACTACCAGGAGATCTATCACACAACAATTTATATGGTTATCACATTTGTATTGAGTTTGTTAATTTACAAGTGTTATGATGCGTTGGAAAGTTCAAGACCAAGATTCGAGTACGAGAGCTACACATCGTCCCTAGGTCGGGACGGAACAACTGCACCCGCCAGCTGGTCGAGGCTCCCCACCCAACTCACGTGGCATGGTCTACCCACTCCATAACAGGACGTGAGGCTAACAACACAAAGACATTGCATGGTCCATGTAGCAATGGCCACCACTCGGTGTGTAGTCAACGACCACCACCCAAACTAGTCTAGATCTCGTACTATCATCTTTTCTCTACTTTTCCCCATACCTAACCCCTGCTTAGAGGGTCATCTTGCTCTATGCAAGTGAACACCCCTAGCATGACATTCTACCCTAGAGTTAGTTGCTCATTCAAAGGGGTTTCATGTTCAACTTTAATACAACACACTTTCATTTGCCATAACCACATCACAACACCACTTGCTTAAATATAAACATAGACTGAGCAACTAAGACTTGGGCGGCCATTGTACAACTTAAAACATGCTTTAACATTATTCACAGCAACATTAGAGCACAACTAACCACTTTACTTTCAGCAATAACCATGCACTTAACAATAAACACTTCACTTTTGGGTACCTTTCAACATAACAGCAACTTGCAGCCATGTTTCAGAGAATTGAAAGAACTTGTTTGCACAAACTAATTCTACAAGGTTAAAGATCTATGTGTCTACCTTCCACAAACCAAATTTCAGATCTAAAAACCAAAAAATTGGATTTTTCATGATTTAAAAGCTGAAGAGGGTTCAGTCTGTTTTTAAACTGCAGATTTGGGCTGTAAAAATGGGTGTTTAAAAAATACTTAGAGGCAGAATTAGAAAAAGTCATACTTTAAAGAAAATCAAGATAAAGTTGTTATCTTTCAAATAGGACTAGTTTCAAGTCATTTGAAAGATTGAGTAAGAAAATACAGCTATACTAGTAAAAGTGGTCGAAACTGGAAATAGTATGTACAGTTTTAAAAGATGGAATGTTTAAAAATAGTAGCCGTCAAAATCAAGATACAGTCAAAGAAAAGTTATAGAACTACTTGATGAATAACATACCAAAATTTGGGCTTAAAATACAAAGATTTGATAGGGTAATTGGTTAAAAACACATCGGACAACACCTCCCCTGAATTGGGCAGAATCTGTCCTGTTTTGTACAAGTTGAAAACAAAAGCAAAAATCAAGATAAAATTCTGAAAATTTGTAGAAACCATAAAAATATCATAATAAAGGTATGAGGCACAAAAAGGTAACTAATTTATGGAGCTTGCAACAAAATCATACATCTAGCACAACAAATCATGAATTTTAGCCATAACTTGAACAAACTTAACAAATAACTAGAGAAATGAAACATGCACCCTAATTAACTTGTCTATCCTACTCTTATAGGTGTACTACTTCTACCTGAACCTCTAGGAAGAAGATGATGACCTCCCCTTGCTCAACTCCAAGGAATCCTTCATGTTTGGCCCTCCAATGTACTCTTATCTTCTTCTTAGCACCACCTCTTGCATACCCTAGCTCCAAACTCTAGTTCTTCTCCTTCTCTAGCCTCTAGAACGCATCCACACTCTCACACATTAGTTAGCCACGAAATTTCTGGTCTAAGGGTTAGATGGAAGGGATAAGGATGAGTGAAAAAGTGTTTGGATAAGGATAATGTGTATAGAAAGCTCTTGGGGTAGATTTGTCATTTCACCTTCTCTACTTGCATGCCCATCCAATGCATGAGGGCCTTATCATCCTTAAACACCCACTAACACATACACAAAGACCCAAAAGCCCTCACTTGGCATTTTACACAAAACCTCCCTCCATTTTGTTTTTTTGCGAATATACCCAAAATTGGGTACAAATGAAAATGTGAGGGGTATTATTGAAAAACTCTCTAACCCTCAATGGCCACCTTGCATAATTATTTCTAGGGCTCCATTTACATCTTAAGACGGTCATGATAGCCATGGGACACCTTTGCATGCACGCATGTCAATGTACGAGGTCAATCTCGATATCCGTGTGCACGATTTGAAGAACAAGTGTACCCAAGGCTAACCCCATCTTCTAAATATTCATGGTGAGTCCACTAACCATGTTCATGGTGGTGATGTATGCACGTGTCCATGCACGAAGTGTGCACGTGACTGAGCTCAAGTGTGCTTGAAAATGACTAGTCGGTCGATCAACATACTCGGCCCGACTAGTTTACACCATTTTCCCATAAACACACCACAACCTTCCAACACGCTTCCCAACACATGTGAACCTCATTTGTCAGAAAGATCCTTCAAATGGGGCCCACTTTCTAATGATCCTACTCCACTACCTTCAAACACCTTACATGGCCACAACGTGTAACCCTATCCCGTAGACTGGACTACGGTGGGTTACAGATACTGAGGATGAAGTGATTACATGTTACGTCTAGACTAGTATTTCATATTTCTTTTATATTCATACTTGTTAGTTGGACACCCTTGCTAAGATTTAGTTATTATCATCTTTGGTGTCATCTTAGTGGCTTCCCACCCAGCTCTGACCTTATTTGATTCCGGAGCTTCATTGTGTATCTTATCCTGGATATTCGTGGTCAACCACTCGATTCCCACCTACCCACTTTCTAAAAGTTGGAATATCACTGCTGGGAGTGGTTCGACGAGTGTTTCCTTGGGATTCAAATCATATCTGTTGGTGATTTGCGGACATGAGCTCTATGCAGATTTCTTGGTCCTAGACACACACAACTTTGATGCTATTCTCGGCATGGATTGGTTAGGAACCTTCTATGCTACTATCGACTGTCACAAGAAAAAAGTAGTATTTGAAATTCCCGACCATCCGGTGTTCGAATTCATCAGTGGAAGTCGTTCGCTCGGACCTATCAAATTTCGGGTCCAGCTGAACGAAGTGATCGTCGCATCTATACAAGTCGAACCCGAGAAGCCTGCAGCGGTTCGAGATTTTGAAGATGTATTTTCAGAGGATATTTCTGGATTACTGCCTGACCGAGCTCTAGATTTCAGCATCGATCTTATGCCGAATACTCAACCGATCTCGAAGGCACTATACCGTATGGCTCCTGCAGAACTTGAAGAGCTACGGAAGTAATTGGACGACCTGCTGCAGAAATGATTCATCCATCCCAGCGTATCTCCATGGGGTGCACATGTTCTGTTAGTCAAGAAGAAGGACGGCTTGAGAAGGATGTGTGTGGACTATCGGAGCTGAACAAAGTCAATGTGAAGAATAAGTACACGTTACCTCACATCGATGACATCTTCGATCAACTCGGTGGATCACGCGTTTTCTCGAAGTTGGATCTCTGGAGTGGATACCATCAGGTGAAGGTTAAGAATGAAGAAATCTACAAGACGGCTTTTCAGACCAAGTATGGACACTACGAGTTCTTTTCATGCCATTCGGTGTGACCAATGCCCCTGCAGTATTCATGAATCTCATGAATATCATATTCTACGAGTTTCTGGATAAATTCGTAGTGATATTCATTGACGATATATTGGTCTATTTAAAGAGCGAGGAGGAGCATGTCAAGCTGATCGCTCCTTATTTTACAACTTTTTTCTGCATGTTTGCATGTCATTTCGATCGCCCATATTGCGTTTTTTACGATTATACGATGATATCGCGTTGCTTTTCACTATTTCTTGTCTTTGTCAGATTTCAGGAAATATAGAGTGATCTGGAGAATAAATGAGATCAAGGGAGTTTTGTGCACGCTAAAGCACCGCCTATGATCCCATCGAGGAGCTAGCGGTACTAGATGATGAGCGGAAGAAGAAGTTCGATAAAATCGACGAGCAGGCAAGGAGGAGAAGATAAGACTCCAGAAACAGCCCACTCGATCGAGCAGACAGCTCACTCGGCCGAGTGAAGGAACGTACTCGACTGAGTACAATGGATATGAGCGCACTTGGAGTCAAAGTCCACTCGGGCAAGTGAAAGATCTTACTCGGCCGAGTGAAGAAGTCCACTAGCCCGAGTACGACAGGCATTTCCTCCTGAGATGTCAGCCGACTCTCTGAAGTTTGAAGAAGATCAACAGAAGACTCACTCAGTCGAGTGAGAAATCCCACTCGACCAAGTAAAGAACTTCACTCGGCCGAGTGGAACAGAGCGACAGACCCCCAAAACCCCCAATATCTCTGTTTTTCTTTAGGTTCGTCACTCGGCCGAGTGACATGCTCTACTCGGCTGAGTGGCGTAGTCTACATGTATCGTGAATTAGAGTTCTGGGCTATGCCAGGGGCAAATCTGTCAGGATTTTCTAGCCAACTTTGGCTTGAATTTAAGCTAGTTTTCTTCCTAATTTTAGGGGTGACCTGAAATTAGTTTTTGAGCATTATTCTAATTGAAATTCTCAGCTGGAGATTGAAGATTGAAAATTTGGTTTGTTCTTGTAATACCCTGGAAGCTATTACACAAGTACTAGAGGGGGTGAATAGTACTTTAAAATAATCAAGAGTCTAATTCCCAATTATTGTGCAATCACAAACAACTATGCGGAATAAGTAAGAACAACAAGAGAATCACATCGCAAACAAACGATGTAATGGGTTCGGATCCACCCAAGTCTCCCCGACTTGTTCCCGGTGATCCTACGTCTCAGACACCTGGATCCCTTCCGGCTACTTGAGTTAGAATCCACTAACTCAAGCTTTCCCTTAAAACTTCTTGTAGAAACTACTACAAGATAAATCAATACAATGATCGAATGGTGACTCCCACAAACCGGGATCACGTACTTCTCTCACAAACCAAAAGATAAACTCAAATAATAGATTTTAATGAAATAGAAAACGCTTACCACAAAATCCTATGCCTTGAGAAATACTTACAGATTTAGGGCAAGGAAAGATTGTGAGAAAGGATGATCTCGAAAACCTAGCTCCATGAGATGTACAACGAGAGATGGCTAGGACGCTGATGATGATTGTGATTCAACCTTTCAGGAAAATGATCGCTCAAGATCTGAGAATCTCTTCTGAAGGAATTAGGTCATAAAAGAGAGAGAGAGAGATTTTCGAGAGATAGAGCCTTGAAGATTGATTTCGAACTAGATCTGAAATCCATCTCATATTAGAGAAATTTCTATGTTTGAAATGAATCAAACAGATATGGAAAGAATCAAAACAGATCAAGAAAAATCGTGGAAATAAAATCTCCAACGGCTGGAAAATTAAAGCAGCTTAATCGGTCTAAGAAGGATCACTGACCGATTAGTTTGAGAACTAGTCGGCCGGTGAACCTTTTTGGACCGACTAGATGGTTGACAGAGAATATAGTGAAATAAGGAGGGAAAACTAGTCGGTCTAAGAAGAAACACTAAGCGACTAGTTTGACAACTAGTCGGTCGGTGAGCCTTCTTGGACCGACTAATTGGTCAACAGTAAGTATGTCAAAAATCTCAAAGAAGACTAGTCGGTTCAAGAAGGATTTCCAACCGATTAGATTGTCATCTAGTCGGTTGGTTCTTCTACCTGAACCAACTAAGGTGCACAAAAAGCCATGAGAAGAAGCGATAAGCTACGGAAAACTTTCTAATGGCTTCTAAGGCAATCCTAGAGATAGGATAGGATAGATATGAGGATTACTAGGCAACTACTACTCAAGGCTTAACATTCTATGAGACGAAGCTAGAAGACAATAAAAATAAACATGACAAAGCGTCTTCAAAGCTTCAACATGAAGAGTCTGAATCCCTTGACTTCATTAGTTGAGCTTCAACGAAGCTTCAGGCATAACGATCATGCGCTCTAAAGAATTCTTGGGACGTCGCTTGAGATCTACAAAGTAATTTGGCGACGATCTCTATAACTGCACTCAACGAGAATTACTACACAATTTTTATGTTTGTTCATCATCAAAACCAAATCAGGGGAATCAATACTCAACAGTTCTTTCTATCAAAATTTCTTGTTTTTGTGAATTGTTTTCTCTCAACCATGAATTGCTATATGTTTTTATTCTTTATTTCTGTGATTGCCATGATTAGTTGCGAGTAGTTCCGCTGTTCTAGGGCATGGGGATGAACCTTATGTATCTGATTTTAGAATTGCAATGAACGAATTAATTTGTTGCTAGGATTGATAAACGGTTGGGTTATAATTGATTTACTAAGGGTAGCTAGGAATTTCCATTGATTGGGGTTTGCAAGAGATTGGATTCCAATCGATGGAAAGGCCTAGATATTCGATTTAGGTTTATAATCGAGATTCTCTAGACTTGGTTTGCAAGAGATTGGACCAAAGCTAGCATTTTTATTATAAATCTATACTCATATTCGTTTGCAAGAGATTGAACGAATACGAACTATCATAACCTAGATCGTAACTCGAGTTTGCATGAGAGTGGGCTCGAGGTGTGATTGGACGATGATGTCGATCTTCATGCTAGCGGCTTAAGTTAGGGTTTGCACGAGAGTGGGCCCTAATCTTGGTTGCTATAGACCGGAAATAGCGCAAGAGTGTGAGCATGGTTCTATATTCAGTTACGACTAGTTCACCTCAATTCAAGCCTGGCAACATTGAGATTCACGATTCACCGAGATGAATGACGATCCGTAGTGGGGATTCCCTGGCCCTAGACGCTTTTATTATCTAGAATCCAAATTGTTAATTGAACGACAGTGACAATATTCTCGAAATCATTCCATTCTACCACCAATAGCTAGGTGATTAAAACAGAGTACCATTATTTGTCCTCCCTATGTTCGGTACCCGCTCGCCACTACACCATGCGCTTGCGGTAAGACTACAGTCGTTTTCCGAGTGTATATCCGGGCGCGATCAAGTTTTTGGTGCCATTGTCGGGGAGGCGACAGTATTTTATTTTTCTCACCCGGCTATATCTCATCTTCTATCTTTCTTTTATGTTTATTTTTATTTGACGCTCAAATTGACGTGCTCTTCCAGATTTGCCAATAGAATTTTAAACAGGTAACATGGGAGCCACGATGATGAGAACGGATTCTAGCCCGTAATATGATGACGCCTTTGTGCCTCTTCTGGAAGAACTTATGGATGAGGTCCAATCTACAGGGGCTTTGGTCATCGACATAGAGGACCCCATTGAACAGCTATTTGCTAGCTTTGTGATTGATCAAATTTCTCCGAAAGGGACTATTGAGGACAACATTAGAGTTGACATGAGGGATGATAAGTTGTACTTCGAAGTTAGCAAGACACCTCAGTTCGGAATAAGGGAAGGTAGCGAAGCATGCACTGGAGAGGTCTTTACTTATGAAGATTCCATTTGGCATACCGAGGTTCAGGGAAGTGCACTTGACGATCCTCTTTTCAACATTGATGAACGCACTGACCTTACTTTTGATTTCAGGTGTGAACCTGAGGAAAATGGTAGTCACACCGACATCAGAGCAGAGTTGTGCAGCATCCACTCTGATGCACCCTCCACCGAGAAGCGAATCTGAGTCGGCATACGAGAGCCTACTCTCCGAGGGGGAACTGAACACAAATGTGATCGAAGACGCCATGCTTTCACAGGAAGAGGAGGTAGGGTTACAACGCCCCCTGAGGTAGAACTAAAACAATTACCTCTTAATTTAAGGTATGCCTTCTTGGGGGGTAAACTGACCTACCCGGTGATTGTTAATGCTAACCTCAACCACCACCAGCTTGAGAGACTTTTAGATGTCCTTAGAAGCCATAAGGGCGTCCTCGGCTACACCATCTCTGACCTCAAGGGAATAAGCCCTAGACTTTGTACGCACAGGATCTACCTAGAAAACACTGAAGCCACCTCCATAGAGCCTTAAAGGCGGTACATCCTAACATGAAGGAGGTGGTTAAGAAGGAGATCCTTAAACTGCTTGAAGCCGATATCATTTATCCTATTTCTGACAGGAGATGGATTAGCCATGTTCATGTCGTCCCTAAAAAGGGCTTAACGACCGAACGTCATAAAAATGATAAGGGAGAGCCTATATCCACACGCACCATCACAGGTTGGCAGATGTGTATCAATTACAGGAAATTGAATAAAGCCACCCGTAAAGATCATTACCCATTTCCCTTTATTGACCAAATGCTAGAACGCCTCGCCAAACATAAATTCTTTTGCTATTTGGATGGGTATTCGGGATTCTTTCAGATTCCCTTACATGAGGATAACCAAGAAAAGACTACTTTTATGTGCCCTTATAGTACGTATGCTTACCGCAGAATGCCATTCGGACTTTGTAACGCCCCTGCCACATTTTAAAGGTGCATGCCATCCATCTTTTCTGATTATATTGAAGACATCATGGAAGTCTTCATAGACGATTTTTCTGTCTATAGTGGCCGGTTTGACTCATGTTTGGCCAATCTTACTAAAGTCCTTAAAATATGCCAACAAAATAATCTTACTCTTAACTGGGAGAAATGCCATTTCATGGTCACTGAGTGGATAGTTCTTCGGCATCTTGTCTCATCTAGAGGGATCGAGATCGATAAGGCAAAAATATAGGTAATCAAAAAACTTCCCCCTCCTATTAATGTCAAGGGCATTAGGTCATTTCTTGGTCATGCGGGATTTTACCGTCGCTTTATCAAAGACTTTGCCCTAATTACCCGTCCTCTTACAGCCTTACTCGCCAAGGATGCTCCATTTGTCTTTTCAGGAAATTGCTTGCAAGCATTTGATACACTGAAGGAAGCCCTCATTTCTTCCCCAATCATACAACCGCCAGATTGGAATCTTCCTTTCGAGCTGATGTGCAACGCAAGTGACCAAGCGATTGGAGCAGTACTAGGACAAAGGAAGGACAAAAAGATTCATGCAATATTTTATGCGAGCAAAACTCTGGACGAGACACAAAAGAATTACACTACCACCGAAAAGGAGCTCTTGGCAGTTGTCTACTCCATTGCGAAGTTTTGCTCTTACCTCCTTGGAACAAAAGTGATTGTGCATACTGATCATGCAACATTGAAATACCTATTAAGCAAAAAAGAAAGCCAAGCCAAGAGTAATAAGATGGATACTACTACTCCAAGAATTTGACATGGAAATCAGAGACAAGAAAGACACGGACAACGTTGTGGCAGATCACTTGTCTAGGATTGTTCGTGACGAGAGGGATGATAGCATGTCGATTGATGACACTTTAGTCGACGAGTGGCTATTCGCCATCAGACCTGGAGAGGTGCCTTGGTATGTAGATTATGTGAACTATTTGGCGTGCAGGATAAAACCGTGCAGGATGGCCATGCAACAAAAAAGGAGGTTCATGCACGAAGCCCGCAACTATTTCTGGGAAGACCCGTACCTCTTCAAGGTATGCAAAGATGGGATTATACGGAGGTGTGTTTCAAAGGAAGAGGCCACATCTATTATTTCACATTTTCATGATATGCCTTGCGGGGGACATCACGACGCGTCCAAAACCACTTTAAAGTTATTGCAGTGTGGGTTCTTTTGGCCAACCATGTTCAAGGACACACATGACTTCGTCAAGCAATGCGATAGATGCCAATGGACAGGAAACATATACAAATGAAATGAGATGCCAATGAAACCCATTTTGGAAATCGAGCTATTTGATTGTTGGTGAGTGGATTTCATGTGGCCTTTTCCATCAAGTAAAGGAAACAAGTATATTCTATTGGCCGTTGACTACGTCTCGAAATGGGTAGAGGCCATCGCAACTCCAACCAATGATGCGAGGATGGTATCTAAATTCTTCAAGCAAAACTGTAACGGCCACTTTCCGACTATACGTATTCTAGCACGTAGCTATGTTTCATGTGCGTTTTTGTGTATTTAATTTTTATTACCGCCTTCCGTAGTTCAGACACTCGACTGGACCCCGTATTCACGATCCTCTCGGAGACGCGATCACCCCGGTATCTTGTTTATAATTTTTGGGTGTCCAGGGACGAAATTGCAATAATGCGATCAAACCTATTAACCATTGCATAACTTTAAATTAAGGTATATTCCCAGGCTGTGAAATTTGTATGCAATGGAAATGAAAGTGTTTTAATATGAAACTCTTTTTTTAAAAAAATAAATAATAATACTTTAAAACTTCAAAATTCAAATCTGATAAATTAAATCTTATAAAATCATAACCTATTACTTCCTTCATATCCTAATATCCTACCCCATCAAATCCCAACAAACCCCCCATATCTCAGCCCACGTGAACCCTATTTTCCCCCTAACCCTTCTCTACAAAAGCAACACAGCAGGGCATCACTTCTCTCGATTTTTAAAACCCTAATATCACATTCACGTGACATACAACTTAGGGCTCAGGCTTGTTTTATGCCGCCACCTGGTATTTCTTCTCCCTAGTCCGAAGAACCCATCGCCGGTCCTCTCTTTCTTCGACTAGCCTCACCCCCGTCCGCACCTTCGAGCTCCTCCATCGGAGAGCATGACACCACGACCACCCGTAGCCTTCCACGCCTCCCGCGGGCCTGACTCCGCCCATAGCTGCCTAAGGCTGGCCGTTTTTCTCTCCCCCGTGTTGCGACAGCGCAGCACCGGAGTTCTCACAACCGCGGCGAGTTCCCAGCGCCTCCCGCCTCACCTACGCCACCGACCCCCCTCGTCCGATCGTCAGCAGCCGGTGATCCGCCACCGCGCTCCGGTCGACAGCCCTCCGGCCTCCCCTTGTTCCGGCTGCCCTGCCGCACAACGACAGCCCCGCTGCCACCCAGCGCTGCGCAACACCGCCGCTCGCCACTGTTGTCCGGTCATCCACCTTGCCGCCAAGGCTCCCCCGCCTCAAGCAGCCGCCGTAGTCCCCTCTTCCGCAGCCCAGCTCCTCCGTCCTCCTTCGAACCCACGTTGGGTCGTCGCCTTTCCTCATCGCCCTAAACTTTGCCTTCATCTGCTGCTCTCACCTGAGGGCACAAACAACGACAACGAATCAGCGAGAACGGTGAGTGTTTCGTGCTTGTAATATTTTGTTGCGGGTTGCATGCATACGTACGAGCTATGAATTATTATAATGGTAATAGGTTGATTACAACTTTGTGAGCTTTATCTTATATTTAATTACAAATAGTAGGTATATATATATATGTTAGACGTAAGTTATATGGGGAAGTACCAGTAATTCACAAACATTACTTAGCCCATGTGTATGCTTTTATAGGAGGTTAAATTTATATGTTATATATAGTTTATAAATTGACAGTATGTGTTAGCATAGCGGTAAATAATTCAGTACCTAGGACGAGTGGACAGTGTATTGTAATAAAACTTGGTATTGTTCTTTGGCTTGAATTTATTATCCGTTGACGTAGAGAAATCTTGTCATTCGTTGGGATCGCCTGGACACCCCAACCGACTCAACCAGAGAATCTGTCACCGTATCCACGTGTTTTTACACGACGTCGCCGCCGTCGTGAAGATCCGTTGCGCTACCCACAACGATAGAAAGATCGTCGCTTGCCGCTGCTTTCGTGCCACCACCTTTCTGTCCAGAGGTGCCTCGCTGCGCTACCCACGGCTGAGGAATTACAGACGATGCCGACGCTTCGCTGTTCAGACCCGACGTCCACTTTTTGGACGACGTCAAGAGGTTGGTTCCCCTAACATGTAGTAAGAACCCACACGTAGCAAAACATAAAACCTAATCTAAAATCTGTCAACGCGAACTAAAGTTATTTTCTGCATCTTTAAAACGTTGTTCATCGTAGAAAAATTGACGAACGGACTGAATTTCTGTGCACATAGGGTAGACATCGATCTAGATTGAACAAAATATCAAATTGTGACTTTGACAATTAGGGTAGTCCCGACAACCTAGAAATGAACCTAAATAGGATTATTGAAAAACGCAACCTGACACCGTCGCCATGACCTGTTTCAGACGGACTACCGCGGACGCGACGACTGGACGAGACGCCCCGGACGGACGACACACTCGCCATCGCAGGCAAGTGTACCCACTTGCGTTTTTGACCGCGTCTTGGTCTTGAATTGTCCGAACTATTAGACTGTGAGTGTTTAGATCCGGACGTGAAATGATAGCGTCTGGGTCACCCTGACGACTTAGACTTGACGACGAAGTCTAAGTCCGACGAACAACAACTTGTGACACCTTAGGATTATCTTGTGTGTGCGTGTGTGTGGACACCCTAGAATAACTCTCCCGTACATTGGTCGTGTCTTGTCACTGATACAAAAAGCCTTCGGGCGTTTCAGATGCTTCCCGAGCGGAAGTGATCTCCGTGATACAAAAAGCCTGCGGGCGTTTCAGATGCTCTCCTTGCGGGAGTGATCTCCGTGATACAAAAAGCCTGCGGGCGTTTCAGATGCTTCCCGAGCGGAAGTGATCTCCGTGTTACAAAAAGCCTACGGGCGTTTCAGATGCTTTCCTTGCGAAAGTGATCTCCGTGTTACAAAAAGCCTACGGGCGTTTCAGGTGCTTTCCTTGCAAAAGTGATCTCCGTGCTTCCTGTCCTGAGTTCTGGGGTTTGGGGTAGGGTTGAGCGTGCGCACGGTGAGAGGGTCTGATCCCCCTCGAACCGTAAGGCGTGAACCCTTCGTGTTTTACTAGTCCTGTCAGTCGTGTCGTGTCTTGTCTTGTCTTGTCTAGTTCCGTCTTGTCCTGACACCTTTAGGATAGTCCCGTAGTCGGTAGTACACTCTACGACTACTACTTGTCCCGTTTTACTTTCCTGCTGCGTTACTTCCTGTTGTGTTACTCTGTTATAACCACAGCATGCTAATCAACCAGTAAACTGTTGTGTAATAGAACCTCAGCATGCTAATCAACCAGTAAACCGTTGTTTAAAGTTCGGTGCACTTGCAGTAAAGTCTAACCCTTCTTGTAGACTTTACCTGACGTATAGTTCCTTTCTCTTGGGTGCTGTACGTCAGGTGCTCAGCTAGAGTTCGTGGACGAGGCGGATTCACTGGAGTATGAGGAGCCGAGGACGTCGACCCAGAGTACGTGCCTGACGGGGACCAGACCTTGAGGTCTTTTAGTCGACACTTTCAGAGGTTACTACTTTCAGTTTTCTTTTAGATATTTTGTTGCCACGCTTAGGCTTCTTTTTAGACTTTGTACTTGTTGGATATCATATCTCTAATTTAGTGAATGCAACTTCCTTTCCGTACTTTCTGTTGTTTCGAACTATAATAATGCAAGAACCTGAAAATCGTTTAAAATGGTACCTCTACAGACGCTTATTGGGTCCGAGCTTCTCAGCTCTGGCCTAAGCGGGCCTTGTCACGCTTCGCCTCCGTCCATTTTGGGAAGCGTGGCGTGACAGGTTTTAGTGGTGGCCCATGCAGGTCTTGTAAAAGCTCGGAACAATAAGAGTACCGCATTCATTTGATATCCACGTACAAGTCTGAATTAGTTTCCCAGTCTTAGATAGTAGGAAGACTTAGGTAGACGTCCCAGGTTGATAGTCGGACGCCTTGGTTAAGATTTAGTCGTCCTCGTCCTAGACTATCTTAGCATCCCCATTTGATTCTGATCGTATTAGATTCATAGAGTCCTTCTTTTAGTTTAGTCGCTCGCCAGCTCCATCGACTTCGGGCCCAGCGGAACATAACCTTAATTCTCTTAGGAACCTCCCCCTTAGATCCTGATTATAGTCTAGCTCTTTAGGGGAGTTTTAGAGCTGAGTTATCCTGATCCTTAGACGATCTGATAATTAGAATCCCTGACTTCTAGCGTCTACCTGATCATTACCCTTTCGTGTGATCGATCGAAGAATTCCATCGTATCTTTGTAAATCATATCCTAAGTGTATTCATCATGCGATCATATTCTTTGCATTCGATTCACGTGATCTCTTCATGATGATTATCGTTAATTCTTCAAATCTTCCTCATTGCAAATCCAGATTCCTTTAAAGGTATATTCGAAATTCCTTATTAAATTCTTCGCTCGGTTTAATTTCTTTGAAAACCCCTTATTATATATATGTATTAATTTCTCGCTTTTCGGTTGAGTTAAAATTCTTCACAGATTTTTAAACCTTCTTGGTCGAAATTTTTTTTGTTACTATCTCGTAACCATTTTCTAACTAGTATCTTTCGTATTTCAGTTTTAAAACATTGTTACCATTTTGAAAATTCAATGTACCATCATTTCTTTCTAAACTACGGAATTTATTTTAACCACTACCGTACGTACTTTTGGAATATTTTCTAAGCTAAATAGAGCTTCAAAATTTTTTATATCAGTTCTATGTTCATCGTGCTCATACTTCGAAAACCTTTGTATAAATCTATTTTCATTTGCGAAACAATCGCTACCTCATCCTACTCTTTATTCCTTCGTCTAACTCTTTTTCCGAGTTGTAATTTTCTACCATCTGCTCACTTTTCTACATATTTTTATAAGTATAAAAGTATTTGATACCATATTTTACACGTAATTCTTCTTTCATCTTTCTAATTATTTTTTAAAAAAAAATTTCCAACCAACCATCTTCTTACACCGCCTTATTTGAACTCGTTCTTTCCGATTTACTTCGTTACACTTTTGGTTTCTATTTCCTTCATTTGGTGTAGACATTAGTCCTTGTAGTTATCCATGCTATCTCCAGTATAAGAGTAGGCTCTTGGTAGGTGATGTTGTCGTGATGCATGAGTATAGGTAGAGTGTGTAGACCTGTATGAGTGTGTCATCTTTAGGATCCTGATAATTTCCTTTTGTGTCTTGAATGTGTACTCAGTGTTAACCATGATATGATTGAAGTTGTCTGAATGACGGTATTCATACATATATGAATAGGGTCATAGCAGGCAATTTCCTTAGACGTAGTTTTTCGCGATTATAGAATAGCTTATCTTTGACTGCGTGTGATTGTATTAAAACTTTGTTTTTTTTTCTTTTACACCAAACCTTTAAAGTTTTTGAAATTAGCTCACGAGATCACAAATCAATTATCCTTCCCCATCCATTACCACGACTCCACACGTTTTTCCAAATGTTTTAAAAATATGTCACTTGTTTTAAGTTTCCCTTTCTCATCTCTCTCCATTTTGGAAATGTTATGTTATGGTTGTTATAGTTTTGGGACTAGCTAGTATTGTTGCAGGATTTTGTTTGCGGGTAGACTCAGGGTGAGATGAGATTTGTTATAGCAATGATTAACCGATTTTGGAACAATAGGATATTGGAACAGATTTCTTTCGGATGAAAAGAATGGGCTGTCCAAGACTTATTTATAAAACCGAAGTGTGGCGGACTCAATGGAGAATTCTGGTTGGATGAAATTATATACAGGGAGATGAGAATTTATCAAACCTAAAACTTGGACGAGTGGTAGATAGGAGTAGATAGAAAAGTATAGTACGATTTAGAGTGATCACGAAATGAGGAGGACATTTTAAGCGTCAAGATTTGATTATTGAGTTGAGGTGAGAAGGCATTGGAGATAACGCGACATGTTGAGACGGATTGATGTTATGAAGATGGATTTAATATGATAGGGGACTAGACTAAGGATACGATGTGGCTGATGGTTCTTTGACAATTGGAGAATAAATTTATGAGTTAATATGATGGAGTATACATTGGGGACGTGATGATTGTTGAATTGTAGACAATAATGTGGATTTATAGTTAAGTGCCAGGGTGTGATCCTAGTTGTAGAATTATCCAGTGGAGAGACGCGTTATGATGGATTATTGAGGAAAGTTGGTTGAAGTTATAGGATTAGCGATCATCACGTGGAATATGGGAGTTGTAGGCATATGTGTATATAGATATTATTATTAGTATAAGTGATTCCGAGGACGGAATCATTTCTAAGGTGGGTAGAATGTAACGGCCACTTTCCGACTATACGTATTCTAGCGTGTAGCTATGTTTCATGTGCGTTTTTGTGTATTTAATTTTTATTACCGCCTTCTGTAGTTCAGACACTCGACTGGACCCCGTATTCACGATCCTCTCGGAGGCGCGATCACCCCGGTATCTTGTTTATAATTTTTGGGTGTCCAGGGACGAAATTGCAATAATGCGATCAAACCTATTAACCATTGCATAACTTTAAATTAAGGTATATTCCCAGGCTGTGAAATTTGTATGCTATGGAAATGAAAACGTTTTAATATGAAACTCTTTTTTAAAAAAAAGAAATAATAATACTTTAAAACTTCAAAATTCAAATCTGATAAATTAAATCTTATAAAATCATAACCTATTACTTCCTTCATATCCTAATATCCTACCCCATCAAATCCCAACAAACCACCCATATCTCAGCCCACGTGAACCCTATTTTTCCCCTAACCCTACTCTACAAAAGCAACACAGCAGGGCATCACTTCTCTCGATTTTTAAAACCCTAATATCACATTCACGTGACATACAACTTAGGGCTCAGGCTTGTTTACGCCGCCACCTGGTATTTCTTCTCCCGAGTCCGAAGAACCCATCGCCGGTCCTCTCTTTCTTCGACTAGCCTCACCCCCGTCCGCACCTTCGGGCTCCTCCGCCGGAGAGCATGACACCCCGACCACCCGTAGCCTTCCACGCCTCCCGCGGCGCCTGACTCCGCCCATGGCTGCCTAAGGCCGGCCGTTTTTCTCTCCCCCGTGTTGCAACAGCGCAGCACCGGAGTTCTCACAACCGCGGCGAGTTCCCAGCGCCTCCCGCCTCGCCTGCGCCACCGACCCCCCTCGTCCGACCGTCAGCAGCCGGTGATCCGCCACCGCGCTCCGGCCGACAGCCCTCCGGCATCCCCTTGTTCCGGCTGACCTGCTGCGCAGCGACAGCCCCGCTGCCGCCCAGCGCTGCGCAACACCGCTGCTCGCCACTGTTGTCCGGTCATCCCCCTTGCCGCCAAGGCTCCCCCGCCTCAAGCAGCCGCCGTAGTCCCCTCTTCCACAGCCCAGCTCCTCCTTCCTCCTTCGAACCCACGTTGGGTCGTCGCCTTTCCTCCTCGCCCCAAACTCTGCCTTCATCTGCTGCTCTCACCTGAGGGCACAAACAACGACAACGAATCAGCGAGAACGGTGAGTGTTTCGTGCTTGTAATATTTTGTTGCGGGTTGCATGCATACGTACGAGCTATGAATTATTATAATGGTAATAGGTTGATTACAACTTTGTGAGCTTTATCTTATATTTAATTACAAATAGTAGGTATATATATATATGTTAGACGTAAGTTATATGGGGGAAGTACCAGTAATTCACAAACATTACTTAGCCCATGTGTATGCTTTTATAGGAGGTTAAATTTATATGTTATATATAGTTTATAAATTGACAGTATGTGTTAGCATAGCGGTAAATAATTCAGTACCTAGGACGAGTGGACAGTGTATTGTAATAAAACTTGGTATTGTTCTTTGGCTTAAATTTATTATCCGTTGACGTAGAGAAATCTTGCCTTTCGTCGGGATCGCCTGGACACCCCAACCGACTCAACCAGAGAATCTGTCGCCGTATCCACGTGTTTTTACACGACGTCGCCGCCGTCGTGAAGATCCGTTGCGCTACCCGCAACGAGAGGAAGATCACCGCTTGCCGCTGCTTTCGTGCCACCACCTTGCTGTCTAGAGGTGCCTCGCTGCGCTACCCGCGGCTGAGGAATTACAGACGATGCCGACGCTTCGCCGTTCAGACCCGACGTCCACTTTTTGGACGACGTCAAGAGGTTGGTTCCCCTAACATGTAGTAAGAACCCACACGTAGCAAAACATAAAACCTAATCTAAAATCTGTCAACGCGAACTAAAGTTATTTTATGCATCTTTAAAACGTTGTTCATCGTAGAAAAATCGACGAACGGACTGAATTTCTGTGCACATAGGGTAGACGTCGATCTAGATTGAACAAAATATCAAATTGTGACTTTGACAATTAGGGTAGTCCCGACAACCTAGAAATGAACCTAAATAGGATTATTGAAAAACGCAACCTGCCACCGTCGCCATGACCTGTTTCAGACGGACTACCGCGGACGCGACGACTGTACGAGACGCCCCGGACGGACGATACACTCGCCATCGCAGGCAAGTGTACCCACTTGCGTTTTTTACCGCGTCTTGGTCTTGCATTGTCAGAACTATTAGACTGTGAGTGTTTAGATCCGGACGTGAAATGATAGCGTCTGGGTCACCCTGACGACTTAGACTTGACGACGAAGTCTAAGTCCGACGAACAACAACTTGTGACACCTTAGGATTATCTTGTGTGTGCGTGCGTGTGGACACCCTAGAATAACTCTCCCGTACACTGGTCGTGGCTTGTCACTGTTACACACACTGGTCGTGTCTTGTCACTGATACAAAAAGCCTTCGGGCGTTTCAGATGCTTCCCGAGCGGAAGTGATCTCCGTGATACAAAAAGCCTGCGGGCGTTTCAGATGCTCTCCTTGCGGGAGTGATCTCCGTGATACAAAAAGCCTGCAGGCGTTTCAGATGCTTCTCGAGCGGAAGTGTTCTCTGTGTTACAAAAAGCCTACGGGCATATCAGATGCTTTCCTTGCGAAAGTGATCTACGTGTTACAAAAAGCCTACGCGCGTTTCAGGTGCTTTCCTTGCGAAAATGATCTCCGTGCTTCCTGTCCTGAATTCTGGGGTTTGGGGTAGGGTTGAGCGTGTGCACGGTGAGAGGGTCTGGTCCCCCTCGAACCGTAAGGCGTGAACCCTTCGTGTTTTACTAGTCCTGTCAGTCGTGTCGTGTCCTGTCTTGTCTTGTCTAGTTCCGTCTTATCCTGACACCTTTAGGATAGTCCCGTAGTCGGTAGTACACGCTACGACTACTACTTGTCCCGTTTTACTTTCCTGCTGCGTTACTTCCTGTTGTGTTACTATGTTATAACCACAGCATGCTAATCAACCAGTAAACTGTTGTGTAATAGAACCTCAGCATGCTAATCAACCAGTAAACCGTTGTTTAAAGTTCGGTGCACTTGCAGTAAAGTCTAACCCTTCTTGTAGACTTTACCTGACGTACAGTTCCTTTCTCTTGGGTGCTGTACGTCAGGTGCTCAGCCAGAGTTCTTGGACGAGACGGATTCACTGGAGTACGAGGAGCCGAGGTCGTCAAACCAGAGTACGTGCCTGACGGGGACCAGACCTTGAGGTCTTTTAGTCGACACTTTCAGAGGTTACTACTTTCAGTTTTCTTTTAAATAGTTTGTTGACACGCTTAGGCTTCTTTTTAGACTTTGTACTTGTTGGATATCATATCTCTAATTTAATGAATGCAACTTCCTTTCCGTACTTTCTGTTGTTTCGAACTATAATAATGCAAGAACCTGAAAATCGTTTAAAATGGTACCTCTACTGTCACGCCCCGCTTCCCTAAAATGGAGGCGAGACGTGAAAAAGGTCCGCTCGAGAGTGGAGCTGTGAAGCCCCAAACCCGATAAGCGTCAATAAAACATAAGCAGGTCCCTGTAACCACAACGGAACAACAATAATAACACAAGGAGAGACTGAAATAAAATCTCATATCTCATAAATTGTCCAACATGAAAATAAGTCCAACATCCAGAAAAGCCACCAGGCTAAAAGAAAGAGTCTAAGGCCCAGAACAAAGCCAACAAAAACAACGACATAACAAAGTATAGGTGCCACGCACCGACAACAAAACAGCAGTCTAAAACAAAAAGGGAAACACAACGAAAACACTAGGACTGGTCCCCAGTGTCCACGTACTCCCCGTCAAGCACAAGCTCGGGCTCGGCGTCAGTAAACACTTCGTCTTCAACAAAGTACTCAGGCTCAGGATCTAACATGTGTCACCCAAAAGAGTAAAGGGGCACATGTCAGCAAGTCTAAAAGACTTGGGCGAGGAAACTAAAAGTAAGGCAACTAGCAACCTAACAGTTATAATATGCATGACATGGCAGTTATAACATGAGTGCACAACCAAGACATGGCAAGACAATTTGTACAAGAGAACAATTATCGGGACAAGACAAGAGTAGCCAAGCTACTAACAATCTCAATCAATTCATTATTCACGTTTCACTGTTGTTTGTAGATGTTTACGCCTTACAGCTGAACGGTTCCACATTCACGCTGATTGGCCGCTTAACAACTACCCCAAACCCAGAGTTTACGCCTTACCACTGCAGTTGCTGATCGGGCAGACTCCCAGTTGATTGGCCGCTTAACTCTTACCCCCAATACCCACACGTAATCGAGCCAAGGTCCCCGCACATGAGCTCAGTAAATGAGCCGGGGTTGCCCCGCACAGGAGCTCGCATTCCATATCACGATTAATAAACAATTGGCGTAGGGGTGCACCTAGCCGGAAACAAGCAATTCGGGCATTGGCTATCAACCAACACATGGCCCGCTTCTGGAACACGAGCCAGGAACACAAGCATTGTAGCGAAGCTACACAATCACAGAAACACTTAAAGAATGCAATGACATGACAATTAATTTGCGTACCGTTAATGGAAAGTAAACATGACATGGTATTTGTGCAACATGATATATGTCGGAACTAGCTTCGTTGTCAAGCTAGTTCCCCAATTTGCATCTAGGCGAGTATCATTTCGTCGCCTAGCCTCTTTTACGCCTACAACAAGCAAATGGCCTAAAACATGGCCTAAACCCTAAGTTGCAAGTTTCATTTGCCTAGCACCGGGGATGACGATCACGAAGGTTCGTCTCGCGGATGCTAATCTACGGGGAAAATCGCTGTTATGGGGAAACAATCATCAACAACATGAAATTTCATTAGGGTTTCATAAAAATACAAATAGGTTATGAAAACATCGAGAGATCGATTTCTTACCGAGAGGAGGCGGAAGAAACACTCCGGAGAACCTAGGGACCAGATCTGGAAACAAATGGAGAAGTATGGGGAAACTAGGGTTTTGGGAGATTTTGGGGATTGGATGAGATTTTGGGGAAGATGAGAGGTAGAATGAGTTGATGGAGGGTTTAGATGATGAATCTAGGGCTTGGAATGAAGGAATAAGGGTTTGAGGAAGATGGGGGCTCAATGGGGGAGAAACTAGGGTTTTGGGTCGAGTGGAGGAAGAAGAAAACGTTTGGGAGGGGTTTAAATAGGATGGGCTGGCGGCTGCCCAGAAATAAGGGGTTTAACACAGATTAGTCGGTCAAAGAGCAACCACTGACCGACTAGTTTGGCAACTAGTCGGTCGGTCGACCAACGCAGACCGACTAAGTGTAAACAGTAACTTCTGAACGAAAATAGGTTTTAGATTTAGTCGGTCGATGAACAACTACTGATCGACTAGTTTGACAACTAGTCGGTCGAGAGATGAACTTAGACCGACTAAGAGTGAACAGTATAGATACTAAAATTTAGATGATGTGTTAGTCGTTAAAGAAGCATTGCTGACCGACTAGTTTGCAACCTAGTCGGTCAACCAACGTTCTTAGACCGACTAACGATAAACAGTAACTCTTGAATAATTTAGAAAGCCAACTAGTCGGTCCAAGAAGGATTGCCGACCGACTGGATCGTCATCTAGTCGGTCGGTGCCCCTTCTTACACCGGCTAACGTGCACCAAAAGTTCCGATACGGAGCGCGGGGCCCCGGGATCGATTCCTAAGACTCCTAGGCTTGATCTAATAGTAAGATACGACCGTTATGAAGTCCGTCACGAATGACATACTTCGAAATCGACGATCCTAAGGAAAAACGAGAAAACACGACGAAACGATCGAAAATGAAAGTTACGGAGACGAAAACCACACATGAGGAGAAAATCCACTAAAACATATATTATAATATAATAAATCCAGATACAAGGAAACCAGTCGTTACATCCTTTCCAACTTAAGAAAAATTCCGTCCTCGGAATTTCCAAACACTCACGTGTCCGGAAACAAAAGTGGGAAACGCTCTCGCATCTCATCCTTATTCTCCCAAGTAGACTCTCCAGGTGAGCCGTGTCGCCACATCACCCTCACAAGATTGACAATCTTGTTCCGAAGCGATTTCTGACGCCTGTCCAGAATCTGCACTGGATGCTGGTCATACGTCAAATCGGGGCGTACGGTAATCTCCGAAAAATCCACCGCATGAGATGGATCGCCAATGTATCGACGAAGCTGCGACACATGGAAAACATTGTGAACTCCTTCCAAAGATGGCGGCAAGGCCAAGAGATAAGCTACCTCGCCAACCCTCTCCAAAATGTCAAACGGTCCAATGTATCGCGGGCTCAACTTCCCTCGCTTCCCGAAACGAATCATACCACGATTCGGGGAAATCCTCAGAAACACATGGTTGCCCGGCTGAAATTCCAAAGGACGACGTTTAGCATCCGCCCAATGCTTAAAACGGTCCTGAGCAATTCTCAACCTCTCCTGAATATTCCTGACGATATCCACGGCCTCCACGATCATCTCAGGTCCCAACAACTCCCGATCACCAACGTCATCCCAACTCAATGGCGATCGACATTTCCTCCCATAAAGAGCGGCGAAAGGCGCCATGCCAATACTCGCCTGGAAGCTGTTGTTGTAAGAGAACTCCACCAAATGCAGATGGTCCTCCTACGAACCCTTGAAATCCAACATGCACGCCCTGAGCATGTCTTCCAAAATCTGAATCGTCCTCTCGGACTGGCCATCCGTCTGCGGATGGTACGCCGTGCTGAAACTCAGACGCGTACCCAAGCTCTTCTGCAAACTCTGCCAGAACTGAGATGTGAACCTCGTGTCTCTGTCCGACACGATACTCACGAGGACTCCATGAAGTCGCACGACCTCCTGCCCTATTCACGTTACATCACTATCCAAACTAGGAAAAGGAAATAAAACGGAGAGTAAAAGAATTTACCTCCATATATCTCCTCGCCAGCGTCTCAGTGGACTGTCCCACTCGGAACGGAATAAAGTGCGCAGATTTGGTCAATCGATCTACGATCACCCAAATCGCGTCATTCTGCTTCGGACTCCGAGGTAGTCCAGTCACGAAATCCATAGTGATGTGTTGCCACTTCCACTCCGGAATCGGAAGCGGTTGTAGCAACCCGGCCACACGCTGATGCTCCGCCTTCACTTGCTGGCAAACCAAACACTTGGCTACACTCCGAGGCACGCTCCTCTTCATACCATGCCACCAATAATTCAGACGAAGATCCTGGTACATCTTGGTGCCACCAGGATGCACAGAATACGGCGAATTGTGTGCCTCCAC
Source organism: Scilla litardierei (assembly GCA_030789695.1). Taxonomy (NCBI): domain Eukaryota; kingdom Viridiplantae; phylum Streptophyta; class Magnoliopsida; order Asparagales; family Asparagaceae; genus Scilla; species Scilla litardierei. The sequence continues at coordinate 325,557,036 of CM061142.1, forward strand.
CATCAACTCCTCTCTAATATCCCCAGCGGGCACACACAACCTGGCTCCAAACCTCAGCGAGCCATCCTCATGAATCAAAAAGTCAGTACGCAGACCGGCTTCCACCTGCTCCTGAATCTTCACCAGCTTTGGATCCTCAGCCTGGCCAGCCTTAATCTGATCCACGATCGTCGACTGTACCTGCATGTACATCAACGATGAAGCCTCCCCAGGAAGAACAATCTCCACGCCAGACTCGCAAAAATCCTGCTGCAATCTCCACTGCGAGGTCAAAATCATCACCGCTGGAAGCCTACTCAGCGCATCAGGGCCCACATTCACCTTGCCAGGATGAAACTGTAAATCAATCTCATAATCCGCCATGAGCTCCAACCATCGACGCTGTCGCATGTTGAGCTCCTTCTGAGTAAAAATATACTTCAAGCTTTTGTGATCGGTGAAAATCTTCACTTTCTCACTCAGCAGGAAGTGCCTCCAAATCTTAAGAGCAAACACAAAGGTAGCCAACTCCAAATTATGCGTCGGGTAATTCTTCTCATGAACCTTAAGCTGACGAGATGCATACGCCACAACATGCCCATGCTGATGCAACACACAACCGAGACCCTTGCCAGAAGCATCGCAAAAGATCTCAAATCCACCGCTGCGATCAGGCACAACAAGAATAGGGGCAGTCGTCAACCTCTCCTTCAGAACGCCAAAAGCACTCTCACAATCACCCGACCAAACAAAAGCAACATCCTTCCGCGTCAACCTGGTCATCGGCTCGGCAATATGGGAAAAGTCCTTAATGAATTGCCGATAGTAACTAGCGAGTCCAAGGAAACTCCGAATCTCAGACGCAGACGACGGAACAGGCCACTCCCTGATGGCCCTAATCTTCTCGGGATCCACAGAAATACCATCTCCTGTCACCACATGCCCAAGAAAAGCAATTCTATCCAGCCAAAACTCGCACTTCGAAAACTTAGCATACAAACGATGCTTCCTCAAAATCTCCAATACCGTCCTTAAGTGCGAGGCATGCTCTTCCTCTGACTTCGAATAGATCAGAATGTCGTCAATAAAGATAACGACAAACTTATCCAAAAAGTCGTAGAAAATCAGGTTCATCAGATTCATGAAAACTGCGGGCGCGTTAGTTACGCCGAAAGGCATAACCACGAACTCATAGTGTCCATACTTCGTCCTGAACGCTGTCTTCGGGACATCATCCTTCTTCACCTTCAACTGATGGTAACCACTCCTCAAATCCAATTTAGAAAACACCCTCGAACCTCCAAGCTGATCAAAAATATCATCGATGTGAGGCAACGGGTATTTATTCTTAATGGTCACCGCATTCAACTCCCGATAGTCCACGCACATGCGACGCGAACCATCCTTCTTCTTCACCAGCAGCACCGGTGCTCCCCACGGAGACACACTAGAATTAATATAACCCTTCTGCAAAAGCTCATCCAGCTGCTTCCGCAACTCTTCCAACTCAGCCGGTGCCATACGATACGGCACCTTCGAAATCGGCTGCGCACCAGGAACCTGATCAATAGAAAATTCTAGAGCTCGATCAGGTGGCAAACCAGACATCTCCTCGGGGAAGACGTCGCTAAAATCACGCACCACAGCTGGCCACTCCAACTCCATCTGCATAGCCACGACCTCCACCGGCCTGGCCCGAAATCTGACAGGACCAAGCGAACTGCTACCGCAACTGAACTCAAATACTGGATGTCTGGGAATCTCAAACACCACCTTCTTTCTCCGACAGTCGATCGTAGCATAGAAGCTCGCAAGCCAGTCCATCCCAAGAACTGCATCATAGTTGATGATGTCGTGGACAATGAAAGCAGCGAAAAGCTCATGTCCACAGACCACCAACGAGCAAGAATTGCAACCACGATGCACCGAGACCACGTCATTCCTTGTAACGATATTCCAACTCTTGGGAAGAGGGGACGTCGACAAGGAATGCCTCTCCACGAAGCTCCGAGAAATAATGCACATCGATGCACCAGAGTCAAAGAGGACTCGTGCAGGAAATGTGCACACCAAAACCACACCTAACAATCAATTAACAATCAAACCCTAGTCTAGCAAACAACCATGTTCAAGCAAACAACACAATCTAACATTCAAACCAGCTAGGAAAGTAACAGCCAGATTGAGGATTACCTGCAATAACCTCATCCACAGCCTCGCTCTCCACCGCGGTCATCAGAAAAGCCTGCCTCCTCGGCAGAACAGCCTGCTGAAAAGCCTGTCCCTGTGGAACAAGAGCTGCTCCACATCCAGCAGGAACAGATGCTCGCTGCTGCAACGGCTGAGCTGCAACAAGTGCCCTCCGCAGCTGATTCGCATGCCGACAATCCTTCGCGACATGGAAAGCATCACAACAAACCAAACACTGGCCCAGAAACTTCCTACACTGATCCTTGATGTGGCCATGCTTGCCGCAGAAATGGAAAGTCTTCAGAATATGCCCTCCTGGCCTCTTAAACTGAGCTGGCTGATTAGGCTTGAAACCAGGCCTAACCACCGCTCTGGCCTGCTCCATAGGCCTCTTCCCAGCACCAACAACAGACCCCCTCCTCTGACTCAGGTTCAGCTACTGCCTCCTCGCATCGACCAGAACCTTCTGATAAGAGTCCAGATCGGAGGAAGACACAAAACTCTGGAGCTCCAAAGCAAGTCCCTGCAGGAACCGCTGAGCCCTCTCATCAGCATCCTGCACCATCTTCGGTGCAAACCGACTCAGCCTAGTGAACTCTTGGTGGTACATGTCCACCGTCAAGCTCCCTTGCTTCAGATCAATGAAGCGTTGCAGCATCTCCTTCTTCGCAGCCTTCGGAAAGAATTCCTCATCAAACCTGGACTTAAAGGTAGTCCAAGCTATCGGCTCCACCAACATCTTCTCTTCCGCATCCCACCAATTCTGAGCATTATCCTTGAGTTGCCTCCTCGCCAAATCAACCCATCCAGCCGGGGTGATCTTGGCCATCTTCAGATTGTCCTCGATGTTCCGAATCCACTCATCGGCAGCCAGAGGACCCTCAGACCCATCAAAATATGCGGGACCCAGCTCCCGAAATTTCTTCGCTCCCGGCTCAGAGCGAGGGGCATCCGGAAGAGCCCGGGCAGCTCGAGCAAGTGGAGCATTCTAGACTTGCAGGAGCACGCCCTGCTGCACTTGCATCATCTGGAGCATCATCCACATCATCTCACCATTGGTGGGTTCCCGCTCAGGCTCCTCATCATGAGGGAGCGCACCACTACCCCCACCACGGGTGAAACGCCTTCCTGCCATCTAATGACACAGAAAACGAATCAGATTAGACTCATAGCTTATGACTCGGACGTCGAACTTAGTTTATTGGACATCTAATATTATTATCGTTATTCCGACAATTCGCAGTTACAGAAGGACCTGCATGGGCCACCAACAAAACCTGTCATGCCCCGCTTCCCTAAAATAGAGGCGAGACGTGAAAAAGGTCCGCTCGAGAGTGGAGCTGTGAAGCCCCAAACCCGATAAGCGTCAATAAAACATAAGCAGGTCCATGTAACCACAACGGAACAACAATAATAACACAAGGAGAGACTGAAATAAAATCTCATATCTCATAAATTGTCCAACATGAAAATAAGTCCAACATCCAGAAAAGCCACCAGGCTAAAAGAAAGAGTCTAAGGCCCAGAACAAGGCCAACAAAAACAACGACATAACAAAGTATAGGTGCCACGCACCGACAACAAAACAGCAGTCTAAAACAAAAAGAGAAACACAACGAAAACACTAGGACTGGTCCCCAGTGTCCACGTACTCCCCGTCAAGCACAAGCTCGGGCTCGGCGTCAGCAAACACCTCGTCCTCAACAAAGTACTCAGGCTCAGGATCTAACATGTGTCACCCAAAAGAGTAAAGGGGCACATGTCAGCAAGTCTAAAAGACTTGGGCAAGAAAACTGAAAGTAAGGCAACTAGCAACCTAACAGTTATAATATGCATGACATGGCAGTTATAACATGAGTGCACAACCAAGACATGGCAAGACAATTTGTACAAGAGAACAATTATCGGGAAAAGACAAGAGTAGCCAAGCTACTAACAATCTCAATCAATTCACTATTCACGTTTCACTGTTGTTTGTAGATGTTTACGCCTTACAGCTGAACGGTTCCACATTCACGCTGATTGGCCGCTTAACAACTATCCCAAACCCAGAGTTTACGCCTTACCACTGCAGTTACTGATCGGGCAGACTCCCAGTTGATTGGCCGCTTAACTCTTACCCCCAATACCCACACGTAATCGAGCCAGGGTCCCCGCACATGAGCTCAGTAAATGAGCCGGGGTTGCCCCGCACAGGAGCTCGTATTCCATATCACGATTCATAAACAATTGGCGTATGGGTGCACCTAGCCGGAAACAAGCAATTCGGGCATTGGCTATCAACCAACACATGGCCCGCTTCTGGAACACGAGCCAGGAACACAAGCATTGTAGCGAAGCAACGCAATCACAGAAACACTTAAAGAATGCAATGACATGACAATTAATTTGCGTACCGTTAATGGAAAGTAAACATGACATGGTATTTGTGCAACATAATATATGTCGGAACTAGCTTCGTTGTCAAGCTAGTTCCCCAATTTGCGTCTAGGCGAGTATCATTTCGTCGCCTAGCCTCTTTTACGCCTACAACAAGCAAATGGCCTAAAACAAGGCCTAAACCCTTAGTGGCAAGTTTCACTTGCCTAGCACCGGGGATGACGATCATGAAGGTTCGTCTCGCGGATGCTAATCTACGGGGAAAATCACTGTTATGGGGAAACAATCATCAACAACATGAAATTTCATTAGGGTTTCATAAAAATACAAATAGGTTATGAAAACATTGAGAGATCGATTTCTTACCGAAAGGAGGCGGAAGAAACACTCCGGAGAACCTAGGGACCAGATCTAGAAACAAATGGAGAAGTTTGGGGAAACTAGGGTTTTGGGGGATTTTGGGGATTGGATGAGATTTTGGGGAAGATGAGAGGTAGAATGAGTGGAGGGTTTAGATGATGAATCTAGGGCTTGGAATGAAGGAATAAGGGTTTGAGGAAGATGGGGGCTCAATGGGGGAGAAACTAGGGTTTTGGGTCGAGTGGAGGAAGAAGAAAACGTTTGGGATGGGTTTAAATAGGATGGGCTGGCGGCTGCCCAGAAATTAGGGTTTTAACACAGATTAGTCGGTCAAAGAGCAACCACTGACCGACTAGTTTGGCAACTAGTCGGTCAGTCGACCAACGTAGACCGACTAAGTGTAAACAGTAACTTCTGAACGAAAATAGGTTTTAGATTTAGTCGATCGATGAACAACTACTGACCGACTAGTTTGACAACTAGTCGGTCGAGAGATGAACTTAGACCGACTAAGAGTGAACAGTATAGATACTAAAATTTAGATGATGTGTTAATCGTTAAAGAAGCAATGCTGACCGACTAGTTTGCAACCTAGTCGGTCAACCAACGTTCTTAGACCGACTAACGATAAACAGTAACTCCTGAATAATTTAGAAAGCCAACTAGTCGGTCCAAGAAGGATTGCCGACCGACTGGATCGTCATCTAGTCGGTCGGTGCCCCTTCTTACACCGGCTAACGTGCACCAAAAGTTCCGATACGGAGTGCGGGGCCCCGGGATCGATTCCTAAGACTCATAGGCTTGATCTAATAGTAAGATACGACTGTTATGAAGTCCGTCACGAATGACATACTTCGAAATCGACGATCCTAAGGAAGAAACGAGAAAACACGACGAAACGATCGAAAATGAAAGTTACGGAGACGAAAACCACACATGAGGAGAAAATCCACCAAAACATATATTATAATATAATAAATCCAGTTACAAGGAAACCAGTCGTTACATCTACAGACGCTTATTGGGTCCAAGCTTCTTAGCTCTGGCCTAAGCGGGCCTTGTCACGCTTCGCCTCCGTCCATTTTGGGAAGCGGGGCGTGACAAAAACATATTCCCGCGCTTTGGAGGGCCACGAACATTGATAAGCGATGGAGGAAGCCATTTCATAGAAAGCAAGTTTGAAGCCTTGCTAAAGAAGTATGGGGTGAATCATAGAATCTTTATGGCATACCACCCTCAAACGAGTGGACAAGTAGAAGTGTCCAACCGGGAAATTAAACCAATTCTAGAAAAGACTGTCGACAGATCTAGGAAGGAATGGTCCATGAAGTTGAATGATGCACTGTGGGCATATGGCACGGCCTTTCGAACCCCCATTGGCACCACCCCATACCGGCTAGTTTATGGAAAAGCATGCCACTTGTCGGTAGAGTTGGAACATCGCGCCTATTGGACAATCAAGGCTTTAAATTATGACTACAAGAGTGCAGCGTTGCGACGTCTTCTAGACATCACTGAGCTCGACGAGATTAGACGGGATGCTTACGAGAGCTCTAGAATTTACAAGGAAAGAACCAGAATTCTCCATGACGCATGCATCACCGTTACGGACTTCAAGGTTGGAGACAAGGTCATATTATTCAATTCTAGACTTCGACGCTTTCCTGGAAAGGTAAGGTCACAATGGTCGGGTCGTTTCACCATTCGGCACATACAACCGGGAGGGGCCTTTGAGATAGAGGGAAAAACGGTGTCACATTTAATGTAAATGGACAAAGGCTCAAGCATTATTCGGAGGGAGCCCCCACCGGGGAAGTAAATAGCATATATCTACTTAAGGGTTGGTCCCAAGATCTTTCGTACCTCCTCGATGAGGTGATTGACGATGCCATGCTATTTGCCATCAGAGCCAAGCACGATGACGGCCTCGAAGAGGGCCAACTCACCAAAGAAGGCGAAATGATGGGAGACCCGTCGGACCTCCTTATAGATGAGGAGAAGGACGATGCTAATTTCGTCAAGATTAGAGAGCTATGCAAGCTCTCTACGACGAAGCATATGAAGAAAGCTCCACCGGACAACAAATCTTCGTCGTCGGCCAAGATGAAGGATGTCGAAAGCTCAAGCTTGGGGAACTCACCCCCCGCTACCACCCATGATGAAGGAGAAACGAGGCACGCCGTAGAAAATCAACAACTAAACCCAAGCGGCCTTCCTGGCAAGTTTGACGCGTGCATCTCACATGCGCCAAACATCGAGCTTTAATCGCGAAGCTTAAGGGGTCGAGCTCAAAACCTTAAACAAGCGCTTGTCAGGAGGCAACCTAACGGTTCTATCTCACTTTTAGTTGAATCTCCTTTTTCATTTTTTGTTTTAGATCTTTTTTAGTGTTTAGAGTCAAGTGTCGAAGAAAAACCTGACTACGGGCAACATTTTTCATTTTAGGAGATGGAGAATAGGAGACCATATGAATGGAGGACAACCATGGAGATAGAGACCATTCCAGGTATGCGCTCAAACGTCAAAAGAAGGAAGAAACTGACGGGAGAAAGAAAATCAGAAAGTGGAGCAAAACAGAGAGTTGAAACTGAAAACAGCAGCCCACTCGGCCGAGTGACATTTTCACTCGGCTGAGTGAAGACCTTACTCGGCCGAGTAGGGTACTTATCAGGGAAGTTTCGAAAAACCCCTCTCTGTTAATTACATGCCACTCGGCCGGGTGACTTTGTCACTCGACCGAGTGAACCAGACACTTTCAGCACTTGAAAAGTTCTGAGTGGCCTAGCCACTCAGCCGAGTGACTTTTGTCTACTCGGCCGAGTGATAGTGCAACTCGGCCAAGTCGGAACTTACATGAATTTTTTAAATTTTTATAAACTGAGGCCACTTGGCCAAATGGGCACAACCACTCAGTCGAGTGACTTACCCTATATAACTCAGTGCTTGTGGCCAAATCAAAAACCCCCAATTTCCTAACTTCGATAGCTCGAGCTCATCCCCCATCGCCTGAGCAATCCAACCCATCGCCTGAGCTGCCCCCACCCGCGCTCGAGTTGCATGACCCCACGTCGCACTCGCCACCGTTCGATCGCCCCCGCCCCCGCCGCCCTCGCCGTCGATCGTCCCCTATCAGCCCTAATTTCCCATTTTCTCCCAATCTCCATTTCGTAAGCCCTATTCCACCCCCGAATCGAAATTAAACTATATTCACACCTATTTCTCTTGATTTTCCCATAAATTTATTGATATTCCTTGTTAATCAATCAATTTTGTGTTTCAAGATAGCTTGGGGGAGAATCAGGGGCAGATTCAGAGCTTCTCAGGGGACGCGTTTCTTTGCTCGCCTCACTTACTTGGAGTCGCGTCGTGTTTGGGTATATTCTCTCCTTTTTATTATCACTTCGTATTGGTTGGCACATCTCACGGCATTACCACGCCTCCACGCACAAGGTCGCGTTCGCGGGCGCCCGCCTCCAAGTGGAGGAGGACTAGCGAGCCTGGCTCTTCCTCCGCTAGAGCGGACTCCTCACCACTTAGCCCACCACCACCTACACTTTCGCCTCTTACCGCACCCATTACACCCCCATCGGCACAGCCCGTTCCAGCTTTCGATACGATGGGGATCACTTTCCGAGATGATGCACACCGTGTCAGATTTGAAAGGATCTCCCACCGATCAATTGTCCCCTCTAGGTTTGCACACACTACAGATTTAGAGCGCCTAGGGGTATTCGAGAGCCTACTCTAGTTGTATGACAACGTGAGGTGGCGTGATTTTCTGTCGGTGTCGACGGACACATACGTCCGACCGACACTCGAGGTCATGAGTTCTATCCGTAGGACTCCAGGGGGTTTCACGTTTCGTCTGATGGATCGTGATTTCAAGATTACTCTTAACATGCTCCGAGCCTTTTTCCAGTGGCCCCCTGTCCCGGACCCGACCGCGCTTTCAGTCCCACGTACATCGCCCCATCGTCATTCGATACACATGCTTTCTAGACGTTGATCACGGGCTCCCCACTCGCTTTTGACCCTAGCCGGACCAATGCCTCCTCTATCGTCCACCCATGTCTCCGCATTGCTCAGCGCCTCATGGCGACCACATTTCTCGCGAGGTATGAGCCTGGGACGATGTCTACACCTGAGCTTTATATGCTCTACACGATGGCTAGAGAAAGATTCTTTGAGGGAGACACGGACGTCTCAGTCCCCGTCGTTCAGATCGATATAGCTAGATGGTATCTAGACTGCATTGTTTCTTCTGCCACCGCCAGGACGGCGATCTGTTGCGACGGTCTGATTACCTTGCTAGCTCCTTTATGCGGGTTTGAGCTCTCAGCTGGTTTGCTTCGACCACGGGCCCCACCTCCCTTTCCATAGATGTTATGGCCCGCATGAGGATGTTGCATAGTCACGGTCAGCACCATTGAGTATGGCTGCACTGTCCTTTTGGTACAGATTATATGGTGATTCCGAGCCCCGCTTAGACCTACATTGGACCCGCAGGAGCGGTGTGAAGACCAGAGATGGACCTCCTCATCCCAGCTGTGTACGTGCTTGAGCCCGAGGGCGATGAGCAGGAGCCCCTCCTCCCACCTCTGGACCCGAAGATCCCGATCCCTCAGCCTGCACCAGATTTGATCCCTGCTCCCTTCACTTCTGTCAGTGTCGGGAGCACCCTAGCTGAGTCCACCACCACCACCACCACCTTTGTGCCATTGACCTCTGATCCCATTTCTGTAACGACTGCTTTTCATGTATCTGGATTTATTATAATATAATATGTGTTTTGGTGGATTTTCTCCTCATGTGTGGTTTTCGTCTCCGTAACTTTCATTTTCGATCATTTCGTCATGTTTTCTCGTTTCTTCCTTAGGATCGTCGATTTCGAAGCAAGTCATTCGTGACGGGCTTCATAATGGTCGTATCTTACTATTAGATCAAGCCTAGCAGTCATAGGAATCGATCCCGGGGCTCCGTGCTCCGTATCGGAACTTTTGGTGCTTATTAGCCGGTATAAGAAGGGGCATCGACCGACTAGATGACGATCCAGTCGGTCGGCAGTCCTTCTTGGACCGACTAGTTGGCTATCTAAATTATTCAGGAGTTACTGTTTATCGTTAGTCGGTCTAAGAACGTTGGTTGACCGACTAGGTTGCAAACTAGTCGGTCAGCAATGCTTCTTTAACCGACTAACTCTTCAACTAAATTTTAGTATCTATACTGTTCACTCTTAGTAGGTCTAAGAACGTTCATCGACCGACTAGATGTTAAACTAGTCGGTCGGTATTTGTTCTTCGACCGACTAATTCTAAATCCTATTTTCGTTCAGAAGCTACTGTTTACACTTAGTCGGTCTGTGTAACGACCACTTTTCGTCGTACGTTGTTCGTGCACGTGCTTTGGCCGTGCACGTGTTTGTTTTAGACGTTGTTCGTCTGTGAACACTTTAGTGTGATATGTCGTTGTGAACGTCTCTGAGAGTATTAAATAGTGGCACTAATTTGGAACGACGTTTCTCGAGTCGTTTTCCCACAAATTAATCTTACTCGATGAGACGTGACGATTCTCACTCTTGACGGGAGACGTTTCTATTTTTAGTTTCGTCGTCAGACGTCGAATCTGAGATCCGTCTTCTTAGTTAGCTCACATTCGTCGCCACGAACACCACGATATTTATTTCATAATTTTTGGAGTTTATTTGACCACTTTTATAATTTTTACAAGTTTTATATTATTTTTAATAATTAATTTATAAATTATTTTCGACCAAATAAAATTTATTTGAGTTTTAAACGTTTTAAAGAATTTCTGAGCCAATTTCCAGCTCATTTGGACCAGGTCAAACCCTTGGATGAGTTGGAGTAATTGAATTTCAAATTTCAAATCTTTTTGAACTTCTAATCCTATTAGATTTAGCCCTAGACCAAGTCAACCCACCTATACTATATAAGCAACCCCTAGCAAGTCCTATTTTCGCAAGAAATTAGCCCTAGCCTCTTCCAAACTCATTTTGGACGTTGCGACGAATCGTCGCAACGTTGCGACGTTCAGCCCCCGCACGACCGAAGAAAACCCCCGCAATCCCCCGCTCCGACCGAGGGCAAGCTCCGCATCCGCCCCGTCCGCACCGCTGCAGCAACCCCCGCCCCGTTCCCCCGCTTGACCGATGGATCCCCTCGGTCTGACCGAGAAGCACAGCCCGCATCGCTGCTTCTCCGCATCCCCGCTCCGCACCAAGCCCCCGCTCAGCGCCCGCACCGTTCACCCGCATCTCTCCGTGCCCGACCGGCCCGCATCTCCGCATCGACCGCTGCTCCGCAACGTTGCAGCCGTTGCAACGTTGCAGCGTTGCGCTCCCCGCAACCAACCCGCACGACCGATGGCCTCCCCCGCTCCGACCGAGAGACCCAGCTTCCGCCCGCTGCTGCGACCGACCAAGCGCTGTGCAGCACCCGTTCCCCAGTGTCTGACCGAGCCACACCCCCGCATTTGGCTGTGTACGACCGATGGCCAATCGTCGCAACCCCGCATCCGTCGCACCACTTGCCACCGTGGGCCCCCCAAGTTCTCCAGAGGTATTGTGGGTCCCCCAAAGGCCCCTAGGACTACTGTGGGCCCCACCTAGGTGCTTGCTCTTCGAGGATCCGTCGCGTACGACGTCGTCGCACGTCGTAGCCCGTCGTCGCACGTGCTAGCTTTGGAATCTGGAACCGTCGCTCCGGTTGAAGCTCTGAATTTTCCAGCGAGGAATATATTTTGGAATCAGGACTTGGAGCGCGTTCTATTATTCCAACCCCCGGTGTCGCTACCCGACGCCGGTGTAGCTTTCGCGTCGTGTTGAGGTAACGTTTTGCACCCCTAGGACCCCCAACCCAATTGCATGCTAATCAAGACTAAAAATCAGTATTTTAAAGTATTTTAAATGTTTTAGAATTCACTAATCAAGATTAATAAAACGGATGTAGGCTGGTGGACTTGTGCACGTAGGAATCGTGACTTTGGACTCGTTGGACGGTGTTTTCTTGACGTGATAGTTTCAGGCAAGTGAAACTTGCCAACTCTTGTGTAGGGCCATGTTTTTAGGCCACTTCCTTGCTTTTAGCGTAAAAGAGACTAGTCCGTGAAATGATAGCTGGCTAGACGCCTATTTGATCTAGTTTGACAACGAAACTAGATCCGTCACCTAAATGATCTAGCTTGACAACGAAGCTAGATTCAACCCTTAAACTTGCCATTCATGCATGCTAAACTGTCACGTTTACTTTCCTTAAACTGTACGTACTTTTAACTGCCATGCATTGCATCTTACATGTCATCCAACTTGATTGTTGCATCGTAGCACACGCTACAAAATACTTGTACAAATCCGTGTTTCCGTGTTCCTGGCTAGGTGCACCCCTAGGCCATACTTGTTTACACACTTCCTGGCTCGTGGTCCAGAAGCGAGCATTCCGTGTTCGGGGGTAAGGCCCTGGCTCGACACACGTGGAGGGGTAGGGATAAACGGTCGCTTGAGCTTAGGAGTGGCCTGATCAACCCTCTAGCCAAAAGACGGAATCTCTGTGCACGAGGTGCTTACTTTTCTTGTCTTGTACTTGTCTTGTGAATGCCATGCCATGCTCGTACTTTACTTTACTTTACTTTATCCGTTGCACTCATTACTTTAACTGCCATGTCATTGCATCATGCTAGAACTTTTAGGTTGCTCTTACTTGTACTTTCAGTTTCACTTGCACAAGTCTTCCAGACTTGCTGACATGTGCCCCTTGCTCTTTTGGGTGTCACATGTTAGACCCTGAGCCAGAGACCGTTGCCGAGTACGTGATGTTTTGCTGACGCTGAGTCTGAGTCCATGATTGCACAGGAGGATTTTGGTGGACACCGGTGACCATTCTTTGAGTCCTTGTTGAGTTTTATTTTGCTTTAGGCCTTTTGTTAGTTGTTGGTGCGTAGCACCGTTGTTTTGTACTTTGTACTTTTGTTGGCCATGTTTGGGCCTTTAGTCTCTTTTTCTTTTAGCCTGGTGGCTTTTCTGCGATGTTGGATTTATATTTATGGATATTCTGATATTATTCTTTTGTCTCATTTCATTATTATTATCTTGTTTCGCTCGCGTTGCAAGGACCTGCAGTTTTAAATTTGATTGACGCTTATCGGACTTGCAGCTTTGTAGCTTCAAGTCTGAGCGGACCTTCTCACGCTTCGCCTCCACGTTTTTGGGAAGCGGGGCGTGACAGGTTTTGTTGGTGGCCCATGCAGGTCCGGTCTTGCAATTGCGAATCAACGAAACAACGATAATAACGGAATGTCCATTAAATAAATTGCAACATCCGAGTCATAAGCCGAGTCTAGTCGTTTTCTTAGGACACTAGGTGATAAGAAGACTCAGTTAGACGCCTGTGCTTGTTAGATAGAGGCCTCTGTTTGTTAGTTAGACTCCCTGTCAGCAATTGATTTAATTGTCGTAGGAGTTACCTTAGTGGTTATTGCCTAACCCTGACCATATTAGACCTCTAAAATTTCCTTTTGTCGTTCACCCGGGTTCAACGATTTCGGACCAAGCTGAACGTATTTCGTTTCCGTCCAACCTTTAGAAGTCTTAGCGCCTAGTTCCTAATCTTTAGTTGGTCGACCGTAGGAGTTTCCGTAGACTTTCCTGATTCATAACCTAGGCGTATGAATGTTTTGACCATCCGACCAATTTCCTTGCCTCGATTTACGAGATCGCCCCATGACGATCGTAGTCAATTTCAAACCTTTCCGTTACAATCTTGAACCTTCCAAAAGTATCCTTCGATTTCCTCTTTCCCTAGGTTTAAATTTGTTCAAAATTTTAATATACTTATACTTCATACTTCTTCATTGATTTAAATTTTTTTTTTTTAAAAAAAAAACGTTTGTCGGAATTTTGAACTCTAGCTTATAATATTTTCCCAGCCTATGTTTTCGTACTCATGTCGTCTTTTCATATATTAATTTTATTCTGAACCGTGCTTTTATTTTGCTCAGTTTGATTTATAATTTTCCCTCTTATTTATGCCATTTGAATAATACATCGTGTTTACTTTTAATATACTTTTCAAGTCACATAGAATTTCAGATTTCAGCAAGTTGGTTTTGCTCGTCGTTCTCACTATTTCAGATTTTTGCAAAATTACTATTTTCATAACCTCTTCCTGCTTTAGACCCTCCCTGATTTGATTTTAAAGATTTGTTATTCGTTTTCTGATAATTCTTATGCTACGTTACTATTATTCTCCTTCCGCTCACCATACCCGCTTATAGAAAATTTTCTAAACCAAATGGAATTTCAACTATTTTTATAACCGTGCCAGACTTGTTGTGCTCATATATTAAGAACCTTGTGTAAATCAGTTTTACATTTTTTTGGCAAGCCTTGGTTCCCTAAAAGTAGTTTCAAATTGATTATTTTAAATTTTCCATAGCCTAAAAGTTTTGAAAGCATTAACATGAGTTTAAATTCTTCCGCTACTCGATTTCATTCTTCGACTTTCCAAAACTTTTGACAACATTATATTAAATTACAGACGGAAAGAATTTTCTAAACCATGTCCTTAATATTCGTGTAAATGATTTTACTTCCTTTTAAAAATTTTAAAACCAATAGACCATTTTCTTTTATTATGAATATTCGACTCAAATTCATTTTGAACAACTCGTTTTATCGATCTCCAAATATTTCTTTACAGGCGAGGATTTTAACTTTTGAAGTACAAACAGTTTTCAAACTCCGCGTATTTTAGCTTATGCTATTTACCCTATTTCTTTTCCCCCTCTATAAAGCATCACTACATCTCCTTTTTCCCTCAACCTAAACCTCACCTTTGAGTCAATGTTTCGTCCAACCAAGCCGTCTCCTCGTATTCGTCCTAACTGAACTCGTGCTTATCGATCCTTCCCTCGTCTCGCCCTCGATCTCTCTTTATTGCTTAGGCCTTAGGGACCGTCAATGTCTGTGTCAACCCTTAGTTGTTAGTAGACCCTTGGACCCTTGTGAGGTGTCGTTGTGCACGTACCTAAGTTGTGTACGTGGGCTTGAATGAGTGTACCCCCATAGTATATTGATGCTTGCCTACTGTGTGATATATATATGTACTTGGAGTTATTCGTGATATTATGAAGTTGTTTGTGTGCTAGAATGTATAGACTTGTGAGTGGTTAGATATACTATACTAGGGATGCTTGTGTATATTTGAATTAGCGTTGGAATATCTAAGTTGTGTATGTAGTAAGAGATACTTATAATGGTTGAAATAAAATGATTGGTAAAGATATGTGTGTGCTAGGTGTGATAATAATAAGTGTACGTATAGTTAAGTAAGTAGGCCTATTGAGTGACCCATATATTATTACGTATGAGTATGTGCTCGTAGGTAGATATATATGTGCTTATACGTAAGTAGTTATGTTTTGTTGCCTGAGTATATAGGTGATATATATATAGGTAGTAGGGTTATAATTTTGATTGATATTGCTAGCCCTTGCGGGATGTTGCATGTGTGCATACCGTGAGGTATACACGACTATTGCACATCCTAATTATGTATGTGTGGATGTGTTAGTATACTAATTATAGGTAGTAGGCTATGGTGTGAATTTATATGTTACATGTGTGTGATTATACGATGTATACGTATGCATGTAAGAAGGAGTGTATTATAAATATACGTGTGCTAATGTCTGTATTATTATTATGGTATATAGAATGATTGAACTACGTGAGTATTGCCTGACTAATATTAAGTGTGATTGACTATGGTAGGTATATGGTTGTATTGGTAGACATATATATATTGGAGTGATATTGGTATAGGTATGAATGCCGTGTTACGTATATAGAATAGTCTGATATGTGTATTGAGTCTCACTCAAGCTTGAGTGGGTATACTCTAAGTATATTGAATGTATGTTTGTAGTTTGAATATAACGATGTTTGATGTATGTATAGTGATAGGAGTGTTTGTGCCTGGTTGTGCTACGCACATGATTGTGGGTCGCTACGCCGGTATATAGTTATAGGTGTTGGTCCTGTAGTATAGCTAATTACTGAAGACTTGTTATGTGAACGTATGTGTATTAGCTAAAACTAAGTGTGTATGTGTGCTAGTTATATAATGGTATGATTGGCGTATGAAAATGAAATATTAGCGTGTATGGGAGTGCACCATGCACGGGTAAGTATGTGCTTAGTTGTAGGTATGGATGACTATGGTATATGTGGCGTGTCGTAAATATAGTTATAGGACCGAATGTGATGTGAATATACGGTGAAATTATTGCATGCATTTGTATGACTATATATTGTGAAATTATGGTAGTAATGAATGTATATTAGATATAGTGAACTTGATTTAATAATGGTATGGTGTGACTATATGTGTTGAGATGTTTGGTATTGGATGAATATTAGAGGGTAGTATACCCTTGATGTTTGTGCATAGGTAGCTACATATAGGTAGAGCGATGATTGTATTGGCTACGCGTGAAACTATCTTTATAAAAGTATCTGAGATATTGTTTTGTGATTAGGTAGGTAGTAGCTATATAAGGGATGCATGTTTATATACCTGATTGAAATACATGTATGAAGTTGACGGACTAAAATAGGTAAAAGTGTATACGTACGTGAATGTATATATATACGTGTTGGTAATAATAATGTTTGACTACCTAGTGCATATATGAGCACTTGTAATGACTATACTTGGTTTGAAATATTATATGACTTGATTGGGGTAGTTACTAGGGCGACTAGCTATATTAGAAAGTCCGAGGACGGACTTTATTCTAAGGTGGGGAGGATGTAACGACCACTTTTCGTCGTACGTTGTTCGTGCACGTGCTTTGGCCGTGCACGTGTTTGTTTTAGACGTTGTTCGTCTGTGAACACTTTAGTGTGATATGTCGTTGTGAACGTCTCTGAGAGTATTAAATAGTGGCACTAATTTGGAACGACGTTTCTCGAGTCGTTTTCCCACAAATTAATCTTACTCGATGAGACGTGACGATTCTCACTCTTGACGGGAGACGTTTCTATTTTTAGTTTCGTCGTCCGACGTCGAATCTGAGATCCGTCTTCTTAGTTAGCTCACATTCGTCGCCACGAACACCACGATATTTATTTCATAATTTTTGGAGTTTATTTGACCACTTTTATAATTTTTACAAGTTTTATATTATTTTTAATAATTAATTTATAAATTATTTTCGACCAAATAAAATTTATTTGAGTTTTAAACGTTTTAAAGAATTTCTGAGCCAATTTCCAGCTCATTTGGACCAGGTCAAACCCTTGGATGAGTTGGAGTAATTGAATTTCAAATTTCAAATCTTTTTGAACTTCTAACCCTATTAGATTTAGCCCTAGACCAAGTCAACCCACCTATACTATATAAGCAACCCCTAGCAAGTCCTATTTTCGCAAGAAATTAGCCCTAGCCTCTTCCAAACTCATTTTGGACGTTGCGACGAATCGTCGCAACGTTGCGACGTTCAGCCCCCGCACGACCGAAGAAAACCCCCGCAATCCCCCGCTCCGACCGAGGGCAAGCTCCGCATCCGCCCCGTCCGCACCGCTGCAGCAACCCCCGCCCCGTTCCCCCGCTTGACCGATGGATCCCCTCGGTCTGACCGAGAAGCACAGCCCGCATCGCTGCTTCTCCGCATCCCCGCTCCGCACCAAGCCCCCGCTCAGCGCCCGCACCGTTCACCCGCATCTCTCCGTGCCCGACCGGCCCGCATCTCCGCATCGACCGCTGCTCCGCAACGTTGCAGCCGTTGCAACGTTACAGCGTTGCGCTCCCCGCAACCAACCCGCACGACCGATGGCCTCCCCCGCTCCGACCGAGAGACCCAGCTTCCGCCCGCTGCTGCGACCGACCAAGCGCTGTGCAGCACCCGTTCCCCAGTGTCTGACCGAGCCACACCCCCGCATTTGGCTGTGTACGACCGATGGCCAATCGTCGCAACCCCGCATCCGTCGCACCACTTGCCACCGTGGGCCCCCCAAGTTCTCCAGAGGTATTGTGGGTCCCCCAAAGGCCCCTAGGACTACTGTGGGCCCCACCTAGGTGCTTGCTCTTTGAGGATCCGTCGCGTACGACGTCGTCGCACGTCGTAGCCCGTCGTCACACGTGCTAGCTTTGGAATCTGGAACCGTCGCTCCGGTTGAAGCTCTGAATTTTCCAGCGAGGAATATATTTTGGAATCAGGACTTGGAGCGCGTTCTATTATTCCAACCCCCGGTGTCGCTACCCGACGCCGGTGTAGCTTTCGCGTCGTGTTGAGGTAACGTTTTGCACCCCTAGGACCCCCAACCCAATTGCATGCTAATCAAGACTAAAAATCAGTATTTTAAAGTATTTTAAATGTTTTAGAATTCACTAATCAAGATTAATAAAACGGATGTAGGCTGGTGGACTTGTGCACGTAGGAATCGTGACTTTGGACTCGTTGGACGGTGTTTTCTTGACGTGATAGTTTCAGGCAAGTGAAACTTGCCAACTCTTGTGTAGGGCCATGTTTTTAGGCCACTTCCTTGCTTTTAGCGTAAAAGAGACTAGTCCGTGAAATGATAGCTGGCTAGACGCCTATTTGATCTAGTTTGACAACGAAACTAGATCCGTCACCTAAATGATCTAGCTTGACAACGAAGCTAGATTCAACCCTTAAACTTGCCATTCATGCATGCTAAACTGTCACGTTTACTTTCCTTAAACTGTACGTACTTTTAACTGCCATGCATTGCATCTTACATGTCATCCAACTTGATTGTTGCATCGTAGCACACGCTACAAAATACTTGTACAAATCCGTGTTTCCGTGTTCCTGGCTAGGTGCACCCCTAGGCCATACTTGTTTACACACTTCCTGGCTCGTGGTCCAGAAGCGAGCATTCCGTGTTCGGGGGTAAGGTCCTGGCTCGACACACGTGGAGGGGTAGGGATAAACGGTCGCTTGAGCTTAGGAGTGGCCTGATCAACCCTCTAGCCAAAAGACGGAATCTCTGTGCACGAGGTGCTTACTTTTCTTGTCTTGTACTTGTCTTGTGAATGCCATGCCATGCTCGTACTTTACTTTACTTTACTTTATCCGTTGCACTCATTACTTTAACTGCCATGTCATTGCATCATGCTAGAACTTTTAGGTTGCTCTTACTTGTACTTTCAGTTTCACTTGCACAAGTCTTCCAGACTTGCTGACATGTGCCCCTTGCTCTTTTGGGTGTCACATGTTAGACCCTGAGCCAGAGACCGTTGCCGAGTACGTGATGTTTTGCTGACGCTGAGTCTGAGTCCATGATTGCACAGGAGGATTTTGGTGGACACCGGTGACCATTCTTTGAGTCCTTGTTGAGTTTTATTTTGCTTTAGGCCTTTTGTTAGTTGTTGGTGCGTAGCACCGTTGTTTTGTACTTTGTACTTTTGTTGGCCATGTTTGGGCCTTTAGTCTCTTTTTCTTTTAGCCTGGTGGCTTTTCTGCGATGTTGGATTTATATTTATGGATATTCTGAGATTATTCTTTTGTCTCATTTCATTATTATTATCTTGTTTCGCTCGCGTTGCAAGGACCTGCAGTTTTAAATTTGATTGACGCTTATCGGACTTGCAGCTTTGTAGCTTCAAGTCTGAGCGGACCTTCTCACGCTTCGCCTCCACGTTTTTGGGAAGCGGGGCGTGACAGTCTGCGTTGGTCGACCGACCGACTAGTTGCCAAACTAGTCGGTCAGTGGTTGCTCTTTGACCGACTAATCTGTGTTAAAACCCTAATTTCTGAGCAGCCGCCAGCCCAACCTATTTATACCCCTCCCGAACGTTTTCTTCTTCCTCCACTAAACCCTAAACCCTAAAATCTCCCCCATTGAGCCCACATCTTCCTCCAAGCTTTAATCCTTCATTCCAAGCCCTAGATCCATCATCTAAACCCTCCATCTACTCATTCCACCTCTCATTTTCCCCAAATCTCCATCAAATCCCCAAAATCCCCCAAAACCCTAGTTTACCAAACTTCTCCATTCGTTTCCAGATCTGGTCCTAAGGTTCTCTGGAGTGTTTCTTCTGCCTCCTCTCGGTAAGAAATCGATCTCCCGATGTTTTCATAACCTATTTGTATTTTTATGAAACCCTAATGAAATTTCATGTTGTTTGATGATTGTTTCCCCATAACAGCGATTTTCCCCGTAGATTAGCATCCGCGAGACGAACCTTCGTGATCGTCATCCCCGATGCTAGGCAAGTGAAACTTGCCACTTAGGGTTTATGCCATGATTTAGGCCATTTGCTTGTTGTAGGCGTAAAAGAGGCTAGGCGACGAAATGATACTCGCCTAGGCGCAAATTGGGGAACTAGCTTGACAACGAAGCTAGTTCCGACATATATCATGTTGCACAATTACCATGTCATGTTTACTTTCCATTAACGGTACGCGAATTAATTGTCATGTCATTGCATTCTTTAAGTGCTTCTGTGATTGCGTAGCGTCGCTACAATTCTTGTGTTCCTGGCTCGTGTTCCAGAAGCGGGCCATGTGTTGGTTGATAGCCAATGCCCAAATTGCTTGTTTCTGGCTAGGTGCACCCCTACGCCAAATGTTTAAGAATGCGAGCTCATGTGCGGGGCAACCCCGGCTCACTTGCTGAGCTCATGTGCGGGGACCCTGGCTCCATTACGTGTGGGTATTGGGGGTAAGAGTTAAGCGGCCAATCAACTGGGAGTCTGCCCGATCAGCAACTGCAGTGGTAAGGCGTAAACTCTGGGTTTTGGGATAGTTGTTAAGCGGCCACTCAGCGTGAATATGAAACCGTTCAGCTGTAAGGCGTAAACATCTACAAAACAACGTGAAACGTGAATAGTGAATTGATTGAAATTGATAGTAGCTTGGCTACTCTTGTCTTGTCCCGATGATTGTTCTCTTGTACAAATTGTCTTGCCATGTCCTGATTGTGCACTCATGTTAAAACTGCCATGTCATGCATACTATAACTGCTAGGTTGCTAGTTGCATTACTTTCAGTTTCCTTGCTCAAGTCTTTTAGACTTGCTGACATGTGCCCCTTTACTCTTTTGGGTGACACATGTTAGATCCCGAGCCTGAGTACCTTGTTGAGGACGAGGTGTTTGCTGACGCCGAGCCCGAGGTTGTGTTTGACGGGGAGTACGTGGACACTGGGGACCAGTCCTAGTGTCTTCGTTGTGTTTTCCTTTTGTTTAGACAGTTGTTTTGTTGTCGGTGCGTAGCACCTATACTTTGTGATGTTGTTGCTTTTGTTGGCCTTGTTCTGGGCCTTTAGACTCTTTTCTTTTAGCCTGGTGGCTTTTCTGGATGTTGGACTTATTTTCATGTTGGACAATTCATGAGATATGAGAATTTTATTTCTGTCTCCCCTTTTATTATTATTGTTGCTCCGTTGTGGTTACAGGGACCTGCTTATGTTTTATTGACGCTTATCGGGTTTGGGACTTCACAGCTCCACTCTCGTGCGGACCTTTTCACGTCTCGCCTCCATTTTAGGGAAGCGGGTCGTGACAGGTTTTGTTGGTGGCCCATGCAAGTCCTTCTGTAACTGCGATTATCAGGAATAGCGATAATAATATTAGAATGTCCAATAAACTAAGTTCGACGTCCGAGTCATAAGCTATGAGTCTAATCTGATTCGTTTTCTGTGTCAGTAGATTGCAGGAAGACGATTCACCCGTGGTGGGGGTAGCGGGGCGCTCCCTCATGATGAGGAGCCTGAGCGGGAACCCACCAACGGTGAGATGATGCGGATGATGCTGCAGATGATGCAAGTGCAGCAGGACGTGCTTCTGCAAGTCCAGAATGCTCCACTTGCTCGAGCTGCCCGGGCTCTTCGGGATGCCCCTCGCTCTGAGCCAGGAGCGAAGCAATTTCGGGAGCTGGGTCCCGCATATTTTGATGGGTCTGAGGGTCCTCTGGCTGCCGATGAGTGGATTCGGAACATCGAGGACAATCTGAAGATGGCCAAGATCACCCCGGCTGGATGGGTTGATTTGGCGAAGAGGCAACTTAAGGATAATGCTCGGAATTGGTGGGATGCGGAAGAGAAGATGTTGGTGGAGCCGATCGTCTGGGCTACCTTCAAGGCCAGATTTGAGGGTGAGTTCTTCCCGAAAGCTGCCAGGGAGGAGATGCTGCAGCGTTTTATCGATTTGAAGCAAGGAAGCTCGTCGGTGGACCTATATCACCAAGAGTTCATGAGGCTGAGTCGGTTTGCACCAAAGATGGTGCAGGACGCTGAGGAGAGAGCTCAGAGGTTCCTGCAGGGGCTTGCTTCGGAGCTCCAGAATTTTGTGACCTCTTCTGACCGGGAATCTTATCAGAAGGTTCTAGTAGCAGCCAAGAGGCAGGAGCTGCTCGTGAACCAGAGGAGGGGGTCTATTGTTGGTGCTGGGAAGAGGCCTGTGGAACAGGCGAGAGCTGTGGTTAGACCTGGATTCAGGCCTAATCAGCCAGCTCAGTTTAAGAGGCCAGGAGGGCCTATTCTGAAGACTTGCCATTTCTGCGGCAAGCCTGGCCACATCAAGGAACAGTGTCGGAAGTTTTTGGGCCAGTGTCTGGTTTGTGGTGATGCTTCCCATGTCGCGAAGGATTGTCGGCACGCGAATCAGCTGCGGAGGGCACCTGTTGCAGCACAGCCGTTGCAGCAGCGAGCGTCTATTCCTGCTGGACGTGGAGCAGCTCTTGTTCCACAGGGGCAGGCTTTTCGGCAGGCTGTTCCGCCGAGGAGGTAGGCTTTTCTGATGACCGCTGTGGAGAGCGAGGCTGTGGATGAGGTTATCGCAGGTAATCCTCAATCTAGCTATTACTTTCCTAGTCGGTTTGAATGTTAGATTGTGTTGTTTGCTTGGACGTGGTTGTTTGCTAGACTAGGGTTTGATGGTTAATTGCTTGTTAGGTGTGGTTTTGGTTTGCACATTTCCTGCACGAGTCCTCTTTGACTCTGGTGCATCGATGTGCATTATTTCTCAGAGCTTCGTGGAGAGGCATTCCTTGTCGACGTCCCCTCTTCCCAAGAGTTGGAATATCGTTACAGGGAATGGCGTGGTCTCGGTGCATCGTGGTTGCAATTCTTGCTCGTTGGTGGTCTGTGGACATGAGCTTTTCGCTGATTTCATTGTCCACGACATCATCAACTATGATGCAATTCTTGGGATGGATTGGCTTACGAGCTTTTATGCTACGATCAACTGTCGGAGGAAGAAGGTGGTGTTCGAGATTCCCGGACATCCAGTGTTTGAGTTCAGTCGTGGTAGCAGTTCGCTTGGTCCTGTCAGGTTTCGGGCAAGACCAGTGGAGGCTGTGGCTATGCAGATGGAGCTGGAGTGGCCAGCTGTGGTGCATGATTTTGGTGACGTCTTCCCCGAGGAGATATCTGGTTTGCCACCTGATCGAGCTCTAGAATTTTCTATCGATCTTATTCCAGGTGCGCAGCCGATTTCGAATGCGCCGTATCGTATGGCACTTGCAGAATTGGAAGAGTTGCGGAAGCAGTTGGATGAGATTCTGCAGAAGGGTTATATTAATCCTAGTGTGTCTCCGTGGGGAGCACCGGTGCTGCTGGTAAAGAAGAAGGATGGTTCGCGTCGCATGTGCGTGGACTATCGGGAGTTGAATGCGGTGACCATTAAGAATAAATACCCGTTGCCTTGCATCGATGATATTTTTGATCAGCTTGGAGGTTCGAGGGTGTTTTCTAAATTGGATTTGAGGAGTGGTTACCATCAGTTGAAGGTGAAGAAGGATGATGTTCCGAAGACAGCGTTCAGGATGAAGTATGGACACTATGAGTTTGTGGTTATGCCTTTCAGCGTAACTAACGCGCCCGCAGTTTTCATGAATCTGATGAACCTGATTTTCTACGACTTTTTGGATAAGTTTGTCGTTATCTTTATTGACGACATTCTGATCTATTCGAAGTCAGAGGAAGAGCATGCCTCGCACTTAAGGACGGTGTTGGAGATTCTGAGGAAGCATCGTTTGTATGCTAAGTTTTCGAAGTACGAGTTTTGGCTGGATAGGGTTGCTTTTCTCGGGCATGTGGTGACTGAAGATGGTATTTCAGTGGATCCCGAGAAGATTAGGGCCATCAGAGAGTGGCCTGTTCCGTCGTCTGCGTCTGATATTCGGAGTTTCCTTGGACTTGCTGGTTATTATCGGCGATTCATTAAGGACTTTTCTCGTATTGCTGAGCCGATGACCAGGTTGACGCGGAAGGATGTTGCTTTTGTTTGGTCGGGTGATTGTGAGAGTGCTTTTGGTATTCTGAAGGAGAGGTTGACGACCGCCCCTATTCTTGTTGTGCCTGATCGCAGCGGTGGATTTGAGATCTTTTGCGATGCTTCTGGCAAGGGTCTCGGTTGTGTGTTGCATCAGCACAGGCACGTTGTGGCTTATGCGTCTCGTCAGCTTAAGGTTCATGAGAAGAATTACCCGACGCATGATTTGGAGTTGGCTACCGTTGTGTTTTCCCTTAAGATTTGGAGGCACTTCCTGCTGAGTGAGAAAGTGAAGATTTTCACCGATCACAAAAGCTTGAAGTACATTTTCACTCAGAAGGAGCTCAATATGCGACAGCGTCGATGGTTGGAGCTTATGGCGGATTATGAGATTGATTTGCAGTTTCACCCTGGCAAGGTGAATGTGGTTCCAGATGCTTTGAGTAGGCTTCCCGCGGTGATAATGTTGACCTCGCAGTGGAGAATGCAGCAGGATTTTTGCGAGTCTGGTGTGGAGATTGTTCTTCCTGGGGAGGCTTCTTCGTTGATGTACATGCAGGTACAGTCGACGATCGTTGATCGGATTAAGGCTGGCCAGGCTGAGGATCCAAAGCTGATGAAGATTCGGGAGCAGGTGGGAGCCGGTCTGCGGACTGACTTTTTGATTCATGAGGATGGCTCGCTGAGGTTTGGAGCCAGGTTGTGTGTGCCAGCTGGGGATATTAGAGAGGAGTTGATGGTGGAGGCACACAGTTCGCCGTATTCTGTGCATCCTGGTGGCACCAAGATGTACCAGGATCTTCGTCTGAATTATTGGTGGCATGGTATGAAGAGGAGTGTGGCTCGGAGTGTAGCCAAGTGCTTGGTTTGCCAGCAAGTGAAGACGGAGCATCAGCGTACGGCCGGGTTGCTACAATCGCTTCCGATTCCGGAGTGGAAGTGGCAACACATCACCATGGATTTCGTGACTGGACTACCTCGGAGTCCGAAGCAGAATGACGCGATTTGGGTGATTGTAGATCGATTGACCAAATCCGCACACTTTATTCCATTCTGAGTGGGACAGTCCACTGAGGCGCTAGCGAGGAGATATATGGAGGAGGTCGTGCGACTTCATGGAGTCCCCGTGAGTATCGTGTCTGACAGAGACACGAGGTTCACATCTCAGTTCTGGCAGAGTTTGCAGAAGAGCTTAGGTACGCGTCTGAGTTTCAGCACGGCGTACCATCCGCAGACGGATGGTCAGTCCGAGAGGACGATTCAGATTTTGGAAGACATGCTGAGGGCATGCATGTTGG
This sequence comes from Scilla litardierei, assembly GCA_030789695.1. Taxonomy (NCBI): domain Eukaryota; kingdom Viridiplantae; phylum Streptophyta; class Magnoliopsida; order Asparagales; family Asparagaceae; genus Scilla; species Scilla litardierei. Next base: position 325,582,500 of record CM061142.1, read on the forward strand.
ATTTCAAGGGTTCGTGGGAGGACCATCTGCATTTGGTGGAGTTCTCTTACAACAACAGCTACCAGGCGTCTATTGGCATGGCGCCTTTCGCCGCTCTTTATGGGAGGAAATGTCGATCGCCACTGAGTTGGGATGACGTTGGTGATCGGGAGCTGTTGGGACCTGAGATGATCGTGGAGGCCGTGGATATCGTCAGGAATATTCGGGAGAGGTTGAGGATTGCTCAGGACCGTTTTAAGCATTGGGCGGATGCTAAACGTCGTCCTTTGGAGTTTCAGCCGGGCGACCATGTGTTCTTGAAGATTTCCCCGAATCGTGGTGTGATTCGTTTCGGGAAGCGTGGGAAGTTGAGCCCGCGATACATTGGACCGTTTGACATTTTGGAGAGGGTTGGCGAGGTAGCTTATCGCTTGGCCTTGCCGCCATCTTTGGAAGGAGTTCACAATGTTTTTCATGTGTCGCAGCTTCGTCGATACATTAGCGATCCATCTCATGCGGTGGATTTTTCGGAGATTACCGTTCGTCCTGATTTGACGTATGACCAGCATCCAGTGCAGATTCTGGACAGTCGTCAGAAATCGCTTCGGAACAAGATTGTCAATCTTGTGAGGGTGATGTGGTGACACGGCTCACCTGGAGAGTCTACTTGGGAGAATGAGGATGAGATGCGAGAGCGTTTCCCACTTTTGTTTCCGGACTCGTGAGTATTCAGAAATTCCGAGGACGGAATTTTTCTTAAGTTGGGGAGGATGTAACGACTTCTTTTCATGTATCTGGATTTATTATAATATAATATGTGTTTTGGTGGATTTTCTCCTCATGTGTGGTTTTCGTCTCCGTAACTTTCATTTTCGATCGTTTCGTCATGTTTTCTCGTTTCTTCCTTAGGATCGTCGATTTCGAAGCAAGTCATTCGTGACGTGCTTCATAATGGTCGTATCTTACTATTAGATCAAGCCTAGGAGTCATAGGAATCGATCCCGGGGCTCCGTGCTCCGTATCGGAACTTTTGGTGCTTATTAGCCGGTATAAGAAGGGGCATCGACCGACTAGATGACGATCCAGTCGGTCGACAGTCCTTCTTGGACCGACTAGTTGGCTATCTAAATTATTCAGGAGTTACTGTTTATCGGTAGTCGGTCTAAGAACGTTGGTTGACCGACTAGGTTGCAAACTAGTCGGTCAGCAATGCTTCTTTAACCGACTAACTCTTCAACTAAATTTTAGTATCTATACTGTTCACTCTTAGTCGGTCTAAGAACGTTCATCGACCGACTAGATGTTAAACTAGTCGGTCGGAATTTGTTCTTCGACCGACTAATTCTAAATCTTATTTTCGTTCAGAAGCTACTGTTTACACTTAGTCGGTCTGCGTTGGTCGACCGACCGACTAGTTGCCAAACTAGTCGGTCAGTGGTTGCTCTTTGACCGACTAATCTGTGTTAAAACCCTAATTTCTGGGCAGTCGCCAGCCCAACCTATTCATACCCCTCCCAAACATTTTCTTCTTCCTCCACTCGACCCTAAACCCTAAAATCTCCCCCATTGAGCCCCCATCTTCCTCCAAGCTTTAATCCTTCATTCCAAGCCCTAGATCCATCATCTAAACCCTCCATCCACTCATTCCACCTCTCATTTTCCCCAAATCTCCATCAAATCCCCAAAATCCCCCAAAACCCTAGTTTCCCAAACTTCTCCATTCGTTTCCAGATCTGGTCCTAGGGTTCTCCGGAGTGTTTCTTCCGCCTCCTCTAGGTAAGAAATCGATCTCCCGATGTTTTCATAACCTATTTGTATTTTTATGAAACCCTAATGAAATTTCATGTTGTTTGATGATTGTTTCCCCATAACAGCGATTTTCCCCGTAGATTAGCATCCGCGAGACGAACCTTCGTGATCGTCATCCCCGGTGCTAGGCAAGTGAAACTTGCCACTTAGGGTTTAGGCCATGATTTAGGCCATTTGCTTGTTGTAGGCGTAAAAGAGGCTAGGCGACGAAATGATACTCGCCTAGGCGCAAATTGGGGAACTAGCTTGACAACGAAGCTAGTTCCGACATATATCATGTTGCACAATTACCATGTCATGTTTACTTTCCATTAACGGTACGCGAATTAATTGTCATGTCATTGCATTCTTTAAGTGCTTCTGTGATTGCGTAGCGTCGCTACAATGCTTGTGTTCCTGGCTCGTGTTCCAGAAGCGGGCCATGTGTTGGTTGATAGCCAATGCCCGAATTGCTTGTTTCCGGCTAGGTGCACCCCTACGCCAAATGTTTAAGAATGCGAGCTCATGTGCGGGGCAACCCCGGCTCACTTGCTGAGCTCATGTGTGGGGACCCTGGCTCCATTACGTGTGGGTATTGGGGGTAAGAGTTAAGCGGCCAATCAACTGGGAGTCTGCCCGATCAGCAACTGCAGTGGTAAGGCGTAAACTCTGGGTTTTGGGGTAGTTGTTAAGCGGCCACTCAGCGTGAATGTGAAACCGTTCAGCTGTAAGGCGTAAACATCTACAAAACAACGTGAAACGTGAATAGTGAATTGATTGAAATTGATAGTAGCTTGGCTACTCTTGTCTTGTCCCGATGATTGTTCTCTTGTATAAATTGTCTTGCCATGTCCTGATTGTGCACTCATGTTAAAACTGCCATGTCATGCATACTATAACTGCTAGGTTGCTAGTTGCATTACTTTCAGTTTCCTTGCTCAAGTCTTTTAGACTTGCTGACATGTGCCCCTTTACTCTTTTGGGTGACACATGTTAGATCCCGAGCCTGAGTACCTTGTTGAGGACGAGGTGTTTGCTGATGCCGAGCCCGAGGTTGTGTTTGACGGGGAGTACGTGGACACTGGGGACCAGTCCTAGTGTCTTCGTTGTGTTTTCCTTTTGTTTAGACAGTTGTTTTGTTGTCGGTGCGTAGCACCTATACTTTGTGATGTTGTTGCTTTTGTTGGCCTTGTTCTGGGCCTTTAGACTCTTTTCTTTTAGCCTGGTGGCTTTTCTGGATGTTGGACTTATTTTCATGTTGGACAATTCATGAGATATGAGAATTTTATTTCTGTCTCCCCTTTTATTATTATTGTTGCTCCGTTGTGGTTACAGGGACCTGCTTATGTTTTATTGACGCTTATCGGGTTTGGGGCTTCACAGCTCCACTCTCGTGCGGACCTTTTCACGTCTCGCCTCCATTTTATGGAAGCGGGGCGTGACAATTTCTTCTGTGAGTTTTGAGAGTGCCACCACCACTGTTTTTGAGAGAGGCGAGCCTTCCTTTATTTCGACGGCCGAGACCCTATCGTCAACAGATTTTTCGACCCCTGGGGAGTCATTTTCTGTTGATTTCATGACCTTCCCAGTCGTTGACACTTTCGTCTCTGCTGTCGATGTCTTCACTGAGAGCGTCGTGACGTTTGTCCCTATTTCTGTGTCAGCGACCTCTCCACCCTTCTCGCCTACTTTCACTACTTCAGATTCTGTCGTTGCTCACACTTCTGTGAGCATCCCTGTGTCTCAGCCTCCCACAGAGGCTGAGCGTCTTTTAGCGAGCACAACACCACACCCTCACCCTGTAGTGGCCCCACTTGTCTACGGTGGCCGTGTGTGGCAGCCCCGACCCCCACCTGTTCGTCCCTTCCCCCCCCCCTCGACACCCTCGTTTAGCACCTGTGTGCTTTAGAGGGGGCCGTTAGCAGGCTCAGAGGAGATTTTTGGGCTCTCGCTGCCTCCGTTAGCTCTGTGCAGTCTCGCGTCGCTCTACTCCCTAGTATTCAGGTTACACTGAGCCAGATTCTTTCATGCCTGCCATAGCCTCCACCTGTCGCTATCCATCCCATTTCACCGCAACCTCCCCCACCACCACCTCCCCCACCACAGGGCAGTGCTGGCGATCCACCACCTGCTTAGGCACACACTTAATGCCTCTCATACTTTTGCCACTACTGTGATTGATATTATCTTTTTTGCCGATTTTGCTTCCCATCTCCCCACACATTTTGGTCACTTTTTGCTCAGATTTGTCTATATTATCCTGGGAGAGAGGAGTTATTTCTGGGACCGTTATATTGCACCACCTTGATCTTTGCACTCATCACTTGCATTCCCATCCCATTTTCTTTCATCTTCATCCTTTATCATGCATGCATCCTCACCCACCCTATCCTGATCATATTTCTCCTTCTGCCACACTTAGCACATTGAGGACACTGTGCAGTTTAGCTTGGGGGAGTGAGTGTCTCACGCACTTTTTGTTTTCTTCATTTTTATCTTCATTTTTCCGCCTTTCTTTATTTTCCACTTGTTTTCACCCACTTTATCATATTTTTTCTCATACATCACGTTTTCTTATTTTTGTGTGTGCTGCATAAGTATAGTAGTTCTTATTTTTCCTTTATCCTTATTTGTTTTATCCCTTTTTTGCTAGAGAAGAATTTTCTGTGATGACGATGACTTAGAGTTGGCTTACTTTTATATGCATATTCTCTTGCCATGTCATCGTTTTTATTTCAGATATCATATGCTATACGTTGCCATGCATTCGAGAATAGTAACCTGCATCTTTATTATATGATTGTGAATGAAATTCTACTATTAGCTGAGTCTGAAGATTTATATTGTCTACTTTTCATAGAAAAACACCAAGCTTCACGCATTGATTGCCTAAATTTGGAGTACTGCTTTGTTGTCTGCTATCACTTCTGTTTGCATGAAATTGTACGCTCAACTTCCCGGTTGATTGAATGTATGCCTTTTTTATATAACTGGATTAGTTTACTTTCTGAATTCAAACTGAGTAGATTACATTACCCAACTAAAAGTTTTCATGCACATTCAACAGAGTGAACTGAGCGTTGAATATTTTTCTTTCTCCACATATCTTGAACTTCATTTCTACACTTAAAATCATTGGTGAATCTCCCTTTAGCAAATCTTACATTGGCATCTTCCCCTTGCTATAAAGTCCAAGCTCCAATACCCCAAAATCAAAAGAAATAAAAGAAGACATGCGTATCTCTCTATCTTTGATTCGGGATTGTTAATGTGTATATTGGTCTAAAAAGAAAAGAAAAGAAAAGAAAAAAAAGAGAGAAAAAAAGAGAAAGAGAGAAAAGAAAAACAAAAGAAGTGCGACTGTATATACCCGATCCCATCTCTTGCTTTCTTTCTTTATTCCCTCTTTTATTTTTCTTGGAGTTTCAAAAAAATGTGGAAACGTCGTATTGTTCTATTTGATGCCACCACGCTTATAGATAAGCTTGGGGGAGGGGATACAATGATGTGTGAGAGAATGACCACTTGTCTGTGCATGACGACCTAAGCTAGATAATTTTTTGTACTCAGGGAGATTACTTGGAGTATTTCGAAGTCCTCGAATTGAAAGTTGGCATGCATTCCATGAATACCATTTCTTTCTATTCTTATTCCTCCATAATGTGTGACGCCTCTTATACTCCAAGTGAAAAACGATCAATTGAAAAGTGTGCAATCTATGATTATGTATATTACTTTGGATGCCTCAGACGACGCTAATTCTAGAATGATTTCAAGTTTTAAATCGATTAGATATTCTTGGTTTCTATATCGAATGCATTTATATATGATCATGATATTGAGATAAAAATCTTTGGCATGTTTTTATTCGTCTTGCACTATTTGAGTAAGTAGCTTCACGTCCTGAGAAAATGATCTAGCACATCCCTCTTCGTTTTCTATTCTATCGTCTCCTTCCTTTTTCCTTATTTTTACCCGTCGGGTTCACCTTTTTACTCATCTTCCTCGAGAACGAGTAAGAGGTAATGTAACGGTCGCTTTCCGACCTTATGGATTTTCTGCGTGCACGTGCTTTATCGTGCATGTATTTTATTTGGCTCTTTATGGATTGCGGTATATACGATGTGATATGCCGTTGTGATCGTATGGGAGTGTAGAATTTTATAGTAATTTTTGGGAACGTCATTTCACGGCTCGTTTTCTCGCAAAACGACTTTGAATGGGAGGGGCGTTTTGGTCTTTTGGCCTTAATACTCAGTCCCCGATTTTACATATATTATTGGTAGGAGTAGCACGTGATCAGACCCTGTAGACATGTACTTCTCGTCTCCACGATTGTCCCGGTATTTTTGGATTATTTTTCCGATGCCCGTAGCGGGACCTATCCCCTAATCAAATCTCAACCATTGATTAGCCCTAATCTTTCCGAATTTCAAATTTGAAATCAGATCTTATTAGAATCCCTAAATAATATCATGAGTATCTTTCCAAATATTCTCCCTCTATTGTTCCCTAGACTTTCCCCTCTTTCCACACCCTCTATCTCTAAATCCTTCCCCCTTTAAGCTATAATCCTATAGCTATTTATCAAATAATATCATTTTATTAAACCTAAACCCTATCAAACGTTCTTTCACGTGAGCAAAACCTAGGGCTAACACTCTTTCGCAGCCGCCACAACTGTGTTCTTCCCCGAGAGATCATCTCTCTCTCCCTCATTCTCAACTTCTCCCCTCTCAACATCGAAACCCTAGCCTCCTCCCTCCACGTCAAACCCATCCACGCCGCCACCCGGACCTTACCCCCCGTCAGCGGCACCGTCTTCGGCCAGAAGCTCTGCCCGAAGACCCCCCCCCCCTCGCACAGCCGCTTCCCCGGGTGAACAACAGCCGTTCTGCTGCGTTGCCTCGTCGCAGCTGATCGCCAGGAGAGCCCCGCCGTCGGTCTGCCGCTCCCCACCAGCCCCAGCGCCGCCCAGCTCGCGTGGATCACCGGAGGAACCCCTAGGCCACCGGAGATGGCCTCCAGCAACCTTCTTCACGAGTAGCAAGCAGTAGCTACTGCTGCTACACTTTTTCCAGCGTCGCCACCCTTTTAAATCGCCGCTCCACCTGCGCCGGCGGCCTCCTCCGTCGGAGAGCACCTCCCGCCGGCCCTCTGCGTCACTGGAAGCCTGTGTGGTCTTCTTCTTCCGCAACAACAGCCGCGTGCAAGCCGTGATCGCTGTTGCGATATTTCCATAGCCTCCCTGCCAAGTCATGTCGACGTTTCACGTCCGTGCTCGTTGTTTTGGTTCCTGGGCCTTGGTATCTCCTTGCTCGCTATTTCCACGGCCCCTCGACGTCGCTAACGACTCCTACGGACCATTACCAGGCTTGTCCCCGTTGTCCGTGTTGGATATGGAAGACGTTTGTACACCCTTGTGGGGGATGTACGAGGGATTACGGACCTCGAACGTCGCGTACACGAAGTCGTGTGCAAAGGGAATCTGTTCCCTTGCGGAGAGGATCTCTGGATGAGCGGGAAAGTCGCATTATATATGCATAAGTGCATGCGACATATGGCTAATAAAGGGGGAATATCTTAAGCTTATGTTGTACCATGCATATTGTACAACTTAAGCTTATAATGTGCCATGTATCATGGTACACCTTAATTAAGTTGTTCCAAAGGAACAACTTACCCTAAAATAACTACCTTGGGGGCTATAAATAAGACCCAAGGGTAGCCATTTTCCTTACACTTTTTGCATGAAATTCATGCATGCATCTTCATCCTAGTGAAGCTCTGCAGAAATATTTCCTCTCCCTCTATCCAAGTTCTTAATCTAAAGTAGAGATTTAGATTGTGGATTTAGTAGCCTTACTCCGTTCGTGAGTAGACTCGATCCGTCGTGGCAAATCCGAAGGCGAAGTTCGTAGACTACCGTGCCGCGTACGCAAGCGTAAGTCTAAACTTCATATTATCGATCCTAACTCTGTTTTGGACAGGATCCCACATTGGTATCAAAGCCATATGGGTTCGCCCCGGTCAAACCACCGCCCCGTCGAAACTACGAACGAGTCGTTGTCTTTTTCACGAATGGGTCTCCTACTATTACGGATATAGTGGGAACGCTTCGTGACGGAGAGAACGCAGCGGTTGTTCTTTTCACGTTAGGGTCTCCTATCATTACGGATATGGTAGGAACTCTCCGTGACGGGAAGAACCGACCGTTCACGTAGTATGTTATTTTTCATTTTTGGCACACGGCCATTAGGAAATAACTAATTTCTCGACGAACGGGTGCTTCATCGACGAACGGGTGCTTCATCGAGGAAGATGATGGTAGTTATTTCCATCGGGTAAGAGAAAATTTGGTGCATGTGCACCATGGCCAAATGGGCTATGAAGGCCATACACCCCCCCTCCCCAAGCGGAAGGGGTTGGCTACGGCCAATAACCACCGGCGACCACCCCATCAAGGGGGAGGAATGAGTGCGGCAACCCCATTTAAAGGGGGTGGCCGGCCATGGCCAAAAGGGGCCATGGCCGGCCAACGCCGAATGGCCTTGGCCATGACCGGCCATGGCCAAGCCATGGCCGGCCATGGCCAGGCCGGCAGTGGCCGGCCAAGGCTAGGCCGGCAGTGGCCGGCCTTGGCCAAGCCCTGCCGGCCAGGCCGGCCCTGGCAGAGGCCAGGGCCAGGCCGGCCAGGGCCAATGCCCTGGCCTAAGGCCAGGGCCTGGCCGAGGCCAGGGCAGGAGCCCTGGCCCCGGCCAGCGGCCAGGCCGCCCTGGCAGAGGCCAGGGCAGCGCCCTGGCCTCAGGCCAGGGCCTGGCCGAGGCCAGGGCAGGAGCCCTGGCCCCGGCCAGCGGCCAGGCCGCCCTGGCCTCAGGCCAGAGCCTGGCCGAGGCCAGGGCAGGAGCCCTGGCCCCGGCCAGTGGCCTGGCCGGTCGGCCCTGGCAGAGGCCAGGGCCAGGCCGGCCCTGGCCGAGGGGGCCAGGGCCTCTGGCCGGCCAGGGCAGAGGCCCTGGCCGGCCCTTGGCCAAGCCCCGACCAGGGCAGAGGCCCTGGCCGGGAGAATTTGCATTTCGAAAATTGGTCGACCAATTTTGTGTTTTTGGTCGACCAATCTGGCAGAAGGTCTGGGTCGACTGCAAACTTGCCTACTGACCCATACGGGGTGATAAAAGGCATTGGCCAAACTCAGATGTGCCGATTAGCCCATACGGGGCTAACCACAGTGCCGACTAGTTCATACGGAACTAACATTTTAATGAAGTTTTTTAACTTGGGCTCTACTCCTTGAAGACTAGCCATAGTGCTCTACTTCATGCGAGATTAGCCAAGTCATTGTGCTCTACTCTACGGAGATTAGCCAATGTACTTATGTAATTGTGCTCTACTCCCTGAAGATTAGCCGTAATGCTCTACTTCATGCGAGATTAGCCATGTCATTGTGCTCTACTCCACGGAGATTAGCCAATGAACTTATGACGTTGTGCTCTACTCTACGGAGATTAGCCAATGTATTTTAAATTCGTTTTGAAAAATACGTTTTCAAAAAACGCTTTTCCGCTGCAAAGTACTATAAGAGTACTAACATTTGATAAAGTGAGGGAGAAATATTGAAAGTTACTCTAGATGGTGATTGGAAACATAGTGACCTTTCCGATTCTAGAATAACATCTTCAATATTTTTCGAAAGTAACTTATCAAATACTCGTTTTCCGCTGCTAGTACTATAAGAGTACTATTGTTTGATAAGTGATGGGGGAATATTGAAGGTTGTTCTAGATGGTGATTGGAATCATAGAGACCTTTTCGATTCTAGAACAACATCTTCAATATTTTTCGAAAGTAACTTATCAAATATAATATAATTCCAAGTGGGATTTGAATTTTTAGAACTATCCAAATGGGATACTCTATTATCATTTCAAGTGGGAGTATATTTTAAGAATTCTTTATGCAATGTTTTGATCGAACCTTCGGTTTTGTGTTTTTTGCAGCATTTTAAAAGTAAAATGTCTTCCGCTTCAAAAAATATCGTCGCTGAGTTAAACAAAGGTGAAAAACTCAACGGCGATAATTACAAACTTTGGTCCATTAAGATACAATACGTTTTAGAGGAGCAAGAAGTGCTCGAAACTCTAAAGAACGTAATGATTGAACCCGAGTTGGGCACTACGGCCCAACACAGACGAGACAAGGAAGCTTTTGATGCTTGGTCTCGGAAGAATAAGATAGCACGCATTACGTTATTAAGCAGTATGGCTGATGACATAATGCGCATCTTCCGAGAATATGACCTAGCCATGGACATATGGTCCAAGCTAGAGGAGAAGTTCGGTGGCACATCGGTGTCCAAACTTCGCGCCTTAACTATAAGGTTCGATACATATAAGAAACGTCCAGATCATTCCATGGGGAAACATCTGCGACATATGGCGAACCTTATCTCGGAGTTAAAGGACGCAGGTCATGTGCTCACTGATGAGCAACAAATCCAAGCAGTCATACGTTCCCTACCAAATGGGTGGGATCAAATGAAGATGCATCTCACTCACAATGAGAACATCAAGACCTTCAACGACATTTCCAAGCACCTCGAATTAGAGGAAGAGCGGCTTGCGGCTGCCAAGCCAAGTGCAGAAGTGCACATGGTTGCTAGTTCCTCACACGGGGGAAACAAACGTAAAGATCGTTCGAAGTCTTCTAATGAACGTAATAAGCAACCTGAGTCTACCAAGGAACCCAAACATAAGGGTGGGCACAAGAAATGGCACAAGAAGAAAGACTTGAAAAGGATCAAGTGCTTCAAGTGCAACAAACTCGGTCACTATGCTCGTTCGTGTACGAGTGGAAGTGAGGAGGTAACTTGTAATACTAGTTAAATATGTGTTTCTAGTTCAATATTTCTTGTGGAATCTAATCCATTATGGGATAATTGATTCAGGTGCCACCGACCACATAGCAAAGGACAGACGGTCCTTCGTGGAGTATCACCGGATACACCATGGAATGAAGTGGATCGATGTAGGAAACAACTCACGTGTTGTAGAGAAAGGCGTTGGGAATTGCAAGCTAGACTTGGACAACGGCCACACTCTCCTACTTTATGATGTTCTCTTCATTCCATATATTCAAAGGAATATTAATACTGTGGTCAATTTAATGGGTCTTGGTGATAGTTGGTTCCTTCATGATTGTAATATTGACCTATTTTTGTAATAATTCCTTTATTGGTACTGGGTTTGTGTTTTCAAAGGATTTATTGTAATAAGTACAATGTATGATTCCTCATGTAATGAAAATTTCCTTGTGACAAATTCTTTGACTAATGAGTCTAATATAATTTGTTGGCACTCAAGGCTTGGTCATATTGGACCAACGCGTATGGATAGACTTGCCAAACGTGGCCTTCTATCCAATGTTTCAAAGGTTGAAATGTCGACCTGCGAACATTGCCTTGTTGGGAAATCTTGTCGCAAGCCGTTTGGAACCGGCACAAGGGCCAAGGTTCCATTACAGCTTATCCATTCGGACATATGTGGTCCGATGAATGTCAAGACAAGACGCGGGAAGTCCTATTTCATCATTTTTAATTGATGATTTCACCCGATTCGGTCATATCTATTTGATATCCCACAAAAGTGAAAGCACTAAACCTGCTTTAAAAACTATATGAGTTTAGTGGAGAATCAATTAGATCGCAAGATTAAGGTCGTGCGAACCGATAGGGCGGAGAATATCAATCAACAAGTTTAAAGAAACTTTGTGATGAAAAAGGCATAGTACATCAGGTAACTATGCCTTATACTCCTCAACAAAATTGGTGTTGCAGAAAGGAGGTATAGGACTTTAATGAAAAATGGTCCGTTCAATGATGGCGCAAGCTAACTTGCCAATCACCTTTTGGGGTGATGCATTATTGACAACCGTTTTCATTTTAAACCGCGTACCCTCGAAATCAGTTAGCTCCACTCCTTATGAGTTGTGGAACCAAAGGTCTCCTGACTTAAACATTTTTACCTTGAGTTTGTGCATTCAACGCACATATTTCCTCCCATAAGTATGGCAAACTTGGGCCATGGGGAAGGAAATGTATCTTTAAACGATACGCATAAAACTCCAAAGGTTATGTTTTTGTTAATCAGGAAGACAATGGTGTGCTAATTGAGTTTGAGTCGAGGGATGTCACTTTCTTGGAAAACGAGTTTCCAAGACAGGGCGAGATAAGTCAGGACTTATCTCTATTTTGAGATTTATGATCAAAAAGGATTACCTCATTCGAGTGGGAGAAATTCTTGGTGAAAACGAAAATTCTTTTCAACCTTCACCAATGGATTATACGAATGACGATTATCCTATTCCATACGGGAATAATGATCCAAGTGGGAGCAATTCTAACAACATTTCAAGTGGGAGTGATATTAGAATTGATATTAATTCGAGTCAACAAGGACTTGAAGAATCTCAAATATGCCGCATCATGCCCTGCAAAAGACAAATGGATGGAAGCGATGAAGGAGGAATTGAAATCCATAAAAGTTAACCAAGTCTGGGACTTAGTTAACTCACCCAGAGGACATAGAGCAATTGGGAACAAATGGGTTCTCAAGATCAAGCATAAGGCTGATGGCTCTATAGATAGATATAAAGCTCGCCTTGTCGCGAAAGGTTTTACGCAACAGGAAGGGATAGACTACGAAGAAAACTTCTCACCTGTTGTGCGTTTTACCTTGATTCGCATGATTCTGGCAATGGTAGCTTGCTTATACCTCGAATTACATCAGATGGATGTAAAGACTGCCTTTCTCAATGGAGAATTGGATGAGGAGATCTATATGGAACAACCAACAGGGTTTGTAAAAGAAGGAAACGAACATAAGGTTTGTAAACTTCGTAAGTCCATATATGGTCTTAAATAATCCTCGAGGCAATGGTATATACGATTTCAAGAAGTTGTCTTATCAAATGGATTTTTTCCATGCTTGATGAAGATAACTGAGTATATATCAAGAGGATTAAAAGCAAGTATATTATCATGTCTCTATATGTAGATGACATTTTAATAGCCAGAAATGACAAGGGCTTTGTGATGAGTATCAAGGCTTGGCTTTCATCAGTATTTGAGATGAAAGGCATAGGAAAAGCCGCATATATCCTTGAAGTTAAGGTTTCAAGGAATCGTTCGAAGAAACTTCTTTCTCTTTCACAGGAGACTTATATAAAGAAGGTTCTAGAACGATTTAATATGCAGGACTGCAAGTCCATTGATATTCATATAAGCATATGCGATAATTTATATCTGGAATCGTGTCCAAAGAACCAAAAGGAAAAAGAAATTATGGAAAAAGTTCCATATTCCAGTGCAGTTGATAGTCTTATGTACGCTATGGTGTGTACGAGACCGGACATCTGTTTTGCAGTTGGAAATGGTAAGCTGTTACCAATCCAACCCAGGGCAAGAACACTGGAAAGCGGTTAAGAGGATAATGCAGTATCTTAATGGGCTATGGTAATTCGGCTCGGCGGGGCACGTTAGAAAAGCGAATCAAGTCAAGATCAGAAGGTTCGCAAGAAGAGGAAGATTGATTTCATATTCGCATTTGGACTTTAGTGATTCAAAGCTGGCCAGCCAATTGTAATCCAGATGGGATTCAATTGTTGAATATAAAGTACAAGAAATGTGAAGAAATAATCTAGGGTAAAGCATGCGTTGAACTACTCAACTTTGCACCTTCGAGGTCGTTGTGTATCTCTAACAAGTGCACAACAGCAGACTCTACGCGCATGACGGTCGCACGGTCTATTTCTCGGTATGATAGATGAAAGAACTAAGGGAAAGACGTTCTCTTACAATCCCCTCAAGTGTGAGTGGGAGATGTTGGATATGGATGACGTTTGTACACCCTTGTGGGGGATGTACGAGGGATTACGGACCTCGAACGTCGCGTACACGAAGTCGTGTGCAAAGGGAATCTGTTCCCTTGCGGAGAGGATCTCTGGATGAGCGGGAAAGTCGCATTATATATGCATAAGTGCATGCGACATATGGCTAATAAAGGGGGAATATCTTAAGCTTATGTTGTACCATGCATATGGTACAACTTAAGCTTATAATGTGCCATGTATCATGGTACACCTTAATTAAGTTGTTCCAAAGGAACAACTTACCCTAAAATAACTACCTTGGGGGCTATAAATAAGACCCAAGGGTAGCCATTTTCCTTACACTTTTTGCATGAAATTCATGCATGCATCTTCATCCTAGCGAAGCTCTGCAGAAATATTTCCTCTCCCTCTATCCAAGTTCTTAATCTAAAGTAGAGATTTAGATTGTGGATTTAGTAGCCTTACTCCGTTCGTGAGTAGACTCGATCCGTCGTGGCGAATCCGAAGGCGAAGTTCGTAGACTACCGTGCCGCGTACGCAAGCGTAAGTCTAAACTTCATATTATCGATCCTAACTCTGTTTTGGACAGGATCCCACAGTCCGCTCCCTCCGTAGCCGTTGGGTGCCTTTGACGACGCCTTTCGTTCGCAAGTCTGACTGTGCCCGTTGTACGCACCCTTCGTTCGCTGTTCGGAACGGTTTTGCTACGTTCACCATAGCCGAGACGCCACAAGAAGACGTTCTGTAGCCGTGCCGTTCAGATCAGTTGCAGTTCAGACTCTACTTCCGATCTGTGTCAAGCACCAGAGAGGTTGGTCCCCCTAACTCGTAGCGAACTCACACCGTAGATCAATCAAACCCTAAACTAAAATTTGACAACTCGAACTAAATTTACTTTCAGCACCTGTAAAATGATTGCCACCGTAGAAAGATCGACAATCGGACAATTCTTCTGTGCACATAGGGTAGAAGTCGATCTAGGTTGAAAAAAATCAAAACGTGACTTTTTGACTATTATGGTAGTCCCGTCAATTTTAGAAACAAACCCTAATAGGGTTTGTTGAAAAGCGCGATCTGACATCGCCATGACCCTGTTTCAGATGGACTACTGCCGACGCGACGCTTGGATGGGACGCTCCGGACGGACGACACACTCGCCACCGCAAGCAAGTGTACTCACTTGCACCTTCGGCCGTGTTTGGGCCTTAGACTTTTAGAACTGTTAAAATGTAAACAAAGAGAACCGGACATGAAATGATAGCGTCCGGGACGCCCCTGACAGCTTAGACTTGACGACGAAGTCTAAGCTCAACAACAACTTTTGACACCTTAGGGTTATCTTGTGTGTGCATGCATGTGGACCCCCTAAAAGAACCATCCATGTCTTGTCATGTCGTGTCGTGTTTTGCATAGCCTATGGGCAATAGGGCACTCACCAGTGAGTGGGTGATCCTTTATACTGATACACAGCTTGCGGGCAATAGGGCACTCACCAAGCTAGAGTGAGTGATCCCTTGTACGGACTTGTCTTGTGCACTTGGGTTGGGGTAGGGTTGAGCGTGCGCATGGGGAGAGGGTCTGGTCCGCCTCGAACCGTAAGGCATGAACCCTTCGAGTCACACGTGTCTTGTCTTGTTTCTGTGCACAAGGTTGAGCGTTCCCTCGGTTGAGAAGGTGTTGGTCGCCTTCTAACCGAAAGGTGTGAACCTTAGTGACACACTTCTTGTCTTGTCTTGTTTCCGTGCACAAGGTTAAGCGTTCCCTGGGTTGAGAAGGTGCTCGCCGCCTTCTAACCGAAAGGCGTGAACCTTAGTGACACACTTCTTGTCTTGTCTTGTCCCGTGCACAAGGTTGAGCGTTCCCTCGGTTGAGAAGGTGCTGGCTGCCTTCTAACCGAAAGATGTGAACCTTAGTGACACGCCTTGTCTTGTCTTGTCTTGTCACATCTTGTCTGGACCTGTTTAGGTTAGTCCCGTAGTCCGTAGTACTCGCTACGGCTACTACTTGTCGCGTTGTACTTTTCCTGCTGCATTTACTTCCTTTTGTTACTCTGTTATAACCCCAGCATGCTAATCAACCAGTAAATCGTTGAGCCAGTGTACATTGACGAGGCGGACTTGCTAGAGTACGTGGAGCCCGAGGACGTCGACCCAGAGTACGTGCCTGAGGAGGACCCAAGCTAGAGGTTCCTCACCGTCGTCGATTCAGAGATTTACTGCTTATTAGTTGGGTGCGTAGCACCGTTTACTTTCTGTCTAGGTTGGGTGGTTGCACCATTAGTTTACTTTCAGCTGTTTGTAGCCGTGTTGGCTTTTGTTTAGACTCCTCGTACTTTTCTGGATATCTGTTGAATAAAATGAATGCATCTCTTTTAGTACTTTTGTTGTTCAGTACTTTTCTGCAGGGACATGTTCCTTCATCTTGGAGTACCACCCAGACGCTTATTGGGTCCGAGCTTCATAGCTCCGGCCTAAGCGGGCCTTAGTCACGCTTCGCCTCTGTAGTTTTGGGAAGCGGGGCGTGACAGGTAAGCTTGGGGGATTTTGATCGCTCCTTATTTTACACCTCTTTCGGCATGTTTGCATGTCATTTCGATCGCCCATATTGCATTTTTCACGATTATTCGATGATATCGCGTTGCTTTTCACTATTTCTTGTTTTTATCGGATTTCAGGAAATATGGGCGATCTGGAGCATAAATAAGATCAAGGGACTTTCGCGCACGCTGGAGCACCGCCTGTGACCCCATCGAGGAGCTAGCAGTGCTAGATGATGAGCGGAAGAAGAAGAAGTTCGATAGAATCGATGAGGAGGCGAGGAGGAGAAGAATGTCTCCAGAAACAGCCCACTCGGCCGAGCAGACAGCTCACTCGGCTGAGTGAAGGAACGTACTCGGCCGAGTACAACGGATGCGAGAGCACTTGGAGTCAAAGTCCACTCGGGAGAGTGAAAGATCTCACTCGGCTGAGTGAAGAAGTACACTCACCCGAGTACGACTGGGTTTTCCTCCTGAGATCTCAGCCGACTCTCTGAAGTTTGAACAAGATCAGCAAAAGACTCACTCGGCCGGGTGAGAAAGCCCACTCGACCGAGTAAAAAACTCCACTCGGCCGGGTGAAACAGAGCGACAGACCCCCAAAACCCCCCATATCTCTATTTTTCTTTGGGTCCATCACTCAGCCGAGTGACATGTTCTACTCAGCCGAGTGGCGCAGTCAGCCTGTATCGCGAATTAGGGTTGTGGGCTGCGCCAGGGGCAAATTTGCCAGGATTTTCTAGCCGACTTTGGCTTGTATTTAAGCTACTTTTCTTCCCAGTTTTAGGGAGACCTGAAATTAGTTTTTGAGCATTATTCTAATTGAAATTCTCAGCTGGAGATTGAAGATTGGAAATTTGGTTTGTTCTTTCTATCAAAATTTCTTGTTTTTGTGAATTGTTCTCTCAACCATGAATTGCTATATGTTTTTATTCGTTATTTCTGTGATTGCCATGATTAGTTGCGAGTAGTTCCGCTGTTCTAGGGCATGGGGATGAACCCTATGGATCCGATTTCAGAATTGCGATTAACGAATTAATTTGGTGCTAGGATTGATAGACGGTGGGGTTATGATTGATTTACTAAGGGTAGCTAAGAATTTTTATTGATTGGGGTTTGCAAGAGATTGGATTCCAATCAATGGAAAGGCCTAGATATTCGATTTAGGTTTATAATCGAGATTCTCTAGACTTGGTTTGCAAGAGATTGGACCAAAGTTAGCATTTTTATTATAAATCTATACTCATATTCATTTGCAAAAGATTGGACGAATATGAACTATCATAACCTAGATCGTAACTCGAGTTTGCACGAGAGTGGGCTCGAGGTGCGATTGGACGATGATATCGATCATCATGCTAGCGGCTTAGGTTAGGGTTTGCACAAGAGTGGGCCCTAATCTAGGTTGCTATAGACCGACAATAGTGCGAGAGCGTGAGCTTGGTTCTGTATTCAGTTACGACTAGTTCACCTCAATTCAAGCCTGGCAACATTGAGATTCACGATTCACCAAGATGAATGACGATCCGTAATGGGGATTCCCTGGCCCTAGACGCTTTTATTATCTAGAATTCAAATTGTTAATTGAACGACCGTGACAATATTCTCGAAATCATTCCATTCTACCACCAATAGCTAGGTGATTATAACAGAGTACCGTTATTTGTCCTCCCTCTGTTCGGTACCCGCTCGCCACTACACCATGCGCTTGCGGTAAGACTACAGTCGTTTTCTGGGTGTATATCCGGGCGCGATCACGAGCATCTACAGATTGTTTTGGAGACGCTTCGTCGTCATCAGTTGTATGCCAAGTACAGCAAGTGCGAATTCTGGCTAGACCGAATTGCATTTCTTGGACATGTAGTATCAGGCGACGGTATCTTTGTCGACCCAGAGAAGGTTGCATCAGTCAGTAATTGTCCTACCCCTCGGTCGACATCAGACATCAGGATTTTCCTAGGATTGGCGAGTTACTATTTTTGATTCATCAAGGACTTCTTGAGGATATCCGAGCCCACGACTGGATTGACGAGGAAGGATGTCAAGTTTATATGGTCAAACTCTTGTGAGCAGGCATTTGGGATATTGAAAAAAAGGCTGACGTCTGCACCAGTCCTGGCTATACCAGATAGGACTGGAGGATTTGAGATCTTCTGTGATGCATCAGGAAAAGGCATTGGATGTGTCTTGTACCAGCATGGTCATATGATCGCATATGTTTCTCGGTAGTTGAAGATTCACGAGAAGAATTATCCGACTCACGACTTGGAGCTAGCTACTGTCATCTTTTCCCTGAAGATTTGGAGACATTTCTTACTGAGTGAGAAAGTGAAAATCTTCACGAATCACAAACTTTTGAAATAAATTTTCACCCAGAAGGAGTTGAATATGAGGCAGCGCAGATGGTTAGAGCTGATGGACGATTACGACATGGACCTCCAGTATCATCCAGGGAAGGTAAATGTCATACCCGACGCTTTGAGTAGACATCCAGCAGTCATGACTCTTACAGTTCAGTGGAGGGTACAGCAAGATCTACAAGAGATGGGTATAGAAGTTACCTGGAGTCACATCATTGTTGATGAATATGCAGATTCAGTTGACGATTGTGGATCGGATCAAAGCTGTGTAGTCAGGAGATGCAAAACTACAGAAGATTAGAGAGCAAGCTGAAGCTGGACTTCGAACAGATTTTCTTATTCATGAGGATGGTTCCCTGAGATACGGTAGTAAGATCTACGTACCTTCAGGTGATATCAGAGAGGAACTGATGAATGAAGCTCGTAGCTCTCCCTATTCAATTCATCCTGGCGGTACCAAGATGTACCATGATCTTCGTCTGAATTTTTGGTGGCATGGTATGAAGATAAGCGTAGCTCGAAGCATCACCAAGTGCCTTGTGTGTCAGCAAGTGAAGGCTGAACATCATCGCATTGCTGGATTACTTCAACATCTGACGATTCCGAGTGGAAGTGGCAGCACATCACAATGGACTTCGTGACTGGACACTCGGAGCACCAAGTAAAATGACGCCATTTGGGTTGTCGTCGACAGATTAACCAAGTCTGCGCATTTCATAACCTTCCGAGTAGGACAATCTGCGGAGATACTTGCGAAGAAGTATATGGAGGTAATTATCTATCTCACACCTTTATAACTTCTTTCTAGTATATGTCATGATGTGAACGATAATCGTGCCGGAGATTGTACGATTGCATAGAGTTCCTGTTAGTATCGTCTCTGACCGAGACAGGAGATTCACGTCCCAGTTCTGGAAGCGTCTGCAGACGAATCTGGGTACCAGTCTGAGCTTCAGCATCTCGTATCACCTACAGACTGATGGACAGTTGGAGCGTACTATCTAGATATTGGAGGACATGTTGCGACTTGCATGTTAGACATTAAAGGTTTGTGGGAGGATCACTTGCATTTAATGGAGTTTGCCTACAACAACAGCTACCAAGCCAGCATTGGCATGGCGCTATTTGCTGCACTTTATGGAAGGAAATGTCGATCTCCACTGAGTTGGGATGACATAGTGATAGAGAGCTGTTGGGACCAAAGATGATAGTCGAGGCTGTGGATGTAGTGCGTACAATCAGGGACAAGATTTGTATCGCACAGGATCGGTACAAACATTGGGCTGATGCTAAACGCCGTCCTTTGGAGTTCAAGACAGGAGATCATGTGTTCCTGAAGATATCCCCGAACAGAGGAGTGATTCGTTTTAGAAGGCGAGGCAAGCTTAGTCCAAGATTCATTAGACCTTTCAACGTGATAAAACGAGTCGAAGGGGTAGCTTATAGTCTAGCACTGTCGCCTTCATTGGAGGGAGTACATGATGTTTTTCATGTATCACAGCTGCGTCGTTACATAAGCGACCCTTCTCATGCTGTCATTACTCGAAGATTACGGTTCGAACGGACCTGACATTTGAGCAACAACCGGTGCAGATCTTAGACCGACGTCAGAAGACGCTCAAGAATAAGGTCGTCGAGCTCGTAAGAGTGATGTGGCGTCACCAATCGCCAGGAGAATCCACCTGGGAGCGGGATAAAATGTGATAGTGTTATCCATATTTGTTCCATGCTCCTTAGTTGATAGAAATTCCGAGAACAGAATTTTTCTTAAGGTGGTTAGGATGTAACGGCCTGTATTTTAGGTGTATTTGATTGCGTGTGTGCTTGTATTTTATTTTGGTCATCCTAGTGTTTTCGTCCATATGTTCTTTTCTTCTACGCATCGACGCGAGCGCGCCTCTGTTTTTGGAATTTTTTACATGGCTTAACTAATTATTTTTTAGCTAATTAGCAATTTTAATTACCCCTAATTAATCTTATATCTACCCTTATTAAACCCACTGTATGAATTGGTGAGCTCCAACCCCAACCGGATCCAACTTTCCAGTTTCTTTTCCCCCCACCTAATTAACTCTCACCCTTAATCAATCAACCCCACATCATTATTTTTAAATGGAACAACAGCTGCAGAATCATCATCATCATCCCATTTTCCTCCAACAACAACAAACAACATCATCATTAACATTCAGCCTCCTTCAACCCAAAATCAAACAACCCAAATCCTCACCCAAATCAAAAATTGAGAGAAGGAAAAATCAGAAATAAAATCAGAAATCAGATCTAAGTGCATATCTGAATCATCATCAGATTCATTCTCACCTCTTCTCGTGCCCCACCTGAGACCCCCCTCTGCCACGCGCCACCTTGCGCCTGCGGCCGCCCCCGACTGGCTGCGCACGCAGCTGCCCCGCTGCCCTGCACCCCCGCATGCACCGCTACCTGATCCGCCAGCTGCCCCATTTGCATCGCCTGACCACCGCCCCCTGCCCAAGCATCGCTACCCCGTGCCCTTTCCCTCCTACAGATTCACCGCCGTCCAGCCCCGCACGCACGCTGCTCCGCCCACGGCCAGATCCACCTTGTGCCCGCTGCCACCTTGCCCTGCGTAGCCGCCCACTACCGGATCCGCCCGTATGCAGCTGCTCTGATCCACGCCCCCATGAACCCACTTCCCTGGATCAAGAAAAGAAGAAGAAAGAAAAGAAGAGGAAGAATGAGACAGAGGTGAGAAAGATGGGGGGAGGTAATTAAGGTTATTAAGGTTATTAAGGTTATTAAAGTTATTAAAGTTATTAAATGTTAATAATATTTTTAATTTATATGTTTATATTTTAAGTTATATGCTTAATTATATAAACAGGTAATAAGTTAGTTATATAAGTTTGAAAGTTGTATAATTTCATATACTAACAGCATTGTAAAGGAATTTTAATGCTATACTGGTTACTAAAGAAATGTATTAATCATTGATCATGTTGAAAAAAAAAGAAAACCAACTTCACCATAATATCACATTTGACGAGACGAACACAACGACACCAAAATCACCAAAATCACCAAAATCAGGCAAGTGTGCATCTTTCTACTTACTTTTAAATATCGTCTCATTTAAATACTGCTCTTAAACCATGTTTCACACTCATGCGAACTCAAATGTTAAAATTCTATGCCTTGTAACAAAATGCAAAACCCTGCTAGACATAAATGACTTCCTTGGAACACTTGCTAATCATAAACATTGCGGGCTGGTTTGGCTAATTATAGAACTTGCAGGCCGGTTTGGCTTGTTGGATACAATGTGTAGTTGGATACAACGATCGATGACTTCGTGTTTGATGATAATAAACATGTGTGAAGGATTTAATGTGTGTGCTAAGTGTTTTCAAGAATGGCACTATCGCAAATACTCAAAGAGAGACTAAGTAAACGTGATGGAGAATGTGCCATGCAGTAGCTAAGTGGACTAAGTTGAAGATGGAGATAATGGCTACAAAAATTAGACTAAGTCAAAGATGGAAAGATAAGGAGGAAATCAATTCAAATCCATATTTGAATTTATTCAAATCAATTGGTGCAATATTCAGATCCTAAAGCCATGCAAATTGAAGACTTGGTCAAAGATGGAGAGATATGCAGAATCTCATTCAAATCAAGGGTGATTAAATGAGATCTTATTTGGAATCCTATAGCTACTCAAATTCCATAGCCATCCATATTCAAACAGCAAATCCATGGTGATTCATTCAAATCCTAATCAAGTTAGGATTCCTTCCAATCTCCATCAATTATGGGATTCTAATTGATTCTATCATATCTCATGCTCTCCTATATAAACCCATATTCCAAGAGAGAGATTTTGATAGAGGGGGCAACCAAAACCAGGAGACAAATATCGACCAACACCTAGAGGGAGACCATTGTGCAAGTTTTCATGCTAAAAACTCTTTAGGGTGCATAAGTCATATTGTTCAAAGCTTCACCTCCAATCTCCAAGGCCAGATCTCATATCTCCATTGCAACTCCTCCATGGCCGAACCCTAATTGTCATCTTCTCCATTGCCAAGCTCCCTTACCAAAGCTTCAAAGCCAACCACCCTCACATATTGCGCAAGTTGCAAAGATCCATATCCAAAGCCAAAACTCCAAGAGCTCTCCATCCCCTTGGCCGCAAGCATCATCTCCAAGCTCCTCTAGCCAAAACTCATATCTTGCACAACATCCAAGGGTGGTTTCCAAGTGCACAACATCAAGCAAAGTTCTCCAAGCAAAGCTTCATTGCATGTCCTCTCCTACTGCCGTAACACACTTGGGGTTCTCCAAGGCTAGGCCACAAGTCATCAAAGGATGGAGCTTCACCAAGGCCGCAACTTGAAGATGAGAGTCACCATGCCATAGGCCGCAAGTTTGCAAGCCAACCTCTCCTCTATTGTGCAACATCAAAGGGGAAATACTAGCCAAGGCCGCAAGTTGCTAGATAAGAGTATTCATCACACATTGCGCAAGCTTCTTCAAGGGAAGACACATCATTGCCGCAACTTACAAGGAGCCAAGACATGAAGGCCGCAAGTTTCAAAGTCAAGGACGTAATGTTGGCAACTACATCCTATCAGATACGATCTAACCTGATCTGATTGACAGAGACGACTACTGCTATACAAACTGATATTGTCTAAACTCTTTATTATTATATTTGTGTAGTAGTAGCTATCTTTGTAGGGAAAACTTTACCTTTGTGACGTATTTGGGGTCTTGTCTAGTGGGTGCTAGACAAGAGGGACTTGGCTAGTTGGGACTAGCCAATAGAAAGCCTATACTAGGATTAATTTTGTTGAACACCGGTGGAGTGGGGTACTAAGAGCCTGGTGAGTGTAGAGACGTGGGTTCTCTAGCTATTACAGTTGTACCTGTTACATTATTAATCTAGTATCTGCTTTGGGGGCTGGACGTAGGTCGGGGGACGATCGAACCAGGGTAAATCTGCTGCGTATTCTGTGATTGCTCATTATTTACTCTACATCTGCTATAACTGCGTGTGATTGCTCGTGTGTTACACGAGAATTTTTAATAGCCTATTCACCCCCGTCTAGGCTTAAATCCAAATCCAATATGGCTATCTTGCCAGTCGGTTTGGCTGATTCTGGCTCGTGGTCCAGAAAAGTACATGTGGGTGGATTTGGGTTCGCGGGTACTAGTCAGTAGTAAAAGGGTCACCTTTGAGGGCACGAGAAGGTAGATTCACTTGCTATCTACCGAACGACGTGAACCTTAGTCACTAGATTAAATATACACAAGTACTCATGAAAAACTGCTATCTTGAATATGTACGGCATTTAGAACTGTTATTGCTTTCACCTATAATAGAACTACTATGTTTTTACTTATAATAGAACTGCCATGCTAATATAACTTTTGTTCTTACTGCTTAGAAATTAAAGTTGTTCAATTATTCGTAACGCTTTAACTGCCATGAAAAATGTTATTTTGAAAACCTTGCCAAGGGTACTATTCATATTTTTGCTTGCCAAGGACCCTGACTGACATACATTTTTATGTTGTTTGGAATGTACGTCAGGACATGAGACAGATTACATTGTGGACGAACTGCTTGAGGAGACTGACCCACTGGACTAGGAGTACACTGATCCAGGAGTTCTCTCCACTGAGGACTAGTTGTTGAACATTACCAGCTGCTGCTTAGGATTTCTTTTACTGTACTTTTGTAAGGTGTGTACCCTCTTGTAGAAATGTGTTGTTATTGGCCATGCTTGAGGCATTACTAATTTTGTGTACTGTTGTCTGGATGTTGGCTTTGATTTCATAGTTATTTCTGTTGTTTCTGAAATGCTTGCATATTCCTGCGGATGGTTGTTAATCACAGACACTTATTAGGTTTGAGCTTCATCACTTCAGCCCATGCGGACCCGCTCGCATCATCGCTCCCAAGTATAATGGGAAGCAGTGTGTGACACCAACTGGGTAGGGCTCGCCTGCCATGCGATCGGGCACCCAGGCCCGCAGGGCCTGCCGCCCGCATAGATTGGTGGGCCCCACTGAGGGGCCCACATGCTGAAAACCCTAGGGTTTATTGCGGTGGCTAGGTCGGTGCGTAAAGCAAGTTTGGGCCTAATTTTGGAGCCTCATTTGAGGGGGTCAAACGAACTCGAAATGGAGCACCGTTTTTCCTACGCATTCACCATCCAACCCTTTTCGCAACGATATGTGACAATGCTCTTGGAGATCAATGGTTGGATTGATTTAATTGACCAAGCATTGCCTTTGTGAAATGCAAGTTGTGTGTTAAGAAAACTCTCCAAACGTGTTTAGTCCCACATCGGAAATAGAGAGAAGGGGAGGGGTCTGCCGCCTATATAAATTCGGGCGTACCCCCTCCTTCAAACTCGTCCCAAGCTCCAGATCTAAGTAGCTCCATTAAACATGAGCAAGCTCAGATCTAAGCTTAAATTTAATATTCCCATTTCTTCCTAAATTCTTCCTTGTTCCTGATTGGGCTCTAGCAAAGTTACGAATGAATTCGGATCGGATCCGATGTCTTAACGGAGGATCCACTCAAGGTGAAACTTTCCTCGGCGACAATGGTGTTGCTGGCCTCGGGACGCGGTGCGGTTCAGGAAGCGGTTCAGCTCGAGACGAGGTGCGGCTTGGGATGCGGTTCGGCTTGGGAGAAGTGGCATGGGGCAACGCTTCGGAGTCAAAGAAATGTTGCTGAAAATGACGCTTTGTATTCTACGGAAACGAAGTGAAAGGTATGTAGTTTATTAACATGCGTTTATAATTGCAAATAGGTTGATAGATCTATCTTTAAGGGTTGGTCGGACCCAACCCCGTGATTGAGAGATTCTGGATAGGGTTTGTTCCTTAGGGCTAAACTTAAAATAGTTTTAAGTTGTTTTTCCGCTGCTTCTATGCTTTTGTCATCCATCCGACTTAGGCAAGACATTGATTTTATGGCCCTAAAGACCCACAAAACCCATCAGTTGCCACCTCTCATGTTGGTTTGCCTCGAAGCAAGCAAACCCTTGCGGTCTAAAATTCATTCGCTCAAACCAACTCTTGCCATCTGATCTCTCAACTCCTCACTGTAAAGTCCTACCTTCAAATCCTCAAGACTGAATGCATCCCTACTACAGATCATGGTGTTGACAAACACTGTGTATCACTATTGCAACGATATAAGCCGAATTATTGCCTCATTTTCCACCTTTATAGCCAATTCATATGGCCCTCATCACTATCACTAATCTGTTGAATGTATCCAGATGATCCTTTAATGAGGTCTTGTCTCGCATCTTGAAAGTGAAGAATGTCTTCAGCAAGATAAGCCTCTTGGTGAGTGACTTCTTCAGATACATCTTCTCAAACTTCTGTTGGATCTCCTGGCACAACAAATAGACTAAGGGGGCTGAATAATGTATATCACGATGATATTGCAAAATTAAAAGTAAATAAAAAATTGCAATTAGAGTGCGAAAGTAAATGAACACAATCCAGAAAATTCCAAACGCAAACACAGAGATTTATCATTGTTCGGATCATTGTGATCCTACGTTCAGTCCTCTACACCGTAGAGATTTTAATCCACTATAACACTTGCTTCCCACAAGTAATCAACATACAAAGATGCCAACACTCTCTGTGTTGCAAACTTGGACAATCTCTTCAACAAGAGATTCACCAAATAAGTAAAGAAATAGTATGAAACAATATCACCTATAGCCTTGATAATGTTGGAATTATAACGTAAGAAAGATTATGGAATCTCCAAGGTTCTGGATGAAAACTTGTGATAGAATAATATTGAAGATTGGACTTTCTATGTAGGAAGAATTTCTGCAGAGGTTCCTCTATGAAAATCTGAAAATCACTCACTTTCTAGAGAGAGAAAGTAAACTTAAGAAAAGAGAGAGTGTGTGAATTTTCATGATTTTTAGGCAGGGGTCTAGTGGTCTATTTATAGCTCAAAAAGTTAGTTTCTGAAAGTTGGATACATGCCAAAATTTTCAAAAAATTCTGAGAAATTTTTGTTCAAGTTAGTCGACTAATGTTAGGGACTAATCGACTAATAGGGCTGCTGACTAGGATTTTGACTGTTGAGGTGTCTTTTCAAAAAATAACTTCTGAAAACTGGAAATAACTTCTGTAAATGGCTACAAACTATCAGGAACTAGTCGTTTGTGGTTGTTCTAACTTCCATTCATAAAATATAATATTAAAATGATAAATCGTTTAAAATAACTGACTTAAAATGACTGGTAGACTAACAGAATCTATTAGTCGACTAAAAAATCTGAAACTTAGAAATTTGTAGGAAAATGATACTAGAGACTCTAAAATAGGTCTGACAAAGTTTCAGAATTTTCTGAATATTTTAATATTTAAATTAGTCGACTAGCACTAGGGATTGGTCGACTAATTGGATTTTTGACTTGATTTTTTTGAAGACGGATCCTAAACGACTAAGAGAGATCATCATCAAGGCTATTGCATTCTAAGTATATGCAAGAGAAAAAAATAAAGATTACATCTCTAATACAAAATATCATCGATATGCTTCGTCTTGTAGTGGATGCTTCTTGCAACTTGTATACTTGAAGATTGTCATAGTTGATTTTGCTATAATATCTGCATAGATAAAGTTAGTACAACAATAATATGTTTGTATCATCAAAATCATATGAGAAATTTGTGAGTTTCCAACATTCTCCCCCCTTTTGATGATTTTACAAACATTGAATATAATATTCTAAAAAGATGTTATTGCTCCCCCTTAATATATGGCATAAAACAATATAGGAAATGCTAATTTTTATATCCATATATGATGTTATAAGAAACTTGTGTAATTAATATACATGAATGTGAATCTGTTATCATGAAAATGTTAAATTAATGTGAATTTTATTCATGAATGTTGTATAAATTTTGCATGTTATCTCTCCCCCCTGAGTAGTTTTTGAAGTATCTAATTAGTAAAGTTGATATTAATTCTCCCTCTTGTAAATTATCAAAATGGGGTTAAATTCGGCCAAATTATGATATTTGTCGCTAATAGCATGTTCGGGTCGACTAAAAAAGTGCAGAAAACTAAAACAGAAATGTGCAGAAAACTGAAATGCAGTTAAATATCAGAATACTAGTACATAGAGATACTTGTACAGATTGAAACAAAGGACAACAAACAACAAACTAGGCATCAAAACAACAACACAAAGGAAGCAAATAATGAAACCAAACATACAATCAAACATAATTAACCAGTAGTCGACCAACTGATTTGCCTGGTCGACCAGAAACCGAATATGTCCCAATCTTAATATGGTAGAGGAGGCCTTGGAGGGTGGTGTGATGTTGAAGGAGAGTAATGAGCCCATAGTTCTAAAAGGCTCAGAATTTGTGCTTGACTCACTTGCACATTTTCAAAGCCCGTATTCATGTCTTTAGTAATCTGCTTAAGACGAGTCTCAAAGCCACTAAAATGCTCTTGAACACCGGAAAAATCAGAATTCACATCATCGCGGAGTTGATCAATTTGATCTTGTAGGGTTGGACGGGAAGGAGGAGGACGAGCATAAGGATTGATGTAAGCTTTGCGACGACAAGAAGGACGTTCAACTTGAGGTTGTTGTTCTTGTTGTTATTCTTCTTCTTCTTCAACTTGAGGAGGAGTGGGTAATTCCATGAGATTGACCACCGAATGGTCGAATTGTTGAGGGTTAAAGATTGAAACCTCACAATCAAGGGGGAAACCAAAGTGTTGGAGAATACTGGTGATGGTTCATGGAAGGAAGATGTGAGTAGAAATGTGTTTGATCAAGACATGCATTATGGTGCTTGCCATATCCACTTTGATTCCTCCCATTATAGCGTAGAGAGATAGTTGGGATAGTTGGGAGAACCACTATTGGGAAGAAAGTTGTAAGTGATTATCTTGATGAGGAGTCGAGGGATGGGGTTCAAATCTATGACGGACATTCCAATCCAAAAATTGGAACTCAATAGATTAATGATTTCGGGATCATCCATGATGGTCTCACCAAGATGTTGTGAAGGAAAGCGAGGCAAATGAATACTTTGAGCAAGGATGTCATAAGAGAGATGGATGTTGATACCTTTAACCTTGGTATCGATAGAAATGGTGCCACCTTTCCCGACCACAGTCATGTTGGAATAAAATTCCTTGACGAGAATGGGGTAGTATGGAGTTATTTCACACCAAAGGTGGAAGAGTGAGACGGTGTGGAGAAGGTGATGGATGTTATAGTTGATGATGACCATATCGTTGAATTTAATGGTGCGTTCCAGGAAGAAATAGGCTCTTTTGACAGTGGCAGCCTGATTTGGGCGACGAGGAAGTCGAGGATTCGAACAGGAAGCCATTAGGAAAGGATGAAGAGCTCCAATGGAGAATTTGTGGGATATTTCTTTGAAAATGGAATATTTTCGGCTATATTGTGCTTTGGGTTTTCTCATGGTGAAAGTTGAAGAACCATGGAGTTTAAATAGAGAATTCGAGTGGGAAATTCAAATTTGGAACCCAAAAACCGAATTAAAAACTTCTTGATAACTCCTGGAAACGTCTCCTATATTTTGGGAAGAGAAACAGATTGAAAATTGCGCAAAACAACGTTCAATATCGGTTGTTCTTCGGAAATTTACATCGTGCACTCTGTCGAGCTGAGATACCAAAGGGAGAGGCCAAGCTTTCAAAGGACTGCTCGGGCAAGCAACTTGACCCGCTCGCTCAAGCGACTAAGTCGCTCGCCCGAGCCAGCTGTCAGGAGAGCTCCTAT
Source organism: Scilla litardierei (assembly GCA_030789695.1). Lineage (NCBI taxonomy): Eukaryota > Viridiplantae > Streptophyta > Magnoliopsida > Asparagales > Asparagaceae > Scilla > Scilla litardierei. The sequence goes on from CM061142.1 coordinate 325,611,857, forward strand.
TTTTGCCCTTCAACTCTCTGGAATTTTGGAGCTTAAAGCGCCCGGTCAAGTGGCCAACTGCTCGACCGAGCGACATTAATTCCAACCGAGCGACATGGATTCCTCAAAGGGAAAGCTCGGTCGAGCGGCTACCCCGCTGAACCGAGCGGCCCCTTCTCCAAGCACTGACGCCAAGCGCCAAAGGAAGCGCTCGACCGAGCGCTATGTCGACAAACCACTTTTAGGTCATTTTTAGGGTTTTTAGGGGGAGGCTATAAATAGAGATGTTGAGCCATCATTTGGAGAGGCCGTTTTAAGCCCCTTTCATTTATTTTCTATCTTTGGGGATGATTTGCAGATGTTAGGCTATGCCATAGGCCCCCCTCTTGGATGATTATGTATCGGATCTTCATTAGTTAAGTATACTCTCATTTGTAATTCTCTTTTATTGTCTCTCTTATATGTTTTCATTGTTGAACCCTTTATTGCTTTTATTTTACTTGCTTGTGATGTTGATCCCTGTTGTTTCTATCTTTTGTGAAATGATTGAGTAAATCTATTGCTAGGATTAGGGAAGAACCCAAGGATTCTAGGGGTTGGATGATGGGTTAACCTTAGTTGGATGAACCTAGGGTTGCTCTATGGTAGTTTAGATAAGGGGGTTTTGGAGGATTAACCCTAGGATCATAGGATGTCGAAAGCAACTCCGTATCCTAGGGAAAATCCCCACGAATACGATTCGGGTTTAGTGTCTGTTTTCGGGGCTCGTGTTCACGAGAGTGACTCGAGATCCAGGGACGATCACTAATCCTAAATCCACTAGTCAGTGACTACGAGAGAAGCCCGACTGCCTGAACCAACCGTAGAGTGGTACCTTAGTCCATAGATCATGAAAGTGACTACGGATTTGTGGTACAGGAACCAAGTGTCGAGCGTAATGCACGCGTCCCCATACAAAGCCAACTGCGAAAGCATGGCTATTCTTGGGGAGGCGTTAGATGAGCGTGAAGACGAAATTCGAGTGCTCATTTCCATCTCCGGATGTGACACTCCTACCTGCATTCGTCGTTCGACGAAGGGATCTTTGACCCGTTATCCAAACCCGAATGTCCTAGTGGGGATTCCTGATACCCTAGTGATATTTCCTCTTAATTGTTTTCTCTTTGTTTTATTTGTTCCCTTTTGTGTTTTGATGTGCTTTGCTGACAGTGACACCCTTACATTTCACATCCACCACCATTACGATACTCCATAATCCATCTCCATCCAAATAAAATGTTCGAAGCCTAACCCAGCCTAGGATCGATAGGTAGTGTGACAACCGCCTCCCTGTGGATACGATACTCGCTCGCCACTGTTTACATCGTGTGCTCGCGGTAAGATGACATTCGACCACCGTCCTGATTGCGAGAGCGACTGGACGGCCCGAACAATGCTAATAAGCAATGATTATGTTAGGATAATTTCATGCATAATATATATATTATTCTTACGACTACATTAAAATAATATATTAGTCTTATTAAAATTATATATAATGCATGCATTCTTTTCGAAAATAATTTTAAAACCTTTATCGCATAATTGAGAAATGGATAAGAGATTTTGTTTCAAACCATCAACGAGGAGCACGTTTTCGATGATTGGCTTAGTTGGATCACCAACTGTTCCAATGCCAATAACTTTACCTTTGTTGTTATCACCAAAAGTAACAGTGCCACCATCTTTGAATTGAACGGTTGATAGAAGTTTGATGTTCACAGTCATGTGTTTGGAACATCCACTATCTAGTATCTTTCTTTCTTTTATAAGTACCTGAAAGATAAACAATAAATATTGGTACCCTTTTTATATGGGTCCTTTGGATTAGTCCTTAGGAAACCAAACCCAAGTATAGTTTGGTTTCTTCAAATAATTTGAAGAAAAGTAAAATTTTGCATGAAGTTAGAAACATATAAACCCTTGTCATATTAACAAACATCTTTAGTAACTCAAATAGTATGCATAATGGATTTCTTAGAAGATGTAACAAAATTGGTCATCTTTGGAATATGAATAGTACCCCTTTTTGAACTAATAGAAGAGTCAATTTTCTTTGCTTTAATAAATACATGATGTTTCTTTTTCAAAGTAATAGAATTACCAAAATTATTGGATTTGGGAGTATGCTTATAACCCAAACCCTGTCGATGATTAGTAGGATGATGTGTTCTACGTAAATCATCGAGATTATTCTTTCCTTTATTAAACTTATTAATATTTGAAGACATATTATCATATTTCAATTTTAAGGAAGAAATATCTTTATCTAATATAGAAATACGAGACAACATATTGTGATTCTCAGATTTTAGAATCTCATTTTCATGAAGTAATTTATCATTTTGAGAGGATAAGGGTTCCTTGTCATTTTTAAGACTATTTAAAGATGATGATGATGATGAGGTTAGCTCTTGATGTGAAATAACTAATGCCTTATGTTGAGAATTTAACTTCTTAAATCTCATATATAAATCATTAAATGCTTCAAGTAGTTCTTCTTTATCTAAACTACTTACCTCATTATCGTTTTGTGCCATAAAGCACAAATGTGCATTTTCTTCATTAGTGTGTTCGTTGGTTTCTTCTTCTTCATCAGAAGAAGAAGAATCACATGTTGCTGCTAGTGCTTTCTTCCTTTTCTCGAACTTCTTATCCTTTCTGAAATTGTTAGATGTTCTATCTTTTGGCTTTAGGAGTGGACAATCCTTTTTATATGTCCAGGCCTGTTACATTGAAAACATAGAGAAGCAGCAGTAGTTTTAGGTTTGAAACTTTTAAACTTACCTCTCCTTAGAAACTTTTTGAAGTTTCTAGTTATTAGTGCCATGTCGTCATCGTCCATGTCAGAATCATCAGTGTCTGAAGATGCTTGAAGGCCAGACTTTTCTTCTTTGAGTTTGCTTGTTCCTTACGATCTTGGAGTTGTACTTCGTAGGCCATCAAGTTACCAACCAAGCTTCCAACGTTGAGAGTTGACAAGTCATTGGCTTCTTCTATGGCTATGGTCTTCTTCTCCCATTTTGATGTTAAGGCACGAAGGATCTTCCTTACTTGTTCAGTTTGAGTATAGGTTTTGCCAAGAGCCATTAGAGAGTTGGTTATGTCGGTGAATCGAGTGATTATCTCTCCAATTGGTTTATTCTCCTTCATTCTAAATAAGACAAACTTGTGAATAAGAACAGAGATTTTAGTTTCCTTAACTTTACTAGTTCATTCGTGTGTTACCTCGAGTGTATGACAGATGTCATATGCTGATTTGGCCTAGGATACACGATTGAACTCATTCTTGTCCTTGGCGCAGAATAGTGCATTCATCGCTTTAGGTTTGAGAGTTGCTGCAGATTTGTCAATAGCGGTCCATTGGGTATAAGGAGTTATAGGTGTAGGATCTCCTGGCACACCAAATACACTAGAGGGGGGTGAATAGTGTATATCACGACGAAATTGCAAATTTAAAAGTTAATAAAAAAATTGCAATAAAAGTGCGGAAGTAAATAAATACAATACAGAGAATGGAAATCGCAAACACCAAAATTTATCCTAGTTCGGATCCTTGTGATCCTACGTCCAGTCCTCTACCCCGTAGAGATTTTCAATCCACTATAATACTTGCCCCGCAAGCAACAACATACAAAAATGGCAACACTCTCAGTGTTCCAAACTTTGTACAATATCTACACCAAGAGATTCAACTTACAAAAGAAATGAAAATAACACCTAAAGCCTTGATGAAGATTTCGAATGAAATTCAAGGAAGAGGTGTAAATGAAAGATTCAAGATTTCTAGATTTAGAATGGAAGAAACAAACTTGAAAGTTTCGGTTTTCAAATGAAGAAAGGAAATTTCAGAATATATTTCTTCAAACTGAAAACAATGGTAGAATTTCGGCAGAATTTCTCTCTTGGAGAAGATAGAAATTGATTTCTAGAGAGAGAATTTGTAAAAAAAGATTTGTAAAAGAAAGGGAGGTACCCATGTATTTATAGGATTAGAGAGAAGTTATAAAAACTGAATCCCAACAGCTAGAAACTGCCCCAAACGGATTGAAAAAATTCGGTTCTGAAAACTGCCAAAATGACATTAGCCTGCCAGCAAAATGTGTTTGTCGACCAATTTTCAAATGACAGAATTTAACCGTTAAATTTTACAGACATGAATCAGTCATGGAAAGAAAGATACCCACAAAATTTCATGATCTAATTCGAAAAGAAAACAATTAGCCTGCCAGTCAAATTCACCTGGTCGGCTAATTTTTTAAAGAAGAGTTTTGAGAAACGGGAAAAGGTTGTTTGTAGATAAAGGATAGGAGAGACCCTAGGTATCTAAGATAAGTCATCATAAGGCTTAAAACCTATAAAAACAAAAATTACATTGATTACATAACGTCTGTAGATATGACTATAGCTGTATTTGAGAAGACTTTGCGCAGATAGCAATTTGTGATAATGTCCAAAGCGCAAATGTTGAGTAGTTGGATATCTACACAGAAAGAGTTAGTAATAAAAATAGTAATATGAAGTTTGTCACATCAAACCCATTTGGAATTGAAATATGAAATTATGAAATTCCAACCTTCTCCCCCTTTTTGATGATGACAAACAATTAATAAATTAAATTTCCTATAACTCCCCCTGATTAAATGAATAGTGTTTTTTCCCTCTTTGTCATCCACAAAAAGAAGGATAATATGAAGAGAATAAACTAATATTTGAATTAACTAACATCTAAAAAATACTAGTTAGAAAGTGAACACTGATTTTGTTCTATAAATACATATGAGAACATTACCAACATAAGATTTAAAAAACATGAACAACATACTAATTGTAGGGGACCCAACACAGAGCATCATTCTGAAAATAAACTAAGTAGGTTATTATATTTATGGTCGGATAAACAACACCTATAGTCCAACTGAAATACATTGAAACAAACCAACAGACTTAACAAAATTACAACCATTGTACTGACAGAGGGAAATGTTTAAACCAACAGACCAACAACCAACATAAGTGATAACCATTGAAACAAAATAAAACAACAACACATGCCAAGTCTAGGGACAGTACAACTAAAACCAACTTACTCCAAAACAACTGAAATCATCAAGGAGCCATAGGGAAAACAACTGCAGGGGTGTCCAATTAAGACAGCAGGCAGAGGATCATTTCGGAAAGGGAGGCAGATAATGCAACCTAACGGCGACGGCTAGGAGTGCCGCGGTTTGGAGAGGTCGGATTACGGGAGGAAGGACGACGTGGAGTGACATTGAGATCGTTAAACAATGAGAAGAGCTATGCCTAGGATTCTTGAATCTGGTCTTGAAACAAAAGATGGAAGATATCGAAAGAGAAGACGGAGGCGTAGTTGATGAATCGCTCGGAAATTATGGTGATGTGTTCAAAAGCATGGAACTTGGGTTCACATTCGGGAGTCCGAAAACAAGATGAGAAACCAGGGCCGGTGTAATGGGATGAAGAATCCATGGGAAGAAGAAAGGATTTGCGTAGAAGGAAGATGAAGAGAATAGAACAGAGAGGAGACCTTTAAATAATACAACGAACGGTTGAGTAATTACCGAAATGAGAAGTTGTAGAAACTAAATGAAGAGTCGAATGGGTGTTTGAAGAACTGAATTGAGAAAAGAAACTGTCCAAAAAGTTAGGAAGGCGGGAGAAACTGAACGGACGCAGTTTGAAGAAGAACGAACAAAACAGAGAAATTAGCCGACCAATGTTTTTAGGTTGGCCAGCCAAAAACAATAGTCCAAACCGCGAAAAGAACTTATGGCGGTGTTTTTTTAAAAAAAATTAATGAAAAAAATCGAAAGAAGTCAAGGGAAGTAATGGTCGTGCATAGGGAAGGACCAAAAAAATTTGAAAAGGACAACAGAATTTAAGGAGATAGTGGGAGTTGGTGAGTCAAAGGTATAGTATTATGACACTTGGCCAAATGGGAAGAAAATATCTAACATAATGACAAAAGAATTGAATTTTCTAACCACCCTTAAACAGAGCAACGAACATACCAAAATCAAAACAAAAAAATAAAAATTCACTATAAAACAGAAAGGATATGTTTGGAAATTTGAATAATAAGAATTAGTCGACCAGGAAACTTTTGCTGGCCAACTAATTACAAATAAATGCCGAAAAATACGGAAAAAAATCCAGAAAAATTAAGATAAATAAATATGATGCTCTTTTAAAATTCAGATTCACTGATGATGCCTAAATCTCTTCTAAGTTTAATGAAAGAGTCCTCTTTCACATGCTTAGTTAAGATGTCAGCAATCTGATGTTCAGTACAAATGAATTTTAAAATAATGTCACCTTTTTGAACATGATCATCCAAAAAGTGGTGACGAATGTCAATGTGTTTTGTGCGGGAATGATGAACAGGATTTTTAGATAGGTTAGTTGCACTTGTGTTATCACATATAATTGACTGATAGATAGTAAATTGTGTTTCAACCCATTAACCAGAAGTACGTCTTCAATGGTAGGTTGATCTGGATTTCCAACTGTTCCAATTCCAATAATATGTCCTTTGTTGTTCTCTCCAAAGGTTATTGTGCCTCCATCTTTGAATTGAACGGTGGAAAGTAAGTTAATGTTTCCAGTCATATGTTTAGAACATCCACTATCCCCAAAGATCCATCTTTCCTTTTTGGGTACCTGAACGATAAACATGAAACAATGGTACCCTTTGCTTTAGGGTCCTTGTGATTAGATCTTAGGAAGCCAAACCTAAGTAGAATTTGGATTTCTTATATAATTGCAAGAATAAACAATAGATTGCATATAATTGGAAATGAATAAATCTCTATCATATAAACAAGAATCCTTAGGAACCCATATACTTAGAGTATTAGGTTTCTTAGGAAATGCATTTGAAATATTTCTAATGTTTGAAACATTTCTTTGTGAAGAAGAAATAATAGGATTAATTTTCTTTGTGTAAATGAATGCTTGATTCTTCTTTTGTGGTTTAACAAATGTTGTTTTACCACAAAATGAAGATGTGTTACAAGATTTGGATATATTCTTATTTGAATAGCCCAATCCTTGTTTATGATTTGTTGGATACTGAAATTGAAGCAAATCATCGAGATTAGTCTTACCTTTGTTAAATTTATTAACATTAACAGACATCTCATCGTATTCATCTTTAGGATGAAACACTATTATCCATTTCGGATAGTCGTGCATGCAATTCTTGATTCTGATTTTTGAGAATTTCATTCTTTTTATTCAGATTCAAGATTTGAGAAGACAATAAGTCTTTCTCAGTGTTAATTGCATCAGATGAAATGCATTTAGATGAAACTCCTTGATGTTCAATAATTAGAACATCATTGCGTTGTTTCAAAGACTTGTGTTGTGAATTTAGTCTTTTGAAACGAATGTAAAGATCATTAAAAGCATCTAATAATTCTTCATTATCAAAAGAACTTACATTGCTTTCATCATTTTCTGCCATGAACCACATATTGGCTTTTCTTCATTATTGATGTCTTCTTCATCAGAAGATGAATCCCAAGTTGTTGCGAAGGCTTTCTTCATTCTGTCAAACTTTCTTTCTCTCTTGGAACGTTCATTGTTGTTGTTGAAAGTTTTGAACTTTGATTTGAGAAGAGGGCAATCCTTCTTGTAATGTCTTGGTTTATTACAATTGAAGCAAAGAGCAGAATCAATATTCTTAGATTTAAAATTTTTATACTTACCTTTTCTTAAGAACCTTTTGAAGTTCCTAATAATCAGAGTAACATATTCATCATCGTCTGTGTCTGAATCATCGGTATCTGATGATGTGTTGAAGGCAAGAGTTTTCTTCTTTGAATCTGCTTGTTCCTTGTGGTATTGAAGTTGTACTTCGTATGCCATCAAATTTCCAATGATGCTTTCAACGGTGAGTGTTGATAAGTCATTGGCTTCTTCTATTGATATGGTATTGCTTTCCCATTTTGTTGTCAAGGCACGAAGGATCTTCCTGCCTTGTTCTGTTTGAGTGTATGTCTTGTCGAGAGCAATTAGAGAGTTTGTGATATCTGTGAATCTAGTAATCATCTCTCCAATTGTCTCATTGTCCTTCATTCTGAATAGTTCAAACTTGTGAACAAGAACAGAAATTTTAGTTTCCTTAACCTTATCAGTACCTTTATGTATTCCCTGAAGTGTATGCCAGATGTCATATGCTGTTTTGGCCTGGGATACACGATTGAACTCATTCTTGTCCATGGCGCAGAATAGTGCATTCATTGCTTTGGTGTTGCTAGTTACAGCGGATTTGTCATTGGTAGTCCATTGGGAATAAGGAGTTGTAGGCTTCTCGTATTGAGTTTCCAACATGTTCCAAAGTTTGTAGTCGATGCTTTGAAGATAGATCGTCATCCTTGTCTTCCAATAAGAGTAGTTGGAACAGTTGAATAGTGGAGGCCTTGTGGTAGAGTGCCCTTCTAGAAATTGCGATGAAGATGTTGAATTGTTCATCGAATAGGTGTAGGCCATCGTGACTATGCTCTGATACCAAATGTAGGATCTCCTGGCACACCAAATACACTAGAGGGGGGTGAATAGTGTATATCACGACGAAATTGCAAATTTAAAAGTTAATAAAGAATTGCAATAAAAGTGCGGAAGTAAATAAATACAATACAGAGAATGGCAATCGCAAACACCAAGATTTATCTCGGTTCAGATCCTTGTGATCCTACGTCCAGTCCTCTACCCCGTAGAGATTTTCAATCCACTATAACACTTGCCCTGCAAACAACAACATACAAAAATGGCAACACTCTCAGTGTTCCAAACTTTGTACAATCTCTACACCAAGAGATTCAACTTACAAAAGAAATGAAAATAACACATAAAGCCTTGATGAAGATTTCGAGTGAAATTCAAGGAAGAGGTGTAAATGAAAGATTCAAGGTTTCTAGATTTAGAATGGAAGAAACACTTGAAAGTTTCGGTTTTCAAATGAAGAAAGGAAATTTCAGAATATATTTCTTCAAACTGAAAACAATGGCAGAATTTTTGCAGAATTTCCCTTTCAGTGAAGATAGAAATTGATTTTTAGAGAGAGAATTTGTAAAAAGAGATGTGTAAAAGAAATGGGGATACCCATGTATTTATAGGATTGGAGAAAAGTTATAAAAACGGAATCCCAACAGCTAGAAACTGTCCCAAATGGATTGAAAAAATTCAGTTCTGAAAACTGCCAAAAACGACATTAGCATGCCAGCAAAATGTGTTGGTCGACCAATTTTCAAATGACAAAATTTGACCGTTAAATTTTACAGACATGAATCAGTCATGGAAAGAAAGATTTCATGGTCTAATTCGAAAAGAAAACAATTAGCCTGCGAGTCAAATTCACCTGGTCGGCTAATTTTTTAAAGAAGTGTTTTGAGAAACGGAAAAAGGCAGTTGTAGATAAAGGATAGGAGAGACCCTAGGTATCTAAGATAAGTCATCATAAGGCTTAAAACCTATAAAAACAAAAATTACATTGATTACATAAAGTCCGTAGATATGACTATAGCTGTATTTGAGAATACTTTGCGCAGATAAAAATTTGTGATAATGTCCAAAGCGCAAATGTTGAGTAGTCGGATATCTGCACAGAAAGAGTTAGTAATAAAAATAGTAATATGAAGTTTGTCACATCAAAACCATATGGAATAGAAATATGGAATTATGAAATTCCAATAGTATGCTTCTCGTATTGAATTCCCAACATGTTCCTTAGTTTGTAGTCGATGCTTTGAAGATAAAGCGTCGTCAGTGTCTTCCAATAAGAGTACTTGGAACTGTTGAATAGTGGAGGCCTTGTGGTAAAGTGCCCTTCTGGAAATTGTGATGAAGATGTTGAATTTTTCGTCGGATAGGTGTATGCCATCCTAACCATGAGGCTCTGATACCAAATGTTGGATCTCCTGGCACAACAAATACACTAGAGGGGTGAATAGTGTATATCACGATGATATTGAAAAATTAAAAGTAATTAAAAAATTGCAATTAGAGTGCGGAAGTAAATGAACACAATCCAGAAAATTCCAAACGCAAACACAGAGATTTATCTTGGTTCAGATCCTTGTGATCCTACGTCCAGTCCTCTACCCCATAGAGATTTGAATCCATTACAACACTTGATCCCCGTAAGTAATCAAGTCACGCCCCGCTTCCCGAAAATATGGAGGCGAGACGTGAGTAGGTCCGCTCAGACTTGAAGCTGTGAAGCCGCAAGTCTGATAAGCGTCAATAAACTTTAAATGGCAGGTCCTTGCAAATGCGATACAAAAAAAAGATAATAATAATGAAATGAGACAAAAAGGCAACCTCAGAATATCCATAAAATAAGTTCCAACATCGCAGAAAAAGCCACCAGGCTAAAAGAAAAGAGTCTAAAAGGCCCCAGCATGGCCAACAAAAGTACAACGTACAGAAAACAAAGTAATGGTGCTACGCACCGACAACTAACAACGACCTAAAGCAAGCAACTCAGAACAGTCTCTAAGACTGGTCACCGGTGTCCACCAACTCCTCGTCAAACGTAGGCTCCGGCTCAGCGTCAGCAAACACCTCGTCCTCAGCTATGGTCTCTGGCTCAGGGTCTAACATGTGACACCCAAAAGAGCAAGGGGCACATGTCAGCAAGTCTACAAGAGACTTGTGCAAGGAAACTGAAAGTAAAAGTAAAACAACCTAGCAGTTCTAGCATGATGTAATGACATGGCAAATATAGCATGAATGCAACAAGTAAAGTAAAGTACGAGCATGGCATGGCAACTGGCATTTAAATCATGTCATGGATATCAAGTTTTACAAGAACAATCACAAGGACAAAGACAAGTCTAGTAAGCACGTCGTGCACAGAGATTACGCCTTTTGGCTAGAGTGGCTGCGCGGGCCAACTCATAAGCTCAAGTGATCGCTTATCCCTACCCCTCCATGTGTATCGGGCATTGGCTTTTGACCAACACAAGTAGCCCACTTCTGGATCACGAGCCAGGAAGTGTTTTTCAATATGGCATATGGGTGCACCTAGCCTGAACAAGGAAGTACAAGTATTGTAGCATGTGCTACGAATGTAACATTCAACTTGGATGACATGTAAGATGCAATGCATGACAGATAATAGTTTAAGTGCATACTGATAAGGAATTTAAAAGTGGCAGGCAACAATGCATGAATGACATGGCAGTGTGATAGATCTAGCTTCGTTGTCAAGCTAGATCTTAAGTTGCGCCTAGACAGCTATCATTTCATTGCTAGTCTGTTTTACACTAAAAATAAGGAAGTTGCCTAAAACATGGCCCTAAGCAAAAGTTGGCAAGTTTCACTTGCTTGCATGTCAAACGTCTGAAAAACACCGTCCAAAGAGTCCAAAGTCACAAACAACCTATGTGCCAAGTCCACCAGCCTACAGTCACATATTATTAATCTTGATTAGTGAATTTAAAACACTTTAAAAACATCAATTTTAGTCTTGATTAACAGGCAATATGTTGGGGGTCCTAGGGGTGCAAAACGTTACCTCAACACGACGCGAAAGCTACACTGGCGTCCGGTGCGAGGGAAGTTGTCGGTCGGGCGCTGCGGGGCGGGGGTTGCAACGCTGCAGGTTTCAACGGAGCAGCGGTGCAGGGGAGCAGGTCCGTCAGACTGATGGAAGGCGTCGGTCAGGCGCTGTGGGCTGCAGTGGAGCGGGATGCGGGGCGATGCAGGCGGGGCTCTCGGTCGCAGCGGGGAGCAGGGCGCGTTGCAACGTTACAGTTGCAACGTGCGGAGCGGAGAGGCGGTGCAGGGGTGAGCCTCGGTCAGACCGAGGGAAAACAGGGGGAAACGTCGGTCGTGCGGGGGCGGCTGCGGGGGTTGGTTGTGACGAACGTTGCAAGTGAGATTTTGAGATGTGGGGGCGGCTAGGGTTTGTTCTCTTGGGAAAATAGGTTATCCTAGGGGGTATTTATATAGTGAAGGTGGGTTGACTTGGTCTAGGGTTAATTCTATTAGGATTAGAATTTTAAAATCAATTAAAACCCAAACTCTCTCTCTCCTACTCACGCAAGGATAGGGTGCGGCCAAGAAAAGGGCTGAGTCAACTAGGGTTGGGTGATATAATATGTGGGGAATATATAGGGGTTTAAACTAGAGGGACTAGGGTTCAAGGAATTAAAGATAAGCTGTGCTAAAAATGTAAAATAGGTCAAATGAAATCCGAAAATTGTGAAATAAATATTGGGGTGATCGGGACGACGAGAGAAAGGAAACTAAGAAGACGGATCTCAATTTCGACGTCGAGTGAAGAAACTAAAAATAGAAACGTCTCACGTCAAAATTGAAAATCACAACGTCTCTTCGAATAAGATCAAATTGTGGGAGAACGAGGCTCACCAAATAAAGTAAAGAAAGAGTATGAAACAATATCACTTATAGCATTGATAATGTTGCAATTATAACGCAAGGATGGTGATTGAATCTCCAAGGTTCTGGATGAAAACTTGTGCTAGAACAAATTTGAAGATTGGACTTTCTATGGAGGAAGAATTTCTGCAGAGGTTCCTCTATGAAAATCTGAAAATCACTCACTTTATAGAGAGAGAAAGAAAACTTAAGAAAAGAGAGAGTGTGTGAATTTTCGTGATTTTTAGGCAGGGTCTAGGGGTCTATTTATAGCTCAAAAAGTTAGTTTTTGAATGGTAAACAACTGTCGAACTTTTCAAAAAATTCTGAAAAATTTTTGTTCAAATTGGTCACTAATGTTAGGGACTAGTTAACTAATAGGGCTGCTGACTAGGATTTTGACTGTTGAGGTGTTTTTTCAGAAATAACTTCTGAAAACTGAAAATAACTTTTGTAAATGGCTATAAACTGTCAGGAACTAGCCATTTGTGGCCGTTCTAACTTCCATTAATAAAATATAATATTAAAATGATACATCATTTAAAATAACTGATTTAAAAATGACTGGTAGACTAACGGAATCTATTAGTCGACTAAAAAATCTGAAACTTAGAAATTTGTAGGAAAATAATCCTAGAGACTCTAAAATTGGTCTGACAAAGTTTCAGAATATTTTGAATATTTTAATATTTAAATTAGTCGACTAGCACTAGGGATTGGTCGACTAATTGGATTTTTGACTTGATTTTTTTGAAGATGAACCATAAATGATTAAGAGAGATCATCATCAAGTCTTTTACATTCTAAGTATATGAAAGAGAAAAAAATAAAGATTGCATCTCTTTTTTACAAGATACAAAATATCATCGATATGCTTCGTCTTGTAGTGGATGCTTCTTGCAAATTGTATACTTGATGATGTCTTAGTTGATTGTGCTATAATATCTTCATAGATAAATTTATTACAAAAATAATATGTTTGTATCATCAAAACTATATGAGGATTTTGTGAGTTTCCAACAGCTTCTTCCATAATTCCTTGTCCATAGTCTTCTCGAACACATGATAAATCACCTCGACCGATAAGCTGAGCTAGATGGTTGTCATCACCGAGTCCTTGATCTCTATCTTCTACCACTCCGAGATATCCACCAACAACGTCTCTGTGTTGTACACCACCCTGCAGACACGATCTTTCCTCAAGATGGCCTTTATCTTGTATTGCCATATCTTGAAGTTTTCCTTGCAATCAAACTTTTCTATTTTGTATGTGCTCCTCCAACCATCGCATACAAGCCACCCACATATTAACTCGAACCCATTGCCTTTCCGTTGCGCCATCTTTTGTTGAAGAACTTGCCGTCATCGCTTTGGACTTGTTCATAACATTGCACTAATACCATTTGTTGGAGAGGTGAGAGATGACGATCACATCGAGCGATAACCCCATGGATATTCCAGGATTTTTGTGACAATGAACAAAGCAAATGCGATTCGCAACAAAACCTGTAACAAAAGCAATAATATGACAGCGACGTAAAACAAAAGAAATCTTGCACCTGACACCAAAGATTTATACTGATTTCACCCAATACTTGGTGTACATCTAGTTGGATAGATCACTAATGCTTCATTATCGTTGGATTACACGATATTTCATTTAATTGAAGGGAAACAACCAAACTTGCTAAGAAATCGGAGAAGAAACTTTGGAGAAAATATCTCAACCAATCCTCCCAAGCCTTTATTTTACTCTCTGTGTATTCTACAGGTAGACGCAAAATTTACAGAGAAAACCGCACAAGAATCGCTCGAGAATTGCTCCAAAAACATAGCCGAATACACATATATATAGCCTTAATGGGTCTGTTTCTGAATTAGGATCAGAAACCGCTATTGGATCTAGATCTTAGCCTAGAGATGGGGGTGAATAGGCTATTAAAAATTCTCCTGTGACCTACGAGCAATCACACGCAGTTATTGTTTGGATTTTCAAGGTCCCTTAGGGCATATATTCTAGCCCGTCCTAAGTCGGATGAACAAAAATATAAAAGAAGCAGCGGAAAGATATTATTAAACTCTTTTAATAAAAGCTACCCTAAGGAAACATGCTCCCTAGCCAGGATTATCTACTGACTCGAGTTGGGTCTGACCAACCCGAGAAAGGTTTAACTACTGCAAAATATGAAAGGCATAATAAAAAGGACTCACCCGGAATCTTGCCTTGGTACAGGCAAGATGTACCGCACCGACTTCTCGCACCGTGCCTCGAGCTGAGCCGCTTTCCAAACCGCAACGTGCCTTGCATCAAGCTGAACCGCCTCCCAAGCCACACCGTGCCTCCGATCCGATCACTTGCCGAAGAAAGTTTCACTTGAGCAGACACACGCCAGATATTTCTGGATCGGATCCAAACCTCCTCGTAGTCTTGCTAGGACCCGACTGGAGGATAGAAAGAACTAAAGAGGAAGAATGATTTAAGTCTAGATCATGCGTGCTAAAAAATCAGGAGCTTCACAAACTGTAGACTTGGTGTAGGTTTCAATGAGGAGGGCTAACCCCTATTTATATTGGGAACCGGCCCATCCCCTTTTACCACGAGCAATGTGGGACAATCATATGGCGTAATGGAGTTGATTTTATAAGAAGTCCAAACTTATAAAATCCACCATAAATCCATTTCTGAGTTTCGACTTTCAAACAACCTGTCAAATCGAAGATCTCAAGACAACGATCGCATAGGAAAAATGGAATCCAATTCCGATTTCATTTGACCCCTCAATTGTCAAAAATGGACTCCAAATCTCGTTTTCGCAAAAAAAACAGCACAAACCTGCTATTTTCGGGTGGGTCTGACCTGCCAGGTGCGAGTCAGACCTGCAAGCCCAATAAGGGCCTTTCGTCTGCTGCTTTCGCACTTCTGGGCTCGTTAGAGCTTTGATTTTGACGCGGTTTCTTCTTGTGGATTTCTCAGGAAGTCCCGTTCATTCACATGTGTCTAAGTCAATATAATACCAAGTATAAATATGTCCCAAATGCTAAACTCTTTAGCTTTTCATCTTACAACTGACTTATGAGTTTAATCATTCCATTGCATTGAATGCATTCCTCTTTGACGATCTTCCTATTACTAAGACGTGAATACTACTCGGTGTGAGACCCTACAGCCTGACCCTATTATAGGTTGGAACTTGATGTCCCTATACGACAGTAACCACGAGCAGCAGGTGTCATCCCTGTTTCAGCATCAAATTACGTGATTGACTTCGTCGATAAAGTGTCGTCGGGATCACTCTGACTGTGTCCGTGATGAATACCGCAGTTTTAGTCCCTTCGTCTTGACTATGTCACTTGCGTAATGTATGGTATGGAACACTGTCAAGCCTACTAGCTAGCACTGGCCAGTATCATTCGGTCTCTGGTACATTCATGTTGTACATCATACAACATACCTTGGCCAAGGTTTTACCAAGAGCCATACTGAGCCTGCAACACAAACTTTCCATTAACGGAAGAGACAAATCCTATCTTGATCATTACTCATCTCGTATGCTTCAAGTGTCACCCAACCTAAGACCTTTCAGCAAGCCTTGCCTCGAAGCTAGATCATAGATCTAAGCGACACTGTTCACGCACAGCTTCGTACAATGATCTCACGTCCTAAGGACTAACTTGCATATCATCACTAAGAGTTATAAATGAAAGTTAGTTAATGTTTATCCATTTGATAACTCTTGGTTTGGGTCGTTCAGTGGACCCATTCTCTAATGAGCACCTGTGTCTTATCTCCGACTTCACCAAGTCGTATGATTATGAGACCAACAAGACAAAGACACAATGGTCTGTCCGATGTGCCGATATCCCTATCTCAACGCATGTATGACCACAAACACTTTAAGGTTCAA
Source organism: Scilla litardierei (assembly GCA_030789695.1). NCBI lineage: Eukaryota > Viridiplantae > Streptophyta > Magnoliopsida > Asparagales > Asparagaceae > Scilla > Scilla litardierei. The sequence goes on from CM061142.1 coordinate 325,628,188, forward strand.
GCTTCTAATGATCATACATTTCTCATAATCGGGATCTATATCTTGAAACATGTATGACCTTACTACGAGTCTAAGGAAATTATCCAAGCAACATATAAAAAAGGATTACTCAGATAATTGATACCACAAAGCATACTTTCATTTATGAACAAGATGTTTACATAGATAAATTGCCTCGAGGGCATACATCTCTCAACATCTCCCACTTGCACTCAGGGCCATTTATTATGGTATCTCATACCACTTTTACACACTAGTCTCTCCAAACGATCGCGTGCCAGCGCCTTTGTGAATGAATCTGCTAAGTTGTCCTCTGAACAGACTCTAAGGAGTTCTATATCTTTCCTCTTCTCAATATACCGTATCAGGTGATACTTCCGAAGAATGTGTCTGGATCTCTTGTGGAATCATGGTTCTTGAACCAGACTGATGGTCGTATTATTGTCGCAATACAGAGGTATCGGATCTTTAACTGCATGTACCATCCCTAACTGCTTTATGAACTTCCTCATCCAGACCGCTTCCTTTGCTGCATCGTTGGCCGCTATATACTCGGCATCCATCGTGGAGTCTGCAACAGTGTCTTGTTTGGAACTCCTCCAACTGACTATTCCTCCGTTGAGAGTAAAAACATAGCCAAAGATCGATTTGCTATCATCTATATCACTCTGAAAGCTGGAATCTATAAAGCCTTCAACATTGAGCTCTTCACTTCCATAAATCAAGACCAAGTCTTTAGTCCTTCGTAAGTAATTTAGAATTGTCTTGACGGGTTTTCAGTGTTCTTCTCCAGGGTTAAACTGATATCGACTTACTGCACCTAGTGCAAAGGCAACATCAGGTCTGGTACAGATCATGGAATACATGATAGATCCCACAGCCGAAGCATATGGGATCTTACTCATGCGTTCCTTTTCCAAGTCAATTTTTGGAGACATCTTCTTGGAAAGGTTTATTCTATGATTGGCTGGTATTAAACCGCCCTTACTGTTTTACATGCTAAATTGGTTTAGCACGGAGTCTATGTACCTTATTTGGGAGAGTCCTAGCATCCGTTTATATCTATCTCTATAGATCTTTACACCTAATATGTAGGATGCTTCTCCCAAGTCCTTCGTGAAGAAGTTAGTTGACAGCCATCCTTTTACAGACTTCAACATCTCTATGTTATTGTCTATTATAAGAATTTCATCCACGTACAATACGAGGATGACTAAAGAATTATTACTGGTTTTCTTATAGATGCATGGATCATCCTCATTTCTGACAAAACCAAACTCTTTGACTATCTTGTCAAAACCGATGTTCCAACTTCTTGAAGTCTGCGTAAGTCCGTAGATGGACCTATGCAGCCTACACGCTTCACCTTCACTCTCACTGACTTCGAAACCTTCTGGCTAAGTCATGTAAATCTGCTCCTCTAAATCACCATTTAGAAAAAGCAGTCTTTACATCCATTTGCCAGATTTCGTAGTTATAGTGGGCCGCAATAGCGAGTACAATCCGGATAGACTTGTGCATGGTGACTGGTGAGAAAGTCTCGTCATAATCTATTCCTAAAATCTGACGATAACCTTTCGCAACAGCCTAGCCTTGTAAGTGTCTATCTTTCCAACTGCACCAATATTCTTCTTGAAGATCCATTTGCTGCCAATAGGAACACTTCCTTTGGGCACATTCTCTAAGGTCCATACCTCATTTACGTGCATGGATTCCATTTCAAATCTCATTGCATCTAGCCACTTGTCAGAGTCCCTACTCTTAATGGCATCTTGGAAGCTAATAGGATCATCATCTAATATGACGCCATCCTCAACCCCTCCGTCTACGAGAAAACCGTAGTACCTATCAGGGGCTCGAGGAATCCTATCAGACCTCCTAACAACTGGTTGGAAAACATCAAGCTCTGATTCTCACACTGGTTCCGACACATGTTCTTGTGTTAATTCTCCTTCTGAACATTCGTCCAGATCTCCCACCTTGCTAACAGCTTCCTTCGTAAGGAATTCCTTTTCTAAAAAGCTGGCATGTTTGAAGACGACAATCTTTTGTGTCTTCAGATGGTAGAAGGTGTACCCTAGATACTGTTTCTGGTACTCAATGAATTTACACAAGACAGATCTATCTTCCAGTTTGTCTGGATTATGCCTCTTGACATATGCAGGACAACCCCATACCTTTAAATGGTTAAGGTGGAATTTCTTGCCACTCCATATCTGATATGGAGTTGTCGGCACAGATTTTGACGGAACTCTGTTAAGAATATAGGAAGCAATCTCTAGAGCATAGCCCCAGAGTGAGGTGGGCAACTCAGTATCACTTATCATGGATCGAACCATGTCCAACAAAGTGCGATTCCTTCTCTCCGATACACCGTTATGCTGTGGTGTATAAGGAGGTGTGACCTGAGAGAGAATCCCATTCTCTTTTAAATACGCAAGGAATTCTTGGCTCAAGTATTCTCCCCCTCGATCCGATCGAAGAATTTTAATACTTTTGCCAGTTTGTTTTTCAACTTCATTACGGTACTCTTTGAATGGCACAAACGTTTCGGACTTATGTTTTATCAAGAACACATGTCCAAACCTAGAGTGATCATCAGCAAACGTAACGAAATATGAATATCCTCCTTTGGCTAATGTAGACATGGGTCCACATACATCAGAATGTACTAGACCCAAGAGTTCATCAACTCTCTCCCCTTGTCTTACAAAAGGAGTTTTGGTCATCTTACCTTTGAGACAAGACTCGCAAGTGTCGTATGACTCATAATTCGAGAGGTCCAAGTACACCTCTTTATGTAACTTGCTAAGTCTCTTCTCTCCGATGTGGCCTAGTCTACAGCGACAAAAATAGGTTTCATTATAACCTGATTCCTTACATTTTCATGTATTAACATTTAATACAATGTCCTTACACAAAGTGTATACACCATTGTTGAGAGTCCCGAAACCTAGCAACTTACTATCAAAGAAAATGTTCATTATATTTTCGTTGATAGTAAAAATATAATCTTCTTTAGACAAAGCCGAGACAGAGATAATATTGTATAGGAAATTTGGGATATAGTAACATTGCTTCAGAAGCAATTTAGCTTCACTAGCCAATGTGTGTATGACATCTTACTGATTCGGGGTAAAATTTGCTTATTTCCTCCCCATTTCTGGGTATTTTATGTGTATATCGTATTAATTTTGGCGTTGATACGTACGTTTTTGTGATATTGTGGATTATTAACGCCTAATATATTTTTATACATAAAATACGATTTCTATGGACTAATTTTAGCTCCTCTTATTTTTCAGGTACTCATGGAAATTTTCCAGATTTTCTGGAATTTTTCCAGAATTTTTTGGTGCTTGGGGCTATTTTTGGTGGATTATTGGAGCTATAGGAGTTTCTGGAATTTTAAAAAAACAGAAAAAAATAAAAAAATGCAAAAGCCCATGCGGGCCGGCCCGCGTCTTCACAGGCCACCGCAGTGATATAAAAATAAATAATGTAAAACAAGTTTTTCGCCCAGCAGGCCGGTCCGCCTGGCGGTGGAACGAAAAAGGGGGGGCCCGCGCCCCCCCCCCATTCCGCCAGCAGCGAACGCAAAGCGCTGGGGGGGCGGGAAAATTTCAACCCGCCCCCCCAGGTTGGCAAAACATTGTTTTTGGGCCCAGAATTTGCTTGGGCGAACAGAAAAACACAGAAATGAGCAGGGACCTGGTTTAAATTGTTCTCTGTTTTTTCTTTGGGCTGAACACGTTTTTGGGGAGTTAGTTTTTTTGGAGAAGTTTTTTAGGGCTTGCCTTGGGGATTCTTGCTCTCAAAGAGAAATTTCTAGGGCTTGGAAAATCTTGGAGAAGGAGTGAAGATCAAGAGAGAAGATCAAAGGAGAAGATCAAAAGGGGGTTCTCTTGTGCTTTAGCTTATATTTCCCATTTTTCTTGTTGAATTTTGTTATTTGTGAAAACATTGGGATGTTGATTTTGAAATCAAATATAGTGTTTTTGTTCATCATGAGTGGCTAGTTCTCTTGTGTTTGTTTATGGTAGATGGAGGTATATTGTGCTTATAATTTCATTTCTAGCTTGAATTTAATTGCTCATGTGTGAATGAAATGTTGAATTAGGTTTGATCAATTGGAACCCTAGTGGGAAATCCAAAGAGAGGCTAATCCTAGTGGACCCTCTCTATTGTGCTAATTGTTGATGTTTTCTCATAAGTTTCATTCAATATTTTTCGCACTCAATGTGTTCGATGAAATGCCAAATTAGCCGATCGCTCTCTCCTTAGTCGGAAGAGGGATCGTAGTGATTTGAATTGAAGTTATAAGCCCGACTACACCATGAAACCATGAGCACTCACATTTTCTCATCTTTGTTGCTATCCTACATATTTCGTTGTTTGCATGCTTAAAGGTAGTGTGTTCTAAAAATTCATTCAACCAATCCTCACTCCAAAGGGTGGTATTTCTCACACCGCTTAAGCTAATTGTGATTATTGTTGATTGTAAGCAAGTTGTCCATGTGTTCGACCCTAGGCTCACTAGGATATTTACTACTTGGCGACCTCCTACACTTGGGAGTTAGCACGTGCAATCTTTTGTTCACGCCAAGTTTTTGGCGCCGTTGACAATTACATTACTTTTAGCTTTGCTTTGTGATTAAATCATCTTTTCGTACATAATCATATATAAATTTCACTTTGTTTGTTTTCGTTTTACATATCATCGCTTGCTTGGTTAGTTTATGTGGCTTCGAACACCTCGAACACATAGACTAACGCACACACACGTCATGGAGAAAGAAAACATGAACAATGATAATACTAGTAACCATGACACTAATTCTCAAGCCGATGTCCCTAGGTCTTTGAGGGATCTTTTGAGACCCACCAGGTCTAGTTCGCTTCATGCTTTGTGTTACCTACAGATGCGAACTCCTTTAGTTTTAAACCCGAGGTAATTCAACTCCTACCCACTTTCCATGGGTTGGAGAGGGAAAACCCATATCTTCACATAAAGGAGTTTGAAGATGTATGTTCCATATGTTTTGATGGGAAAACGAGCGCCGACATGATATACTTGAAATTATTTCCGTTTTCTCTCAAAGATAAAGCCAAGAATTGGCTTAATGCTTTACCACCATGCTCAATTACTTCATGGTTGCAATTTCAAGCCGAGTTTCTAAAGAAATTTTTTCCCTTGCACAGGACACAGGAATTGAAGAAGCAAATCATGAGCTTTGCCCAACGCAACAATGAGACATTCTACCAAACTTCGGAAATGCTAAAGGAACTTCTACTCTCATGTCTTCACCACGGATTCGAGAAATGCCGTGTCATTGGGTTCTTCTACGAAGGACTCTTACCGACATCAAAGCAATTTTTGGAAACAATGTGCAACGGGGAGTTTTTTGATAAGGAACCGGATGATGCTTGGGATTATTTGGAGATGGTGGCAGAGAATGCACAAACATGGGACACAACTTCGGAGTTTGATAGAGGCGACTCATCTTCATCACAACCAACTCGTGGTGGCTTACACACCTTGAAGACCGATGATGCTATGGAAGCCCGGTTAGAAGCTATGCAAAAGAAGATCCAAGCCATGGAGTTGAAGGCGGTGAAGAGTGTAGCCATGGAGAAGAGTTGTGCTATTTGCGAGACTACGGGGCACGATACATCAAATTGCCCCACCATTCCCACATTGAAGGAGGTTTTGAGAGAGCCTAATGCGGAGGCAAATCAAGTGTTTGGACAAAACTTCAACTCCAACACATATAATCAAAGTTGGAAGAATCATCCCAACTTGAGTTGGAGACCTCAACAAACGCAACATCAAGGGCCACCACAACAAACTCATCAACCGTACAAGGCTCCTCCTTTCAACAACAATTACCAAGGAGGCGGTTTCCAAAGAAAGAGAGAGGAAGGGAGTGAGACCCAAATGCTCCATGAATGAGACTTTACAACAACTCATCCACGTGCAACAAGCTCAAAGCCAACAATTCCAACAATTCCAACAACTCCAACAAACTCAAAATCAACAAATGGCGGATCACTTGGCGAAGTTGACCGCAAGTCTAGAGAAGGGGAAGCTTCCATCCCAACCATTGCCCAACCCCAATATGAACTCTTCTTCGTCATCGAGGGGTTCAATGAAGCAATGTCAAGCGGTAACGACATTGAGAAGTGGAAAATTTTTTGAAAATGTGGAGCCACCTAAAGATCCACAAGTGGAGGAAGTGGGAGAGAAGGAACAAATACCGGACTTGGTGCTAGAGGAGGAGCAAGGTGAATGCCCAACAATGAAGAATCCATCCAAGGAGCCCGCGCCCTATTCCACTCCGGTACCTTTCCCTCAAAGGCTCTCCCCGCCATCCAAGGACAAGTATCAAGCAGAAATCATGGAGATTTTTCAATGATGTCAAATTAATATCCCTTTACTTGACGCTATTAATCAAATTCCAACATATGCTAAGTTTCTTAAAGATTTGTGTACGGTAAAGAGGAATTTGAATGTGAAGAAAAAGGCTTTCTTAACGGAGCAAGTGAGCTCCATTGTGCAACACAACACTCCCCAAAAATGTAGAGACCCGGGATCCCCTACAATTGAATGCACCATAGGCACAAAGAGGATAGGTCAAGCAATTTTGGATTTGGGGTCGAGTGTTAACATATTGCCTTACCCGGTCTTTCTTCAACTAGGATTGGGTGAACTAAAAAGCACGCCAGTTGTTTTACAACTAGCGAATAGGAGTGTGAAGATTCCACGGGGTTGTGTGGAAGATGTGCTTGTCCAAGTGGACAAATTTTATTACCCCGTTGACTTCATTGTCCTTGACATTCAAGGACCCACATCGGAGAATCCCACCCCCGATAATCCTAGGAAGACCATTTTTGGCCAATTGCAACGCCTTGATAAATTGTAGGAGTGGCCAATTAAAAATTTCTTTTGGCAACATGACTCTTGAACATAATATTTTCAATGCATGCAAATTGCCACCCCGAGAAGGGGAATACGATGAAGTTAACATGGTTGACTTTTTGGCTTCAGAACAAATAGACTCATGTGTTGAAGATCATTTCGGTTCCGAATTTGATAATGCTTTGAAATTTCTTGACTCTTTTTGTGAGCACATTGATGAATCTTTTCTTGGGCAGGAGACACATGCGGGACCAAGCACCAAATGGGTTCCGAGATTTGAGACATTACCTACGGACTCCCCACCTCAAATGCCATCATCTTCAGAGCATCCCAAATTGGATCTAAAGCCATTTCCGGAATATTTGAAGTATGCATACCTTGGAGAGGGTGAGACATTCCCGGTGGTAATAAATTCTAACCTCACACCTAAGCAAGAAAACGATTTGTTGGATGTGTTGAGAAAACACAAAAAGGCTATTGGTTGGACACTAGCGGATATCACGGGAATTAGCCCTTTAGTGTGCTCACATCACATTTATTTGGAAGAGGATTCAAAACCCTCGAGAGAGTTGCAACGTCGGCTTAACCCGACGTTGAAGGAGGTTGTAAAAAATGAACTTTTAAAATTGTTGGATGCAGGTATCATCTACCCGATTTCGGATAGCAGATGGGTGAGTCCCATCCAAATCGTGCCCAAAAAGTCCGGAATCACCGTCATTAGGGACAAGAATGATGAATTGATTCCTACGCAAACCACCACCGGTTGGCGTATGTGTGTAGATTACCGGAAACTTAATGCCATGACCCGCAAGGACCATTTTCCTTTGCCATTCCTTGGCCAAATTGTAGAAAGGGTTGCGGGCCATGAATTTTATTGCTTTTTGGACGGGTATTCAGGCTATTATCAAATAGAAATTGCCCCGGAGGATCAAGAGAAAACCACTTTCACTTGTCCCTTCGGCACATTTGCCTTTCGTAGGATGCCCTTCGGTTTGTGCAATGCACCCGCCACATTTCAACGATGCGTTCTAAGTATTTTTTAGTGATATGGTTGAAATTGTGGAGATTTTTATGGATGAATTTTCGGTTTTTGGAGTCTCATTTGAAAGTTGTTTGTCTAACCTTTCTTTGGTTTTGAGTAGATGCATTGAGAAGAACCTCCTCCTAAATTGGGAGAAATGCCACTTCATGGCTACGGAGGGGATGGTTCTTGGCCATAAAGACACAAAGCAAGGAATGGAGGTAGACCGAGCCAAAGTTGAGATAATTGAAAAGCTACCGGCTCCAAAAACCGTGAGGGATGTGCGATCTTTTCTTGGGCATGCGGGGTTCTATCGTCGTTTCATCAAGGACTTTAGTGCCATCTCCCGACCCCTTTGCCATTTGCTAACTCTTGATGCAGAATTTATTTGGACACGTGAGTTTCAATCTTCATTTGAATTATTGAAATGCTAATTGACTACTTCTCCCATTTTGCAGGTGCCGGATTGGAGCCTCCCATTCGAGATTATGTGTGATGCAAGTGATTTTGCCGTGGGAGCGGTGCTTGGTCAAAGAGGGAGAAAGTACCATGTGTGATTTACTACACGAGCAAAACTCTCAATGAAGCCCAAAAGAACTACACAACAACGGAGAAATAATTGCTCGCCGTAGTGTTTGCTTTGGAGAAATTTAGGAGTTACATCTTAGGGTCACCTATTCTCATTTTTACGGATCATGCGGCCCTAAAATATTTTCTTTCAAAGAAAGAAGCTAAACCAAGGCTTATTAGATGGATCTTACTTTTGCAGGAATTCCATGTCGTGATCAAGGATAAGAAGGGCGTGGAAAACTTGGTGGCGGATCATTTGTCACGGCTTACTTTCGGGAACGAGCCCGCCACCGCACCAATTCATGATGCATTTCTGGATGAGCAACTTTTCGACGTGTCTTCCTTGCCGTGGTACGCCGATATTGCAAACTACTTGGTTTCCGGTAAGGTTCCTCACTTTTGGTCGATTCGGGACATAAGAAGATTTAAACATGAGGTAAAATCATTCTTTTTCGATGATCCATACTTGTATAAATATTGTTCTGACCAAATTGTTAGGAAGTGTGTGTGCCAAAGGACGAGTTTGCTAGTGTATTACATTTTTGTCATTGTGGTGCATGTGGGGGACACTTTTCCGCACATAAAACGGTGGCCAAAATTTTGCAATGTGGATCTTATTGGCCCACCATGTTTAAGGACACATACACATATTGTAAATCTTATGTGCCATGTCAAAAGTTAGGGGGAATAACAAAAAGAAACATGATGCCCTTAAATCCAATCTTAGAAATTGAAATTTTTGATTGTTGGGGCATAGTTTTATGGGGCCATTCCCTATTTCATTTGGGTACACATATATCTTAGTGGCCGTTGATTACGTATCGAAATGGGTGGAGGCCATTGCATGTAGGAACAATGAGGGTGCTACCGTGCTAAAATTTCTCAAAGAAAATATTTTTGCACGTTTTGGAGTTCCTAAAGCTATTATTAGCGATGGTGGGTCTCATTTTTGCAATAAACCATTCTCTAACTTGATGAAGAGGTTTGGGGTCACACACAAAATTTCCACACCTTACCACCCCCAAACCAATGGCCAAGCGGAATTGGCTAATAAAGAAATAAAAAACATCCTACAAAAAACGGTGAATCCTACACGGAAGGATTGGAGTGTCCGATTGCCAGAAACACTTTGGGCATATCGGACCGCTTACAAAACAATTTTAGGAATGTCGTCGTATAGGATTGTTTATGGAAAACATTGCCATTTGCCCGTGGAGTTAGAGCACAAATCATTGTGGGCAATTAAACAATTTAATTCCATTTGTGACTCATCCAATAATTTTCGTAAATTGCATATTTGTGAATTGGAGGAGTTGCAGTGGGATGCATATGACAATGCCAAATTAGCCAAGGAGCGCATGAAATTTGATCATGACAAAATGATTTTGAGGAGGGAATTTTTTCCGGGCCAAAGCGTGCTATTATACAACTCTCGGCTCCATCTCTTTCCGGGAAAGTTGAGATCTAGATGGTCCGGGCCATTCGTGGTAAAACATGTCTACAATCATGGAGCGGTGACCTTGGTGAACAAAAAAGATGGGAGCGAGTTCAAGGTCAATGGACAACGTTTGAAGCCTTATTTTGATTCGTGGGCTAAGGAGCGAAACACCGAGGAGCTTGCGGACCCGCCTTCGGGCGGTGACTAAATAGGTGTGTTTGTTCCAACTTTTGCTTCTACTACCCTTTCATCCATTGAGGACAATGCATATATTTAGATGGGGGGAGGGTTGTAGGTTGTTTTAGGATGTTTAGGATGTTTAGTTAGTTGTTTTGTAAAAAAAATTTTTGTGGAGACATCCCTTTTGTCATCTCCAATATCTTGCGAGCTTAACATCGACTATCCTTGCTCATTTGCTAGCTTTGTGCTTGATCCCTTACATGCTACATCTTCATGCATACATTTGGATTTAAATCCTATTTTGGTATCAACTCATGGATATTTGATTGGCGTGCTTTAATTTCTTTTCCAAGTTGATTTCAAATGCTAATATACCATGAATGAGACTATTTCATATGTCGTGATGCTCTATTTGAAACAATTTCGAAAAAGTGTGGTGTAAGAAATTTCATGTTGGGATGAACGATGTAGTTTTGATTGGATAGGAGATGGCCAATTTGTTATGCATTGTTTTCTTCTTAGGAGTGGGTGGATGAATTGCTAATTCGTGAATGAGAATGAGAGTAATATAAGTGAATTTCCTTTCTAATCAAGTTTAGTAGCCGGTGCCCCACGAAACATTGGGGAGGACGCCAAAAACAAGATTTAGAAATCATTTCACCTTTTTGCCTATATTGCGTTATCACGTGTATGCAAATAATAAAAAAACAAAACAAAACAAAAAAAATAGAAAAGAAAAGGTGCATCGTTCCTCTAGTCTTGTCAAGTAGTCGGTGCCCCACGAAACGTTGGGGAGGACACGAAAGAGAAGATTTAGGGGAGTGCACAAAAACATAAAGAAAAGAAAATGAAAAGAAAAAAAAGTATGAATAATTGAGTGAATAACCAACATGAATTTTGCAAATCTCATTCCCCCACAATTTAGAGAAAAATTTCTTTTGTATTGGCCATTTCCTTGAAGATTAGCATTTTTGACATCGTGATATCCCGACACATGTGATACGGGCTTATTGCCTCACTTTTCTTTGAATTGGATAGAAGAGTGTGTCATTCGTTATTTACTTTCATACATTGGTTATATTGACTTTGAGATCACTTGGAAATAGCTTTTGGAATATGCCATGAGAATTTTGTGAGTTTGATGCACGTTTCCATTTTAATCCGAATGTATCGCTTGATTTGCTATGGACTAGCAAATAGCTAGTTGGGGGGTGTGATTCGGGGTAAAAATTGCTTATTCCCCCCCCCCCCCATTTCTGGGTATTTTATGTGTATATCGTATTAATTTTGGCGTTGATACGTACGTTTTTGTGATATTGTGGATTATTAACGCCTAATATATTTTTATACATAAAGTACGATTTATATGGACTAATTTTAGCTCCTCTTATTTTTCAGGTACTCCTGGAAATTTTCCAGATTTTCTGGAATTTTTCCAGAATTTTTTGGTGCTTGGGGCTATTTTTGGTGGATTATTGGAGCTATAGGAGTTTCTGGAATTTTAAAAAAACAGAAAAAAAAATAAATAAGTGCAAAAGCCCATGCGGGCCGGCCCGCTGGCCGGCCCGCGTCTACATAGGCCACCGTAGTGATATAAAAAAATAATGTAAAACAAGTTTTTCGCCCAGCGGGCCGGCCCGCCTGGCCGGCCCGCCAGGCGGTGGAACGAAAAGGGGGGGCGCGCGCCCCCCCATTCCGCCAGCAGCAAACACAAAGCCCTGGGGGACGGGAAAATTTCAACCCGTCCCCCCAGGTTGGCAAAACATTGTTTTTGGGCCCAGAATTTGCTTGGGCGAACAGAAAAACACAGAAATGAGCAGGGACCTGGTTTAAATTGTTCTCTGTTTTTTTCTTTGGGCTGAACACGTTTTTGGGGAGTTAGTTTTTTTGGAGCAGTTTTTTTAGGGCTTGCCTTGGGGATTCTTGCTCTCAAATAGAAATTTCTAGGGCTTGGAAAATCTTGGAGAAGGAGTGAAGATCAAGAGAGAAGATCAAAGGAGAAGATCAAAAGGGGGTTCTCTTGTGCTTTAGGTTATATTTCCCATTTTTTTGTTGAATTTTGTTATTTGTGAAAACATTGGGATGTTGATTTTGAAATCAAATATAGTGTTTTTGTTCATCATGAGTGGCTAGTTCTCTTGTGTTTGTTTATGGTGGATGGAGGTATGTTGGGCTTATAATTTCATTTCTAGCTTGAATTTTATCGCTCATGTGTGAATGAAATGTTGAGTTAGGTTTGATCAATTGGAACCCTAGTGGGAAATCCAAAGAGAGGCTAATCCTAGTGGACCCTCTCTATTGTGCTAATTGTTGATGTTTTCTCATAAGTTTCATTCAACATTTTTCGCACTCAATGTGTTCGATGAAATGCCAAATTAGTCGATTGCTCTCTCCTTAGTCGGAAGAGGGATCGTAGTGATTTGAATTGAAGTTATAAGCCTGACTACAACATGAAACCATGAGCACTCACATTTTCTCATCTTTGTTGCTATCCTACATATTTCGTTGTTTGCATGCTTAAAGGTAGTGTGTTCTAAAAATTCATTCAACCAATCCTCACTCCAAAGGGTGGTATTTCTCACACCGCTTAAGCTAATTATGATCATTGTTGATTGTAAGCAAGTTGTCCCCGTGTTCGACCCTAGGCTCACTAGGATATTTACTACTTGGCGACCTCCTACACTTGGGAGTTAGCACGTGCAATCTTTTGTTCACGCCACTTACATGGATACAACAACAACATTTGCTGCGTTACCGACTTGGAGAACAACCTCATTCTTTTCGAGTCTTCTATTAATTCTCATTCCCTGTAACTGGTTACAGATGTGAGAGCCTGCACTAGTATCTAATACCCATGCATTAGAAGTTACTGAAAGAACTACACTTTGTATAACCATTACAGACGTTAGTGTATTAGCCTGCCTTTTCTCCCTGTGCCCCCATATATTCTTTACGTCTCTTACCCAATCGTTATTCTTATAACCAGTTGATTCTTTCTTATCTTGGATATATTTAATTTTACTCGTCATGCTGCAAAGAATAGAACTCCTAACATTAGCATGTGTTCAAAAATTTTAAATATAATAAGATTGGTTTTTTACCCAATTATATTCTACCACTATTTTGGCGAACATTTTAAAGCCATAATAATGAACGAATTTTAATAAAATTTAGTGGGAAAGGGATCCAATCACCATGAGTCTCACAACCTTGAGTTGACTCAACAAGTTGCTTGATTCTGTGATCGATACATGACTCTTCATCAATCACATCATATGTGATTCCATTATCTATTTTTACCCCTAATCACTTATGACCTGGAGTTGACTCATCAAGTCATAATGACTAGTCTAGTCTGACCATTACTTTCTTGTTCAGTCCTAACCTATATCGGCGCTCGGTTATGTTCACGACGCGACGGGTAGGGTTAAGTTGAACTACATCATATATGGGATGGAATTGGATTCCAAAGAAAAATCATGTTACAGCTTGGGTTGACTCAACAACCATAACATGAATTCCCGGTTTCCAAATTCCAAAAGTGAGGAGGGTTACGATTTTATCTTGTAAAAGATTTATTAACGTATTTGACTAGATATAGTTGACGACGTTGCATAATAATGATTCGCGTCCTTGCAGTCCAGCGGACACGGCCAGGGAATTTACTAAGCCATGGTCACTTACCCCTAGTCAAGCTAGGGTGACCCAGCAAACTTAGCCAAGCACATTGACCGGTATCATGGTCCATTGAAGGTTGCTAGTCATTTATATGTGTAACTATCAACTAATGGCTTTTATGAATACTAGTTAATCCTTATCAACTAGTGGATCCCTAAAATTCAGAATTTTATGGATTTGTTTAATTACTTTTATTAGTTCATTATCAACTATAAGGATTCAATATGCAGTTACCCTAATCGTCCATTAGGCATTAAAACAAATTTTTAAAAGATAGCAGAAAAGATCTAAAAATTATCTTATAATGATTAGAAGATTTTTAATGGCTAACCTAACAAGGTATTTAAATTTTTTATTATCAAATAAGCAAGAAAATTAAACCATTAAACTTCTTAAGATCATCATATGATTTAAAGGTTTTAATTATCACATAATTAACATGCATATCACATTCATTGCAGCAGTAGAACAAAGTAGACATGGCTCTGATACCAATGTTGGGATTTTCAATGTCCCTTAGGGCATATATTATAGCACATCCTAAGTCGTACGAACAAAAATATAAAAGAAGCAACGGAAAAATATTATTAAACTCTTTTAATAAAAGCTACCCTAAGGAAACATACTCCCTAGCCAGGATTATCTACTGGATCGGGTTGGGTCTGACCAACCCAAGAAAGGTCTAACTACTGCAAAATATGAAAGGCATAATAAAAAGGAGTCACCCAGAATCTTGCCTTGGTACAGGCAAGATCTACCGCACCGACTTCTCACACCGTGCCTTGAGCTGAGCCGCTTTTAGACTGCACCGCGTCTCGCCTCACGCTGAACTGCCTCCCAAGCCGCACCGCACCTCCGAGCCGATCACTTGCCGCAGAAAGTTTCACTTGAGCAGACCCACACCAGAGATTTCTGGATCGGATCCAAACCTCCTCGTAGTCTTGCTAGGACCGACTAGAGGATAGAAAGAACTAAAGAGGAAGAATGATTTAAGTCTAGATCGTGCGTGCTCAAAAATCAGGAGCTTTACAAATTGTAGACTTGGTGCAGGTTTAAATGAAGAGGGCTAACCCCTATTTATATAGGGAGCCGGCCCCTCTCCTCTTACCACGAGCAATGTGGGACAATAATATGGCGTAATGTGGTTGATTTCATAAGAAGTCCAAACTTCTAAAATCCACCACAAATCCATTTCTGAGTTTCGACTTTCAAACAACCTGTCAAATCGAAGATCTCGAGACAATGATCGCATAGGAAAAAACGGAATCCAATTCCGATTTCATTTGGCCCCTCAATTGTCAATAATAGACTCCAAATATTGTTTTCGCAAAAAAACAGCACAAACCTGATATTTCCTGGCGGGTCTGACCCGCCAGGTGCGAGTCAGACCTGTAAGCCTAATAAGGGCATTTCCTCAGCTGTTTTTCTGTTTGGGCTCGTTAGAGCTCCAATTTGGACACGGTTTCTTCCTGTGGACTTCTCAAGAAGTCCCCTTCGTTCCCATGTGTCTATGTCAATATAATACCAAGTATTAATATGTCCCAAATGCTAAACTCTTTAGCATTTCATCACGCAACTGACTTGTGAGTTTAATCATTCCATTGCATCGAATGGATTCCTCTTTAACGATCTTCCTATTACTAAGACGTGAATACTGCTCGGTGTGAGACCCTACAGCCTGACCCTACTACAGGTATGGACTTGAAGTCCCTAGATGACAGTAACCACGAGTAGCAAGTGTTGTCCTTGTTTTAACATCATAATTACATGATTGACTTCTTCGACAAATTGTCGTCGGGATCACTCTGACTGTGTCTGTGATGAATACCGCAGTTTTAGTCCCTTCATCTTGACTATGTCACTTGCGTAGCCTAGGGTATGGAACGATGTCAACCCTACACGTTGTATCCAACAATCTTCCCCTTTTGTTAATGAAAAACCAACATAAGATTTGAGTAATAACGATTCAAATGATTTCATCGTGACATGTGTGTGTGAAGTGTGAAGATGGAGGATGTATGTAATATGCAACAAGTATGGCAATGATGTGCAAGCATACAAGCATTCAACAATGATGTTTCAAGTATTCAAACATGTATGCATGCTCCCCCTTAAACCAATATTCATATCAACGTATAAGCATTAAAGCACACACCAAATCATTCAAATCTCCAAATCATTCAAATCTTTCTCAATATTTTCTCCCCCTTTTTTATCATCGAAAGTGTATAAACGAAGTCTAATTCATGTCGCATGAAAAAATAGAGTATTATAAATTACAACTAGCACTTGCATGTCATTTTTCTTAGAATAAGCGCTTCACATTCAATGAAAAGTGTAACGTAGACTTCTACACCATCGTGTAAGTGTGACGATTAAATAATTGAAGCACAAAGGGATAAACTCTTAAGAAACTCAACCAAAAGCCAATCCACTTTTCCATTAAACATTAAATCATCTAGGATTGATTTTCCCCGTCTCATTAAAAATGAGTTCAAGATACCACACTCCAAAAACATAGCCTATAAGGACTCTTAGATGTGGAGGTGGCATTGCTTGACGAGTGTAACACCAACGCTAAAGATTACCCATAAAGCATATGTTGGATACTCGTGGGTAGTATACTTGCCATGAATTGTATCCATTTTTTCATACGGAGCTATATTCATATATTTTTTATTCAATTCTTTTGTGCTCAATTTTTATCCATGGCAAGAACACATCATATCCCTTAGATTTTCAGTTATTATTCATTCTACATTCACTTTCTAAAATTTCATAAAAGAATCTCCAATTGTGCAACAATATTCAATACAAGTGGAAGTGAAATTGTAGGGGTAGAAATCATGTTATTCATTTCATTAAACATGTCATGGCTATTTAGGAATTCTAACTTGTGCACGTAGCTATAACAATAATACAATGATTTCTACAAGGATATGAATGACATTCATAAATATCACTTGAATGATACAAAGAAAAAGATATACATTAAGATCCATTTTTTTTTTTTGCTTTTTTGTGTTTTTTCATTTTTTTGATTTTTCATTTATAATGAGCTAAACAAGCTAGAAAGCAAACAAACTAGCACACAAAATAAAATTAAGTCAAGCAACCAAAACAAAAAAAATGCTATGAAGGTTTGCATTAAGTGCAAAGTAGAAATATATACCTTCACGTCGTCATTTGGCTAAGGAACTAAATAGTGAAACGTTCAATCCATATTTCCTCGCCAAATCTCCATCTTACCTATACGGTAGATGTTATGTGTGACCTTGGAATCTAACAAGGTCCACTCATGTTAGTCATCAAAGATTTAGGAACCCATGTTTGCTTGAATTTCATATTCGTGTTCCTAAACTTACAATAGTAAGAGGTATGACCAACACTAGAACAAGTAAAGCACTTTGCATACATATTTGAGACTTTCAATGGCTCATTGTGAATTTTCTTATAAATAGGCTTTTTAACATGTTTCATATCATAACCAAGACCACGTCTATTATTGCCATAAAGTTGATTTTCTAGAATAGCATCCAACGATTGTTTTCCCATAGAAAATTTATTTAATGACAATTCTAGACTAGTGATTTTTGATTTCAATAACGCATTCTGTAACGACCACTTTTCGTTGTACTTTGTTCGTGCACGTGCTTTTGATCATGCACGTGTTCATTTTAGACTTTGTTTGTTTGTGAACACGTTAGTGTGATATGCCGTTGTGAATGTCTCTGAGAGTATTAATTGTGGCACTAATTTGGAACGACATTTCTCGGGTCGTTCTCCCACGATTTGATCTTATTCGAAGAGACGTTGGGATTTTCACTTTTGACGGGAGACGTTTTTATTTTTAGTTTCGTTGTCCGACGTCGAAATTGAGATCCGTCTTCTTAGTTAGCTTTCTTTCGTCACCACGATCACCCTGATATTTATTTTATAATTTTTGGAGCTCATTTGACCTACTTTATATTTTTAGCAAGGTTTAAAATATTTTTAATAGCTACGTTTTAAATTATTTTCGGCCAAATAAAATTTATTTAAGTTTAAAACATTTTAAAAAAATTTTGAGCCAAATCTTAGCCCCTATCTTGGCTGCACCCAATCCCTATGTGATTAGGAAAGAGAGTTTTGAATTTTAAATTATTTTTAAACTCCTAATCCCATTAGGATTAGCCCTAGACCAAGTCAACCCCTCTACACTATATAAACAATCCCTAGGAAGACCTATTTTCGCAAAAAAATAATTCTAGCCGCTTCCAAAACCCAAAAACCCACTTACGACGTTTCGTCGTAACGTCGCACAGCCGTCGCACGAGTCCGACCGAGGAATCAGCCCCAAAATCCCCGCACCGACCGACAGCCGCCCCCGCACCAAGCTCCGCACCTCTGCGCTGCATCGCCTGCTCTGCATCACCGTGTCCGACCGAGAGATCCTCTCGGTCAGATCGAGAGACCCCGCCCGCTCAGCGCTCGCTCCGCACCCCGCATCGCCCTGCTCCGTTCGCCCGCTCCGCATCGTGTCTGACCGAGGCGCCCGCCCGCACCGATCGAAGCACCGCTCAGTTGCAACGTTGCAACGTTGCAATACTCGTCCGCCTACACCGACCGAGAGCCCCGACCCCCGCATCGCACACACAGCTGTGCACAGCCGTTCTCCCGCACCGACCGAGCCCGACCCCCGCACCGGCTAGTGTCCGACCGAGAGGAAATCGTCGGAACCCCGCATTCGTCGCACCGCTTGCCACCGTGGGCCCCCCAAGTTCTCCAGAGGTATTATGGGTCCCCTATTGGTCCCTAGGACTACTGTGGGCCCCACCTAGGTGCTTTCTCTTCGACGATTTACCGTTTACGACGTTGCAATACGTCGTATCCCGTCATCGCACGTGCAAGCTTTGGAATCTAGATTCGTTGCTCCGGTTGCTGCTCTGAACTTTCCAGCGAGGAATCTATTTTAGAATCATGACTTGGAGCGCGTTCTTTTATTCCAACCCCTGGCGTCGCTACCCAACGCCAGTGTAGCTTTCGCGTCGTGTTGAGGTAACGCTTTGCACCCCTAGGACCGCAACCCATTGCATGTTAATCAAGACTAAAATCGATGTTTTTAAAGTATTTTAAATGTTTTAGAATCCACTAATCAAGATTTATAAAACGGATGTATGCCGGTGGACTTGTGCACGTAGAATATTCTGACTTTGGACTCGTTGGACGGTGTTCTCAGACGTTGTACTTGCAGGCAAGTGAAACTTGCCAACTCTTGTGTAGGGCCATGTTTTTAGGTCACTTCCTTGTTTTTAGCGTAAAAAAGACTAGACAGTGAAATGATAGCCGTCTAGACGCAACTTTAGGATCTAGCTTGACAACAAAGCTAGATCCGTCACCCTGCCATGTCATGCATGCATTGATATCTGTCACGTTTAAATTCCTTAACTGTACGCACTTTTAACTGCCATGCATTGCATCCTACATGTCATTCAAGTTGATTATTGCATTCGTAGCACACGCTACAATACTTATACTTGTACTTCCTTGTCCGGCTAGGTGCACCCCTATGCCATCAAGATAAAACACTTCCTGGCTCGTGATCCAAAAGTGTGCATTCCCGTTCGGGGGTAAGGCACTGGCTCGATACACGTGGAGGGGTAGGGATAAGCGATCACTTGAGCTTAGGAGTTGGCCCGCACAGCCACTCTAGCCAAAAGGCGTCATCTCTATGCACGACGTGCTTACTTTACTTGTCTTGTACTAGTGAGCGTTTCTTGTAAAACTTGACATCCATGCCATGCTCGTACTTTACTTTACTTTGCTTGTTGCACTCATATTTTAACTGCCATGTCATTGCATTAATGCTAGAACTGTTAGGTTGCTTACCTTCACTTTCAGTTTCCTTGTACAAGTCTCTTGTAGACTTGCTGACATGTGCCCCTTGCTCTTTTGGGTGCCACATGTTAGACCCTGAGCCAAAGACCGTAGCTGAGGACGAGGTGTTTGCTGACGCTGAGCCAGAGCCTACTTTTGACGAGGAGTTGGTGGACACCGGAGACCAGTCTTAGAGACTGATTTGGAGTTGCTTTTGCTTTAGGTTGATGTTAGTTGTCGGTGCGTAGCACCATTACTTTGCTTTTGTACTTTGCACTTTTGTTGGCCATGCTGGGGCCTCTTTTAGACTCTTTTCCTTTAGCCTGTTGGCTTTTCTGTGATGTTGAAATTTATTATTATGGATATTCTGAGATTTTCCTTTTGTCTCATTTCCTTATTATTATCTTTTTTTTCGTTTCGCGTTGCAAGGACCTGCTATTTACAGTTGGTTGACGCTTATCGGACTTGCAGCTTTGTAGCTTCAAGTCTGAGCGGACCTTCTCACGCCTCGCCTCCACGTTTTTGGGAAGCGGTGCATGACAGGTTTTGTTGGTGGCCCATGCAGGTCCAGTCTTGTAATTGCGAATTAACGGAACAACGATAATAACGGAATGTCCATTAAATAAATTACAACATCTAAGTCATTAAGCTATTGAGTCTTCGTTTTCTATGTTGTAGATGGCTAGAAGACGACAGACCCGAGTTGGTGGTGGACCTACTTTGAAGACTTGCTATTTCTGTGGCAAGACCGGGCACGTCAAGGAGCAGTGCAGAAGATTTCTAGGCTGGTGTTTGATTTGTGGTGGTGCTACTCATTCAGCGAAGGATTGTCGACATGCAAATCAACTGCGGAAAGCATCGGAAGGAATTCTGCAGCAGCAAGCACCAGTAACTGGGCCAAGTCGGAAGGTGTGCTATCGTTGTAGCAAGATTGGTCATGAGAAGGAACAGTGCAGGCGAAAGCTGGGCCAGTGCCTGATTTGTGGAGATCCTACTCATGCTATGAAGGAGTGCCCGAAGTCTAAGCAGTCTTGGAAGGAACCAATCGCAGCACAGCCATTACAGCAGAGAGCACCGGTACCTACAAGTTGTGGACCAGCCCTCGTTCTGCAGAAGCAGGCTTTTCAGCAGGCCATGCAGCCGAGGAGGCAAGCTTATCTGATGACGGCAGTGGAGAGCGAGACCGTGGATGAGGTTATCGCAGGTAACCCTTAACCTAGTTGTTTCCTTCCTTAGTTAGTTTTGGCTTGTTAAATCATGTTTGGTTGCTTGCATATGATTGTTCGTTAGAATAGGGTTTGATTGTTGGATTGTTTGTTAGGTGTGATTTTGGTTTGCACATCTCCTGCACGAGTCCTCTTTGACTCTGGTGCATCGATGTGCATTATATCCCGGAGCTTCATGGAGAAGCTTTCCTTGACGACTTCCCCTCTTCCCAAGAGTTGGGATATCGTTACAGGGAATGGCGTGATCCCGGTGCATCGTGGTTACAATTCTTGCCTTTTGGTGATCTGTGGACATAAGCTTTACGTTGATTATATTGTCCACGACATCATCAACTATGATGCAGTGCTTGGGATGGACTAACTTGCGAGTTTCTACGCCCTGATCGACTACCGAAAGAAGAAGGATGGTTCGCATCGCATGTGTGCGGATTACCGGGAGCTGAATGTTGTGACTATCAAGAATAAATATCCCTTGCCTCGTATAGATGACATCTTTGATCAGCTTGGAGGATCGAGGGTGTTCTCTAAGTTGGATTTGAGGAGTGGTTACCATCAGCTTAAGGTGAAGAAGGAGGACATCCCGAAGACAGCGTTCAGGACGAAGTATGGTCACTACGAGTTCGTGGTTATGCCTTTCGGTGTAACCAATGCGCCCGCAGTTTTTATGAACCTGATGAATCTGATATTCTACGACTTTCTAGACAAGTTTGTCGTTATCTTTATTGACGACATCCTGATCTATTCAAAGTCGGAGGAAGAGCATGCGTCGCACTTGAGGACAGTGTTGGAGATTTTAAGGAAGCATCGTTTGTATGCTAAGTATTCCAAGTGCGAGTTTTGGCTGGATAGAGTTGCTTTTCTCGGGCATGTGGTGTCAGGTGATGGAATTTCGGTGGATCCCGAGAAGATTAAGGCTATCAGAGAGTGGCTTGTTCCGCAGTCAGCGTCTGAGATCCGGAGTTTCCCTGGGCTTGCAGGTTATTATCGACGTTTCATTAAGGACTTTTCTCGGATTGCTGAGCCGATGACCAGACTGACGCGGAAGGATGTACCATAAGTTTGGTCTGATGATTGCGAGAAGGCTTTTGGTGTACTGAAGGAGAGATTGACGACTGCCCCTGTACTTGCTGTGCCTGATCAGAGTGGAGGATTCGAGATCTTTTGCGATGCTTCTGGCAAAGGTCTTGGATGTGTGTTGCATCAGTATGGGCATGTGGTTGTGTATGCTTTTCGTCAGCTTAAGGCTCATGAGAAGAATCACCCGACACATGATTTGGAGTTGGCTGCAATCGCGTTTGCGCTGAAGATTTGGAGGCACTTCCTGCTGAGTGAGAAGGTGAAGATCTTCACTAATCACAAAAGCTTGAAGTATATCTTTACGCAAAGGGAGCTCAACATGCGACAGCGTCGATGGTTGGAGCTTATGGCAGACTATGAGATCGATTTGCAGTATCACCCTGGCAAGGTGAATGTGGTTCCGGATGCGCTGAGCAGACTTCCAGTGGTGATGATGTTGACTTCGCAGTGGAGACTGCAGCAGGATTTTTGCGAGACTGGTATCGAGATCATTCTTCCTGGAGAGACTTCTTCGTTGATGAGCATGCAGATAAAGTCGACGATCGTGGATAGGATCAAGGCTGGACAGGCTGGAGATGCTAAGCTGGTGAAGATTCGGGAGCAGGTGGAAGCCGGTCTGCGAACTGACTTTTTGATTTACGAGGATGGTTCGTTGAGATTTGGAGCCAGGTTGTGTGTGCCAGCTGGAGATATCAGAGAGGAATTATTGGTGGAGGCACATAGTTCGCCGTATTCTGTGCATCCTGGGGGCACCAAGATGTACAAGGATCTTCGCCTGAACTTTTGGTGGCATGGTATGAAGAGGAGTGTGGCTCGGAGTGTAGCCAAGTGTTTGGTTTGCTAGCAGGTAAAAGCGGAGCATCAGCGTACGGCAGGGTTGCTACAACCGCTCCCGATTCTGGAGTGGAAGTGGCAACACATCACTATGGATTTCGTGACTGGACTACCTCGGAGTCCGAAGCAGAATGACGTGATTTGGGTGATCGTAGACCGATTGACCAAATCCGCGCACTTTATTACCTTCCGGGTAGGACAGTCTACTGAGACGCTGGCGAGGAGATACATGGAGGAGATCGTACGACTTCACGGAGTCCCCGTGAGTATCGTGTCGGACAGAGACACGAGATTCACATCTCAGTTTTGGCAGAGTCTGCAGAAGAGTTTGGGTACGAGTCTGAGTTTCAACACGGCGTACCACCCGCAGACGGATGGCCAGTCCGAGAGGACGATTCAGATTTTGGAGGCCATGCTGAGAGCGTGCATGTTGGACTTCAAGGGATCTTGGGAGGATCATCTCCATCATGTTGAGTTTGCCTACAATAACAGCTACCAGGCGAGTATGGGAATGGCGCCCTTCGTCGCGCTATATGGAAAGAAATGTCGATCGCCACTGAGCTGGGATGACAAGGGAGATCAGGAGCTGTTAGGACCGGAGATGATTGTGGAGGCCGTGGATGTTGTGAGGAACATCCGAGAGAAGCTGAGGATTGCGCAGGACCGTTTCAAGCATTGGGCTGATGCTAAACGGAGACCTTTGGAGTTTCAGCCTGGAGATCATGTCTTTCTGAAGATCTCTCTGAACCGCGGAGTTATTCGATTTGGGAAGAAAGGCAAGCTGAGTCCGAGGTTCATTGGGCCGTTTGATATCCTGGAGAGAGTTGGAGCTGTGGCTTATCGCTTGGCGTTGCCACCGTCGCTGGAGGGAGTTCACGACGTATTTCACGTATCCCAGTTACGTCGATACGTTAGTGATCTATCCCATGCTGTGGATTTCTCAGAGATTACGGTTCGTCCAGATCTGTCTTATGATCAGCAGCCAGTTGAGATCCTGGATCGTCGACAAAAGCAGCTGAGGAATAAAACCGTCGACTTGGTTCGAGTGCAGTGGCGTCACGGTTCCCCTGGTGAGTCCACCTGGGAGCGTGAGGATGAGATGAGAGAGCGCTTCCCGCACCTTTTCCTGAGCAGTACTTGATGTTGATTTCGAGGACGGAATCATTTCTAAGGTGGGGAGGATGTAACGACCACTTTTCGTTGTACTTTGTTCGTGCACGTGCTTTTGACCGTGCACGTGTTCATTTTAGACTTTGTTTGTTTGTGAACACGTTAGTGTGATATGCCGTTGTGAACGTCTCTGAGAGTATTAATTGTGGTACTAATTTGGAACGACATTTCTCGGGTCGTTCTCCCACGATTTGATCTTATTCGAAGAGACGTTGGGATTTTCACTTTTGACGGGAGACGTTTCTATTTTTAGTTTCGTTGTCTGACGTCGAAATTGAGATCCGTCTTTTTAGTTAGCTTTCTTTCGTCACCACGATCACCCTGATATTTATTTTATAATTTTTGGAGCTCATTTGACCTACTTTATATTTTTAGCAACGTTTAAGATATTTTTAATAGATACGTTTTAAATTATTTTCGGCCAAATAAAATTTATTTAAGTTTAAAACATTTTAAACAATTTTTGAGCCAAATCTTAGCCCCTATCTTGGCCGCACCCAATCCCTATGTGATTAGAAAAGAAAGTTTTGAATTTTAAATTATTTTTAAACTCCTAATCCCATTAGGATTAGCCCTAGACGAAGTCAACCCCTCTACACTATATAAACAATCCCTAGGAAGACCTATTTTCGCAAACAAATAACCCTAGCCGCTTCCAAAACCCAAAAACCCACTTGCAACGTTTCGTCGCAACGTCGCACAGCCGTCGCACGAGTCCGACCGAGGAAACAGCCCCAAAATCCCCGCACCGACCGACAGCCGCCCCTCGCACCAAGCTCCGCACCGCTGCGCTGCATCGCCCACTCCGCATCACCATGTCCGACCGAGAGATCCTCTCGGTCAGACCGAGAGACCCCGCCCGCTCAGCGCTCGCTCCGCACCCCGTATCGCCCCGCTCCGTTCGCCCGCTCCGCATCGTGTCTGACCGAGGCGCCCGCCCGCATCGACCGAAGCACCGCTCCGTTGCAACGTTGCAACGCTCGTCCACCCGCACTGACTGAGAGGCAGCCCCGCACCGACCGAGAGCCCCGACCCCCGCATTGCACCCGCAGTTGTACACAGCCGTTCTCCCGCACCGACCGAGCCCGACCCCCGCACCGGCTAGTGTCTGACCGAGAGGCAATCATCGCAACCCCGCATCCGTCGCACCGCTTGCCAATGTGGGTCCCCCAAGTTCTCCAGAGGTATTGTGGGTCCCCTATTGGTCCCTAGGACTACTGTGGGCCCCACCTAGGTGCTTTCTCTTCGACGATTTTCTGTTTACGACGTTGCGATACGTCGTAACCCGTCGTCGCACGTGCAAGCTTTGGAATCTGGATTCGTTGCTCCGGTTGCTGCTCTGAACTTTCCAGCGAGGAATCTATTTTGGAATCAGGACTTGGAGCACGTTATTTTATTCCAACCCCTGGCATCGCTACCCGACGCCAGTGTAGCGTTCGCGTCGTGTTGAGGTAACGCTTTGCACCCCTAGGACCCCCAACCCATTGCATGTTAATCAAGACTAAAATCGATGTTTTTAAAGTATTTTAAATGTTTTAGAATCCACTAATCAAGATTAATAAAACGGATGTAGGCCGGTGGACTTGTGCACATAGAATATTGTGACTTTGGATTCGTTGGACGGTGTTCTCAGACGTTGTACTTGCAGGCAAGTGAAACTTGCCAACTCTTGTGTAGGGCCATGTTTTTAGGCCACTTCCTTGTTTTTAGCGTAAAAGAGACTAGACAGTGAAATGATATCCGTCTAGACTTAACTTTAGGATCTAGCTTGACAACGAAGCTAGATCCATCACCATGCCATGTCATGCATGCATTGATATCTTTCACGTTTAAATTCCTTAACTGTACGCACTTTTAACTGCCATGCATTGCATCCTACATGCCATTCAAGTTGATTGTTGCATTCATAGCACACGCTACAATACTTGAACTTGTACTTCCTTGTCCGGCTAGGTGCACCCTTATGCCATCAAGATAAAACACTTCCTGGCTCGTGATCTAGAAGCGAGCATTCCCGTTCGGGGGTAAGGCCCTGGCTCGATACACGTGGAGGGGTAGGGATAAGCGATCACTTGAGCTTAGGAGTTGGCCCGCGCAGCCACTCTAGCCAAAAGGCGTAATCTCTGTGTACGACGTGCTTACTTTACTTGTCTTGTACTAGTGAGTGTTTCTTGTAAAACTTGACATCCATGCCATCCTCATACTTTACTTTACTTTGCTTGTTGCACTCATATTTTAACTGCCATGTCATTGCATTCATGCTAGAACTGTTAGGTTGCTTACCTTCACTTTCAGTTTCCTTGCACAAGTCTCCTGTAGACTTGCTGACATGTGCCCCTTGCTCTTTTGGGTGTCACATGTTAGACCCTGAGCCAGAGACCGTAGCTGAGGACGAGGTGTTTGCTGACGCTGAGCCAGAGCCTACTTTTGACGAGGAGTTGGTAGACACCGGAGACCAGTCTTAGAGACTGATTTGGAGTTGCTTTTGCTTTAGGTTGATGTTAGTTGTCGGTGCGTAGCACCATTACTTTGCTTTTGTACTTTGCACTTTTGTTGGCCATGATGGGCCTCTTTTAGACTCTTTTCCTTTAGCCTGGTGGCTTTTCTGTGATGTTGAAATTTATTATTATGGATATTCTGAGATTTCCCTTTTGTCTCATTTCCTTATTATTATCTTTGTTTCGTTTCGCGTTGCAAGGACCTGCTATTTACAGTTGATTGACGCTTATCGAACTTGCAGCTTTGTAGCTTCAAGTCTGAGCGGGCCTTCTCACGCTTCACCTCCACGTTTTTGGGAAGCGGGGCGTGACACATTCTCATTCACAATCAAAGTGCATTTACTTATAAAGGCCTTCTTATTGTCCTCTTCAGTTATTATATTTCTTTTAAGTTCATTATTTAGCATGCAAATATTTTCATTAAGCAATTCTATTTCATCGTCTAGCTTACTCACATTTTGCTTATACATGCTAATATTATTCAACAAAGTAGAACAAGAAAGGCATTCAGATTTTTCATGCAAACTAGAATTCTATTTTTCCAACAAAGCAATGGTAGAATCACATGCAACAATTTTTCCCTTTAGTACCTTAATTTCTAATGCCATGTTGTAAGTGTCTTGTTGCATTTCATCGTTGGAATTTTTATACTCTTCTAATGTGGATTCTAGGTCTACAATTTCATCTTGCATGGCTTTACAAATAATTAAAAGTTCAGCTTTACTACCAGATTTTACCTCATCGTCTTTTGCCATCAAGGAGAGGGAAGAGTGTGCTTCATGCTCCTCATTCTCATCTTCGATGTCCATGTCCCATGTTCGCACCACAGCTTATCATTTCTTCTCCGCAACATTAGCTATTTCTTATGGGCACTCCTTTATAATGTGTCCCTTCTTTTTTACATTTAAAACATTTAACCTTATTAATAACATTATGTTTAGATGAACTTCTAGAAGGATTATATTGGTTAGAACGATTAAGGCTTTGTTGCATGTCAGCTCTTCCTTGAGGAGTCTTGATGTATCTTCTGAAGCCTCTGACCATCAATGTTATCTCCTCCTCATCGTCATCACCTTCGCTAGCTTGAAGAGCTAGTGGTTTTGGAGCTTTTTCTTTCGCCTCTGGTTTCTCTCTAGTCTCTATATTCTGTAGCTCAAGCTCATGGAACATTAAGTTACCTATCAAGTCCTCCACTCTCATCTGTGATAGATCTTTTGCTTCTTGAATGGCAGTGTCTGTAGGCCTGAACGAGCTTGGCAACGCCCTTAAGATTTTCCTCACTTGCTCGAGGCTAGAGTATGGCTTATACCAAGGGAGCTAGACTTGTAAATGATGTCTGTGAACCTTACAAACATCTCTGATATGGATTCTGATGGAAGCAAGCGAAAGCTCTCATACTCTGTGCTCAGCAAGGCAAGTCTAGACTCCTTCACCTTTGACGTTCCCTTGTGCGTCACCTCCAGCGTGTGCCATATTTCCTGCGCAGTTTGACAATGTGAGATAAGATTAAATTCAGATTTATCAAGAGAGCACATAAGCACATTCATAACTTTACCATTTAAAGAATATAATCTCCAATCAGCATCATCTCATTTATCTTCAAATTTAAGCATTTCAATATTTTCAACTTTAATAACATGTGGCTTATATCATTTTTCAACTATGTGCCAAACTTTTTAATCAACAGATATTAAGTAGATTCTCATCCTAGATTTCCAATAAGCATAATCTACTCCATTAAATTTAGGGGGTCGTGATATGGACTGACCTTCAGCAAAAGCACAATCAACAGAGTTATTCATGGTCAATCTAGCCGAGATCCTCTAACCGGCTCCGATACCACTTGTTGGATCTGGATCTAAGCTTAGCGAGGGGGGTGAATAGGCTATTAAAAATTATCATGCAACCCACGAGCAATCACACGCAGTTATAGCAGATTCAAAGTAAATAAAAAGCAATCACAGATAAACAGCATATTTACCCTGGTTCGGTCGTCACCACGACCTACGTCCAGCCCCCAAAGCAGATACTAGATTAATAATGTAATAGGTACAACCTTAATAGCTAGAGAACCAACGTATCTACACTCACCAGGCTCTCAGTACTCCACTCACCGTGTTCAATAAAATTAATCCTAGTAGTATAAGCTTTCTATTGGCTAGTCCCAACAAGCCAAGTCCCTCTTGTCTAGCACCCACTAGACAAGACCCCAAAACATGTATCACTGGTAAAGTTTCCCCTACAAAGATCTATACTACTACACAAATATAATAATAAAGAGTTTAGAGAGTCTCAGTTTGTGTAGCGACAGTCGTCTCTATTAATCAGCTCAGGTCAGATCGTATATGACAGTATGTAGTCACCAACGTCACGTCCTCGCCTTTGGAACTTGCGGCCTAGGTGCTCTTGCCTCCTTGATGTGTTGCAGCCATGGATGGATACCCCCTTGAAGTGTTGCGCAATATGTTGAGCTCCCCTTTGATGTGTTTTGCAATTTGTTGAAGTCCTTTCCAATGAAATTTGCGATAAGGTGAAGTACTCTTGGATGCAGAAACTTGCGGCCTTCAATAACAACCCCTCAAGGATATTGCGGCCTTGGTGAAGCTATGGAGTTGTCTTGCAATGGAGAAGAAGGAGATGGAGCTCTTGGCAATGACCATTGGCAATGGGAGAGGAGGATGAAATTTTGGCCTTGGTTCATACAACTTGCGCAATGTGTAATGGAGCTATGGAGTTATGCAGTGTGGAGGATACTTGGCAATGAGGCTTTCGCAAGGTGTTTGAACAATGGAGCTTTTGGCCTTGGAGATGGGATATGCACGGAGGAAGGAGATGAAGTTTTTGGCTATTGAAGACTTATGCAACCTAGGAGAGAGTTGACATGAAACTTGCGACCTTGCTCTTTCCCTCTTGTGTTGGCCTAAATTTTTCCCCCTTTGTTTTGGTTTCTATCTCTCAAATTATCTCTCTTTGGAAGATGGGTTTATATAGGAGAGGATGGGATATAATAAAATCAATTAAAATCCCATAATTGGTGGAGATTGGAAGGAATCCTAATTTGATTAGGATTTGAATGAATCGCTTTTGGATATGGACCTTGAATATGGATGGCTATGGAATTGAATTTGAGTAGCGATAGGATTTGAATTGGATCTCATTTAGTCAACTTTTCTCTGCATGATATTCTCCATATGATTGAACCAGAAAACGCACAAAGGAAGTGCGCCTTCCACTCCCAAGTGTAGTAACGTCAATGCAATATAAATTTATAACCGGTGAGTACCGGGTCAGATCACATGGACAAGTCGTTCTACACTTGCAAAATCTATCGATTAAGAAAGGTAATAGCGTGAGACATTCACCTCGCTACGTGAATGGAAGTGGAAAAACATGTGGCGAATCTATATTCCTAATCTAAGTAAGTAGGGTTAGAGAGCCAACTGGGGAGTTAGGATGGCTAGGAGAGGAGCATGGGTGTAGGTTCACTAATGTTGGTGTTAATCAAGCTCAAATAAACCACATATAACTCAATTGGGCCTCCAGCTATGGCAAGCTCAATCGGTAAATTTAGCATTCATGAACACAATAATTTGCAATAAGGATGGATGCATCATCATCGCACTAATCAAAATAGGATCATGGACTTTTCTCAAACCACATCGAAGCTAAAATCAAAGTGTGCCCTCTTGGGTCTTAACCAATAAAGTTAACCCTAATGATACATCCAACATTAACATAAAAGTAGGCAAGAGTTAAGTAAACTAAAATTAACATCCAACATTCATGAATCACAACCCAAGCAATTTAACACAACTCAATCATGCTAAACAAGATGAGAATTTCATTCAAAATCATCCCAAGTTCAATACAAAAGAGAAATGCAAATATACACAAAAAGAGAGGAAAGATATCACCAATCTCTCAAACAATGAGGCTTTCCTCTCACTTAAGAATCTCCTCCAAGCTTTCCATCTTTCCCATGGCCTCCAAGCCCTAGAAATTTTAGTTGAGACTTGGGAAGAAGAATGGGGCTGAAAACAGCCCCAAATTCGCATAAAACCCCATTCACAGCTTAACGGGTCTGGAATTAGGCATTGCGGGT
The DNA here is from genome assembly GCA_030789695.1 of Scilla litardierei. Lineage (NCBI taxonomy): Eukaryota > Viridiplantae > Streptophyta > Magnoliopsida > Asparagales > Asparagaceae > Scilla > Scilla litardierei. Next base: position 325,658,757 of record CM061142.1, read on the forward strand.
CGAAACTATACCCCAGAACCCACAAAAACCAAGTCCCAATCACTTAACATGCATTGCGGGTCGGATCGGGTCGGATCCGACCAGCAGCAGTGCCCAAAACTACAACTAAAGCCCAAATCTGCAGAAATTTTCAGCACCGTCACCCTGTCTTGCGAAAATTCTAGAAAAATCATACGACCTCGGAATGACTTATTCCAAGCGGCAATGGAATCGTAACAAAGTGTACTACGAAAGAAAAATATCACTAGGCCGAAATATACACTGGAATGATAGCAGAATTCTGCACAATAGGGGAATAGCAGATTTTCCAGCCCAGAAATTTTCAGCACAGTCACCCTGTCTTCCACAAAATGCAGTAAACTGCTCCGACCTCCAAAAATTCTGGAAAAATATGCGTTGGAATTGGGACCTCACAAAATTCAACTGAAAAATAATAGTAGACCAAGATGAGGATGGAAATAAGCTATAAAAATTATGTTTTATGCATATAAAAAGTATAAGATCCAATATTAAGTGATATCATCAAAATGCATGTATCAGAGCAAAAATGAACACAAATTATGCACAAAATGCCATCTAATGAGGGATAAAATATGCAATTTATACCCCGAATCACACCTCTCTACTAAATTTTTGCTAGTCCCTAGCAAAACAAGCGATAAATTCGGATTCTCAATCAAAGCACACATCAAATTCCACAATTTTCATGGCACATGGAAAATTTTCAACAAAAACTCAATTACAATATACCAACTCATAAAAGAGAGCAAATCCAAGAGCAATACTTCAATATGACTCGAACCAACAAAGCACAAGCAAAGTTTGCATTCATTGAGATTAAAACATAAGCATGTCATAGTATCACAACCTTCAATAACTTGGCCAAAAACAACACTTAGCATTCTTAATTCATGGAAGTTTGATATGTGGATCATATTTATTCATGTTTTTTTAATATGAAACTTAGGATGACCCATGTAACGAGGGTTCGGTCAATGACTCCCAAATCAGAAGATTTTGGGACATTTGGCCAAAAAGGACCTCGCGGACCTAATAACTTGAATCACCTAAGATTCACTTATTTTTTTCTCATGCACTCCCCTAAATCATATCTTTCGACGTGAATCCCTAATGTTTCGTGAGGACCTGGCTACTTGACAAAACTAGAAGAACGATGCACTTATTCTTTTTTTCCTTCCTTTCTTTCTTTCTTTCTTTCTTTGCTTTCTTTTTTTGATCTAACACACCAATCAACCACTCCTCAAGTATAAACCAAGCATATATCCAAGGCCAAATCCCATCAAATTCAAAACCAATCTACACTAATGACTCAATCCAACTCGTACATCACAAAGTTTGCTCAAAACTAATCCAACCCACTTCGAAGACAAAATTCATCGAATTATGCACTATTTTTATGAATAGCATATTAAAATTGATCCCATGAAGAAAAAGAAATAAAATGCATGCCAATCACAATTTAGGAGTTTGAACATAAGATTTGAATCCAAATGAATGCATGATTATGAAGCATATAAGGGATTTAAGCATAAAGCTAACGTCGTAGGGACGAGGAGGAAAAATATGATATGCACTAAAGAGCAATGGGTGATAGCAAAATGGAGGTATCTCACAAATAAAAAATTTAAGCTAAAATCAAAATCCTAACAATCCTAAAGATTCTAACACTCCCCCCCCCCCCAACTTAAAATAAACATTGTCCTCAATGTTGGGAGGGTATTAGATCTCACAAAAGCTCCTAGAACAAAAGCATATATAAAAAAGGAAAAACATGCTAATTCATCAATAAAACTAAAGCACTAATTTTATTTATTTACACTAATGGATAGAAAGCACCATGATCGAAGGGCGGATCTCGGATGTATAACGGTGGAGGTAGCTGATCGATCATATCCTTATGCTCCTCTGCGAGCGTCGCCATGTCCAATGCCCTTCCTCCATTGCGAGCATTAGTGGCAAGCGACACAACCCCGAGCATATCCTTATGATGGGTTCCTGCCAAATGGGGGAGATAGGTCGTGTCAAAAATAATTGGGCGAGAGTGCCCGTCCAAGTAAAAAGCTTGCCAAAATGGGTCGTCGAAACGAATACATGAATTCACGATCAAATGACGACAATCCGAATCATTATGTATGGAATTAAAAAATTTGATTCAGAGGTGGAGGGAAAAGAAAGATGGGAACTTCCCTACGGTATAATGCTAGGCTCGGGATGATGCATGACCTCAAGAGGAGGTGGAAATGGCTGCAGAGAGAAAACTGGAGTAGGAGGGAGCTCGGGCTTAATATATACCATGTCGCAATCCCCGTCGTAATCCTCTTCCTCGACGTCAAAATCAACATCAACAATCTCTGCAGCACTCCCCACAATTGGTAACTGCTCCTAACAAATCTCCTCGATGACTAGCAAGTGCGCATCCTGAGGCAAGGGAAGTGACATCTGAGACAGGACTGGAGGTAGACTTGTCTCGGGCAAATCCAAGCATGCATCATCCTCGTCATCCCAGAAATAGTTCATTGCAGTCGTCCTCCCTAAGTACTCAACCGCCTCGACCTGCGAAGCTAACTCTGAAGTGGATTGTGGCTCAGGCTCCAAGGTGTCCTCAATCTGCTCTTGGCCATCATGCACATCCGCTTCATCCTCAACCTCAAAGTGAAAATGCATCATGTCACTGTCGTGGTTGACACGCACTCCATCATCCATCTCCTCCAGCTCATCTAAACGTATATGCTCAAATTCCTCTACTTGGCCCCAATGCACCCTCTTCACAGGTTTATCTTGGTATTCCATAGGGTCACATTGAAATGAGCCCTCAGCTGGACCTGAACCTGTTGGACTACGTCCTCATACTCTGCAAGGTACCTCAGGTAACACATGAATCCTCGGTCGAATAATCAAAGAATTCCCCACCGCAACTCATCTGCATAAAATCCCGCCCAGAAGGTAGTAATCCTGTTTAGAAGATCTGCCGGAGATGATCCTCATGAAAGCTCTAGTGTAGGCACACAAGCACCAAATCATTGAACCTCCACCAAGCCTGATAGTATGCCTCCCATTCAGCTTGGATAAAGCTCGCTATATGCTGCGCTATGGCCTACCGCCCATGTACCTGCTCCAAGAAAATAGGCAAAAACACTAGGAGAAATTCAGCCTGAAATGTCAACCAATTAAAATGTGAGTCAAGAGACAATGAATCAAACCAAAGTCTAGCATCATCTTGTAAAGAAGAGGGAAAAAATCTAAAGTATATGAAATATCACAAATGTTCCCACCATGACAATAATACATCACCTTCAAACTTTTTCATATGTAAATGAGGGTTCTCCCACTCCGAACCCTGAAAGTAAGGTGGGAGTGGAATATCCTTCAAATCAAAGTCGGAAAAATTTGAAGATGATGCCATTTTGTTAAAAAAATTCACGAAAATGAAAATAAACAAACAAAAGACTCAATAAGTGGAAAATAAATAAAATGGAAAGACACAACACTAAAAGGTAAAAGTATCACACTAAAACTTTCAAAATCAATCAAAAAATGCAAATAGTAGAAACCATTGTCCCTAGCAACAGTGCCAATTGATTAAACTGCAAAACACACAATGGAAGTGTGCCTTCCACTCCCAAGTGTAGAAGCGTCAATGCAATATATATTTATAACCGGTGAGTACCGGGTCGGATCACAGGGACAAGTCGTTCTACACTTGCAAAATCTATTGATTAAGAAAGGTAATAGCGTGAGACAATCACCTCGCTACGTGAATGGAAGTGGAAAAAACGTGTGGTGAATCTATATTCCTAATCTAAGTAAGTAGGGTTAGAGAGCCAACTGGGGAGTTAGGATGGCTAGGAGAGGAGCATGAGTTGTAGGTTCACTAATGTTGTGTTAATCAAGCTTAAATAACCCACATATAACTCAATTGGGCCTCCGGTTATGGAAAGCTCAATCGGTAAATTTAACATTCATGAACACAATAATTTGCAATAAAGATGGATACATCATCATGGCACTAATCGAAATAGGATCATGGACTTTTCTCAAACCACATCAAAGCTAAAATCAAAGTGTGCCCTCTTGGGTCTTAACCAATAAAATTAGCCCTAATGATACATCCAACATTAACATGAAAGTAGGCAAGAGTTAAGTAAAATAAAATTAACATCCAACATTCATGAATCGCAACCCAAGAAATTTAACACAACTCAATCATGCTAAACGAGATGAGAATTTCATTCAAAATCATCCCAAGTTCAATACAAAAGAGAAATACAAATATACACAAAAAGATAGGAAAGATATCACCAATCTCTCAAACAATGAGGCTTTCCTCTCACTTGAGCATCTCCTCCAAGCTTTCCATCTTCCATATGACCTCCAAGCCCTAGAAATTTCAGTTGGAAAGAAGAATGGGGCTGAAAATAGCCCAAAATTCGTATAAAACCCCATTCACAGCATAACGGGTCTGGAATTAGGCATTGCGGGTCGAAATTGTACCCCAGAACCCGCAAAAACCAAGCCCCAATCACTTAACATGCATTGCGGATCGGATCGCATTCGGGCCCATAACCGCAACTAAAGCCCAAATCTGCAGAAATTTTCAGCACCGTCACCCTGTCTTGCAAAAATTCTAGAAAAATCATCCGACCTCGGAATGACTTATTCCAAGCGGCAAGGGAACCATAACAAAGTGTACTACGACAGAAAAATATCACTAGGCTGGAATATACACTGGAATGATAGCAGAATTCTGCACAATAGGGAAATAGCAGATTTTCCCGCCCAGAAATTTTCAGCACCGTCACACTGTCTTCCTAAAATGCAGTAAATTGCTCCGATCTCCAAAAATTCTGGAAAAATATGCGTTGGAATTGGGACCTCACGAAATTCAACTGAAAAATAATAGGAGACCAAGATGAGGATGCAAATAAGCTATAAAAATTATGTTTTATGCATATAAAAACGATGAGATCCAATATTACGTGATATCATAAAAATGCCTGTATCGGAGCAAAAATGAACACAAATTATGCAAAAAATGCCATCTAATGAGGGGTAAAATATGCAATTTATACATCGAATCACCATATCTCTACATCTTTGACTTAGTCTTCAATTTGCATGGCATTAGTATTTGAATGTTGCACCAATTGATTTGAATCAATTCAAATATGGAATTGAATTGATTTCCTCCTTATCTTTCCATCTTTGACTTAGTCCAATTTTTGTAGCCATTATCTACATCTTTGACTTAATCCACTTGGCTCATGCATGGCACATTCTCCATCACTTTTGGCTAGTCTCTCTCTTTGAGTATTCGCGAGAGTGCCATTCTTGAAAAACACTTAGCACACACATTAAATCGTTCACACATGTTTGTTATCATCAAACATGAAGTCATCGATCGTTGTATCTAAATATACGTTGTATCCAACAACCGCTAGTCACCTGCTTCATCTGTGCCATGTGTCCATGTGGATGTGTGTTGCTCCATTGCCCAGCATTGGCATGGGCTGATCACTGGGCTCGTGGGTGGCTTCATATCGCTAGGTTTCCTTTGTGTGTGATACACCACACGACCGTGTCATGCTGTTGTTGCCTCTTAACTCCTTCATTGATTTTGAACCCTTCACTTCCTCGATCACTTTCTAAGCTTCCATCCTCACTCTAGAGTCCCGTATCTCATTGCTTTCACCTAAAATACACAAAGAAAACCCAAGAGTACAAAGAAACCAAAAGGTGAAAGAAACAACGTGGAATGCAAGATTATATGGAATGAATGCTTGGACAAACTACATGAAAAATATATTAAATAAACACCTATCAAAATCCTCCAAGCTAAACTCTTCCTTGCCCTCAAGGAAGACAAAGAGAGAGTAGAGAATGGATATATGCTTGCATGTCAATGAATGGGTGACATGATATCGAGATTCCATAAGACCAAGCATCATATACATGGATGAGAGAAAATTTCAGATTTTGAGAATTATAAACATATTAATTCCTCTTTATCAACCATGACATAGCATAGAGCAATGTTTCTAACAAAAATCCACGCACAATATACATAATCATGCTCATGCTCAAATCCTAAGATATTTCCTCTATCCCGCACTAAGTTATTAGAATGGGAATCGAAATTATGCAATGATCAAGAGAAGAATTAATATTATATAATGGCATACGAATATATCAAGGAAGTGGCTCTCACAACACGCTAGTGTTCCTTGATTCGTGAGGTTGCTAGCTTCACTCATGTTTTTAATCATCATTTTTTTTCTTTTTTGACATCCTAGTTGGTTCGTGTAAGGAGCGTTGGGTCAATAACTCCCAGATAGACAACCTTAGGGCATTGGGCCAAGAAGGACCCCAGGACCTCCTAGCTCAAACCAACTATGAATCCTTATTTATATGTACTCCTCCAAGCTAAACCTTTCGGCGTGAATCTCCAATACTTCCTGAGGCACGAGTACCCGTCTACTTAATATAGCTGGAAGAACAATGCATATCTATTTTAATATTTTTTTCTTATACTTTTTTTCCTTTTTTTCAAACATGAATAAGCTAGGCAATCACTCTTCAGTACTGAATAGGCATGTCGTTATCCAAACCCTATAAGATTACTAACCATCATGCTCAACTAAAACTTCTATGATGCATGCATAAGATGGGTTCCCATGAAAACATAACATAGTCTGTTCGAGTACTTCAATCCTAGAGATTATGAACATAAGCATAAAAAGCATATTATATGAGATCTAACACTAAAAACATACCCTAGGCATACATCATGATCGGTAGCCATAAGGACTGGACTAGGAGGTGGAGATTCTTGTCCCCTACTCACCTGCATGGAGTGTGTAACGACCCACTCCCAGGGCCCATTACTGTTCGGTACATGCGCAAGTCCTGCTAGGCACCAATGAAGTCAATACAGGCTCCGTTGCAGAAATATGCCAAATACTCATACATGAAAATGAAACACAACCTCATTACAAACCAACAGCATACAGAAAAGGAAATACAACCGGAATACAAATACACACCAAGCCACACTCTGAAACAGAATAACATAACACACTCACATTCACTCTCAGTAACCAGCGTCCTCCTGGTCAAACTCAACTGCAAGCTCAGAGTCTGCCAACTCAGGTGTCACCTCGTCAACTTGTGAAGTATCTGGCAGGTCCACCACAAAGAGAAGGGTCACCAGGATCAGACGTAACTCAAAGTCTCTCTAGCATGGAAATTAAAACAATATGCAAGCATAGCAATCTAAAGAGACGAGAAGTAAAAGTGCATACAATAATGGTATGGAAGTAGAGTAGAAACATAGCTTTGCAGATTTACGACTTTCACAATTTATCAGCAATTTAAATGAAACATTATTAAAGATGACAAGGTTACGAGAGTATAACTGTACCGAACCTAGATCGTGACTTATAATACGGAGTACAGTAAGCAACCAAGAGTCCATCTCATACCACAGGTGCATATACCCGGGTTAAACCAAAACTGTGCCAATCATGCAATACTGTTCAAGAATCTGTGGTCTATGAATTTGTCACCGACCAACTTTGAATGGGTTGCTAGAACCCGGTCGGGACAACAACAACAAAGCCTGAACCGGTCGCTCCCGCACTCTCTCTATTATAAGTTACCCAAAACCCCAAGTGTTTGTGATGTCATCCTATTCATAGTTTAGGAGTGATTTCTGGATTATCACATTTCACAGTCAAATACGACAAGTAGTCCGATCGAGTCATTTACGATACTATGCAATTTATCAAACTCATCTAACTGTTCAAATGAAACACTTTGCTACTAGTATGAAACTTAGTTTAGTATGCATCTGTATAGTTTTTAAAACACGTAGTTAGGATACGATTAGTTACTGATATGCCGTGTCGTGAAAGGCACGGTTCGATCAGCGGTAGCGATACATGGGTTCACATGTGTTACAAGGCAAGTTAGCTACACAACTTAAAATAAAAACATATAACTAAACTTATACTGAAAATAATTTATAATAATTTTAATTTAACACTATCTCTTTATCTCATTATAAACTAATAACAACTTAGTATAAAACTAATTATAAAGCAATATATATATATATATATTTATAAGAAACATATAAGTTAAAACTTAAAACTTAAATTATTTTTATAAGAAACACATAAGTTATTTTTATAAGAAACACATAATTAAAACTTAAAACTTAATAATATATATTTTTATAACTTATATTAACTTATAACTCAAACTAACTAAAAACTATTAATATAATATGTTAACTCTTAAATAACCCTCACCTCTCTTTCTCAGTCTGTCTCTTCCTTCCTCTTCTTTCTTTTATTTATTCCTTTTCTTTTTGGTTGCAGAAGAGAGGAGATGAAGGGGGCATGGCCAAAGGGAGATCGGGGCAGGGCGTCTAGGGGGCGCACAGGGCGGCAGAGCTGGCGATGCAGGCTGCTAGGGGGCACGCTGGACGATGGCCAGGCGGGGCACGTGCGGGAGGCGCAGGCGTACGGAGGCGCGCGTGATGGAGCTACGGTTGCGGGCTGGGCACAAGCGGCGGAGCTAGGGCAGCGGCGCGCTGCTAGGGGACGTGCGGGACAGAGTTGGCGGTTGCAGGCTGAGCACGTGCGGCGGAGCTAGGGTAGTTGCAGCCATGAAGACGGGGGAGGGGGAAGGACGGGAGAGGGGGAGGATGGATTTGATGATAATGTTGATGTTTATTATTGAAAGATGTGGATGATTTTAGATCTGATTTCACTGTTTCCCACTTCAATTTCTAATTTTTGTGTTTGATTTGGGTGATTGATTTATGAAGGGAGGAGGATGAAGAACTAGAGAGGGGATGGGGATCGTGATGCTAAAGGAGGAGGGAGGGGCTCAGTCTGCATGTAAGATGGAGATGGTCTCTAAATAGAGTGATATGTAATAAGTTTGAGATCCGAAATCTTCGGATCTCTTCTACCAAAGGGAGGTGTTGACGAGTGTGGGGTTGGTTTAATTAAGTTGGGGTTGGAGTAAATAATTAGGGTTAATGATAATTATTTACGATATGGTGAAAAAATCCAAAAATAGGGGTGCACTCACGTCGACCTATAGAAGAAAAGAACATACGGATGAAAAACACTCGAACGACAAAAGTAAAAATACAGGCACGCACGCAATCAAACATGCTTAAAATACAGGCCGTTACATCCCACCTTCCTTATAATAATTCTGTCCTCGGAATTCTCTACTGGGCAGGGAAAAGGTAGGGGCAACGTCCTCGCATCTCGTCCTCTCGCTCCCAGTAGATTCTACTGGCGAGTCGCGACACCACATCACCCTGACTAGATCAATAGTCCTGTTCCTGAAGACTTTCTGGTGTCGATCTAGGATCTCCACTGATTGTTGCTCGTATGTCAAGTCCGGACGAACAGTGATCTCTGAGTAGTCCACGACATGACTAGGGTTGCTCACAGAGCGATGCAACTGTGAGATGTGGAACACATTGTGCACTCCCTCCAAGGCAGGGGCAGTGCAAGCTTGTAGGCCACCTCTTCTACTCTCTCTAGGATATCGAAAGGACCAATGATCGAGGACTAAGCTTTCCTCTCCGACTAAATGAATCAATCCTCGGTTGGGAAATATCTTCAGAAAAACATGATCATCGGGCTGAAACTCCAGGTGTCGATGTTTCGCATTTGCCCAATTCTTGTACATGTCCTGAGCCAGTTGTATCTTCTCTTTGATGGTCCGAACCACATCCACGGCTTCTATGATTAGCTCAGGACCAAACAACTCTCGATCTCCTACATCATCCTAGCTCAAGGGGGATTGACGCTTCCTCCGATACAGTGCCGCAAAAGGTGCCATGCCAATGCTAGACTGGTAGCTATTGTTGTATGCAAACTCCATCAAATGAAGATGGTCTTCCCATGATCCTTTGAAGTCCAGCATACATGCCTGTAGCATGTCTTCAAGTATCTGTATAGAATGCTCTATCTGTGGATGGTAAGATGTACTAAAGCTCAAGTGAGTTCCCAAGCTCTCCTGGAGGCTCCTCCAGAAACGAGATGTGAACCAGGTGTCTCTGTCCGAGATAATGCTGATAGGAACTCCATGCAGCTTCACAATCCAATCCATGTACTTCTTGGCCAACACTTCTGTAGACTGGCCTAATCTAAAGGAATGAAGTGAGCTGTCTTGGTCAATCGATCTACAATCACCCAAACAGCATCATTCTACTTCGTACTCTTGGGTAATCCAGTCATGAAGTCCATCGTGATGTGCTGCCACTTCCACTCTGAAATGGGCAATGGATGTAATAAGCCAGCAGTCCTCTGATGTTCAGCCTTCACATATTGGCACACAATACACTTTGCCACGCTCCGTGCGACGCTTCTCTTCATGTCATGCCACCAGTAATGCTTTCACAGATCCTGATACATCTTGGTACCTCCAAGATGAATAGAGTATGGAAAACTGTGAGCTTCCTCCAACAGCTCCTCTCTAATGTCACCAGACGGTACACAGATCCTGTCCTCAAACCTCAAGGATCCATCTGCATGAATCTTAAACTTTGGCCTCTAGCCTGTTATTATCATGTCTCTAATCTTTCGCAGCTTCTCATCGTCCATCTGAGCAGTCTTGGTCCTCTCTACCAATGTCAACTAGATGTGCATGCCCATCAAAGATGCAGTCGCCCCTGGTAGAATCACTTTTATACACATGTCCCGGATCTCCTGCTACAACCTCCACTAAGTTGTAAGGGACATCACCACTGGTAGACGACTCAATGCATCAGGTATGACATTGACTTTTCCAGGATGGTACTGTAGGTCAATGTCATAATCCGCCATGAGCTCGACCCATCGTCTCTGACGCATGTTGAGCTCCTTCTGAGTGAAGAGAAACTTCAGACTCTTATGATCCGAGAACACCTTCACATGATCTCCTAAAAAGAAGTGCATCTAAATCTTCAATACAAAAATTACTGCCGCCAACTCAAGATTATGAGTGGGGTAGTTCTTCTCATGGATCTTCAACTGCCTGGATGCATATGATATGACTCGACCGTGCTGATGTAGCATGCATCCAAGTCCTTTGCCAGATGCATCATAGAAGATTCGAATCCTCTTGATCGGTCTGGAATGATCAAAATGGATGTTGTCGTCAACCTCTTCTTCAGTTCCTGTAAAGCATCCTCACATGCTTTCGACCAAAAACAGCACATCCTTTCTCGTCAATCACACCATGGCTCCTGTGATCTTCAAAATGTCTTTGATGAACCTCCGGTAGTAGCCAGCGAGTCCTAAGAAACTTTGAATCTCGGTCACCGTTCAGAGGACTGGCCAGTTTTGAACAACGGTTACTTTTTCAGGATCAACAGCAATCCCTTCTCCTAACACCACGTGGCCTAGGAACGCCACCTCGTTCAGACAAAACTCGCACTTACTAAGTTTGGCATAAAGCTGGCGTCTTCTCAGGGTCTCGAGAACCTTCCTGAGATGTTCTGCATGCTTCACTATATTCTTCGAGTAGATGAGACTGTTGTCGATGTAGACTACTACGAACTTGTCCAAGTATTCATACAATACTTGGTTCATGAGACTCATAAATACCGAGGGTGCATTGGTCACACCAAACGGCATTACTAAGTACTCATAATGTCTGTATATAGTTCTGAATGCAGTCGTGGGAACATCTTCGTCATTCACCTTCTCTTGACAGTACCATGTCCTCATATCCAGCTTCGAATAAACGATTGACCCCTCGAGCTGATGGAAAAGATCGTCGATGCACGGTAGGGGGCACTTGTTCTTCACGGTGACTTTGTTCAGCTTGCGGTAGTCAACACACACGTAGGGATCCGTCTTTCTTCTTCACCAGCAATGTAGGAGATCCCTCGTGAGATACACTGGGTCGTATCCATCCCTTCTTCAGTAGTTCATCTAGTTAGGCCTGCAATTCTTCTAGCTCACACGGTGCTAAACAATATGGTCCCTTGGACATCAGTTGGGCTACTGGCATTAGTTCGATGGAAAATTTGAGGGTGCATCCGAAGGAAAACCTGTAAGGTCGTCTGGAAATACATCCATGAACTCTCGAACCACCTATGGTATATCGGGCTCAGCTTCCATTGTAGCTGCTATTGCTTCGGTCGACCTGGATCTGTACTCCACCGGACATACCGATCTAGTTCCACTAATGAACTCAAACTTTGGATGACCAGGAATATCGAAGAGTACCCTCCTTCGACAATAGTCGATGGTGGCATGGAAAGTACCCAACCAATCAATCTCGAATAAAGCATCAAAGTTCGAGATATCTATCATCATGAAGTCAATGAATAATGCTCACCCACAAATCACCACGGTGCATTGAGGATACCCACCAGTCGCCTTTATCTCTCCGCCACCCGTGTTGATGTTCCAACCGGAAGTGAAAGGTTTGACAGGAATGATATGGGTGCAAACAAATCAACTCGCCAGAAAGCAGTGTGATGCTCTCGAGTCGAACAATGAGAGGGCGGGATTCCCAGCTACTCGTATGACACCTAGGTTATAAACACTAATCTGAGCAACCAATGTTAATGAAAGAAATGATTCACTAACTATGCTGGAACTATACCTGTGATCACTTGACCGGTTACCTCGGCATCTTCGACGGTCATGTTGTAAGCCTGGACTTTCGATGGTGGCTGCTGCCTTGCTTGCTGAAACACCCTCTGTTGTGGAGGTAGAGGTGGACGATGTGGATCGTTCCCAGTCGGAGTAGCCCCGGGAGCTGGGGCTGGAGCACGTGGCTTATAATGTGGGCAATCTCTAACCATGTGTCCAGACACCCTGCAAACCAGACAAAGGCCTAAAAGGCTTCGACACTCAGACTTGATGTGTCCAGGCTTCCCATAAAAGTGGCAGACCGGGAGGGTCTACTGTTGTTGCCCTGGTTTTTTAAACTTAGTCTGCTAAATAGGGCGGTGCATCTATGGACATTTGCTCAGCCCAGAATGGGTCGGCGGGGGCCTCACAAAAGGTGCCAGTCTAAGCTCTTCCTCCGCTTCCTTCTCGAGCATCTCATGGTTACGAGCAATGGTCAGAACTGTAGCATGTGTGATCAGACTAGCAGTGACTAACTTCCTTCGAATCTCAATGTTAAGCCCCTGTTGAAAATGTTGGGCTCGAGTCAATGCATCGGCAACCATCTCCAGGGTAAACCTGCTGAGCCTGGAAAACTCAGCTTCATACTGGCCTACAGTCATCGATTCTTGCTTCAGGTTGATGAACTTCTTCCTCATCATAATCTTTTCCTATGGCAGAAAGTACTGGGCATTAAAGGTACTGATGAAGACATCACACGTAATTGGTAACCCAAGCGTTCTTCTACCACCTGCCACCAGTCTCGAGCACCATCAGTCAGTTGCCTCTTGGTGGTAGCCACCCATGCTTCTTCTCGACTCTGAGATGCTCTCAGATCTCAGTGATGCTCCTGAGCCATTCCTCCGCTTGGAGATGGTTCTCAGTCCCAGCGAAGGTCTTCGGGCACATCGCTCGAAAGTGATTAAGACTTGGTTCAACTTTCGGCTATCTAAGAACAGCCTGGCCCAGTTACTGCTGAAGGGCAAAAATACCCAGCAAGAAATCTTCTACAGTCAATGGTGCAGTCAAGAGTGCTGGCGTGTCTGGACCATTGTTGGCTACATTACCAGCATCATTCTGGTTGGGACCCCCATTCAGGTGATTGGACCAGGATTCAAAAGCACTTGCCTTACTTCCTGAAGTGTTCCTTGCCATTTCTTACTTGCGTTTCATAAGGTTTGACCAGTTCCATTGAGTATTTTATTCGGCACATTCTGAACTTCATATACTGTTCATGTGGTTTTTAGTGCGGATCTGCATGGGCCACCAAACTTATAACGACCCACTCCCAGGGCTCGTTACTGTTCGGTACATGCGCAAGCCCTGCTAGGCACCAATGAAGTCAATATAGGCTCCGTTGCAGAAATATGCCAAATACGCATACATGAAAATGAAATACAACCTTATTACAAACAATCAGCGTACAGAAAAGGAAATACAATCTGAATACAAATACACACCAAGCCACACACTGAAATAGAATAACATAACATACTTGTTGTGCCCTGTGGTAGCTACTGCACACGTACTAGAGGGGGGTGAATAGTACTTAAAATAATCAAGATAGTTATTCCTAATTATTGTGCAAGAAACAAACGACAATGCGGAATTAAACAACTATCAACAAGAATTAAAACATACGCAAACAAACAATATTACTGGGTTCGGATCCACCCAAGTCTCCCCGACTTCTTCCCGGTGATCCTACATCCCAACCACACGGATCCCCTCCGGATACTTGAGTTAGCAACCTTAACTCAAGATTTCCACTATGAAGTACTTGTGAAAAACCTTCACAAGTCAAATCATACACAAAGTAATTTGTGACTCCCACAACCCGGGATCACAACCACACTCTCACAACCGAGAGTGAAACTTACAATTCAAATATGAAATGAAATAAACACTTACCTACAAAATCCTATGCCTTGAGCAAATCTTACCAAATTAGGGCAAGGAGGGATTTTGAGGAAGATGATGCCACCAAACCCTAGCTTCAAGAAGATGACCAGCAATGGAAGCCTAGGGTGGAGTATGGTGACTAGAATCAAGCTCTTGGCTTGAGAACCTCACAATGAGAGAATCTCTCTTGAGGAAGATGGCTCAAAGAGTGAAGGGAGAGATTCTTGTGAGGGAGAGAGCGCTTTGAATTAGCTTGGGAGAGCTCTTCTCTTAGGTCTGAAATTACTTGTAAAGTGGACCTTCAACCTTGCCTCAAACGTATCAAGTTTGTATTTATAGAGGCAAGGAAAATCGTGTTGGAAAAGTTCCCAACGGCTCTTTTCTGAACCCAACTAGTCGGTCAAAGAACAACCACCGACCGACTAGTTCATCAACTAGTCGGTCGGTCAATAAACGTAGACCGACTAATGGAAGAACAGCCAAAAGTCGAAGTTCCAGGCAAAGACAACTAGTCGGTCTAAGAAGACTTGCCGACCGACTAGTTTCACAACTAGTCGGTCGGTGAATGATCTTTGACCGACTAACGTCGAAATAGAATAGGTTGACTTCAAGATGAATTAGTCGGTTTAAGAACAAATGCTGACCGACTAGTTTCTCAACTAGTCGGTCGACAAACGTTCTTTGACCAACTAACTCCAAACAGTAACTCAGGCTGTATAGAGGCAAGCTCAACTAGTCGGTCCAAGAAGGATTCCTAACCGACTAGATCGTCATCTAGTCGGTCGGTGACTCTTCTTTGACCGACTAATTGCTCAACCTGGAATGAGCTGAATATAGCAAGGCATCTAGTCGGTTCATGTAGAGTTGCTGACCGACTAGATCGTCATCTAGTCGGTTGGTGACTCGTCTTGAACCAACTAACATGCACTCGAAGCCGAGGGAAGAAGCGATAGGCTTCGGGAAAGTTTCTAATGGCTTCTATGAATATCCTAGCTCTAAGATATGAGCGAAATGAAGATTATAAAGTGAGTCCTACTCAAGGCTTAACATTCTAATCTATGAAGCTAGAAGACTATAAAATAAACCTTACAAGCCGTCTTCAAAGCTTCAATCTCCATTCCTCTTGACTTCAATATTGCTCCTTGAGCTTCAACGAAGCTCCAGGCACACGATCACGCGTATTGAGAAGTCTTGAGATGTCGTTTTTGATGTACGTGGTATTTTGGCGATGATCTCCATAACTGCACTCACAAATAAGTTAGTGTACATTATTTATGTTTGCTCATCATCCAAAACCAAATCCGGGGAATCATATCACAACATTCTCCCCCTTTTTGGTGATGACAAACCAACATAAATAATAATCAATAATAATGATTCAATTGAAATTTACTTACTCCCCCTGCATTGATGACACGTTAGTTCCATAAGATATGAAATATGAACCACATATTGACATATAGGATCTAAGTCCATTTTATATCTTCACTCCCCCTGAATCTAACACATCAAATTAGATTCATGGTAAATTCCTTTGAATTATTAATTAGCACGTTGTCATATTATATCTCTCCCCCTTTGGCATTAGCAAAAAGAGTGGGGGGAGATTAACGACAAAACCAATGGCTAAAAATTACACATGGGAGTCGAAGAATACGACCACGGTCCAAAATGACACCAATGCAAAATATCAAATGTAAAATACCGAATAAAAGCAAAGCGTGCCAAAGAGACCAAAGTCGAAAACCGAAAACCGAAATCATAAAACCATCGGCGAAAATCGGAAAACGAAATCACCAAGCCATATGCGAAAATCGAAAACCGAAATCATCAAACCTTAGGCGAAAGTCGAAAATCGAAAACCGAAATCATCAAACCATAGGCGAAAATCGAAATACGAAATCATCAAGCCATAGGCGAAAATCGAAATACGAAATCATCAAAACTCAAATCAATTTCACTTATTGAGTTTTGGAACATACTCTCCAAAATCAATAGAATGCATGGAAAACAATTCTATGTTTCCATAGAAAGAATTCTATTAAATCCATAAAATCGTCGAACGACGAAATCAACATCAGAGACAAAAAAAATCCGATGTGCATACCAAATGTAGCATGCAAGAATGTTATGCCAAAAATAGATAGAACATCATATAACAATGGCATACACTGATCTAGCATACCAAATGAAGCAAAGTGATACCAATCGTAATATATTCTACCAATGGATACCAATATGAATCAAAAGTATGAACATACTTACAACATTAAGCTCCCCCTACTTTGGTGCATCATTCAAGCACCATCAACTCCAATCAAATGAAAATCCTTGCAAATCACGGAGTTGGTAGGGTTGGTATCTCATGGTGGATTTAACCTAGAGAATATCATTTTGGTATCCAAAAATCTTTTTGGATCCTATGGGTTAGGCAATAAATTTAGCTAACTAAATTCAAATTAAATGTAACCCATACAAACCACAATTGCTTTGGTACCCATAAAATGAAATTAAACTTATGGTACCAAGCAATGAAGGGTCAAAGGGAACTAACCCTTCGGAAACCAAGTCCAAGAGGAACTTGATTTCCCAACATAATCAACATTCAAAATAACATCATTTATAAACGATTTCACATACAAATTCTTATCATGCATGCTTGTGTTCTTCGGACTCCAAATAGTGTATGTCTTGGGAGTCCTAATCCTATTGGGAACATGCATACGTTGTTGATTTCTATGTGATGCATGTCGTGGGTAAGCATATGGCATGCGATGCAATGGTGCATGACGATAATTATTCATATGAGAATGAGGATGAACATATGAATGTGGAGGAACACGTGCATGAGTGTGTCTCACATGGTGTGCACGTGCTCGTGGATGCGGAGCATAGAAATCGACATATGTGCTAACATGTGGGGTAGGATTTGTGTTCCTATGTGGCATGGTATACATGAAAGCATGACCCTTCTTTGGAGGTCCACCCAAAGTGGGTTTCTTTCCAAATGGGGGTGTGTTCCTAGCGGAAGCACCATTGGTAGAAGAACTACACATGACGTGTTTACTTCCACTAGTAGAAGCATCGGAAGATGGCCTAACAAAGGTGGCGGACGATTTGGATGAATCTCCCATCTTATACCCCAAACCAATGTGATGATTGGCCGGAGGTAAGTCATTTAGGATATTATCCAACTTGCCTTTACCTTTGTTGAATTCATGAATTCGGCCTAATGTGGTCTCATGCTTCTCGGTTAGAGAATGCAAAGAAGCATCCAAAGTGGACACTTACGATGCGAGTGCACAAACACGTGATTTGAGATTTTTATTCTCAATACTCAAAGTTGAGATTTGGGACGTCAAATCCGTTATCACATGTTCATCCGAATCCTCGATATGAACATGCTCAAGTTGAGACTTGAGATTTTCAAACTCATTTCTCAACCCATCAACAACGGTGTCGTTGTTGACGATGAAAGGCTTAGGCGAGTTTTTAAGACTATCTAATTCATTTTTAGTCTTCATAAACTTAGTAGCCATATTAGAAAACTTATTCCATAGTTGTTCATTGGCTATTCTAAGTTCATCATTGGTTACCTCTTCGCCTTCATCCTCGCTTCCATCCTCGCTTTCATCAGAGGAAGTCTCTTCATCACGATCCTCTTTTCCCATGAAGCACGTGTGTGCTTTCTCCACTCTTTCATCGTCCGACTCTCTACTTGAGGAGTCGGAGTCGGTGAAAGTGCCGACAAGCCCTTTCTTGTGCTTTCTTGACTTGTCGTGCTTGGATCCCTTCCATTTTCCCTTGTGTTTGTAGAGAGGACAATCCGGCTTGATATGTCTTGGCTTGTTGCATTTGTAACACACGGGAGTAGAAAAATTAGTCGAAATAAATTTAGATTTACGATTCAACTTACCTTGTCGGAAGAATCGGAGGAACTTCTTTGCCATATCGGCCAAAGCGTCCATGTCCAAATCATCGTCCGATTCTTCTTCCGATTCTTCATCATCGGTAGATGGAGCGGCCTTGTATGCAATCGCCTTTTTCTTAGGCTCATCTTGCTTCAAGTACGACTTCATCTTTTCTTTCATCATGAGCTTGCTATCCTTGCGTACCTCGTATGACATCAAGGTACCCATTAGTTGAGTAACTGTATAAGTTTTCATGTCATTACCTTCCTCGATGGCGAAGGTACGCTTCTCCCAACAAGAAGGAAGTCCATCGATTATCTTCGAGACTTTCTCCTTTTGGGTGTAGGTCTTCCCAAGAGCTTCCAACTCGTTTGTGATGTCGACGAATCGAGCATAATACTCTTTCATCTTTTCACCCTGCAGCATATGAAATAATTCGAAATCTTTATTCACTACCACGAGTTTAGAATCTCTTACCCGACTCGTCCCTTCATGTAGTATAAGGAGGGAGTTCCAAATTTGATATGCACTCTTACATGTGCATATCTTATTGAAGTCCTCGGGCTCCAATGCGCATTGCAAGGCGTTCATTGCCTTGGCATTGCTTACCTCCGCGGAGACCTCCGCGGGAGTCCACTTTGCGAAATCTTGTTTGGAGGGCTCGACGTACTCATTCATCGTGGCTCTCCAAAGTGAAGCGCTCCGGAGGAACGTTTCCATTCGGCATTTCCAGTACCCGTAGTTGGTACCGTTGAAGGAAGGAGGCCTAGATGAAGATTGCCCTTCCAAGACTGAAGAAGCTCCTTGACGATCCTTGAAGACGTTGTAGTCATTGTTCGTCATAGCTTTGAACTTGTAGCTTTAACCTTGGCTTTGATACCAATTGTTGTGCCCTGTGGTAGCTACTGCACACGTACTAGAGGGGGGGTGAATAGTACTTAAAATAATCAAGATAGTTATTCCTAATTATTGTGCAAGAAACAAACGACAATGCGGAATTAAACAACTATCAACAAGAATTAAAACATACGCAAACAAACAATATTACTGGGTTTTGATCCACCCAAGTCTCCCCGACTTGTTCCCGGTGATCCTACGTCCCAACCACCCAGATCCCCTCCGGATACTTAAGTTAGCAACCCTAACTCAAGATTTCCACTATGAAGTACTTGTGAAAACCCTTCACAAGTCAAATCATACACAAAGTAATTTGTGACTCCCACAACCCGGGATCACAACCACACTCTCACAACCGAGAGTGAAACTTACAATTCAAATATGAAATGAAATAAACACTTACCTACAAAATCCTATGCCTTGAGTAAATCTTACCAAATTAGGGCAAGGAGGGATTTTGAGGAAGATGATGCCATCAAATCCTAGCTTCAAGAAGATGACCAGCAATGGAAGCCTAGGGTGGAGTATGGTGACTAGAATCAAGCTCTTGGCTTGAGAAGCTCACAATGGAGAGAATCTCTCTTGAGGAAGATGGCTCAAAGAGTGAAGGGAGAGATTCTTGTGAGGGAGAGAGCGCTTTGAATTAGCTTGGGAGAGCTCTTCTCTTAGGTCTGAAATTACTTGTAAAGTGGACCTTCAACCTTGCCTCAAACGTATCAAGTTTGTATTTATAGAGGCAAGGAAAATCGTGTTGGAAAAGTTCCCAACGGCTCTTTTCTGAACCCAACTAGTCGGTCAAAGAACAACCACCGACCGACTAGTTCATCAACTAGTCGGTCGGTCAATAAACGTAGACCGACTAATGGAAGAACAGCCAAAAGTCGAAGTTCCAGGCAAAGACAACTAGTCGGTCTAAGAAGACTTGCCGACCGACTAGTTTCACAACTAGTCGGTCGGTGAATGATCTTTGACCGACTAACGTCGAAATAGAATAGGTTGACTTCAAGATGAATTAGTCGGTTTAAGAACAAATGCTGACCGACTAGTTTCTCAACTAGTCGGTCGACAAACGTTCTTTGACCGACTAACTCGAAACAGTAACTCAGGCTGTACAGAGGCAAGCTCAACTAGTCGGTCCAAGAAGGATTCCTAACCGACTAGATCGTCATCTAGTCGGTCGGTGACTCTTCTTTGACCGACTAATTGCTCAACCTGGAATGAGCTGAATATAGCAATGCATCTAGTCGGTTCATGTAGAATTGCTGACCGACTAGATCGTCATCTAGTCGGTTGGTGACTCTTCTTGAACCAACTAACATGCACTCGAAGCCGAGGGAAGAAACGATAGGCTTCGGGAAAGTTTCTAATGGCTTCTATGAATATCCTAGCTCTAAGATATGAGCGAAATGAAGATTATAAAGTGAGTCCTACTCAAGGCTTAACATTCTAATCTATGAAGCTAGAAGACTATAAAATAAACCTTACAAGCCGTCTTCAAAGCTTCAATCTCCATTCCGCTTGACTTCAATATTGCTCCTTGAGCTTCAACAAATTTCCAGGCACACGATCACGCGTATTGAGAAGTCTTGAGACGTCGTTTTTGATGTACGTGGTATTTTGGCGACGATCTCCATAACTGCACTCACAAATAAGTTAGTGTACGTTATTTATGTTTGCTCATCATCCAAAACAAAATCCGGGGAATCATATCACAACAATACTCACACTCACTCTTAGTAACCAGTGTCCTCCTGGTCAAACGCAACTGCAAGCTCAGCGTCTGCCAACTCAGGTGTCACCACGTCAACTTGTGAAGTATCTGGCAGGTCCACCACAAAGAGAAGGGTCACCAGGATCAGATGTAACTCATAGTATCTCTTGCATGGAAATTAAAACAATATGCAAGCATAGCAATCTAAAGAGACGAGAAGTAAAAGTGCATACAATAATGGTATGGAAGTTGAGCAGAAACATAGCTTTGTAGATTTACGACTTTCACAATTTATCAGCAATTTAAATGAAACATTATTAAAGATGACAAGGTTACGAGAGTATAACTGTGTCGGACCTAGATCGTGACTTATAATTCGGAGTACAGTGAGCAACTAAGAGTCCATCTCATACCACAGGTGCGCGTACCCGAGTTAAACCCAAACTGTGCCCAGCATGCAATATTGTTCAAGAATCTGTGATCAAGTCCATGAATTTGTCACCGATCAACTTTGAATGGGTTGCTAGAACCTGGTATGGACAACAACAACAAAGCCTGAACTGGTCGCTCCCGCACTCTCGCTATTATAAGTTACCCTAAACCCCAAGTGTTTGTGATGTCATCCTATTCGTTATTTAGGAGTCATTTCTCGATTATCACATTTCACAGTCAAATACGACAAGTAGTCCGATCGAGTCATTTACGATACTGTGCAGTTTATCAAGTTTATCTAACTGTTCAAATGAAACACTTTGCTAATATTATGAAACTTAGTTTAGAATGCATCTGTATATTTTTTTAAAACCTATAGTTAGGGTACGATGAGTTACCGATACGCCGTGTCGTGAAAGGCGCGGTTCGACAGCGGTAGCGATACCTGGGTTCACATGTGTTACAAGGTAAGTTAGCTACACAACTTATAATAAAAACATATAACTAAACTTATACTAAAAATAATTTATAATAATTTTAATTTCACGCTATCGCTTTATATCATTATAAACTAATAACAACTTAGTATAAAACTAATTATAAAGCTAACTCTGTATATATTTTTATAAGACACACATAAGTTAAAACTTAAAACTTAATAATATAAATTTTTATAACTTATATTATAACTTATAACTCAAACAAACCAAAAACCATTAATATAATATCTTAACTCTTAAATAACCCTCACCTCTCTTTCTAAGTCGGTCTCTTTCTTCCTCTTCTTTCTTTTCTTTTTTCCTTTTCTTTTTGGTTGCAGAAGAGAGGAGATGAAGGGGGCATGGCCAAGGGGAGATCGGGGCAGGGCGGCTAGGGGGGCGCGGGGCGGCAGAGCTGGCGGTGCGGGCTGCTAGGGGCGCGCGGGGTGGTGGCCTGGCGGGGTGCGTGCGGGATCTGCAGGTGTGCGGAAGCGTGCGTGGTGGAGCTACGGTTGCAGGCTGGGCACAGGCGGTGGAGCTAAGGCAGCGGTGCGCACTGCTAGGGGTACACATGGTGGAGCTGGCAGTTGCAGGCTAGGCGCATGCGGCGGAGCTAGGGCAGTGGCCTCCAGGAGGAGGGGGAGGGGGAAGAACAGGAGAGGGAGAAGATGGATTTGATGATAATGTTGTTGTTTGTTATTGGAAGATGGGGATGCTTTCAGATCTGATTTTATTGTTTCCCACTTCAATTTTTGATTTTTGTGTTTGATTTGGGTGATTGATTTATGAAGGGAGGAGGTAGAAGAACGGGAGAGGGGTTGGGGGTCGTGATGCCAAAGGAGGAGGGAGGGGCTCCCTCTGCATGCAAGATTGAGAGTGTCTCTAAATAAAGTGATATGTAATAAGTTTGAGATCCAAAATCTTCGGATCTCATCAGCCAAAGGGATGTGTTAAAGAGTGTGGGGTTGGTTTAATTAAGTAGGGGTTAGAGTAAATAATTAGGGTTAATGATAATTATTTATGCTATGGTGAAAAAATCCAAAAATAGGGGCGCGCTCGCGTCAACACGTAGAAGAAAAGAACATACGGACGCAAAACACTCGGACGACAAAAGTAAAAATACAGGCACACACGTAATCAAACACGCCTAAAATACAGGCCGTTACAGAGTGGAGTAACACGTGGTAGTTGTGGTTATTATTCTCACTCGCCCTTACAGGGAGTGACCGGTTATGTGATACGTGTGGTGACGTGGAGGATATTTTCACTCCTGCCAGGGACGGGGGAGTTCGAGATGCTCCGTTAAAGTTAATCAGTGCTCATGTACTACTGGCGGGATAGTTTAAGTACCACCCCACCTTGGGATGAGGTCCATGCCCTTATGTCCTACATTTACCCAGGTTTTCAAATAAATATCAATAAATGAAAACACTAACCTCGGCACAAATCACTTATAGTTATTCTTTTTTATTGTTGCAATTTCCATTATGTTTTCTTTTGGCCATGAATGTGTTTTTCCTCCTATGTAGGCCTTCATGTTTTATTTTCCTTTATGCCACTCTTGTAGCATCTATGTTTCCATTTATGTTCATCCCATAATGCCATAATATGTCATACATTGTAACTTGCATGCTGTGTTGAATAAAATGCCGTAGGAGTTAGGCATCCCTACTGGACACGCTTGACGTGCCCTCCCTTTTTTCCACAGGTAACAGATAGTTGGAGATACTTGGAGACTTGTGAGCATGGAGTTGGGGGTGTGGGGGTAGTTTAGGGAGTTAAGATGTACTCTGGGATCGTGGAGTTTGGTATTGTCCTCTGGAGGTGTAGCTTTGAGTTAAAGTTTGTATTTGTACATTTGTATTAGATGTTTTATTGGATTTTGTATTAATAATTTGGATGAGTTATACTTTTGGTCTGTTGTGCTCTTTCTGTTGTGATGTTGTGATGTTCTTTTCTGTGAATGGAGCAATATATGTACTATCCCAGTATGTGTGCAGTGGCCTGCCTCTCTTTTCTGTTCCTCTCTCTTCTTTTTCTTTCTCTTCACCGTCGCCTCTCTAAGGGATACTAGGACGGATTCGTGCTTCCCGGGTATCCTGGTGAGCGGGGTGTTTCACTTGCACCCCAAATGAGGGAGGCATTAAAAGCACGTCTAGAAAACTGTACATAGATGTGTCCACATTCCTAGTGTTAGACTTAATAATGTTGAAGCAAGAAGCTCTACTGACTATTTAAAATAAATAAACAAAAATCTATGATCTGAAAACTAAGAAATGTGATAATGAGATCATGAAGATCCTTCACATTCAAGAAACTATTCAACAGACAACAACAAAAATTTTAGATCACACATCTCTGCTACTACTACTCTATTTAGGATTGACATCCCTGAGAATGGATGCAATCAACCAGCAGCAGAAGTGAATGTTCCTCAAAGAGGCAGACCACCAGGCTCCAAGGGTAAAATTCCCAGAAAGAGGAAAACACCTGGAGGTATTAAGTCAATACTACCACAGGACAATGAGCTCATGTCTATACCCTCACCCATCCCAGAATCCCATGAAATGAAAAATCTGGGAGAAATTGAAATGAAATTAAATGTTATACGTACTAGGGAGGTGTTGACAGAAAGAACACAATTGTCGACAATATATTCACGTATCATATTGCCACTTACATTGCAAAAGTGATTATAATTACATAATATCGTTCCACTCCGTTGCTAAAATGCATACGTAAAGATTGGCCAAATGTGGAACGATGCAATAAAAGCTGAGCTGGACTCACAAACGTGATGTATGCGGACCTAAAGTCCAGACAATAAAAGGTGTCAAAACCTATGGGTATAATACGTATTTCATAAATAAAAATATAAGTACAAAATCATATGCTATAAGGTACAACTTATAGCTCAAGGATTTTTTCGCTGAAACTGGAGAATAAACAAATTAAGATGAGCATGACTCATTTATATAAATGATGCATCAAATTTCATAGTTATAAATTGTGAATACCTTACAATTTGGCAAATGAAATTTTGGATATGCTGCTATTGGATGTTGTGATAACATACCTATATGGATATCTTAATAAAAATAAATTCCACATTTCCTTTAATGCATGAATAGACTTCGGGACGTCTATTCTATTGAAGAAATAATAAAATATTACACAACCAAGTGAATCCCTTGACAAAGTAAGGATTCCTACTAAGGGTTGTCTTTGCATATTTATAAAGAGCAAAGAACAAGATTTGAGATCATAGTTGTAAACAACTTAAATCTCATTAGATCTCCTGAATAGAAAACCAAAATATCTATTCAAGCCTGACTATCAAATATGGTATGAAAGACCAATGCAAAATAAAACCAGTCATGGCTCACAGATTTATTATCTAAATAGATAAATTCCTATTATATTAAACTTCATACACCCAGAATGTGTTGAAGAAATTACAACAAGAACCATTTTCATCCAATAAGTACACCTAAGGTAGTACGTTCACTGGATGTACAAAAAAGACCCCTTCCGTCTGCTGGAAGAGGGGGATGATATTCCAAGTCATGAAGTCCCTTATTTAAGTGCAATCAGAGCACTTCTAGCAAGCTGCACGCGTCCCAATATAGCAGTTGTAATAAATTCACTAGCTAGATACAGTGAGGCGCCTAAAACGCTACTAGACCGGAGTTAAGTATCTTTTGCGCTATCTCCAAGGGTCGATGGATTTTGGGCTTACATTATAAAGAATTATCCTCCATGCTTATGCAAATGCAGGTTACAGGTCCGACCCCTATAATGAGAAGTTACAAACTGGGTATCTATGATGGGACGACCATCTACTGTAGATCTGTAAAGCAAACTATGAAGTCAACATCTTCCTATCATTTCGATATTTTCACCATCGCAGAAACAAACCAATAGTGTGTTTGGGTGCGCCTAGTAGTACATCACGTCCCAGTCATGACTGGGTCAAAGGCTGGTGTTAGTGCACGGGTACGGATCCTACTGGAGTATCTGTGTACCCGACCTATTTGGCACCCACAACTCGATACACATCGCTCAAAGCGGGGTGTTGCCAAGTCAGACGAACGGATCATTCGACCGTTAGGCTTGCGCTAATATTCGGGGGGGGTTAATGGGGCCGAGTAAATGTGCAGTCATTATCTCGAACCCCGGAGGAGATCATGCCTGAATCAATGAGTGAAGGTTACAAACAATCAAAGAGGAACAACCTATAAATGGACGAAAGGACAAAGGTAAAGGGGTTCCAAATCCAAGGTACGATGTCTAAGACATAGAACTCTACTTTTCTCAGCTGATATTTCTTACACTATAGAGAGCTAGCGTCGTCAGATTTGAGGCGAACCTCCGTGGGTCGATCTCAGCTGCTCCTAGCTCCCTCTCATCCTTAAGTTCCCATACTAACTTAAGCATCGGAGGGGGTTTGGGTCGGAACCTAGATCCAACCCCCCTAACGTGTCTCTGTGGTATAGATAGACGAACCACCATCCGCAAGGGTCATTTTCGAGCTTCCCAAACTCGAGCGATCGACGCATCGGCTATCTAAGGGTTGATCGAGCTCCGCACCATCATCTGCATCCATCGATCAATCCAGGTTCTATTAACCTAGGGTCCCACTTCACTCGCTGACGAGGCTCTGACTCAACGCAAAGAGCCCACGTTAGCCTGACAACTGTCTCGGTCAATTTTGGCCTTAACAGTTTGTCATCGTCTGTAGGAAGCCACGAATCGACATCTCGATCGACGAATCCCTCGACCATGTCGACTCAACTATCAATATCCTCCGAGGATGCCACGACACCTCCCAGCGTCGGTATCATCAACATGATAATGGGAGTTCCCCGCACCTGGAGCTATCAACCTTTCTCCAAAGCTCCTACGTCGGAAGGTTGATGACAGTGTCTGTGGGGAGAAAGCACCCAAGAGATTCTACGCCTCCTATCTCCTTCTCGGATGAAGATCCGGAGGGTGTGGAACTGTCGCACGATGATGTCGTCGTCATCATGGCTACCATCAAGGAAATCGCCGTAAAGATGTTACTTGTCGACACCGAAAGCTCATGCGACATACTCTTCTCCACTACGTTGGAGAGGATGAGGTTGTCATCCATGGAGTTCACGCCTTTTTCGGGGCCCCTGGTGGGATTTATCGGACATTTCGCCCCAATTACAGGCATAATCACACTACCGGTGACCCTCGACACGTATCCTCGACAAATCACTCACCTGATCAGTTTCATGGTGGTGAAGATCAACTCGATGTACAACGGGATCATCGAAAGACCACTACTAAACGCTATAGAAGCAGTGGTCTCAACTTTCCATCAGATGATCAAATTCCAGACCCCCGAGGGAGTCGGAAAGGCGAGAGGGAATCAGAAACAGGCACGGTCGTGCTATATGATATCCACCGCTTTGAGGAGGATTGAGCAGGCAGACCCAGTCAATCCCCAAGGCGAAGATCAAAGGCCTATAGTAGTCGAAGAAATGGAGAACATCCAGATCTCCAAAGAAGAGGGAAAAACTGTCTCTATTGGATCGCTGCTCCCTTTTGACCTAAGGGAACAGTTGATCGCTCTCCTGAGAGAACATGCGGACATTTTCGCCTGGTCCCCGAAGGATATGTCTGGCATCGACCTCGAGGTAATATCCCATACGCTGGAGGTCGACCCGACTTCCAAACCCATGAAGCAAAAGAAGAGAAATATGTGAGGACAAAAGATGAAGGTTGCAATCGAGGAAGTGGACCGACTTCTAGAGGCAGGCTTCATTCGAGAAGTTAGATATCCTTATTGGCTCTCGAACGTCGTGACAGTGAAGAAGGCGAATGTCAAATGGAAGATGTGCGTCGACTTCACCAATCTCAACAAAGCGTGCCCGAAGGATAGTTACCCTCTACCACGGATCGACCATCTGGCCGACAGTTCTCCGGGCTACGAACTCCTCAGCTTCATGGACACATTCTCAGGATATAACCAGATCCAGATGGCAGCGGAGGATGAAGAGAAGACTTCTTCCATCACTGATCGAGGTATTTTCTGTTACACCAAAATGCCATTTGGTTTGAAGAATGCAGGGGCTAACTTACCAACGCATAATGAACAGAGTCTTCGAGGCTCAAATCGGTCGGAACCTAGAAGTCTACGTCGACAACATGTTGGTCAAGTCGAAAAAGACGACGGATCACATTGCAGATCTCCGAGAGATATTCGCTCAGATCCGGTGATACAACCTTCGGCTGAACCCTGCCAAATGTACCTTTGGGGTTCGGTTGGGGAAGTTCCTCGGTTTCATGCTGAAGAATCGAGGGATTGAGGTCAACCCCGAAGAGATCGCTGCGATCATTATGATGAAGGAGCCTTCGACCCTCAGAAAACTCCAAAGGCTGAACGGAAGAATAGTTGCTTTGGGCCGATTCTTGTCTAAATCAACCGAGAGGTCGTTGCCTTTCTTCAAAGTGCCAAGGAAGGCAATAGCCTCTGCATCGAATGGCAAAAGAATCATCGAGTGGGACGCAGACTGCAAGAAGGCTTTCTCCGAGTTAAAGGAGTACTTCCATAGCCCACCACTCTTGACCAAGCCAGATAAAGGTGACCAACTCATCATCTATCTGACCACCACCATGGAGGTCGTAAGCTCCACACTCATCAAAGAAGACTTGGGGATACAACAACCCATCTACTACGTCAGTTAGGTTCTCCGAGGCGTGGAGATCAACTATTCGAGGATAGAGAAGATGGCTTTTGCGCTGATCCAATCTGGGAGGAGGTTACGACCGTACTTCCAAGCACACACCATCCTGGTCCTCACCGACACACCCCTAGAAAAAACCCTAAAGAGGCTTGATCGTTCAGGGAGAATGACCAAATGGGGGGTCGAGCTAAGCGAATTCGACATCCAGTTCAAGTCGAGGACTGCCATCAAAGGGCAGGCTCTCGCCGACTTCATTATCGAACTCATTTATGACGACTGCCCAGAGGAAGAGGTATATGTTGCTAATATACTACCCGAGGATATCCCCTCACACTCGACAGGTATCAATATGCCAAAGGTACAATTGAAGACGAGGGACCTGGATCGTACAAGTTGACGGTTTGGCCACTCAAGCTGGGAGCTGGGCCGGAATAATTGTCCAAGCGTCAGCGGAAAATTTATTCGAGTATGCTTTTTGCTTCGATTTCCAGACCACAAATAATGGAGCTGAGTACGAAGAGGCCATCAACAGACTCCGATTGGCTCGAGCCCTAGGAGCGATAGTGATCCAACAACTCAGCTATTCCAGCATCGTCGTCCACCAACTTAAAGGAAACTTCGAGGCCCACGGAGACTCAATACAGAGTTACATGCACATGATTTTTACGTGAATATGTTTTGTACGTGAATGATGCATATGATTTTTAGATAAATTAATAGCACTGGTATTATCGCACATTATAGGACATGTGGTACAGTTAATACCATAGTCTGAAATAGTTTGTTTCATCCATAAAATTTGAGCACATGCTAAACTGGCGGCAATATATTCTGCCTCGGTTGAAGATAAGGAAACAGAGTTTTGTTTTTTGCTAAACCAAGAGACTAAGGCATGTCCTAAAAAGTGACATGTACCACTAGTACTTTTACGGTCTGATTTGCAACCAGCAAAATCTGCATCACTATATGATAATAAAGCAAATGTGTTTGTTTTAGGATAAAATAAACCAAAATCAGAAGTATACTTAACATATCTAATAATCCGTTTTACGGCAGTTAGATGTGAAATTTTAGGATCTGCCTGAAAACGTGCACATAAACATACTGAAAACATGATGTCTGGTCTACTTGCAGTTAAATAAAGTAAGGAGCCAATCATACCTCTATAAAGAAGTTGATCAACACTCTTACCATTAAAATCTTTGTCGAGGGAAGTAGATGAACTCATTGGAGTATGTTTTTCTGCAGAACTTTCTAATCCAAAACGCTTGATGAGTTCTTTAGAATATTTGCTTTGGTGGATGAATATTCCTTCCTTCATTTGTTTGATTTGAAGACCGAGAAATTAATTGAGTTCACCCATGTGACTCATCTCAAATTCTTTTTGCATAATCTTAGAAAAATCTTGACATAGAGATTCGTTAGTAGAACCAAAAATAATATCATCAACATATATTTGAATAATGATAATGTCAGATTTTATGTTTTTAATAAACAAAGTAGAATCTATTTTACCAATTGAATACAATGAATTTAAAAGATAGCTTTTAAGTCTTTCATACCAAGCACGAGGTGCTTGTTTGAGACCATATAAAGTCTTTTTCAATTTGAAAACATGATTTTCAAAATTTTCATGAATAAAACCCGGAGGTTGTTCTACATAAACTTCTTCTTTAAGAAACCCTTTTAAAAAAGCACTTTTGACATCCATTTGAAAGAGTTTAAAATCTTTAAAACATGCAAATGATAATAACATCCTAATAGATTCAATACGTGCAACGTATGCATAGGTTTCATCATAATCAACACCTTCTTCTTGATTATAACCTTGTGCAACCAATCGTGCCTTGTTTCTAATTACCTGACCACATTCATCCAATTTATTTTTGAATACCCACTTGGTACCAATAATTGAATGATCTGATGGTCTGGGAACTAATTCCCAAATATCATTCCATTGAAATTGGTGGAGTTCTTCCTGCATAGCCATAATCCATGAACTGTCTTCACATGCATCTTTGATGTTCTTTGGTTCAATGGTTGAGAGAAATGCACAATGTGCCATTTGCTCTATTTGGCGACGAGTTCTTACTACATCTGTAATATCTCCAATAATTAACTCTGATGGATGATTTGGAACATGTGCAAATGCCTTAGGAAGATCTGCATTATCTAAAATAGACTCAACAGAATGTTTAGTAGCATCAATTTCATCAAGTTTCATATTATCTAAAGAATTAGAAAGAGGTAATATATTCTCTTCATCATCAATGATGGGAGAATTAGATGAGGGATTCTCATCAAATGTGACATGAAGTGATTCTTCAACTGTTAAAGTTCTTTTGTTATATACTCTGTAGTCTTTGCTACGTGTTGAGTATCCAACATAAATACATTCATCAGATTTAGAATCAAATTTGTCAAGTGCATCTTTAGTATAAAGAATGAAACATTTACATCCAAATACTTTAAAATATGATACACGAGGAATGCGATTAAAGAATAATTCAAAACAAGTTTTATTAAGCAATGGCCTAATAAGAACTTTATTCATAATGTAACAAGCAGGTGCGACAGCTTCTGACCAAAAATATTTTGATAATTTACTATCACAAAGCATTGTTCTTGCACATTCTTGTAAAGTTCTATTTTTCCTTTCTACTACTCCATTCTGAGGAGGAGCACAAGGAAAAGAAAAATTGTGAGTAATGTCATTTTCATTACAAAACTTGGTAAAAGATTCATTTTCAAATTCTCCCCCATGATCACTCCGAATTGTGATAATGTTAGAGGATTTGATCTTTTGTATCTTTTTACAAAATACTGAAAATTCTTCAAAAGCATCATTCTTGTTTTGTAAAAATATAACCCAAGTGTATCTAGAATAATCATCAACAATGACAAATGTGTATCTACTTTTATTCAAAGAAGCTACTCTTGAAGGACCAACCAAATCTAGGTGTAGGAGTTCTAATGGTCTCTTTGTTGAGATAACGTCCTTTGATTTAAAAGAAGATTTGTGCATTTTACCTTGTTGACAAGCATCACAGAAATGTTTGTGTTTAAAAGAAATATTTGGCATTCCATTAACTAACTTGTGTTTTGAAATACGTGCTAGGTTCTTGAAATTGGTGTGTCCAAAACGTTTATGCCATAAAAGAGTATCATCTGATGTAATTATTAAACAATGATTATGAGTGGTAACAGACATGCATAAGATATAAATGTTATTCTTACGCTTACCACGGAATAAGATAGATGACATATCAGAATCATAAATGATGCAATCATTTTGTTCAAAAACTATTTTGTAATTTTTATCACATAATTGACTAATAGAAAGCAAGTTGTGTTTTAAACCGTCAACCAGGAGAACATTCTCAATGATAGGTTGATTTGTATTACCAACTGTTCCAGTGCCTATGATTTTGCCTTTGTTGTTGTCACCAAAGGTAACTGTGCCTCCATCTTTATATTTAACGGTTGAAAGTAAGTTGACATTTCCTGTCATATGTTTTGAACATCCACTGTCCAAAATCCATCTTTCTTTCTTAGGTACCTGAAAGATAAAACATTAAGCATTGGTACCCTTTGTTTGAGGGTCCTTGGGATTAGATTTTAGGAAGCCAAACCCAAGTGGAATTTAGCTTTCCAATGCAATTACTAGACTGAACAATAGAATGTATATAATGAGAAATATAACTATTTCTATCATTTAAACATGAATCCTTAGGAACCCATATACTAATTGTATTAGGTTTCCTAGGAGATGATTTTGAAATGTTGATAACATTTCTTTGTGAAGAAGAAATAGGAATGTTTACTTTCTTCGTGTAAATAAATGCATGATTCTTCTTCTGTGGTTTAACAAAAACTGTTTTTCCACAAGATGAAGATATGTCACAAGACTTGGGTGCATCCTTATGAGAATATCCCAAACCTTGTCTATGATTTGCTGGATATTGAATTTTTGGCAGATCATCAAGATTTGTCTTTCCTTTGTTAAATTTATTAACATTGGATGACATTTCATCGTATTTCATCTTTAGTGATGAAATATTTTTATCCATTTCAGATATTCGTGTATGTAATTCTAGATTCTTAGTTTTGAGAAGATCATTCTCTTTACTAAGATCCAAAACTTGAGAAGAAGTATTCTCAGGGCTTTTAGAAGATGATAATTCTTGATATTTAAGAAGGAGATCATCATTATTCTGTTTCAATGATTTATGTTGACTATTCACTTTTTTGAAACGAGAATAGAGATCTTTTAATGCATCAAGTAATTTTTCGTTATTAAAAGAACTTACCTCATCTTCATTATCTTGTGCCATAAAGCACATGTTAGCATTTTCATTTAGATCATCATCTTCATCATCTGAATAATCATCCCATATTGCTGCAAATGCCTTTTTCATTTTTTTCAAACTTCCTTTCTCTTCTGGATTGATCATTGTTGGAAGTTTTGAACTTTGCTATGACAAGTGGACAGTCTTTCTTCATATGTCCTGGCCTATTGCAATTAAAGCAGAGAGAAGAATCAGTATTCTTAGATTTATTATTATACTTACCTTTTTGAAAGAACTTTCTGAAGTTCTTGGCAAAGAATGCCATATCATCATCTGAATCTTCATTTTCTGATGTTGTGTTGAAGGCTGTTGGAAGCAACGATCTAGGATATTGGTTTGATGATGACAAACGTGTCGTTATATCTGACGTGTGTGCTTAGTGTGTTTCAGGATTGGCGAAATGATACATCTTTCACTACTTGGAGAATTTGCTATCCACATAGCTAATGGACTTAGTCTTAGTGACATTCACATAGCAAAGATGATTGGATCAAATCAATTGGTGATTGGTGCAAATCAAATATTGATGTTTGATTTGATTAAGTCAAATGCCATGGAGATCCAATTCAAAATTTGTATTTCATATCTGATTCTAATCTTACTTGATCTCCTATTCAAACGCCTAATCATTTTTCATATCCAATTTGAATTGCTATCATATCTCCATTGCAAATCAATCCCAACTACTTTTTTCTCTAACCCTAGCCTATACTATAAATACATGTCACCTCCTAGGGTTAGAGTGCGGCAATCACCAAAAGGAGAGGGCCTACTAAAATACCAAGTGTGGCATACAAATAATTTTCAAAGGAGCCCGTCATCAAAGTCACGCAGCTAGACATTATAATTCTTCTTCAAGCCCTTCCTTCACATCGAAAAACAAGCCCCACAAAAGAGCTCAGCTTCCCAATACTTCTGCGTGCAAAATTCCTCCTCAAAGCAAAATTCTCAAAGAATCAAACCGCAGCCTTCAAACAAAAGAACCCTACACGCCACACAAATGTTTTTACGAGCCATCACCTCGCAAGAGAAGCTACAACCTCCCAAGGCCAAAAACACGCTCACGTAAGCATCTCCTAAGGCCAGAGAAGAACCATCACCGTCGTCGCATCCATGTGTAGTGTCGCCAAAAATCAAAGACGAACCTGTCGCCAGAGAACTAGAGGTGCTGCTGAGAGCCCACCGTCGGAAACAATCGCTCGAAGCTCGCCGAAGAAGATCACGCCATCGTCGAATCTGCCCTGTCGTCGAGGAGGTTGGCGCCATAGAACGAAGCTGCCCTAACGCCAAGAAGCTGTCACTGTCGTACTCATCTCCATAGGAGAGCTCACCGCCAGAGCTGCTGATCAAGTTGGAGAAGCCCTCTGCTACCTCCGTGAAGAAGTCGCCATCGAAGAAGCCTCGTCGTTGTCGAAGCAAACTCGAAATTGCTGCTGAAGCTGTCGAAGCACTCGCCGACGAGAGATCGAAGAAGAAGTCGCCTCTGTCTTGCTTACAGTCGACAAGAATCTGTCGAAGACAAAGCTTAGAGCCGCAGTCGAATGCACACCATCGCCAAAGTCGGAGCGCCGAGTCATCACCGTCAAGAGCTAGTCACCGTGTCCAAGAACTCGCCGCTACACCTTGAATCCCTTGCTGTCAAGAACGAAGTTGACGTCGACCCCTTCATCGTACTGACGTGAGGTCCGTGCTGTCCGACAAACTAAGGGTGCATCCACTGGCAAGAAGGAGGCACCACCGCTGAAGTCGAACCCCTCGCCGTTGTCGAAGATGACGCCGCTGATGATACTGCATGTCGGACGATCTTCCGTGAGAAGAGCAAGCGAAGCGATATCCTTGCGCTGACGTGGATAACCCAACGCAATATCGGAGCATTAAAGCAAATGCAAAACCCCTTGCTGACGTGGAATTCTTTTTAAAGGGGGATTGCTATACGCACAGTCAGCTGATATATTATTTTGAACTGCAATTGCTATACGCACAGTCCATTGGGCTATTTGACATCCAGGAGTCGGATTAAAGACACTGTTTGCGTCAGATTGGAGATGACGACGTGCTGATTGACAGAGACGCCTACACGGACACGAACTGAGCATTTCTAAACCCTTAAACTCTTTTATTTGTGTTTTAGTGTAACGTTCTCTGTAGGGAAAACTTTACCATTTTTGGGGACTATTTTGGGATTTGTCTGTTTGGGGCTAGACAAGTGGGACCCAGCTAGTTTGGGACTAGCTGGTAGAAAGCGTTACTAGGATTGACAGTAAGAGGAAACATTGTGTGTGTGGTACTGAGAGCCTGGCGAATGTAGAGACGTAGAGGGTGCTCTGAGCGTGCTCTAACTTGTGGTTTTATACCTATTGCGCTATTCAATACTAGTATCTGCTTTGGGGGCTGGAGTAGGTCGTTGGGATGACCGAACCAGGGTAAATCTGTTGTGTACTCTTTGTCTGCTTTTTATTTACCTTGTTGCTGCTATAACTACGTGTGCTTTTTCGTGGGTTGCACGAATTATTTTTATAAGCCTATTCACCCCCCCCCCCCCCCCCCCCCCCCCCCCCCCGCTAGGCTAGGATCCAGATCCAACAAGTGGTATCAGAGCAGGTTTTAGGATCTAGCCTAGGATTGGCCATGAATAACCATATGGATAGTGCTTTTGCTGAGGGTCAGTCTGTTTCCCATCCCCCTAGGTTTAATGGAGGTGATTATGCTTATTGAAAAAATCGAATGAAAATCTACCTTATGTCTGTTGATTATAAAGCTTCGCAAATAATTGAAAAAGGATATAAACTGCCTGTAATTAAAGCAGATAATGTTGAGATTGAAAAACCAAATGACAAATGGTATGATAATGATTGGAAATATTATTCTTTAAATGCTAAAGCTATGAATTAGGAATGGCAATATTGCGGGGCGGGGCGGGTATTTAACTACCCAGGCTTGCCCCGACCCATCTACAGGCCGGGGCGGGGCGGGGCGGGTCGCGGGTCGGGGCGGGGCGGGTTCTTTCTTACCAAAACCGGGTCGGGTCGGGTCGGGCCGGTCGGGTCAAGTCATTAATGCCATCCATATGAACCCCAAATAAAAATTTTATTTTGTGAATTGGGAGAATTTTGATTTATTTGGTAATTTGGAATTGGGAATTGGCGCAATTAGGAGAACTGTGGAATAAAGTATGACTTATGGGTTATTCACTGAGTGCATGGTTCGCATCAAAATAGTAAACATATATAGTTTACCGGGTCGGGTCGGGTCGGGTCGGGGCGCATACAAAGCCCAAGCTTGCCCCGACCCGGCTGCGGGCCGGGTCGGGCCAGGTCAAAACCGGGTCGGGCCAGGTCGGGCCGGGCGGGTCAGGCCATTACTGCCATCCCTACTATGAATGCTCTCATTTGTGCATTTGATAAATCTGAATATAATAAAATCTCACATTGTTTAACTGCGCAGGAAATATGACATACTTTGGAGGTGACGCACGAGGGAACGTCACAGGTGAATGAGTCTAGACTTGCACTTCTGAGCACAGAGTACGAGGGATTTCGCATGCTACCATCAGATACCATATCAGAGATGTTTGCGAGGTTCACCAACATTGTCTACAAGTCTAGCTCGCTCGGTAAGCCATATTCTAGCATTGAGCAGGTGAGAAAGATATTAAGAGCACTGCCAAGCTCTTTCAGGCCGAAAGTCACTGCCATCCAAGAAGCGAAAGATCTGTCATAGATGAGGGTGGAGGACTTGATAGGTAATCTAATGTACCACGAGCTTGAATTGCAAAACGTGGATGAAAGAGAGAAACCTGAGGAGAAAGAGAAAGCCATAAAGCCCCTTGCTTTGCAAGCTAGCGAAGAAGAG
Organism: Scilla litardierei; assembly: GCA_030789695.1. Taxonomy (NCBI): domain Eukaryota; kingdom Viridiplantae; phylum Streptophyta; class Magnoliopsida; order Asparagales; family Asparagaceae; genus Scilla; species Scilla litardierei. The sequence goes on from CM061142.1 coordinate 325,695,659, forward strand.
GATGTTGATGATTACATAGCGCTAATGGTGAGAAACTTCAGAAAGTTCATCAAGACCAAGCATGGGAGAAATGAAATGGCACTCAGGTTTAATCGTTCTAACTTTAATAATTCTTCCAAGCAATTTAATGATCAGAAATCTACTGATAGAATGCAATGTTTTAAATGCAAGGGAAGAGGACATCTGATGAAGGATTGCCCAAATGAAACTGCTCAGCTCGCTAAAGGAAAAGGAAAAGCGAATGTATTAACATGGGATATGGATAGAGAAGCTGAAAGCGATGAGGAACATGAAGCACATTCTTGCATGGCTTTGATGGGGATCCAAGATGAGACACCGTCAGGTAGCAAAGCTGAACTTCTTAAAATTTGTGAAGAAATGCAAAATCAAATAGTAGATCATGAGTTCACTATTGAATGTCTCCAAAATCATAACTATGACATGCAAGTTAGAGATGATACGGTGTTTAAAGAGAATGAAAAGCTTAAAATTGAACTTAATGCATGTAAGTCTACTATTGAAATCATGAAGAAGGAAAAAAGCTAGCTTTGATGAAACTGCTCCTTGTATTTCTTATTCCTCATTATTAAACCAAAATAGCATGCTTAAACAAGATTTAATGAAGCTCGAAGCTGAAAAAAAAATATGAAATAAGAGAGCTTAAGGATAAATTTTGCATGCTAGATAACGATCTTAAAAAGAAAACAATTGAATATGAAAAGAAGGAAAAAAGAAAACAAGTTGGCTTTTGTTAGTAAATGCACGATGCTTGTGGAAGAAAATAAACAATTAAAAATCAAAGTCTCTCATCTTGAAGTGGCCATTAAGAAATTCTCTATGGGAAAACAATCGTTGGTCACTATTTTAGAGAATCAATTATTTGGCAATAATAGAAGAGGACTTGGTTTTGGTCTGAAAAACATTGAAAAGCAAAAATTCAAGAAATTCAACAATGTACCCTCTATTGCAAAGAACTTACATGCAAAGTGCGTTACTTGTGATAGTGTAGGCCCCACATCATATTATTGTAAATTTAGGAACACAAATATCAAGTTTAAACAAGTGTGGGTTCCTAAAACAATATTGGCTAACACTAGTGGACCTTGTTGGATTCCAAGGTCACACTTAATACCTTTCATGTAGGTAAGGTGGAGATTTGGCGAGGAGCAAATTTTTCAATGTCTCATTCTTTTAGCTCCTTCGTCAAATAGCGACGAGAAGGTATAATTTTTATCCCTCTTTGCATTTCATTGCATACCTTCATAGATTGTTTTGTGTGCTTGTTTTTATTTTGTTTTGTGTGCTTGCTTGCATGATTTTTAATGTTTTTATTTCTGAAAAAAACAAAAAAATTGAAAAACCAAAAATAAAAAAATGAGCTTAAAAGAATACCCTTTATGATTTATCTTAGTGGTATTGTATGAATGATCAAATCTATCCTTGTAGAAGTTAATTCATTATTGTTGTAGCTACATGAACATGTTGTTCTCTTTTTAGTAGCCATGACATGTCTCATAAATTTCAAATTTGACTTCTACACCTACATTTGCACTTTCACGATAATTGACTTTTTAGTGCTTTTGGAGATTTTTTTGAAGAATAATGGAAAGTGAATGTAGGAATGATTAATTTCTGAATTTTCTAAGGTATATGAAGTGTTTAGCCATGAATTAAAATTGAGCATAAAAGAACTGAAAAAAAAATACTATATTTGCTCCGTATGAAAAATGGATACACTTCATGGCTAATACACAACCCACGAGTATCCAACTTGTGCTAAATGGGTAATCATTAGCGTTGGTGTATATAACTCGTCAAGCAATGCCACCCCACATTTAAAAGTCCTTTTAGGCCATGCTTTGGGGTTCGGTAACTTGAACTCATTTTTGATGAGGTGGAAAAATTCAATCCTAGCGATATTCATAAAAATTGGAAAATGTGGATTGATTTGGTTGATTTTCTGAAATTGAATCTCCTCTTGTACTTTATTGTCTATATCACTACACTTACACTAAGGTGGAGAAGTCTTGTTATGAAATCCTATGAGCTTGGATTGTCTATTTTGTGGAAAACTCATGGAAATTGCACGCTACATTTAATAATGGTTTATTTTTGCATGGATTATTTTTGTGACTTCATTAATCCACTTTTGGTGATTACAAATGGGGAGAAAGAAAAGAAAGACTTGATAGACTTGATAGACTGGATGTCGGTATTATTTGTTGAAGGGGGAGCATGAATAATGTTGAAGGGGGAGCTTGAGAGACGGGGGAGTATGCTTTTATATTTGTTATAATGTTGTGCATGCTATGTTGTAATACTTGAATATCTCATCCCATGATTCATATTGCATTACACCCTTCAACACACTTCACACACCCATACTTATTGCTCAAATCTTTTATGGGTTTGTCATCACCAAAAGGGGGAGATTGTTGGAAGCAACGATCTAGGATTTTGATTTGATGATGACAAACATGTCGTTATATCTGACGTGTGTGCTTAGTGTGTTTCAGGATTGGCAAAACGATACATCTTTCACTACTTGGAGAATTTGCCATTCACATAGCTAATGGACTTGGTCTTAGTGCCATTCACATAGCAAATATGATTGGATCAAATCAATTGGTGATTGGTGCAAATCAAATATTGATGTTTGATTTGATTAAGTCAAATGCCATGGAGATCCAATTCAAAATTCGTATTTCATATCTGATTCTAATCTTACTTGATCTCCTATTCAAACGCCTAATCATTTTTCATATCCAATTTGAATTGCTATCATATCTCCATTGCAAATCAATCCCAACTACTTTTTTCTCTAACCCTAGCCTATACTATAAATACATGTCACCTCCTAGGGTTAGAGTGCGATAATCACCAAAAGGAGAGGGCCTACTAAAATACCAAGTGCGGCATACAAATAATTTTCAAAGAAGCCCGTCATCAAAGTCACGCAGCTAGACATTATAATTCTTCTCCAAGCCCTTCCTTCACATCGAAAAACAAGCCCCACAAAAGAGCTCAGCTTCCCAATACTTCTGCATGCAAAATTCCTCCTCAAAGCAAAATTCTCAAAGAATCAAACTGCAGCCTTCAAACAAAAGAACCCTACACGCCACACAAAAGTTTTTACGAGACATCACCTCGCAAGAGAAGCTACAACCTCCTAAGGCCAAAAACACGCTCACGTAAGCATCTCCTAAGGCCAGAGAAGAACCATCACCATCGCCGCATCCACGTGTAGTGTCGCCAAAAATCAAAGACGAACTTGTCGCCAGAGAACTAGAGGTGCTGCTGAGAGCCCACCACCAGGAACAATCGCTCGAAGCTCGCCGAAGAAGATCATGCCATCATCGAAGCTGCCCTGTCGCCGAGGAGGTTGGTGCCATAGAACGAAGCTGACCTAACGCCAAGAAGTCGCCGCTGTCGTACTCATCTCCATAGGAGAGCTCACCGCCGGAGTGCTGATCAAGTCGGAGAAGCCCTCTGCTGCCTTCGTGAAGAAGTCGCCATCAAAGAAGCCTCGTCGTTGTCGAAGCAAACTCGAAATCACTGCTGAATCTGCCGAAGCACTCGCCGATAAGAGATCAAAGAAGAAGTCGCCTCTGTCGTCCTTGCAGTCGACAAGAATCTGTCGAAGACAAAGCTTAGAGCCACAGTCGAATGCACACCATCGTTGAAGTCGAAGCGCCGAGTCATCACCGTCGAGAGCTAGTCGTCGTGTCCAAGAACTCGTCGATGCACCTTGAATCCCTTACCGTCAAGAACGAAGTCGACGTCCACCCCTTCATCGTACTACCGTGAGGTCCGTGATGTCCGACAAACTAGGGGTGCATCCACTGGCAAGAAGGAGGCACCACCGCTGAAGTCGAACCCCTCGCCGTTGTCGAAGACGACGCTGCTGATGATACTGCATGCCGGACGATCTTCGGTGAGAAGAGCAAGCGAAGCGATATCCTTGCGCTGACGTGGATAACCCAACGCAATATCGGAGCATTAAAGCAAACGCAAAACCCCTTGCTGACGTGGAATTCTTTTTAAAGGGGGATTTCTATACGCACCGTCAGCTGATATATTATTTTGAACTGCAATTGCTATACGCACAGTCCAGTGGGCTATTTGACATCCAGGAGTCGGATTGAGACACCGTTTGCGTCAGATTGGAGCTGACGACGTGTTGATTAACAAAGACGCCTACACGGACACGAACTGAGCATTTCTAAACCCTTAAACTCTTTTATTCGTGTTTTAGTGTAACGTTCTCTGTAGGGGAAACTTTACCATTTTTGGGGACTATTTTGGGACTTGTCTGGTTAGGGCTAGACAAGTGGACCCAGCTAGTTTGGGACTAGCTGGTAGAAAGTGTTACTAGGATTGATAGTGAGAGAAAACACTGTGTGTGGGGTACTGAGAGCCTGGCGAGTGTAGAGACGTAGAGGGTGCTCTAAGCGTGCTCTAACTTGTGGTTTTGTACCTATTGCACTATTCAATACTAGTATCTGCTTTGGGGGCTGGAGTAGGTCGTTGGGACGACCGAACCAGGGTAAATCTGCTTTTTATTTACCATGTTGCTGCTATAACTGCATGTGCTTATACGTGGGTTGCACGAATTATTTTTATAAGCCTATTCACCCCCCTCTAGGCTAGGATCCAGATCTAACAAAGGAAAGTACTTTCTTCTTTTGATCTGATTCTTCTTTCTCATCTTGTAGTGTAACTTCATGGGCCATTAAGTTACCAATAAGATCTTCCATAGATAATATGGAAAGATCATTGGCTTCCTCAATAGCAGTGATCTTTGGACGCCATACTGGAGTTAAAGCTTTAAGAATCTTGCGAACCTGTTCAAGAGAAGTGTAAGTTTTTCCAAGAGAATTTAAAGAATTTATAATATTAGTAAACTTGGTGTTCATTTCTCCAATTGTCTCTTGGTCCTTCATCTTGAATAACTCGAATTTGTGAACCAAAACGGAAATCTTAGTTTCCTTCACTTTATTGGTTCATTCATGAGTTACCTCGAGTATATGCCAAATCTCCTTAGCGCTATTGGCCTGAGATACTCGATTAAACTCATGTTTATCCATGGCACAAAATAACGCATTCATGGCCTTTGAGTTGTTGGTTTTTGCAGATTTGTCGTTGGCGGCCCAATCAGCAACAGAAGTTGTTGGCTTTGTGTATCATGTCTCTATGATGTCCCAAATCTCATAATGCATACATTGGAGATGAATCTCCATTCGTATTTTCCAATATGAGTAGTTAGAACCATCAAATAGAGGAGGACGAACTTGAGAGTGCCCTTCAGGATGTTGATTTTGTTGAGTATTGATTCCCCGGATTTGGTTTTGATGATGAACAAACATAAATATCGTGAACTAACTCGTTGTGAGTGCAGTTATGGAGATCGTCGCCAAAATTTTATGAACATCAAAAGCGACGTCTCGAGACTTCTCAAAGCGCGTGATCGTGTACTTGAAGCTTCGTTGAAGCTCAAGGACATTTATTGAGGTCAAGAGATTCGAAATGAAGCCTTTGAAGACGGTTCGTCAAGTTTTATTTATAGTCTTCTAGCTTCTTTTCGTAGAATGTTAAGCCTTGAGTAGGTCTTACGTTTTAATCTTCATAACGCTCATATCTTAGAGCTAGGATTATCTTAGAAGCCCATAGAAACTTTCCCGAAGCTTAACGCTTCTTCTCGCGGCTTCTTGTGCATGTTAGTTGGTTCAAGAAGAAGAACCAACCGACTAGATGGCAATCTAGTCGGTCGACAATCCTTCTTGAACCGACTAGAATGCCTTGTTCATTTTCAGCTCAGTTACTGTTTACAGTTAGTCGGTCCAAGAAGGTTCACCGACCGACTAGTTGTCAAACTAGTCGGTTAGGAATCCTTCTTAGACCGACTAGTTGAGCTTTCATTTTCCAGCCTAACTTACTGTTTACAGTTAGTCGGTCAAAAAACAACGACCGACCGACTAGTTGTGAAACTAGTCGGTTGGAATTTGTTCTTAAACCGACTAGCTGTCTTTGAATTCATCCTATACTATTTCGACTCTTAGTCGGTCAAAGAACACTTATCGACCGACTAGTTATGAAACTAGTCGGTTGGCAAGTCTTCTTAGACCGACTAGTTCTATATTTCCTGAACTTTCTCTTTTGGCTGTTCATCTGTTAGTCGGTCCATGTTGAATCACCGACCGACTAGATGTGAATCTAGTCGGTCAGTGATCCTTCTTTGACAAACTAGACTGCTTCAGAATAGAGCCGCTGGAGCATTAAATGCCACGATTTTTGATCTCTCTTTCCTCTATACTATATATACTTGAAGGGCTGCTTGCTAAGCATTTAAGGCTGATATTTATTGAAGTTTAGAGAATCAAAGAGAAGCATTTATTCTCATCTTCCAAGCTCATTCATTGCTCAAGAATCTCTCCCTCACTCTTATTCCTCAAGAGAGATTCATTGATTGTGAGCCATTCAAGCCAAGAGCTTGATTCTAGGTCACCAACATCCACCCTAGGCTTCTATTGCTGTTCATCGTCTTGGAGCTAGGGTTTGGTGACTTCTTCTCCTCCAAAATCCTCCTTGCCCGAAAATCGTAAGTTTACTCAAGGCATAGGATTTTGTTGGTAAGCATTTCATATTTCAATTACATTTGATATTGCAAGTTTTACTCTTGGTTGTGAGAGTTGTGTGTGATCCCAGTTTGTGGGAGTCACATTTTCATTTGTGTATGATTTGATCTTGTAGAGGTTTTCTACAAGTATTTCATAGTGCAATTTTGAGTTAGAAGTTTCTAACTCAAGTATCCGGAGGGGATCCGGGTGTTTGGGACGTAGGATCGCCGGGAACAAGTCGGGGAGACTTGGGTGGATCCGAACCCGTTAATTCGTTTGTTTGCAATTGTATTTCTTTGTTGTTAATATTTTCATTTTTGCATTGTTGGTTGAGTTTGCAAGATAATTAGGAATTATTTTCTTAATTATTTTAAAGTACTATTCATCCCCCCTCTAGTACTTGTGCAGTAGCTATCAGGGCATTACATTTGGTATCGGAGACAAGTTCATAGCTATGTCTACCAACGACAACAAGAACGTTCGTCCACCTTCAGACTATAGCACCTTCAGGAACCGTGAAGGAGCTTCTTCGGTGATGGAAGGACACTCCTCGACTAGGCCTCCCTACTTCAACGGTATCAATTACGGGTACTGGAAATGCCGGATGGAAACGTTCCTCCGGAGTGCTTCACTATGGAGATCCACGTTGACGGAGTATGTCAAGCCCGCAGAAGAAGATTTTGCTAAGTGGACTACCGCGGAGGTCGCCGCGGAGGTAAGCAATGCCAAGGCAATGAATGCCTTGCAATGTGCTTTGGAGCCCGAAGACTTCAACAAGATATGCACATGTAAGAGTGCATATCAAATCTGGAACTCACTCCTCATCTTGCATGAAGGAACGAGTAGGGTAAGAGACTCCAAACTCGTTGTTGTAAATAATGATTTCGAATTATTTCATATGCAACAGGGTGAGAAGATGAAGGAGTACTATGCTCTCTTCGTTGACATCACCAATGAGTTGGAGGCTCTTGGTAAGACCTACACCCAAAAGGAGAAAGTCTCAAAGATCATTGACGGACTTCCTTCTTGTTGGGAAAAGCATACCTTCGCCATCGAGGAAGGTAACGATATGAGTAAATATATTTTCATTCAACTAATGGGTACCTTGATGTCTTATGAGATACGCAAGGACAGTAAACTAAAGCTGCAGGACAAGATGAAGTCTTACTTGAAGCAAGACGAGCCAAAGAAAAAGGCGATTGCGTTCAAGGCCGCTCCATCTACTTCTACATCTACCGATGATGAAGACTCGGAAGACGAGTTGGACTTGGAATCCATTGCCCTCATGGCAAAGAAGTTCAACCGATTCTTTCGGAAAGGTAACTTCAAGAACAAATCTAAGTTTAGTTCTACTAACGCCTCCGCTCCTTTGTGCTTTAAATGCAATAAGCCAGGACACATGAAAGCGGATTGTCCTCAAAACAAGCAAAAGGAGAAATGGAAGGCGCCAAAGTTCGATAAGTCAAAGAAGTACAAGAAAGGGTATAAGAAAGGGCTTGTCGGCACATTCACCGACTCCGAAGATGACTCCTCAAGTGGAGAGTCAGATGATGAACAAGTGGAGCAAGCACACATGTGCTTCATGGCTAGAGAGGAACATGATCAAGGATCCTCCTCCGATGATAGCGAGGATGAAGGCGATGAGGTAACTATGGATGACCTTAAATTAGCTAACGAGCAAATTTGGTCTAAGTATTCTAAATTAGTAAATAGATATACTAAGATAAAAGATGAGCTAGCTAGTATCCAAACCTCGCCTAAGCCTATCATCATCAACAACGACACCATTATTGAAGATTTGAGGAATGAGATTGTAAATCTCAAATCTCAACTTGAGCATGTTCATATTGAGGAATCGGATGAACATGAGATGGCGGATTTGATTTCTCGAAACTCAACTTTGAGTATTGAGAATGAGAATCTCAAGTCTCGTGTTTGTGTACTCACAACTCAAGTGTCCACTTTATATGCTTCTATACTTTCTCTCACCGAGAAGTATGAGTCCACATTAGGCCGGATTAATAAATTCAATAAAGGTAAGGACCATTTGGATAATATCCTAAATGACTTACTTCTGGCCAATCATCGCATTGGCTTGGGGTATAAGATGGGAAATTCATCCAAATCGTTTACCACCTTTGTTAGGCCAACTTCCGATGCCTCAACGAGTGGGGGCAAACACCTCATTGGTAGTTCATCTACCAATGGTGCTTCCACTTCGTACACATCCCCATTTGGAAAGAAACCCACTTTGGGTGGACCTCCAAAGAAGGGTCATGCATTTATGTACACCAATACCATGCCACGTAGGAACACACATCCTACTCCACATGTTCACACATATGATGATTTTTATGCCCCACATCCACGGGCACGTGCACACCATGTGAGACACACTCACGCACGTGTTCCTCCACATGAATATGTTCATCCACATCATCATATGAACAATTATCATCATGCACCATTTCATCATGTGACATATGCCTATCCACGACATGCATCACGTAGAAATCAACAACGTATGCATGCTCCCAATAGGAATAGAGCTCCCAAAATATTCACTATTTGGGGCCCGAAGAACACTAACATGCATGAAAAACAAGCATACATGAATTCTTATTTTATGGATGTCGTGCATAATGATGATTACATTGGGAAGTCTAAGTCCAATTAGACTTGGCTTCCAAAGATCTAATCTTTTAGGACCCAATGACCTTGGGTACCATGGAATGATATGTTTATCTTTAGGTACTCAAGAAAAAGAAACGGAGCAACAAATCCAAATTTGGCTCCAAGAATAATTGGATACTCGATAGCATGTGTTCAAAACACATGACGGGTGATGCTCAATTGCTCTTCGGAGTGGTGCCCATTGCAAATGGGAACCGAGTCGTCTTTTGAGGCAACGAGAGCGGAACCATCATAGGTGTTGGAAAAGTTGGTAATCCTTCTAAACCACTAATAAGTGATGTTTACCTAGTTAAATGATTAAACCACAATCTTATTTCAATAAGCCAACTTTGTGACAAAGGTTACAAAGTTAGCTTTGCGAAAGGAATGTGCCATATTTTGAGAAAAGATAATAATGATTTATTATTTTCTGGCACACGCCATAAGGATATTTTTATATTAGATCTCCAAAAATCACATGAACAATGTCTCATTGCCAACACAAGTGAACAACACTTATGGCATCGACGTTTTGGTCATGTGAACTTTGAAACACTTTTTAAGCTTTCCAAGTTAAATTCTATTAAAGGCTTTCCTAAGCTTGTCTTTCAAAAGAAAAGCTTTTGTGACTCGTGTCAACGAGGCAAGCTTCCTAAATCGTCATTTAAACCTAAGAAAAGCATTTCATCTAAGCGGCCTCTAGAGCTATTACATCTAGATCTTTTTGGGCCAACTAGAGTTGCTTCATTAGGAAATGCATGATATGGACTTGTCATCGTTGTTGACTTTTCTAGATTTACTTGGGTATTTTCCTTAAGTAATAAAAATGATGCCTTTGAAAACTTCACAATATTTGTTAAGAAAGTACAAAATCTCTTTGGAACCACCATTGTCACTATTCGTAGTGATCATGGAGGGGAATTTGAGAATGAGTCTTTCTCAAATTTTGTGATGAAATTGGTATTACTCACACCTTTTCTTTCCCTCGCGCACCCCCTCAAAATGGTGTTGTTGAGAGGAAGAATAGGACGCTAGTAGAATGTGCTCGCACTATGCTTGATGATAGCCAACTTGGCCATCAATTTTGGACGGAAGCGGTACATACTGCTTGCTATGTGTTTAATAGAATACTTTTGAGGCCCGACACCAAACAAACTTGTTATGAATTGTTGTTTGGTAGATTGCCTCAAGTTAAACATTTTCGAGTTTTCGGCGCAAGATGTTTTATTAAAAACACGTATGGTAGTTTGGACAAATTTGATCCAAGATCCGATGAGTGGATATTTGTTGGATATTCCTCCCGTAGCAAAGCCTACCGGATATACAACAAACGAACCTCAACGATCGAGGAATCTCTTCATGTTTCATTCAATGAAAATTTTGTCTCGTCTAGAATTACTAATGATGATGACTCCATGGATGTTTTTTGTGATTCTATCGGTAATTCTAATTCTATTGATTCTAATGATACTAACCCTACTAATGAGTCTTTTGAGAATGTTCCTAGTGATCAGGGAATTCCCAAACGGCTTCATACAGTTCGTGACCATCCCCATGAGCAAGTCATTGGCAACATCCTTGATAGTGTCAAGACGAGATCTCAAGTCAACTACTTTGCTCATTGTGCCTTTGCCTCCTCTATAGAGCCAAAGAATATTAACGAAGCATGCGAAGATAGTGCTTGGATCCTAGCCATGGAGGAGGAACGCATTCAATTTGAGAGGAATGAGATTTGAGAGCTTGTTCCATTGCCCTCGAAGAACCACACCGTTATAGGAACGAAGTGGATTTTCAAGAACAAGACCGACGAGAACCAAATCGTCATCCGGGACAAAGCTCGGTTAGTAGCTCAAGGCTACCGGCAAGAGGAATGTATAGATTTCGAAGAATCCTTTGCTTCGGTAGCTAGATTAGAATCTATTAGATTATTGTTATCTTTTGCATGCCATAAAGATTTTAAACTCTTTCAAATGGATGTAAAAAGTTCGTTTTTAAATGGAGATGTCGTTGAGGAAGTTTATGTTTCTCAACCTCCGGGTTTTATAAATGAAAAATTTCCAAATCATGTTTTCAAACTTAAGAAAGCACTTTACGGTTTGAGACAAGCTCCTCAAGCTTGGTATGACCGCCTAAAGAACTTTCTTTTGAATTTGGGTTTTAAAATGGGTGAAGTTGATTCTACATTATTTGTTAAGTATTCAAATAATGATATTATTTTAGTTCAAATTTATATTGATGATATCATTTTCGGTGCTACTAACTTCACTCTTTGCGAAGAGTTGTCTAATGTTATGAAGGATCAATTTGAGATGAGCCACATGGGTGAGCTCAAATATTTCTTAGGTCTCCAAATTCGCCAAATGAATGATGCAATCTGCATTCACCAAACCAAGTACACGGTGGAGTTGCTAAAGCAATTTGGAATGGAGAATGCCTCAGGGAAGAAGACTCCAATGAGCACGACTACACATCTTGATAAAGATAAGGGCGGTAAAGATGTAGACATTCGTCTATATCGAGGTATGATAGGTAGTTTATTATATCTTACTGCTAGTAGGACCGATATTATGTTTGTTGTATGTGTATGTGCTCGTTATCAGTCTCAACCTAAGGAATCTCACTTAGTAGCGGTAAAACGTATTTTCCGTTATTTAAGTTACATACTTGACTTCGGATTACTTTATCCAAAGTCTAGCACATATGAGTTAATCTCATATAGTGACGCAGATTATGCGGGATGCAAATCCGACAGGAAAAGTACTAGTGGCACTTGCAATTTTATAGGAAATTCTCTTGTCTCTTGGTTTTCCAAGAAGCAGAATTCTGTATCACTTTCAACCACCGAGGCGGAATATATTACCGTCGGTGCTGCGTGTGCTCAGATTCTTTGGATGAGACACACTCTTAAAGACTTTGGTATAAACTGTGATACTTGCCCTATCATGGTAGACAACCAAAGTGCAATATGTCTCTCTAAGAATCCAGTACACCATTCCTGTTCTAAACACATAGATGTCCGTCACCATTTCTTAGATGATCATGTTGCTAAAAAGGACATCATTTTAGTGTACGTTGAAACCCAGAAGCAAATCGCCGATATTTTCACGAAACCACTCAAGGAAGACTCCTTTGTGCGGTTACATTGAGAATTGGGGATTATGGGTGAATCCGAGATTTAGGATTCATATTTTGTTCAATAATCTTGCATGATAATATTTTCGTTATATTTGCTCATGCTCGATGTGTTGAGATTTTCTGGATTTTTGGTTGAATTTTCGGAATTTATGCTCGAAATATTCATGAACGTCGTATTTAAGATTTTCGATGTTTTATGGGGTAGTATAATGATGTATGAGAGTATTTCGATGTTTCGTCCAAGTGCGATTAGGAGAGAACTCAAAATTTCTAAGTTTCAAATTTTTGGACTCTCTTAGTCGGTCCAAGTTCATTGGCCGACCGACTAGATTCAGTTCTAGTCGGTCAATGAATGAACTCAGACCGACTAACTCATGCTCAAAAGTTGGCTTCAGTTACTGTTTGCACTTAGTCGGTTCAAGCTCATTGGCCGACCGACTAGATTTCATTCTAGTCGGTCAGCGCTTAAACTGTGACGGACTAAATGCGCAGTGGTTGTTGTGTCTTTTGGCCTTCCAAATGTTTTTATTCTTGCCCGCACCGATTAGAACTCATTCTAATTGGTGCAAACTTTTCTTCTCAGCCCTAACCCTTCGACTTCTCTCCTTCCTCCGCCGTCCGACTGTCGTGCTCCGGCCATTTCCGGCCATCTCCGCCGGTGCCGATCTCTCCTATCTCCTCCTAGGGTATCACTCTCACCTTCTCTCAGCTCCTAGGGTTTCCTTTTAGGTCTAAATTCAATTTCAGTTCGACCTAGGGTTTGTGTTAGGGTTTTAGCTTTCGATTTCTGTCGATTTCTTGCGTTGTTTGTGTTGTCTCGTCTCGATTATGGCGAAGACACGTATCCCCATCCGTCCCTCGAGTCCGTCTCCTATGACTGTCGAGTCTCCTCCTACGGACCCCCCTCAAACCAAACGCCATACCAAATCGACCCGTCCATCCTCCTCCTCGCCTCCTCTTAAGAAGAAGAGGACGGCGACTGCGAAGCCTAGAGCCCGATCTTCTCAACCTAAGCCCAGCTCATTCCGTGCTCCCACTCCTCCCGATGACTCCGATACTGAGTATATTCCGGAGACCGAGCATACCGCTAGGGCTTCTACTCCTCCACCTCGTTCTAGCACTCGTCCATCTAAGGGGAAGGCTCCCATGCCTTTGGGCAGTGTCGATATATCGTTGTGTCGCGATGACCCGTTGTGTCTCGTGGCTTACAATCGTATTGAGCACTGTCCACTGATATTGGAGCACTTCGTTCAGTTCTCTGACTTCCCTCACCTCGCCGATCTTCTTTCTTACAGCGGCCTACTTGACTATCTTCGCCATGACCCCAAGGTGAACCCTCACCTATACCCCCGTCTCGTCAAGTTATTCTACGTGAATCGTGTCCCGGGTCAGTATGACGACACTCACTCCATTGAGATGACTGTCTTGGGGAAATCTATTGTCCTCACAGCAGAAATCTTAGGGGAGTTGATAGGTGAGTCATCCTCTGGCCTTCTTCCAGCTGATATCTCCGTAGATGATATTTTTGATCTTGACCAGACCATGCTTACCGAGATGTTTCATGTGATCCCTCCCGCCATGATTGGCGTCCCTTCAAAGTCGTTTAAGCCTAACGCTTGGGTCTTGAATCTTATCCTGAAGTCGTGCCTCCTTCCGAAGTACGGCTCATCTAGCTTACCCTCCCAGCCATTCCTTAAACTTATCTGCGCTCTTTTCATGGGAAGCGAGATCAATTGGGCACGGATTATTCTTGACAAGATGGATTCCTTTGAGTGCATAAGGAAGTCCACCAAGTCAGCCCACATTCCATATCCTTGCCTATTGACTCTCGTTTTTCGTCACTTCAGGGTCCCTCTCCCTCCCGATGACAAGCGTCCTCTTGGTCCTCCCCTGAATGCGACGGCCGTCAAGAAGTCTCTTGCGGTGCTTCGTCACATTCAGAGGACGACCCCTTCAGCTTCAGCTTCAGCTTCTACTTCAGCTCCTCCACCTGCTCCTACTCTCGCTGAGTTTGCCATTTCCTTGAGACGTGTGGAGTCTCGTGTTTCTCGTTCTGAGGAGATGCTTGCTCGCATCTGTACTCACTTTGGTATTGAGGTTCCTACATCAGTTTCTGACGATGAGGAAATGGACGAGGCTGAGCTCCAGGAGCTTGTTGGATCTCCTGTCCGTGCCCCAGAGGGTACGTCTGCTGCTGCTACTTCTGCTGGTGCTCCTGAGAGCACACCTGCTGCCACCATTCCTTCGATGGATGTTTCTGCTGGTGCTCCCGAGACCACTCCTGTTGCGACTCTCCCTTCTATGGACACTCCTGTCGACCCAGTGACCACCACCCCTTCTACAGAGCCTGCTGCTGATGCTGACCCTACCTCCACCTCCTGAGCTTGCGTTGGAGGACTCTTCCTTGTGCACTTTGGATGATATATTTCGTAGTGAGAGAGTGGGGCAGGATAGTTGGTGGTTATGGATTTTTGATATTTTTGGATGTTTTTATGATGTACTTTGATGTATACATGTTTTGTGATACTTCGATGTATGCTGTGAGATATGTTGTATGATGTGCAACGATCTGAGGATCGTTTATATTATTATTGGCAAATGTATACTTTTGATGTATCCATGTTCTTATATATATATACATCATGTTGACATTTACTTCTTTGTGCACATTATATTATTGTCTCTGATGTTGACTTCGTCACTCGACGATTACATTTGATTTAATAGAAATTATTTCTATGAAAACATAAAATTGTTTTCCATGCACTAATTAAGAATGTTGATATTGGAGAGTATGTTCCATAACTCAATACGTGAAATTAATTTGAGTTTTGATGATTTCGTTTTTCGATTTTCGACTATGGATTTATTGGTACACTTTGATTTTCTTCGTGACTTTACTTTGGTGTCATTTGAACCGTGGTCGTATTCTACGACTCCCGTGCTTTTATTTTAGCCATTGTTGTTGTCGTTGTTCTCCTCCCGCTCTTTTTGCTTATGCCAAAGGGGGAGAGAATTAATAATGACGACGATGTGCTACATGATAAGTCAAAGCAATTTACCGTGAATCTAATTTGATATGTTAGATTCAGGGGGAGTTAAGATATAAAAATGGATTTAGATCCTAAATTTCAATAATTGGATTCATATTTTATACTTTCCTCGTTTGCTTGATGCGTATGATTATTATTTAATATGGAACCAACGTGTCATCAATGCAGGGAGAGTAAGTAAATTTCATTTGAATCATTAATTTTGATTATTATTTATGTTGGTTTGTCATCACCAAAAAGGGGGAGAATGTTGAGTATTGATTCCCCGGATTTGGTTTTGATGATGAAGAAACATAAATATCGTGAACTAACTCGTTGTGAGCACAGTTATGGAGATCGTCGCCAAAATTCTATGAACATCAAAAGCGACGTCTCGAAACTTCTCAAAGCGCGTGATCATGTGCTTGAAGCTTCGTTGAAGCTCAAGGACCTTGATTGAAGTCAAGAGATTCGAAATGAGGCCTTTGAAGACGGTTCGTCAAGTTTTATTTATAGTCTTCTAGCTTCTTTTCGTAGAATGTTAAGCCTTGAGTAGGTCTTACGTTTTAATCTTCATAACGCTCATATCTTAGAGCTAGGATTATCTTAGAAGCCCATAGAAACTTTCCCGAAGCTTAACGCTTCTTCTCGCGGCTTCTTGTGCATGTTAGTTGGTTCAAGAACAAGTACCAACCGACTAGATGGCAATCTAGTCGGTCGGCAATCCTTCTTGAACCGACTAGAATGCCTTGTTCATTTTCAGCTCAGTTACTGTTTACAGTTAGTCGGTCCAAGAAGGTTCACCGACCGACTAGTTGTCAAACTAGTCGGTTAGGAATCCTTCTTAGACCGACTAGTTGAGCTTTCATTTTCCAGCCTAACTTACTGTTTACAGTTAGTCGGTCAAAGAACAACGACCGACCGACTAGTTATGAAACTAGTCGGTTGGAATTTGTTCTTAAACCGACTAGCTGTCTTTGAATTCATCCTATACTATTTCGACTCTTAGTCGGTCAAAGAACACTCACCGACCGACTAGTTGTGAAACTAGTCGGTTGGCAAGTCTTCTTAGACCGACTAGTTCTATATTCCCTGAACTTTCTCTTTTGGCTGTTCATCTGTTAGTCGGTCCATGTTGAATCAGCGACCGACTAGATGTGAATCTAGTCGGTCAGTGATCCTTCTTTGACCAACTAGACTGCTTCAGAATAGAGCCGTTGGAGCATTAAATGCCATGATTTTTTGCTCTCTCTTTCCTCTATACTATATATACTTGAAGGGCTTCTTGCTAAGCATTCAAGGCTGATATTTATTGAAGTTTAGATAATCAAAGAGAATCATTTATTCTCATCTTCCAAGCTCATTCATTGCTCAAGAATCTCTCCCTCACTCTTATTCCTCAAAAGAGATTCATGTAATGCCCCTACGAAGCTACTGCACAAGTACTAGAGGGGGGGTGAATAGTACTTTAAAATAATTAAGAGGATAATTCCTAATTACCTTGCAAACTCAACCAACAATGCGGAAAATGCGGAAATGTAAATATGACAACAAAGAAACAATCGCAAACACACGATGTTAACGGGTTCGGATCCACCCAAGTCTCCCCGACTTGTTCCCGGTGATCCTACGTCCCAACCACCCGGATCCCCTCCGGATACTTGAGTTAGAAACCCTAACTCAAGATTTGCACTATAAAAAACTTGTAGAAACCTCTACAAGGTCAAATCATACACAAATCAAATTGTGACTCCCACAACCCGGGATCACAAACAAACTCTCACAACCGAGAGTGAAACTTGCAATATTCAAATGAAATTGAAATAGAAATTCTTACCGACAAAATCCTATGCCTTGAGTATACTTACAGATTAGGGCAAAACGGATTTTGGGGAAGATGAAGGCACCAAACCCTAGCTCCAAGATAGATGACCAGCAATGGAGTCCTAGGTGGATGTTGGTGACCTTGGATCAAGCTCTTGGCTTGGAAGGCTCACAATCAATGAATCTCTCTTTTGAAATAAGAGTGAGTGAGAGATTCAAGATGAGAAATGAATGAGCTTTGAATGAGATTGAATGCTTCTCTTTTGATCTCTAAACTTCTCTTAATATCAGCCTTGAGTGCAATGAATGCAGCACTCCAAGTATTTATAGGATAGAGGAAAGAGAGAGCAAAAATCGTGGCATTTAATGCTCCAACGGCTCTATTCTGAAGCAGACTAGTCGGTCAAAGAAGGATCACTGACCGACTAGTTCATCAACTAGTCGGTCGGTGAAACAACATGAACCGACTAAGAGGTGAACAGTGAATAGATGAAGTTCAGACTTAAAGAACTAGTCGGTCCAAGAAGACTTGCCAACCGACTAGTTTCACAAATAGTCGGTCGGTGAGTGTTCATAGACCGACTAAGAGATAAAACAAATAGTCTGAGTACAAGTTGAATTAGTCGGTTCAAGAACAAATGTTGACTGACTAGTTCATCAACTAGTCGGTCGACAAATGCTCTTTGACCGACTAACGATAAACAGTAACTAGGCATGTACAGGGAAAGCTCAACTAGTCGGTCTAAGAAGGATTCCTAACCGACTAGTTTTACAACTAGTCGGTCGGTGAACCTTCTTTGACCGACTAACTGTAAACAGTAAGTGAGCTAGAATTGAAGGAGGCAAACTAGTCGGTTCAAGAAGCTTTGCTGACCGACTAGATCACCATCTAGTCGGTTGGTTCTTCTTCTTGAACCAACTAACATGCACAAGAAGTCGCGAATCGAAGCGCGATGCTTCGGGAAAGTTCGTATGGACTTCTACTAAGATCCTAGCTCTAAGATAGGAATGTTATGAAGATAAAAACGTAAGACCTACTCAAGGCTTAACATTCTACGAAAAGAAGGTAGAAGAAATTAAATAAACTTGACGAACTGTCTTCAAAAGCTTCAATCGAATCTTCATGACTTCAATAATGGTCCTTGAGCTTCAACGAAGCTTTAGGCATACGATCACGCGCTTTGAGAAGTCTCGAGACGTCGCTTTAGATGTTCAAAGAAGTTTGGCGACGATCTCCATAACTGCGCTCACAAAGAGTTAGTTCACGATATATTTATGTTTGTTCATCAACCAAAACCAAATCCGGGGAGTCCAATACTCAACATTCTCCCCCTTTTTGGTGATGACAAACCAACATAAATAATAATCAAAAATAATGATTCAAATGAAATTTACTTACTCCCCTTGCATTGATGACACGTTAATTCCAAATTAAACAATAATCATATGCATCAAGCAGACGAGAGAAGAAATAAATGTGAATTCAAGTATTGAAATATTTGAAATATCGGATTTGAAAATCCATTTATATATCTTCACTCCCTCTGAATCTAACATATCAAATTAGATTCTTGGAAAAATGCTTTAAATTATCATTTAGCTCATCGTCATTATTATATCTCTCCCCCTTTGGCATTAGCAAAAAGAGTGGGAGGAGATCAACGACAACAACAATGGCTTCAAATAAAAGCACGGGAGTCGTAGAATACGACCACGGTCCAAATGACACCAAAGGAAATACGAATTAAATCAAAGCGTGTCAATGAGACCAAAGTCGAAAATCGATAAATAAAATCATCAAAACTCAAATTAATTTTACGAATAGAGTTATGGAATATACTCTCCAATATCAACATTCTTCGTTAATTTAGTGCATGGAAAACAATTCTATGTTTTCATAGAAATAATTTCTATTTAATCAGTTATTATCATTGAGCGATGAAATTAAACATCAGAGACATATAAAAAATATAATGTGCACAAGAGAATGAAATGTCAACATCGATGTGTATATATATATATCAAACATGATACAACAAAATGATACATCGCCAACATACATAAACGATCCTCAGATCGAAGCACAAAATACAACATCATATCTCACAGCAGATATTAGAGTATCACAAAACATACAAAAATCTCAAAACTCCATATGAGATACATCAAAATACATAAAAATATCATAACCACCATCTATCCTACTCAACTCTCTCACGACTACAAAAATCATCCAATGTGCATTGGAGAGTCCTCCAAAGAAGCTCAGGAGGCAGCGGGAGGATCTGCAGCAGCAACAGGCTCTGTAGGAGTGGAGGTGGTCACTGGGTCAGCAGGAGTGGAAATCTCTGGCACGACAGAAGTGGTCTCGGGAGCAGTAACAGACGAAGCATCCACCGGGTGACAGCAGGTGTGCTCTCAGGATCACCGGCAGAAGAAACAGCAGCACCAGAAGTACCCTCAGGGGCACGAGCAGCAGCAGAACGAACAAGCTCCTCGATATCCTCCTCATCCAACTCCTCCTTGTCAGAAACTGACTGAGGGATATCAATACCCAAACGAGAAGCGATACGAGCAAGAATCTCCTCAGATCGAGCACAGCGAGACTCCACAAGTTTCAACGAATGTGCGAGGTCAGCAAGAGTAGGAGAGGGAGCAGAGGCAGCTGAAGCAGAGGCTGAATCAGACGGGGTCGTCCTCTGAACATGACGAAGCGCCGCAATAGACTTCTTGACGGCCGTCGCATTCAGAGGGGGACCGAGGGGACGCTCATCATCTGGAGGAAGAGTGACACGGAAGTGACGGAAGACGAGAGTCAATAGGCATGGATACAGAATGTGGGCCGACTTGGTGGACTTTCGAATGCATTCAAAAGAGTCCATCTTGTCGAGAATGATCCGTGCCCAATTGATCTCACTCCCCATGAAGATGGCATAAATGAGCTTAAGAAAAGGCTGTGAAGGCAAGCTCGATGAGCCGTACTTCGGAAGGAGGCACGACTTCAGAATAAGATTCAAGACCCAAGCGTTGGGCTTGAAGGATTTCGAGGGGACGCCAATCATGGCAGGAGGGATCTCATGGAAAATCTCGGCGAGCACCACCTGATCAAGCTCAGAAATATCGTCAACAGAGATATCAGAAGGAAGGAGGCCAGACGAGGAGACACCTATCAAATCCCCTAAGATTTCTGCCGTAAGGACTATCGGTGTCCCCAAGACAGTCGTCTCAATGGAATGGGTCTCGTCGTACTGACCCCGGACTCGGTTCGCAAAAAATAGCTTGACAAGGCGAGTGTATGGATGTGGATTCGCCTTAGGGTCATATCGAAGATAATCGATAAGACCGCTAGACGAAAGGAGATCAGCTAGGCCTGGGAAGTCAGAGAACTGAATGAAGTGCTCCAACAGCAGCGGACAGTGCTCGATACGGTTGTAAGCCGCGAGACACAACGGGTCGTCGTGACACAACGAAATATCGACACCGCCAACTGGCATCAGACCCTTCCCCTTAGGCTGACGGGTGCTAGATCGGGGTGGAGAAGTAGGATCCCGAGCGGTGTGCTCGATCTCTGGAATGTATTCTGTGTCGGAATCATCAGGAGGAGTGGGTGCACGGAATGAAGCAGGAGAAACGGGTTGTTTCCTAGGCTTAGGTTGTGATCGAGGCTTGGCGGTCGCCGTCCTCTTCTTCTTAAGAGGAGGAGAAGACGACGAAGGGTGGGTGGTCTTAGAACGGCATTTGGGTTGCGGGGGGTTCGTAGAGGACGACTCTATGGTCATAGGTGACGGACTCGATGGTCGGACCGGAATTCTTGTCTTCGCCATAAGCGTGACGAGACAACACAATCAAACGAGATCGATCTAGGAGTAGAAACCCTAAAACAACCCTAGGCCGAAACCCTAACCCTAGAAACTGAAATCGATTGAAAAATGGACCTAGATGGAAACCCTAGCAGCTGAGAGAGGGGATAGAAGTTACCCTAGGTGGAAGATCAACGACCGGAGTTGATCAAGTTAGCCGAAAAAGGGCGAACTCGACGAAGGAGGGAGGAGGAAGACGAAGGGGCTCGGGGGTTTTTGAGGTGGGAAGGAGACTACGAACCGACTGGAATGAAGAATAGTCAGTTTGGGGAGAGTTAAAAACGATCGGAAGTCGAAAAAACAAAATAGTCCCTGAGCACTTAGTCGGTCAGAGTTCAAGCGCTGACCGACTAGATGACCATCTAGTCGGTCGGCCAATGAGCTTGAACCGACTAAGTGCAAACAGTAACTGAAGCCAAAATTTAGAGCATGAGTTAGTCGGTCTGAGTTCATTCACTGACCGACTAGATGACGATCTAGTCGGTCGGTCAATGAACATGAACCGACTAACAAAGTTCAAAAATTTGAAATTTCGAAATTTTGAGTTCTCTCCTAATCGCACTTGGACGAAACATCGAAATACTATCATTAATCATTATAATACCCCATTAAACATCGAAAATCTTAAATTTGACGTTCATGAATAAATCGAGCATAAATTCCGAAAATTCAACGAAAAATCCAGAAAATTCCAATACATCAAGCATGAACAAATATAACGAAAATGAATAGCATGCAAGATTATTGAACAAAGTATGAATCCTAAATCTCGGATTCACCCATAATCCCCAATTCTCGACGCAACCGCACAAAGGAGTCTTCCTTGAGTGGTTTCGTGAAAATATCGGCGATTTGCTTCTAGGTTTCAACGTACACTAATATGATGTCCTTTTTAGCAACAAGATCATCCAAGAAATGGTGACGGACATCTATGTGTTTAGAACGGGAATGGTGTACCGGATTCTTAGAGAGACAGATTGCACTTTGGTTGTCGACCATGATAGGGCAAGTATCACAGTTTATACCAAAGTCTTTAAGAGTGTGTCTCATCCAAAGAACCTGAGCACACGCGGCACCGGCGGCAATATATTCCGCCTCAGTGGTTGAAAGTGATACGGAATTCTGCTTCTTGGAAAACCAAGAGACAAGAGAATTTCTTATAAAATGGCAAGTGCCACTAGTACTTTTCCTGTCAGATTTGCATCCAGCATAATCTATGTCACTATATGAGATTAACTCATACGTGCTAGATTTTGGATAAAGTAATCCAAAATCAAGTGTGTAACTTAAATAACGGAAAATACGTTTTACCGCTACTAAGTGTGATTCCTTAGGTTGAGACTGATAACGAGCACATACATATACGGCAAACATAATATCGGGCCTAATTGCGGTAAGATAAAGTAAACTACCTATCATACCTCGATATAGACGAATGTCTACATCTTTTCCGCCCGTATCTTTATCAAGATGCGTAGTTGTGCTCATTGGAGTCTTCTTCCCGGAGGCATTCTCCATTCCAAATCGATTTAGCAACTCCACCGTGTACTTGGTTTGGTGGATGAAGATTGCATCGTTCATTTGGTGAATTTGGAGACCTAAGAAATATTTGAGCTCACCCATGTGGCTCATCTCAAATTGATCCTTCATCACATTAGAAAACTCTTCGCAAAGAGTGAAGTTAGTAGCACCGAAAATGATATCATCAATATAAATTTGAACTAAAACTATATCATTATTCGAATACTTAACAAATAATGTAGAATCAACTTCTCCCATTTTAAAACCCAAATTCAAAAGAAAGTTCTTTAGGCGGTCATACCAAGCTTGAGGAGCTTGTCTCAAACCGTAAAGTGCTTTCTTAAGTTTGAAAACATGATTTGGAAATTTTTCATTTATAAAACCCGGAGGTTGAGAAACATAAACTTCCTCAACAACATCTCCGTTTAAAAATGCACTTTTAACATCCCTTTGAAAGAGTTTAAAATCTTTATGGCATGCAAAAGATAACAATAGTCTAATAGATTCTAATCTAGCTACCGGAGCAAAGGATTCTTCGAAATCGATACCTTCCTCTTGCCGATAGCCTTGAGCTACTAACCGAGCTTTGTTCCGAACAACGATTTGGTTTTCGTCGGTCTTGTTCTTGAAAATCCACTTCGTTCCTATAACGGTGTGGTTCTTCGATGGCAATGGAAGAAGCTCACAAACCTCATTCCTCTCGAATTGAATGAGTTCCTCTTTCATGGCAATGATCCAAGCGCTATCTTCGCACGCTTCATTAATATTCTTTGGCTCAATCGAGGAGGTAAAGGCACAATAAGCGAAGTAGTTCACTTGCGATCTCGTCTTGACACTATCATGAATATTTCCAATGACTTGCTCATGAGGATGGTCACGAACGGTATGAAGCCGTTTGGGAATTCCCTGATCACTAGAAACATTCTCAAAAGATTCATTAGTAGGGTTAGTATCATTAGAATCAATAAAATTAGAATTACCAATAGAATCACATAAGAAATCCATAGAGTCATCATCATTAGTAATTCTAGTCGGGACAAATCCTTCATTAAATGAAACATGAAGTGATTCCTCGATCGTTGAGGTTCGTTTGTTGTATATCCGGTAGGCTTTGCTACGGGATGAATATCCAACAAATATCCCCTCATCGGATCTTGGATCAAATTTGTACAAACTACCATATGTGTTTTTAATAAAACATTTTGAACCGAAACTCGAAAATGTTTAACTTGAGGCAATCTACCAAACAACAATTCATAACAAGTTTGTTTAGTGCCGGGCCTCAAAAGTATTCTATTAAACACATAGCAAGCGGTATGTACTGCTTCCGCCCAAAATTGATGGCCAAGTTGGCTATCATCAAGCATAGTGCGAGCACACTCCACTAGCGTCCTACTCTTTCTCTCAACAACACCATTTTGAGGAGGTGCGCGAGGTAATGAAAAGGTGTGAGTAATACCAACTTCATCACAAAAAGTTGAGAAAGACTCATTCTCAAATTCCCCTCCATGATCACTACGAATAGTGACAATGGTGGTTCCAATGAGATTTTGTACTTTCTTAACAAATATTGTGAAGTTTTCAAAAGCATCATTTTTATTACTTAAGGAAAATACCCAAGTAAATCTAGAAAAGTCATCAACGATGACAAGTCCATATCATGCATTTCCTAATGAAGCAACTCTAGTTGGCCCAAATAAATCTAGATGTAATAGCTCTAGAGGCCGCTTAGAAGAAATGCTTTTCTTAGGTTTAAAAGACGATTTAGGAAGCTTGCCTCGTTGACACGAGTCACAAAAGCTTTTCTTTTGAAAGACAAGCTTAGGGAAGCCTCTAATAGAATTTAACTTGGAAAGTTTAAAGAGTGTTTCAAAGTTCACATGACCAAAACGTCGATGCCATAAGTGTTGTTCACTTGTGTTGGCAATGAGACATTGTTCATGTGATCTTGGAAGATCTAGGATGTATATATCCTTATGGCGTGTGCCGGAAAATAATAAATCATTATTATCTTTTCTTAAAATATGGCACATTCCTTTCGCAAAACTAACTTTGTAACCTTTGTCACAAAGTTGACTTATTGAAATGAGATTTTGGTTTAATCCTTTAACAAGGTAAACATCATTTATAAGAGGTTTAGAAGGATTACCCACTTTACCAACACATATGATGGTCCCGCTCTCGTTGCCTCCAAAGACTACCCGGTTCCCATTTGCAATGGGCACCACTCCGGAGAGCAATTGAGCGTCACCCGTCATGTGTTTTGAACACCCGCTATCGAGTATCCAATTATTCTTGGAGCTAAATTTGGATTTGTTGCTCCGTTTCTTTTTCTTGAGTACCTAAAGATAGAAAATATCGTATCATGGTACCCAAGGTCATTGGGTCCAAAAGATTAGACCTTTGGAAGCCAAGTCCAATTGGACTTAGACTTCCCCACATAATTATCACTATGCACGACATTCAAGAAATACGAATTCATATAAATTTGTTTTTCATTCATGCTTGTGTCATTTGGGCTCCAAATAGTGAATATTTTGGGAGCCTTAATCCTATTGGGAGCATGCATGCGTTGTTGATTTCTACGTGATGCATGTCGTGGATAGGCATAAGGAACATGATGAAATGGTGCATTATGAGAATTATTCATATGATGATGTGTATGAATATATGCATGTGGAGGAACACGTGCGTGAGGGTGTCTCACTTGGTGTGCACGTACCCGTGGATGTGGTGCATAAAAATCATCATATGAGTGAGCATGTGGAGTAGGATGTGTTTTCCTACGTGGCATGGTATTTGTGTATATGTAGGCATGACCCTTCTTTGGAGGTCCACCCAAAGTGGGTTTCTTTCCAAATGAGGGTGTGTACGAGGTGGAAGCACCATTGGTGGATGAACTACTAATAGAGTGTTTGCTACCACTCGTTGAGTCACCGGAAGTTGGCCTAACAAAGGTAGTGGTCGATTTGGATGAACTTCCCATCGTATACACCAAGCCAATGTGGTGATTGGCCGGAAGTAAGTCATTTAGGATTTTATCCAAATGGTCCTTACCCTTATTGAATTTATTAATTCGGCCTAATGTGCACTCATATTTCTCGGTGAGAGAATGCATCGAAGCATCCAAAGTGGACACTTGCGATGTGAGTGCATAAACACGAGATTTGAGATTCTCATTCTCGATACTCAAAGTTGAGTTCCGAGAAGTCAAATCCGCTATCACATGTTGATCCGATTCCTCAATATGAACATGTTCAAGTTGAGACTTGAGATTTACAATCTCATTTCTCAACTCTTCAACAATGGTGTCATTATTGGTGATGATAGGTTTAGGCGAGTTTTGGATGCTAGCTAAATCATCTTTTACCTTAGTGTATCTATTAACTAATTTAGTGTATTTAGACCATAGTTGCTCATTAGCATTTCTAAGGTCATCCATGGTTACCTCATCGTCGCCTTCATTATCGCTATCATCGGAGGAGGAATCTTTATCTTGCTCCTCTCTAGCCATGAAGCACATATGTGCTTTCTCCACTTGCTCATCGTCCGACTATCCGCTTGAGGAATCATCCTCGGAGTCGGTGAACGTCCCGACAAGTCCCTTTTTTGTACCCTTTCTTGTACTTCTTTGACTTGTCGAACTTTGGCGCCTTCCACTTCTCCTTTTGCTTTTTTTGTGGATAATCCGCTTTCATATGTTCTGGCTTGTTGCATTTGAAACACAAAGGAGAGGAGGCGTTAGAAGAACTAAATTTAGATTTGTTCTTGAAATTAACTTTCCGGAAGAACCGGTTGAACTTCTTTGCCATGAGAGCCATGGATTCCAAGTCCAACTCGTCTTCCGAGTCTTCATCATCGGTCGATGTAGATGTTGATGGAGCGGCCTTGAAAGCAATAGCCTTTTTTGGCTCGTCTTGCTTCAAGTATGACTTCATCTTGTCCTGTAACTTTAGCTTGTTATCCTTGCGTACCTCATAAGATATTAAGGTACCCATTAGTTGAACAATGGTATCTATTATACATTTGACAGTGTTTTTTGAATTCTAGGGCTGACTAGGACAAGATAAAGAGTGGCTGAGATTTGATCTTGGTAAATCAATGGTTAAGATTGGATTTTGTGAAAATTTTAGAGGGAAAACTTAATTTTTGGTGGAAAAAGTGTATTGGGAACCAAAATTTTGAAATTAGAAGAGTCTTGGGAAAGATTGTGGAGATTAAATTTAGGGGTGAGTGCATTGAGAACCTAAACTTTGAAATTAGAAGTGCCTTGGGAAAGATTGTGGAGATTAGGGGGAAAAGTGCCTTGGGAACCTAAACTTTGAAATTAAAAGTGCATTGGGAAAGATTATGGAGAAGCATGATCCATTAAATTAAACAAAATAAAAAAATTAGCGTAAAACAATTTAGCGGAACAACAAATTAGCGTAAAAATACACTGAGGTTTGTTGTTCCGTAAAAATACCCTGAGCTTTATTGCTCCGCACCGGCGCCGAAGGCGCCAGCTAAATTTTTTAGCGCTAATTTGTTGTTTCTCGCCGAAGGCGCGTGCGCCAAATTTGTTGTTCGACGCCGAATTTGTTGTTCCGCGCTGAAGACGCCCGCGCCGAAGGTGCCGTGTCGTTTAATATTTTTACGCTAATTTAGTGTTATGTTAAATTTTGGTTGTGAAAATAATTTTACGGGGAACAAAGATTTCGCGGAGGAAATCTTAAATAAACTGTGCCCGTGGGCACGGGTTATGACTAGTATGTTTTCATGTCATTACCTTCCTCGATGGCGAAGGTACGTTTCTCCCAACAAGAAGGAAGTCCATCGATGATTTTCGAGACTTTATCCTTTTGGGTGTAGGTCTTACCAAGAGCCTCCAACTCGTTGGTGATGTCGACGAAGCAAGCATATTACTCCTTCATCTTCTCACCCTGTAGCATATGAAATAACTCGTAATCTTTATTTACAACTACGAGTTTGGAGTCTCTTACCCTACTCGTCCCTTCATGCAAGATGAGGAGGGAGTTCCATATTTGATATGCACTCTTACATGTGCATATCTTATTGAAGTCCTCGGGCTCCAAGGCGCATTGCAAGGCGTTCATTGCCTTGGCATTGCTTACCTCCGCGGCAACCTCCGTGGTAGTCCACTTCTCGAAATCTTCTTCGGCGGGCTCGACATACTCCTTCATCGTGGCCCTCCATAGTGAAGCACTCCGGAGGAAATTTCCATCCGGTATTTCCAGTACCCGTAGTTGGTACCGTTGAAGAAGGGAGGCCTCGTCGAGGAGTGTCCTTCCATCACCGAAGACGCTCCTTCACGGTTCCTGAAGGTGCTGTAATCTGAAGGTGGACGAACGGTCTTGTTGTCGTTGGCAGACATAGCTATAGACTTGGCTCTGATACCAAATGTAATGCCCTACGAAGCTACTGCACAAGTACTAGAGGGGGGTGAATAGTACTTTAAAATAATTAAGAGGATAATTCCTAATTACCTTGCAAACTCAACCAACAATGTGGAAAATACGGAAATGTAAATATGACAACAAAGAAACAATCACAAACACACGATGTTAATGGGTTCGGATCCACCCAAGTCTTCCCGACTTGTTCCCGGTGATCCTACGTCCCAACCACCCGGATCCCCTCCGGATACTTGAGTTAGAAACCCTAACTCAAGATTTGCACTATGAAAACTTGTAGAAACCTCTACAAGGTCAAATCATACACAAATCAAATTGTGACTCCCACAACCCAAGATCACAAACAAACTCTCACAACCGATAGTGAAACTTGCAATATTCAAATGAAATTGAAATAGAAATTCTTACCGACAAAATCCTATGCTTTGAGTATACTTACGAATTAGGGCAAAACAGATTTTGGGGAAGATGAAGGCACCAAACCCTAGCTCCAAAATAGATGACCAGTAATGGAGTCCTAGGTGGATGTTGGTGACCTTGGATCAAGCTCTTGGCTTGGAAGGCTCACAATCAATGAATCTCTCTTTTGAAATAAGAGTGAGTGAGAGATTCAAGATGAGAAATGAAGGAGCTTTGAATGAGATTGAATGCTTCTCTTTTGATCTCTAAACTTCTCTTAATATCAGCCTTGAGTGCAATGAATGCAGCACTCCAAGTATTTATAGGATAGAAGAAAGAGAGAGCAAAAATCGTGGCATTTAATGCTCCAACGGCTCTATTCTGAAGCAGACTAGTCGGTCAAAGAAGGATCACTGACCGACTAGTTCATCAACTAGTCGGTCGGTGAAACAACATGAACCGACTAAGAGCTGAATAGTGAATAGATGAAGTTCAGACTTAAAGAACTAGTCGGTCCAAGAAGACTTGCCAACCGACTAGTTTCACAAATAGTCGGTCGGTGAGTGTTCATAGACCGACTAAGAGATAAAACAAATAGTCTGAGTACAAGTTGAATTAGTCGGTCCAAGAACAAATGTTGACCGACTAGTTCATCAACTAGTCGGTCGACAAATGTTCTTTGACCGACTAACGATAAACAGTAACTAGGCATGTACAGTGAAAGCTCAACTAGTCGGTCCAAGAAGGATTCCTAACCGACTAGTTTCACAACTAGTCGGTCGGTGAACCTTCTTTGACCGACTAACTGTAAACAGTAAGTGAGCTAGAATTGAAGGAGGCAAACTAGTCGGTTCAAGAAGCTTTGCTGACCGACTAGATCACCATCTAGTCGGTTGGTTCTTCTTCTTGAACCAACTAACATGCACAAGAAGTCGCGAATCGAAGCGCGATGCTTCGGGAAAGTTCGTATGGACTTCTACTAAGATCCTAGCTCTAAGATAGGAGCATTATGAAGATAAAAACGTAAGACCTACTCAAGGCTTAACATTCTACGAAAAGAAGCTAGAAGACATTAAATAAACTTGACGAACCGTCTTCAAAAGCTTCAATCGAATCTTCATGACTTCAATAATGGTCCTTGAGCTTCAACGAAGCTTTAGGCATATGATCACGCACTTTGAGAAGTCTCGAGACGTCGCTTTAGATGTTCAAAGAAGTTTGGCGACGATCTCCATAACTGCGCTCACAAAAAGTTTGTTCACGATATATTTATGTTTGTTCATCAACCAAAACCAAATCCGGAGAGTCCAATACTCAACAATTCATTGATTGTGAGCCATTCAAGCCAAGATCTTGATTCTAGGTCACCAACATCCACCCTAGGATTCTAGTGATGTCCATCGTCTTGGAGCTAGGGTTTGGTAACTTCTTCTCCTCCAAAATCCTCCTTGCCCGAAAATCTTAAGTTTACTCAAGGCATAGGATTTTGTTGGTAAGCATTTCATATTTCAATTACATTTGATATTGCAAGTTTTACTCTCGGTCGTGAGAGTTGTGTGTGATCCAGGTTTGTGGGAGTCACATTTTCATTTGTGTATGATTTGATCTTGTAGAGGTTTTCTACAAGTATTTCATAGTGCAAATTTGAGTTAGAAGTTTCTAACTCAAGTATCCGGAGGGGATTCGGGTGTTTGGGACGTAGGATCACCGAAAACAAGTCGGGGAGACTTTGGTGGATCCGAACCCGTTAATTCGTTTGTTTGCGATTGTATTTCTTTGTTGTCAATATTTTCATTTTCGCATTGTTGGTTGAGTTTGCAAGATAATTAGGAATTATCTTCTTAATTATTTTAAAGTACTATTCACCCGCCCTCTAGTACTTGTGCAGTAGCTATCAAGGCATTACAGATTTGTGTTGTAGTTGTGTGGAACAGCGTTCATGTTTGATGCTGCGGAATCTGCCATCTTTACCTTGCTCTGATACCAAATGTAATTTTAGCATGTATGGATCAATACACTAGGGGGTGAATAGTGTATATAATAAAAATGTTGCAAATAAAATGTTACTAATATTTACAAAGATGGCACAGAAATAAAATGACAAGTGCTGAAAATTAAACCAATCGCAAACACAGAGATTTATCCTGGTTCGGATCCTCTTGATCCTACTGCAGTACTCTACTCCACGTAGAGATTTTCAATCTACTATAATCACTTGCCCCGCAAGCACGAACTTACAAAAATGGCGACACTCCCCGTGTCCCAAACTTTGTACAATCTCTAAACAGAGATTCAAACCTGTTAAATAATGAAATAGAAAAACACATATAGCCTTGGTATAAATTTCAGAGAATGAATTCAAGGATGGTGTTTAAAAGATGACTTCAAGATGTATAAGATATGTAATGAAGAACAATACTTGAAGTTCTCTGGTTCATAAAAGAAGAGAGAGATCAATCGATTTCTTCTTACAATTGTGAACACAAACAACTTTCCAAAATGATGTTGAAAATCCAAGTTCTTCCGTTCTTAAACGAAGAAAGAAATCTAATGATTTCTTCTTACAAATAAGAAAAGAACAACTAATGGTTGAATTGCTTAAGAAAATCAATGGCTTGCTTTCAACAAAATCAGAATAAAGAAGAGGAAAGTGTGTGTAAAATGAGAGGGGGTACCCCTCCTTTTATAGTTTTTAGAAATGGTTATGAACGGCTCTAAAAGAGACGTTGCACAACGTTCAAAAACTGAAAGGAACGTTGGAGAACGGTCAGAAACTGTTCTGGAAAATTTCAGTCCAAAAAACAGTTTGGCAGGCTAGGAAAATTCGTAGCCTACTAATTTTGAACGGTCACAAACGGTCACAAAATTTTGGTGACATGGACTAGACAACGGATAGATCCTTATCTGAAAGTATCAAGTAAAAAGTCAATGAAAATATAGTTGTTTTGGTGGGCTAGGAAAAATCCTAGTAGGCTAATTCTGAAAAATAGGAATTTTGACTTAGGATCAAATGAGTTAGGAGATGATGTAGATTTGAGGTTAGGGATATATGATATGATATAACCAAGGCCCTGAAGCTATCTAAAAAGTAAAAATTACATCATTCCGTAGATACGTGTTTCACACGTAATGTTGAGTAGCAAGGCTGTTTTTGCAGAAAGTCCTGGTGTCACGCCCCGCTTCCCAAAGGGTTGAGCAGCGAGGCATGGCCAGCCCGCATGGACTAGAGCCGTTGAGGCTCGGGGTCCAATAAGCGTCCATGGCAAGTTATGATGCTGAGGGGAAGGTCCGATCGAATGATTTAGCAGGAAACAATAGAAATAGCAGTAAGAAGATATTATTCAAACACAGAAGGTAACCAACAAAGAGTTTAACATAAAGACTAAAACTGTACGTACCGGAGGCAACTAAAAGGAAAGAGTCTGCGGGGGTCCTCAGGTTGTGGCTGCTCTGTCAAGTCTGTGACATGTGCAAAACACATGTCAGCAACGAACTAATGAGACCATAAGTTAATGCAGTTATACAATTCTAGCAGTTCTAAATGGAATTTAAAAGACAACTACACAGGCAGTACTAGAAAGCAAGAAGTAAGTATGGTTGTTCTAATCGATCTGCTAGGGGTGTCCATCTAGTCAGATCGTCTAAGAGTTTTTCATGTAGTTCTGTCAATCTACCAGGGGTGTCCATCTGGTCAGATTTCCCAAGTTTAGTAAAAGTCAAACGACCGGAATGCATCCCTGCGAAGCAAACAGGAGTGCACCAACTGCGATACAAAGATAAAGCCTAAGGACTCAAGCTGCGTAGGCGGAGGGGAGCTACCCCCCAGGCCCAGCTAGACTCTTTTGTCCTACCCCACCCGTGAGTCGTTTGTGTTATGGACATGAGCCAACAAACACTCCATCTAGACACGAGACAAGACAAGGATCATGAATGATATAGCATATCATACCGGAGTGCACCAGTCACGGGTGAGCCAAAGCTGGGGAGCACCAGTTCTCAATGGTCACCCCCGTCGTCGATCCGAAACAAATCATTAATCATGAATGATACTACGTATCATACCGGAGCGCACCTGTCACGGGTGAGCCAAAGCTGGGGAGCACCGGTTCTCAATGGTCACCCCGTCATCGATTAACTATCCGTAAGCGAGACATTCCTGGACGAGCCAGCAACGCTCCACAAGTCCGTAAGCGAGCCATCTCTGGGCTAGCCAGCAGACGCTCCATAAGAGTAGTGCCAACCTCCGTATAGGAGAGGCCCACTCCTGTGATCTTCTACGAAGATCCACACAATCAAAATGTCTGGCTTATTAATTAGCATGCGAGGTTTATGTTGCATTTTAAAGGTGGGTTCGAGCAGAAAGTAACATGTGATCATTTTCAAGTATTTTGCAGAAATAAATCTAGCAGTTCTAACATCAATTCTAGAAAAGTATAAAAGCAGTAACTAAAGTCTCATTCCTTGCCTCAAAGATTCCGACAAGGATGTAGTCCAGCAGGGTCTGGGTCAACCAACGGATCTACGGAACCTGTACAATAATTTTATCATCACAATCATGCACTCTAACATCCACAGACAACGACAAAAGATAAGCCCGATTAACTGGGCCCGCTTTGGGTCACCAGACCTATGGTATGCTGTCTAGTTCGATCGATCATTCCATCTATCCTATGTGCACAGCAGAGTAAGTCCATTGATTGATCGAGGCGATTTTCTAATGAGTTCGTTCTATATGAGTTACTAAGGCAAAGAAAACACAGTTTTCTTAAAAGAAACTCTTCTCTAACGCTAATATATATATATATATATATATATATATCCTAAGTAACAGGTTGCAGCTAATATGAATCAGGGCACAGTTAAAAATAAAGAGAACTCCTCTAATTAATAATAACCTCAACTAAAATAACTTATAACATTTTCAAGCTAACTTCTAACTTTAGTAAAACATGATGCAGGGTGTTATTAACGTCTAACCCTAGTATATAAAAAACATGTAATTATACAACCCATTTATCAAACTAACTCTACTGGCCATATTTATAACAGTGTTTAAGAAACACAGTCCATCAGAATCCATTACTAACTAACCCTAAAATATGAAAATTGAGTATTTAACAAAACAGTTAACTTATTTTATATTAAACTATAATAAAATGGCACCAGCATACAAGTTATTATTATGAGATATAATCACGTCATCATTATGATTCCATACAATATCTTTATTAAGCACTCACATGTACAACATCTAAGTGGCTAAAGCAAACCAACCCGTTAACAAGCTATCAATATAATTCTTATATGTAGACGTTTAAGCATCTAACATCATGAAATAATCTCCCATACCTGAGTTGAGGTCAAGAACGCCCCGCCGTTCTCATGGGACGTCCGTAGCTCGAGCGTGTAGTCCCGAGGCGGGCGAGCTTGGTGGCGCGGTTGGTCGGCAGTGGCGGTCTCGACGGCGAAGACGATGGCGTGGAGCAGTGGATGGCGCGTCGGTGATTGCTGGGCGGAGGCGAGATCGGTCGGCGGGAAGCTTGACGATGAGGGCGGCGCAGCGGCTGCTGTCCGGCGGTGGCGAGGGGAGAGGGAGATGGAGTTGTCGGCGTTGCTTCGGATCTGAGGGTAGGTTGCTGTGCGCTGCGGAAGTCGGGGAGGACGACGAGAACGACGGCGGGTTGGGTTCCTCTGTTCCGAACAGAGGAAAGGTGGCAGTACAGGGGAGAGCGGATCAGGGAAGGAGGAAGGCGTCGGGGGTCTCAGGCGGTGTGCCGGCGTGTGGATCTCGGAGGGGACGGGAGGAAGGCCGTGAGTCGGACTTGAGAGAGTAGGGGTGCAGCGACGTGGGTCGTCGCGTGGGGGAGGGAGAAGCCTGGGGCGTTCGCGTGCGTAGGGAGGCGCCATGCGATTGTTGGCGGCGGTTTGATGCTGTGAAAACATTGGGTCTAGGGTTTATATTATTAAAATAGGGTTGTAGATGTCTAGGTTTCTAAAGACAAAACAATTTTGGGTTGCTGTAAAAACTTTTGTGACCTAGGTTATTATTATTAAATAGGTGATGGGCTTGGGTCACGTGGGATTGGGGGTCTAGAGCTAGGGTTATTGTATAGGAAATGTTATAATCTATTGTAAAAGGAACCCACACCCCTCTCATCTCTCATGCGTGGGTTAGAGTGCAGCCAAGTGGGGGTTTAAAAAGGACTAAGTCAAAATTAGGGAAAGATAAGAGTGTTATTAAATAATAGAGGATAAGTGCCACATGATACTAGGGTTAAATCAATATTAGGTTGAGCAAAAGTGAAATTGGGTCATACGGATCCAAAAAATGATGAAATAAATACTGTGGTGACCGCACGGACGAGAGAAACGCAACTAAGGAGACGGATCACAATTTCGATGACGAGAACCGAAATTAAAAATAGAAAGGCCTCGCGACAAAAGTGAAAATCGCGACGTCTCATCAAATAAGATCAAATCGTAGAAGAACGACCGTGAAATGACGTTCCAAATCAACACCACAATTTTACTACTCTCAGAGAGGGTCACAACGATATACCACACTATAGGGTTCAGATACAGACCACGTCTAAAATAATTACGTGCACGAACAAGACTACATGCACGTAAAGCGTATAAAGGGTACAGGGTCCAAAGGCGACCGCAATTCCAAATTGGGCACACGTCGGGGGTGGCTTGCTAAGGATGCAACCAAGGTGCTACAGCCCTAACGATTCTTCGACACGACTCCCACACAAAGCAACAAAACCAATCAGGTACCCGAAATTGCTATACGTACAGCCGTATAACGAATAGTGGGTACCGGCCGTTACACCTTGTACTTTGATCATATGCGTATATGTGAATGAGATAAGCTTTATATCTGCACATCTGCATAGATAGAGTTAGTAACATGAAATATATTGATTTGTCACATCAAAACCTTATGGAAGAGAGGGTGGAAAATACCAAGTTCCAACAACCTGTTCGAGGTCCAACCTCTGAAGAAGCTTCAGTTTCTTGGGAAGAATCGTGTTCTCCACCAATTGAGCTGTCGTCCCAAAGTCCAACATGGCCAACTCCTCCCTTTCAACGACGAATGGAGGTTGGTAATGGTCATCTTGTATCGGCCCTGATGAGCGAGACGAAAGCTGATTGAGCAGTAACGCTCGATCGAACTCCACAGGGATCGGGCCGACCAAAGGAACGGGCGACACAATACCGCCCCAGGGCCACTGATCCCGAAGGGGCATCACGGGAGCCTGAGACGCCGAAGGAGTCTCGATCGCCCCCTGAGACTCGAGATGGGTGACCCCCATACCCTTCTCTAAGGGCAAAGGGAGAGGATCCTCCTCCTCCACTCGCCTCCTTTTTTTGGCTCCTCCTTCCCATGGGAGGGCATCACCCGCTTCTGGCCGACAGCTTCCGTCGGCTCAGTGACGTCGGCAGTATCGACGTTGACCACCACCAGCGACTCTGAGACCATAACGGAGGCGAGGGGTGCAACAGTCTGCACGTGGGACTAACTCGAGGCCTCTCTTGAGGGGGCACGAGAAGAAGGCCTCGAAGTCTGCCTAACCTCACCCCCCTCGGAAGAAGAGCTTTGGTTGATTGGAAGGGGAGATCAAGAGCTCGACCCCTTAACACGAGCGCTCGACCTTTCAGCACGAATGCTCGACCTTTCAGCACTTCTCTTTTTCTTCCGCTGCTCCCTCCAGACCCGATCCACTCCAGAGTCACCGCTCCGATGATTTCCGTTCGTCATATCTGCAAACAAAAGGCACAATTATCGTGAGTGGCTATAATGAAGACACAAAGTCGAAATACATTACACGGGCTCGACAAAAGGGTCTTCAACGTATGATCGTTTAACAAATACTGAGTCGACCTCTCTCGCCTCGGTCGACCTAGAAGAAGCTTCACTACCTCATCCTCGCCCGGCGACAACCTGGCTCTGACCTCATCCGATGATAACCGAGACTCTCCTGCAAGCTCAGGATTTAGAGAACTCCAAATATTGAGCATCGGACCCATGTCCGGAAGGAGGACAAACAGAAAGGTGTCCTTCCACCCAGGGTCAGAAATCGGAAGGTCATATATAAGCCTCACTCCCGGGCGAGCAGCGATATGGTACCACACCTGGCGAGGGTTGGGTATTATCCGGAAGAAATACTTGAATAGTCCAAGGGATGGTCGGACCCTACAGAGCTCGTAAAGCACGATGACGCCAACTAAGTGTGGAAAAGCTTGGGGAGAGAGTCTACAAATAGAAAGCTCCGAAGAGCACAGAACCTCTACAATGACGGGATAAAGAGGAAACCGGAGTTCCAGGCGAAAAGCTCTAAGATACACTCCAACCTTACTCTTCTATGGAAAACACACTCTCTCGTCCGAATTAGGCACTCTAACCCTAAAAGGATGACAGAAACAACCTCGCCAGACCTCAACAGTCAGATCGAGGTAAAACCTAGGGACCATCTCTAAGATAACTCCGGGAACCTTCAAGCTCAGATCCCTCTGGCGAATGGAAAGGTCTAGTTCGATCCAAACTCCTTTTCCCTTTTCAGGAACTTCCTCGCATCGAGGGGGCCGAAGGCGTGCCATGAGCTCCTCGTAGGCCGGCTCCTTCATTATGACTGGAGCAAACATACTTGATGGATCTAAAGAAAGTCAAAGTCGGTCACGGGGCAATACCTTAGGAAGAACAAGCAATCTCCGGGAAGGCAATGCTGGAAGTAAGCTTCGAAACAAGGAAGAAGGCGAAGCAGAAAGATCTCTTCTTCTTCTTCCCCGCTTTTCTTTTTATACGAAGGAATTCAACCGACTGACGGCCGATGAACGACACGTGTCTAAATCCGGTCATAAGAAGCGACAAAGATCAATTCAAAGACGAAAGGGTTTTGGCGGCACAAATCAAATCAAATGCTTCGACAACCGTGGGCATTTAAGGAGATTACACATCATTCGGTCTCAATTAGCGCAGTTTCTAAGGTACGAATGATGGGGCCATTGTTAGTGCACGGGTACGGATGTTGCTGGAGTATTCGCGTACCCGACCCATTTGACACTTGCAACCCGATACCCGTCGCTCAAAGTGGGGTGTTGCCAAGTCAGACGAACGGATCGTTCGACCGTTAGGCTTGCGCGAATATTCGGGGGGATGTTAATAGGGCCGAGAAAGTGGGCAGCCATTATCTCGAATTCCGGAGGAGATCGTGCCCGAATCAATAAGGGACGGTTACATACAATCAAAGAGGAACAACCTAAAATGGATGAAAGGACAAAGGTAAATTGGTTCTAAATCCAAGGTACGAGGTCTAAGACATAGAACTATACTTTTCTCAGCTGATATTTCTTACACTATAGAGCTAGCGACGTCAGATCTGAGGCGAACCTCCGTGGGTCGATTTCAGCTGCTCCTATCTCCCTCTCATCATTAAATTCCCATACTAACTTAAGCATCGGAGGGGGTTTGGGTCGGAACTCAGATCCGACCCCCCTAACGTGTCTCTGTGGTGTAGATCGACAAACCACCATCCGCGAGGGTTGTTTCCGAGCTACCCAACCTCGAGCGATCGACGCATCGACTGTCCAAGGGTCGATTGAGCACCGTACCATCATCTGCATCCATCGCTCGACCCAGGTTCTTCTAACCTAGGGTCCCACTTCACTCGCTAACGAGGCTCCGACTCAACGCGAAGAGCCCATGTTAGCCTGACTACTATCTCGGTCAATTTTGGTCTTAACAGCTGGTGATTTGGAGCTGACCACATAGTCTGAAGATCATGCCACATGCTTACCCAACTTTAAGGAAACCACATCAGAGGCGACAAGACAAATCATACCTCTCCAGCTCTTTCGGATGCAGCAGCTGCCTGATAGTGGTGTTATCTGTAATTTGTACAAACTTTGTCGGAATGTTGTAAATAGGAATGATGTAAAACGCCTAAGAGATCTGAAAGCCTAAGGGCTTGTACAGATCAGGGGGAGTTAGAGTGAATCTGTACTCTTTTTCCATAACTATGTTTTTTCACACAGGTTTTCCATAGCCAAAGGTTTTAACAAGACAAATCTCATGAACTCAAGATCCTGAAGCATTCACCTCTTGTGATACTCATATGATGCGCAGAATATCGAAGTATTCATGAGCAGTATGACAGGATTTGGAAGAGTGTTATGAATACAATATCTTATAGATAATTAGTATGTTGTATTTGTAAAAAGTTGGTATACATTAAAAGATTGTATTCTATCCATGTACGTACTATCTGTATTTCCTATAAATAATGTAGTGTAGTCTCTTCCTGAAAATACGTTCACAGCACTGTAAAAATTTACGTATTTATTATTATTATTATTTTCCTCATATCGATATATTTGTTGTTGTTTTGAAGCTTCTTACGTGGAGGAAGCGGACGCATAAAATATTTTCGGCGAACGCATTAGAACGGTAGACCAATCCTACCCTTTGCCGCGTTCCAAGAGACGTCGTCAATCGAATGGATACATTTCATATGCGGGTATCCGGATATTTATGGCAAAGTCGTGTAAATATTGGGGACACGTACCAAAATGACACGTGTCCATTCAGCGGGTCCCACACCGTGGTAAACGCTGGACGGTGGAGTTCATATTCCGTCTATAAAAGCTCTCGTAGCTCTCCCCTCGGGGACATCGGTGCGTGATGATCGCCGCCATCATCCCGTAACAGAGAGAGCCCGTGGTGAAGAAAAAGAAAGGAAATAAAAAATAAATAAAAAATCAGCCTTTGCGTTCTTTGTCAATCTCCCATGGATCCTTACAAGGTGCTCCCCATTACTTACTAATTAAATTTTTTTTTAAAAAAAAATCTTTTGAAGTTAAGTCTGTTAAATTTGGGCTTTTAATCAAACAGTCAACCATCTTGATCTGCTCTCGATTTTTGTGTGCAGCACCGCCCATCGAGCGCCTTCAACTCGCAATTTTGGACCACCAACTCGGGGGCTCCTGTGTGGAACAACAACTCCTCGCTTACCGTCGGATCTCGAGGTATTTTTTTCATGAATTTTGAGTTTTTTTTTTCAAGATTTTCTGTGAATTATTTATTATCTTTTGTTTCCACGGATTGTGCTAGCTATAGCTTTAGGTTTCTTATTAGGGAACATGTTTTATTCGTGTAAAGTTATTATTGGGGCAATAAAAGTGGGGTCTTTCGGCCCACTGAGGATCGATTCCCTTTTTTCTCATGTTATTTCACTTGTCTAATGAAATGATTGATTGATGTTTATGTGTGAAGCTGATAGTTGCTTCCTGTGCCTGGTCTCTGTAGTCTTCTTGTAGTTGATAGGTATTAACAAATAACAATAATTGTTCTAAACCGACAAAAAACCGCTTTTAAATCCGTGGGGTTTCAGGCCTTGGTCATTCAAGCAGTGAAAGCGGCTTTATTTAACCTTCCAATTGATAAAATCAAAGCGACTTTATCTAACCTTCCAATTGGTAAAATCAAAATTGCTGGACTAATGCAAGATATCCAATTTTACAGCTTGGTGGGTAGTTAGAAGCTCTTTGTAGGTCTCATTCAGCAACAAGTTTATTTTCCCATATTGTGGTTTGAGTTTGGATGCCAAACCTCAGCTCTTAAACTTATACTTGACCTTGTTTGAATGCTAAAATGGAGTTTATAAATCGAAGGTTGGAGGCCCCCAAACTCTGTCAAGCTGAGTTTTGTGATAATCCAATCTTACTATATTTTTATCAAAGAACTGACTTTAGTGAACAAAAATTTTTAAGAACCTTGCTGACAAACTGAAAATGCCACACAATCCTTTCAGAGATACAAATAAGCTTGGTAAGCAATATTGTGCAAACAAAACAAAATAGTTCTATTCTAGCTCCATGGCACCGATAATATTGTGGGGCTCAAGTGATTCACCGAAGCGACGAGACTTTGAAAGTTGCTTTTTCATCTTAATCTCAGAATTGAGGCCCGACCCGGCTTGCGTTGTTACAACAACTGACTGTGTGCACATTAGTATACGATTACATGTGATAACTGGGAGTCCAATGACACTGTTAGATCCGGTCCAGTTTTGGGCCTATTTTATTATGTTTTGTGGTATTTTATTATTGTAAGGGTATTGTTGTAATTAGACTTTTAGTTAGGATTATTATAAATAAGAGGGGAGGCTAGCCGGCCCTAGTAGGTGAAAATTGTGATGTTTTGATATTTGAGAGGAGAAGGTTCCTCAATCTAGGGATGGTGCAGACGTCCCTATAAATCGGCGTCTTGAGAGGGCGATTGCCCCCTTTAAGTGTAACCAATCTATCTTTATTTTTAGTTTATTCTAATAAATTTCAGATTTGCTTTTGAGGTCCTATCCGCAACAAAAAGGCAAATGTATTTGTTTTGTAAACAAGCGAGCAACATTCAGAGAACAATTAGTTAGAAACTTGTATTTTATATTAGTTGATACAAGTCCATGAGATCGTCACAGCGACTTGCAACAAGTAGATAGATGTGTACGTTGACTTCTATTTTCATCTAGCTTTTTTAAATTATCAGAACAGAAAAATGCATTATACTAGTTTCTTTGGGTCTGGGAGATCCTCATAGAAAATTTCCAACAACTTGAAAGTTTGAGATACGTAGAATATTGATGCTTCTGTTGTGAATCGTCGTAGATCGATTCACAATTTAAACATGGAAAATTAAAAGAGAGGAAAAAGTTTTATATTTTGCTTGATTGAGAACAAAGAAACCTAGATAATGATCTTCTTAGAGACAAGATCGATCTCACCACTTTGGATGAACGGACCAAAGTTTAAGCACATTCGAATGACACTTGAGAGTTTTTCTCACAATTCAAGCATAAGGAAAAAGATGACGGCTAGACCTAATATAAAGAAAGAGGAGGGATTTTGGTAAAAGACCAAAATACCATCCCACTAAGAATAAGGCCTAAACCACGCTCCCGCGTCTCCTGCGACATGCGTAAGTGATGACGCCTCCACTACCACATGCTCCATCGGCTGAGGGGGATGCGACGCTAGGTGCGCTCGCATCAATACCCCCCTAAAAGAGCCACCTTGTCCTCAAGGTGGAAATCCGGATACTGCGCCTGGACCACATCATAATCCTCCCAAGTAGCGTCGCAATCTGGTAGCCCTGCCCAGTAGATCAGCACCTCTCTCCGCCGCCCCGCTCCCTGGTGAACCGCCCTCACCTCCAAAGGCTCCAACAACACCTCCATGTCCTCCGTAAGTGTAGGGGGAAGAGTGGAGGAAACATCATGATCTCCAATCGCCCGCCTCAACTGCGATACGTGGAACACAGAGTGAATCGCCGACGTGGCTGGCAGCCTCAACCGGTATGCCACCTGTCCGACCGTGGCCTCCACCTGATATGGACCGAAGTAACGAGCCGCCAGCTTCTCGTTCGGCCTCCTCGCCATTGATCTCTGCCTGTAGGGACGTAGCTTGAGATAGACCATATCTCCCACCTGGAAGCTAACGTCCCGTCGATGCCCGTCCGTCTGAGCCTTCATCACCTGCTGAGCCCACAACAGGTGCTTCCGCAGCTCCTCCAACAACCCATCCATCTCCTCCATGTACGTCTCCACTCGCGACACAGGAGTCTGACTGTTCCCAAAGCGCACCAAGGGTGGAGGGTCACGTCCGTACAACACCCTGAAAGGAGTCGTCCCTGCTCTCGAATGGTATGAGGTGTTGTACCAATACTCCGCCCACGCCAACCACCTGTACCACTGCCTATGTGTGTGAAGCAAAGCACCGCAAGTACGTCTTCAGGCTGCGGTTGACAACCTCCGTCTGACCGTCGGTCTGTGGGTGGTAAGCGGTACTCCTCTTCAGGACTGTACCCTGTACCCTAAACAGCTCCCTCCAAAAGATGCTCATGAATACCTTGTCTCTGTCGGACACGATGGACGCCGGTATCCCATGCAGCCGTATCACCTCCTTCATGAACGCCGCTGCTACTGATACAGCTGTGTAAGGATGCCTCAAGGGGATGAAGTGGGCATACTTACTCAGCCTATCGACCACCACAATGATCACCGTGTACCCCTCTCAACGTGGTAGCCCGTCGATGAAATCCATGGTAATATCTTCCCACACCCTCTCTAGTGCCAACGGCTGAAGCAGCCCCGTCGGAGCCATCGCCATGTATTTGTGACATTGACAGACGTCACAAGCTGCAACCAAGCGTGCAATCCCCCTCTGCATCCCTGGCCAGTACACCTCTCTGGTCATCCTCTGATAAGTCTGCTGCACCCCCGAGTGACCCCCCGTCACGGAGCTATGGAACTCCTGGAACAAAACGTGTATGAAGGCAGAGGTCCTCGGCAACACTAACCTCCCCTGGTACAGTAGTCGGCGCCCCTCCAATGAATATCCTGCCGGCCCGTCCGCCCCACTCTGTAACAGCCCGCGGATCTGCTGCAACTCCGCATCACCCTCCGCCTCCTGCAACATGTGCTCCCAGTCCAGCCACATGTGCCTCGACAATGCCCTCAAGTCCACACACTCCTCCCGTCGAGACAAGGCATCCGCAGCCTTGTTCTCCAACCCGGGCCGGTACTCTATCTCGAAGCGGTATCCTACCAGCTTGGATAACCAACGTTGGTGCTCCTCTGTGACTAGCCGCTGCTCGAGAAGGTATTTGAGGCTCCTCTGGTCTGTCCTGACCACGAACTCTCGACCCAACAGATAGGGTCTCCACTTCAGTACTGCCAACACTATGTCCATCAACTCCCGCTCATAGACCGATTTCAGCCGTGCCCTAGCTGATAACACCTGGCTGAAATAGGCTATGGGTCTTTCCTCCTGCATGAGGACCGCCCCCAAACCATACCCTGACGCGTCCGTCTCCACCACGAAAGCCTTGCCAAAGTCTGGCAAGGCAAGCATTGGCGCCGTCGTCATCGCCACCTTCAAGGCCTTAAAGGCATTGGTGGCCTCCTCCCCCAGTGGAACCCATCCTTCTTCAGCTGCTCCGTGAGGGGCCACGCTATAGTGTTGTACCCCTTGACGAACTTCCTGTAGTAGCCCGTCAGCCCCAAGAAGCCTCGCAATGCCCGTAAAGTAGTAGGCACCGGCCAATCCAGCATGGACGCTATCTTCGCTCTGTCGGCCGCCACCCCCCTCGGCTGACACCACGTGTCCCAGGTACTCCACCCTCGCATGACCGAAGCTGCACTTCTTTCGGTTGGCGTATAGTTGATGCACAATCAACTCCCTGAACAACACCTCCAGGTGGTCAATGTGCTCACCCATGCTCCTACTGTAGATGAGGATGTCATCGAAGAAGACTAGGATGAACCGTCGCAAGTAAGACTGGAAGACCTTGTTCATCAAGGCCTGGAATGTCGAAGGAGCGTTGGTCAAGCCGAAAGGCATGACCAGGAACTCGTAATGTCCCTCATGGGGTGCGGAAGGCGGTCTTCGGCACGTCCTCTGGTCGCATCAAGATCTGGTGGTATCCCGCCTTCAGGTCGATCTTCGAAAAGATCGCCGCCCCATGCAGCTCGTCAAGCAGCTCATCGATTACCGGAATAGGAAACTTGTCGGCGACAGTCTCCTTATTCAGCGCCCGTTAATCGACGCAGAATCTCCAACTACCGTCCTTCTTCACCAGTAGTACTGGAGAAGAAAAAGGACTCACACTTGGCTGGATCACTCCAGCCTGCA
The DNA here is from genome assembly GCA_030789695.1 of Scilla litardierei. Lineage (NCBI taxonomy): Eukaryota > Viridiplantae > Streptophyta > Magnoliopsida > Asparagales > Asparagaceae > Scilla > Scilla litardierei. The sequence continues at coordinate 325,739,821 of CM061142.1, forward strand.
GCATCTCCCGCACCATCCTCTCTATCTCATCCTTCTGCACGTGCGGGTATCTGTAAGGGCGCACGCTCACCGGTGCTACCCCATCACGCAGTACTATCGCGTGCTCATGTCCCCTCGCCGGAGGTAGCCCTTGCGGGCTCTGGAAGACCTCCTGGTACTGCTCCAATACCGAATCCACCTCCTCTGGAGTCTCCTCCTGCTGCTCCTCCTCCACCGACAACCCCTGGTACTCCACCAAAAACCCCTCTCGCTCATCCCGCAACGCTTACGTAATGGCCTTGAAGGCCACTACCGAGAAGCAGAGGATCGGGTCCCCTGTCAGCACCACCGTCTTGCCCCCCTCCTGGAACTCCATCCGAAGAAGCTTCCAGTTCACCTTCATCTCCCCAAGCTTCTTCAGCCACTGCACCCCCAATATGACATCCATGTTGTCCAACTCCAGCGGCAAGAAGTCTTCTACTATCTGAAGCCCCTAAAGTGTGAAAAACACCCCCTTGCAGAGCCCCTTACTCTCCTCCATCTTCCATGTGCCCAGTAACACAATGAACTTCTCCATCGTACTCAACTCTAAGCCGTGACGCTCTACCAGCCTCCTCGAGATGAAGTTGTGGGTCGCCCCACTGTCAATCAGCACCGTCACCGTCTGATCCCCCAATGTCCCTGCCAACTTCATGGTATGGTTCGGAGTGAACCCTACCACGGAGTTCAGCGACACCTCCGCAAAGTCCATGTGCACATGCTCCTCCTCAGGCTCCACCACAATCACAGGCTCCTCCTCCTCAGGGTACTCCTCGTCGGGTACGATCACGATCTGCAGCAACTTGCTCGCACATCGATCACCGGGGGTGAATCTCTCGTCACACCTGAAACATAGGCCCGCCGCTCGTCGCGCTCGCATATCAACCTCCGTCATGCGCCTACCAGGTACGGCTGTGCGGACCTCCCCTGCAACTGGTCTAGGTGGTACTGGTGCTGGTGTCCCGATAGCTGGTCTAGGTGGTGCTGGTGCTGCCGGGTTGCGTTGGCCCTGCGCCTTGCAAGTCCCCCTAATGGGTCTCTCCTCTGACTGCTTCTCCTCCGCCTTGTGAGCTAGGCGAAGGACATCCACCAAACACTGAGGGCTCTGCATCCTCAGCTCTGCTCGTATAGAGGGCTTCAACCCTCTCATGAAGTTCCCGATCATCACCTCGTCGGTCACCCCCTTCACCCTACTATTCAGCATCTCGAATCTCTCCACATAGTCTCTCACTGTCTCCTCCTGCCTCAGGGCCGACAGCTGCTCGTAGAAATCCCCCCTACTGTCTCCTGGAATCGATCCACGATCATCGCTGATAGCTCCTCCCAGGTGCGAAAAGGGGACCGTGCTATCTTCCACCGGTACCATGCCAGAGCCTTCCCCTCAAAGTAAATCCCAACGGCCTTCAGGACCTCCTGCTCCGTCAGCCCCATCACCTGGAAATATCTCTCTGCTCGATATATCCACCCGTCAGGATCGGTGCCATCGAAGGTCGGCATCTTCAGCTTCATCAACCGTCGGTCGGCGTTGATGTCACCCTGCTGTCCCCTATCCCCTCCACGGTCACCGCCCCGAACCAAAACGCCACCCCGGGGTTCCATCGGGCCTCCCCAGTCAATCCCGTACAGCTCCTCCGGCCATGCAGGTCTCTCCCAAGCCTCGGGCTGAAAGTGATGCCCGGGAAACTCTGGTGGTCGTGCAAAAATGGGCCTCTGCCCAGGTAGGGCGGTATCCGCTCTCCAGAATTGGCTCGCCGGGGCCCAATAGCTGCTCCCGAGGCCCATCCGCCTCGCGCTGCCCCCGAAGTTTCCCGAGAGTAGTGTACGAACCCCGCCACACTGCCAGAGGCCCCCCCGTGCTTGCCACGCCTCCTGGGAAGTCGCCCAGGCCTGCCGACCCCCTCCCGGGGTCCAGCGGGCCTGCCCGGCCCCAAACGGGGGCCGGAAAGCCTTCGCCGCCCCCGCCTGGGGCTGTCGACCCCCCGACGAGGGTCGCGCGGCTCGTCCGACCCCCGATGGGGGTCGGCGAACCCTGGGCACCCCCGGAAGGGGGTGCCGGCCCTCCGGCGGCCCCGATTGGGGTCGCCGAGGGCCGGTGGGTGCCGACCGGGCTCGCCCAGGCCTGGGACGGGCCGTGCGGGCCTGTCGACCCCCAAACAGGCCCGACAGGGTCCGTGGATGATGTTCCGGGCCTCGTCGCACCAAACCCTAGCGCGCCGGCTAGGGTTTGAGCCGCCGCCGCAGCAGATGTTTCCCCTTGGCTCGGGGGTTCCTGATTTGTCGAATCGATGCCGGAATCGCCTTGGATCTCCTCCGTTGACCTCCATTTTCCGCGATCCCCCACCTTCTCCTTGGTCAAGTCTTGCAACATCGCCATCATCGCTGGAATCGCAGCCGTGGCGTCCTTCAAACTTTTAAGATCCCTTCCCGACTCCGCGGCTTCCCTTCTCATGCTCCGAAGTTCCGTTTGAATGTCCTCTTGGGTGTTTCGTGATCCTTGATCGAAGCCTCCATCGTCTTCCTCAAACCCTCGATCTCTTGATTTAGATCGTCGCGGAGGCCTTGGATCTTCTCGTCCACGGAAGCTCTCGTCCCCGTTGCCATGGAATCGTAGTGCTCTGATACCAATTGTTGTGAATCGTCGTAGATCGATTCACAATTTAAACGTGGAAAATTAAAAGAGAGGAAAAAGTTTTATATTTTGCTTGATTGAGAACAAAGAAACCTAGATAATGATCTTCTTAAAGACAAGATCGATCTCCCCACTTTGGATGAACGGACCAAAGTTTAAGCACCTTCGAATGACACTTGAGAGTTTTTCTCACAACAAGCATAAGGAAAAAGATGACGGTTAGACCTAATATAAAGAAAGAGGAGGGATTTTGGTAAAAGACCAAAATACTCTCCCACTAAGAAAAAGGCCTAAACCGCGCTCCCGCGTCTCCTACAACGTGCGTAAGTGATGACGCCTCCACTGCCACGTGCTCCATCGGCTGAAGGGGATGCGACGCTAGGTGCGCTCGCATCAGCTTCTTATATTACCCCATGGATTATTATATATCCATCATTAATTATGGCAATTAATATTGGGTGTAATGTCATTGGTTTTTATGCTTGGCCTCTAATAGATCTGGACTTTTTAGGTGTTTTGGGCCCATTAGGGGCGTTTTGGGAATTTTCGGATTTTTAGGGGCGTTTTGGGAAATTTTTCAGTCTTTTCGGGTTTTTCTGTAATTTTTCTTATTTCTAAAATCTATTTATAGGTGAGGGGCTGAGGTATTTCTTAGTCTATTTTGAGTGAAAATCGATTGTATATGTGAGATTATCCCTCGTTTTTTCGGGAGAGCGGACACCTTCTTTAATTGTCGTCTTGGGAGGGTGATCACCCCTATAATTGTGATCAATGTATCTTTATTTTCAGTTGTTATTAATAAAATAGAATCTTTGTTTTGGTTCCTATCAATTTGGTATCAAAGCATCAAGATCCATGGCGATGCTATCGAGATCCAAGGAAAAGATCGAATCTTTGGAGGAACAGTTCGACGGCAAAATTAAGGAATTGAAGAAGCTAATGGAGGAAGTTAGGGTTTCGACGGATAAAGATAGGGCGGCGTCGGCACAAAGATTTGATAGCGTGGAAAAAATCTTAGCATAGATCTTACAACAAATTTCGGGGCTTGTGACGGCTAATCAAACAAAAGAAGGTGAAAACCCAAATTTTGGGCGAAAGACGACAGCTTTGGAGAAGGGCAATGAGAAGATTGAAGATTATGAAGAGGGGCTACTTTTGGATGCCGACCACTACTTCGAGGAGGAAAAGGAAGCGTTTCTGATGGAGGAAATCAACCCTACAAACCCTAGAACATCAAAACAGCGAGCGACACAGGCATTGGCAGCGAAACAGGGGCTGCCGCCCCTGCCTGGAGTCCTGTAGAGGCAGCCGCTCCAGCAGGGGCAGCTGGCCCCCCAGGCCACTGGACAGGGGCTGCCTAACAGCCTGGGGGCGCCAGCCCCTCCAGCACGCGCGCAAACTTATTCCGGGCCCAGATCAGAGGAGTTTTGAGCCCAGACAGCGAATCTAAGCGACAATTGGAGATCCGAGAGCAGATGAACAGATTCGGCATGCATCCAAGAGGCCGATAAGGGCCCCGAGGCCCCCCAGTGACGTGCTACGATGACGAAGACCCTCCAGAATACTTGAGGGAGCCCGGTGATGACGGTGATGCGTTTCGAGAGCCCCACGGCCCTCGATATGCTACACAGAGACGACGAGGTCCACCCTCGACTTATGAGGAGTACTCAAGAGACGACGATGGAGAAAGGGACATGGAGCAGGATGTTCAGGGCTTCTACGATGACGACGATGGATGGGGAGACTACATGGATCGAGATGGAGGCCCATAGAGGGGATTTGAGCGACACAGGAAGAGGTGGCAACACTACTACTAGCCCCACCAGTCCAGGCACATCGGCGGACGAGCAGATCATGGGACTTTTGGTGTGGATGGCAGAATATGAAAGCTGAAGATGCTCATATTTGAGGGAGAGGATCTGTGGCGTGGATTTACTGGGCATAGAGGTTTTTAGGGTGTCCCGTATGACTGAGGAGCAGAAGCTGGAGGCGGCGGCGTGTTTAGATGTGAATGCCCTCGCGTGGTACCAGTGGATGGAGCAGAGGCGGCCGTTTCGCTCATGGGAGGAGATTAATGATGGCTTGGTGGAGAGGTTCCGCGAGACTCACTTAGGGAACTTGCGGAAGCAGTTGCTTTCTCTGAGGTAGGACGCCACGGTGAGAGATTATATGGACCGGTTCGAGGCACTGTCAAGGCGTGTACATGTGGTTTGTGATGAGATGTTGGAGAGCACCTTCATGAAGGGGCTGAAGGCCACCATTCGCACAGAACTTCGCATACAGAAGACTCAGGATCTGATGGAAGCCATGGAGTTGGCTCAGATGGTGGAGGATCGTCTGATGGAGGTGAATAGATCTGAAAGGACTGGAGGTGGCTCATCTTTCCACAACCAGCCCATGATTGTAGGACAGCAGAAGGCCACGACAGGGACAGACTCATCTAGTCAGAAGAAGAGCGGGGCCCACCACAAGGAGGGCAGATTAGGAAATGACGGATGCAGAGATACGCGAGAGGAGACAGAAGGGGCTGTGCTTCAGATGTGATGAGAGGTTCACCTCAGGGCACCATTGTGAAATGTGCAAGCTCTAGCTACTGTTAGTGGTTGAAGATGAGGATGATATAGTGGAGGATGAGGATCCCAGAGGAGATGAGCATCCCCACTTGGAGTAAGCCCGTCGCGAACTTCATCCACACTACCTTGAGGATAAGATGGTTTTCGGGGGCGGAGTAATGATACATCAGGACTTTTTAGGGTTTTTGGGCCCATTAGGGGCGTTTTTGGAATTTTCGGATTTTTAGGGTCGTTTTGAAAAATAATTAGTCTTTTTGGTTTTTTCTATAATTTTCCTTATTTCTGAAATCTATTTATTGGTTGGAGGGGCTGAGGTATTTCTTAGGCTATTTTTGAGAGAAAAATTGATTGTAGAGGTGAGATTATCCCTCGTTCTTTGAGAGAGTGCGGACGTCCTATTTAATTGGCGTCTTGGGAGGGTGATCGCCCCTATAATTCTGATCTATGTATTTTTATTTTCAGTTTTTATTAATAAAAATGGAATCTTTGTTTTGGTTCTTATCATCATCATATATGAATACAAGTTCATGGAGACAATTTCCCGGGAGAACTTAATCTCTGCTTCCTTGCTTCCTTCATCTGTAATTTTTTCTTAGTCTATAGCCAGCATTGCTTTATGTTGTGTGGGCTAAACTTGCAAAATACATAGAACAGATTTTCCCATCAACAGTCATGCACTCTCTTATGGCATTCCCTATCTTGTTCATAACTCTCATGGCAAGGGATTTGGGTTTATGAATCAGGAGTTTTGGTTGTGAAGTGCTGTGCTGCATACTTTCTTGGTGGCGATTTTAATTTGTCATCGCTATATATCTAACCTCATTTTGGTGGGAGTGTATTATTATATTGATGATGATGATGAAATCATGTGTACGATTACATGATTTTAGTTGAATCACACAAATAACCTCATTTTGGTGGGAATGTTATTATTATGTTGATGATGATGATGAAATCATGTGTAGGATTACATGATTTTAATTATATGAATCACACAAAGCATATGATATTAATAAATAATTTTTAAGCATAAATTTTATGTTCAATACAATTGTCGTTCTCCGTAACGACATGGCAGATAATGGTAACTATGGTAACATATCAGAAACATATTTCTTAGAACCTTTGGCAACACACATATTTTTGGGATTTTAGATATGTCCCCCAAATTATGTTTAATTTGAAAGAGTTCCCAATTCATATGATCAACCCAGTAGTCCATCAAATTATATAATTTGTTTGAAACCAGTCCCTCTTAGCACTATATCAGTAAATTAGCATAGGTCTAGTTAAATTTAAACTAGATTATAATTAAGTGAAACCTTTTTAAAAAGATAAAGAGGATGACTTTCTATTCATCACCTACATTGTTAACCCTCATCATCATCACAATGAGAATCTTCATAATCTCCCTTGTCCAATCTTTAACATGTTTTAATTATTATAACTCCAGTTTTAGATGTATTCTCATAAAAGTATCATCTTTCTATAATCATGTTTAATTCAATTATAGAACCACTTTCATCAATACCAAGTTTGCTTAATCTTTAAAGACTATCTCTTAATTCTTCCCTACGTTTTAGTCCAATTTTTTACTACAGTTTTTTTCATCTTCGTCGATATACTCTCAAAGTACCTAGTAGTTTTATACTTCACATGTGGGTTGAAGAGAGGCTGGGCTCCTTGGGTCTTTTTCTTTCCACCTTAAGTAAATGAGATGGGGCTGGAGAATAAAAGAATTTTCTGTTAGTTTTAAAGGAATATCACTTTGTTTTTAGATTATATTAACAAGAGGGATTGATTTCAAAACATACATGATATGAGGACTTCAAATCCTATTATTTTGGGGGAGTTCTCTTCAAATTCAACCTAATGTGGGGATCCCATGAATGAAAATTTTTCATTTTTGTTGGGAAAGGTTGTGTTCCTTGGAGGTAAAGCATCTGCACCTAACATGCTAGTATCCTCCCGGTCTGTGTGGGCTACACACTTTGATGACCAATATATTCTTTTGTACGTTACTTGCTGCTTGCTTGTGCAGGCTACATGTAAGAAACAAACTATGTCATTACATTGAAACCGAAGGAACGTGAGGAATTCAGATTCTTGTAACTAGAAATTTAATTGCCTGGTTAACATTCTCAGAATTGGGTTTCAACTATTGTCATACTTGATATCTCTATATTTGGTCAACTTGGATAAGTCTGTTATCCGGGGGTCTCAAGCTGAGGGCAACTTCAAATCATGCGGGTTTTTATTAAGGGTTTCAATCATCGCCTTGCTTTTTTTTTTTTGGGTTTATGATGTGTCTGCGTGTTGCGTCCTTTTAAAGGCGTACAAGTTAGTGTAGTTCAGGTTACCATAGTTGGAAATTGAGTGGGAAGCTTTGTTACCTGGACGCGTCAAGTTTAGGAAATTCTTATTCATTGTGTCCAAATGTAAGTCATTGAAATAGTTCTAGAAGTGCCCATTGTGCCAAAATAGTTATAAAAGTTTACATTGCTTAGGTAAAAATGAGATCAATAATGTATCCTTGTGTGTATTTTGGGTTTAATACCTAAAGTTCTACACATATAAACGCACACAAAATAGCCTTCATGTATCCAACTTTGAAACATGCAGATGGGTTCCCATATCACACTCCTCAAAATTTGCCAGGTTGGGCACTTTATGCCACTTGGACATTTGAGGCCAGTGTCTAAGGTTATACCGGTGGCTAAGAGTGTTGACCATATGATTGGGATCTAGGATCTAAAAGATTGACCTTTTGGGTCTCATCTATTATCAACTCTTCCATTCAAACTCGTATTGCTTATCAACTAATGCCTCAAATCAGCTAGTTATGATTGATTAGGTTGGTCATACAAGCTGATTACTTAGCTAAACGTCATATGAAGGTCCCATTGGACAAGATAGCGAAAAGAATGGAAGAAGGTATCCTTTCTAATTTCTATAGTTCCATCATGTATAAACTGTCCCCCCCCCCCCCCCCCCCCCCCCAAGCCGTTAACTCCAGGTATACTCCAGTAATTTGATATATAATTATAGGCCAAGGGTTTACGATGGAATGCATCTTGTTAGTGATTTTCTGGTTGATCGTATGACCAATTCTAGAGTGTTTAATACTCTTTTAGACGTCTAGAATGCAGAGAACTTATTTCCCCATGATCCTTTCAATTCTATAGCATCTTGCGCCAATTCCTAAATGACATAACGATGATTCCAGTACTTTCAATCTTAAATGTCCTTCATCAACTAGATCTCACATGATGCTCCAGTTATTTAGTCATGATCTATTGCTTCATTTGCTTAATTTCTTTCACTTCCATGTTTCATATTTGAGACCATTCTTCTAATTCAACTTGTTTTTGTCGCTTATTTTTTGTTGACAACCATGCATCCTCACTCTCAATACAACAATTGGCTTCAACCACTCTTGTTTGTCATACTCAAAGATTTCTTAGAATCTTGTGTGTAACAATATTTTAGTTGACACTAGTTTATTTTTATAACCTTGACATTTGCTGGATTGAACAGTATTGGTCTTCTTTTCACTTGCCAGGTCCCATTCTCCTTGAGGACTACCATGTCGTTGAGAAGCTTGCACAGTTTGACAGGGAACGAATTCCTGAGCGTGTTGTTCATGCTAGGGGAGCCAGTGCCAAAGGCTTTTTTGAGGTTACTCATGATGTTTCTCACCTCACGTGTGCTGATTTCCTTAGGGCTCCAGGGGTGCAGACCTCAGTCATAGTTCGCTTCTCAACTGTCATCCATGAGCGTGGAAGTCCTGAAACTTTGAGAGACCCACGAGGATTCGCTGTGAAATTCTACACCAGAGAGGTAACTGTTCTGTTAAAATGTTCAACATGGTTTCTCGACAAAAGCTTTCCTGCGCTCACAGAGATATTTGGATTATGTGCTCTTTCTCTATCCTTGCTAAGATATAATGCAAAATGCCATGGGTTATAAGGCTGTGAAGATCCACAAATGGTCTCATTGAAAATGATAGGTCTATTCGTTAATTTTATACGAATTACTCTAGTTTTGTTTTAAAAGATTGTGCGGTTTTTCATGCCTATAATTAGTTTCTATTATACTTGTTTATCCAGACTTTGTTATCTTTTTTGTAATAATGTGCAGTGCACTTTCCCATAGTTCATGAAATACAGTTATCTGCATATGACCACTGAGCTACACTAGTCTATATTATAACTCCCAGGTTTTCTTCCCAGTATAAGACAATTGAACTGCTTATTACATGTTACTGTCACTGGCGCAGTTTTGGTCAATATCTAAGCTTACACTCTTTTTTGTTTTACAATGAAGATATGCAGTTTGCAACCTTTCAAGGTAAAATACTCATGGTCTTCGTGCTCTGCTGTCTATCATTTTCACAGGGTAATTTTGACCTTGTTGGGAATAACTTTCCTGTCTTCTTCATCCGTGATGGGATACAGTTTCCTGATATGGTGCATGCTCTCAAACCAAACCCAAAATCCCACATTCAGGAGAACTGGAGAATTCTAGACTTCTTCTCACATCACCCAGAGAGCTTGCACATGTTCACGTTCCTCTTTGACGATGTCGGCATTCCTCAGGACTACAGGCACATGGATGGATCTGGTGTTAACACCTATACCCTCATCAACAAGGCAGGGAAGGCTCATTATGTTAAGTTCCACTGGAAACCAACCTGTGGGGTGAAATGTCTATTGGAAGACGAGGCTGTGACTGTGGGAGGCACTAACCACAGCCATGCCACGAAGGATCTGTATGACTCGATTGCTGCAGGAAATTACCCAGAGTGGAAGCTTTTCATTCAGACCATTGATCCCGATCATGAGGACAGGTTCGATTTTGATCCACTTGATGTCACCAAGACATGGCCAGAGGATATCATTCCTCTCCAGCCAGTTGGGCGTATGGTCCTGAACAAGAACATTGACAACTTCTTTGCGGAGAATGAGCAGCTGGCCTTCTGCCCGGCGATTGTGGTCCCCGGAATTTACTACTCAGATGATAAGATGCTTCAGACTAGGATCTTCTCATATTCTGACACTCAAAGGCACCGCCTTGGGCCGAATTACCTGATGCTCCCAGCGAATGCTCCCAAGTGTGCTCATCACAACAACCACTATGATGGTTTTATGAATTTCATGCACAGGGATGAGGAGGTGCCTCTCTGTCTCTCCGTCTCTACATAGATAATTGATATGGCTAGTATGGTGTTGTTTCACATATAAAATGGCATTTTCAGGTGGACTATTTCCCTTCAAGGTATGATTCTGTCCGCCATGCAGAGACGTTCCCTATACCGCCTCGTGCTCTTACTGGAAGACGTGAGAAAGTAAGTATCATAAAAACTACAAAGATTTTGTGAACCTAATATGCTTCTATCTATGATCTAGGAATGTCACATGCTATATTATTTCTTTGATGTACATAGAATTTGTACTCCAGGGACTAATGCTGACCACTGCAGATTTAGCTTGCCTAGGTGTAACGGTCTGGTCTTCTTCTGGCCCTAATAACTACACAACTTCCAAATTCCATTGATTAATGCTTACCCTTTAAAACGAAGGTTAACCTTTAAAGTGCATGCTTTCTTTTTTTATTTGTTCTTCTCACTTTGGAAGGATAAATCTTTTTCTTAGCATCCGTTTCCTGCATTGTATGGAAATTATGTTTCATTGTACTGATCTAAATGGATGTTTCGGTTTCTCATTTTGCCTACCATTTTGACCGGTGAAGGGGTAAAAGTTTTAATTTTATTTGACATGGAAATTGATTGTGTTCTCTTTCTGCTGAATTAGACTCTGATTCCTAAGGAGAACAACTTCAAGCAGCCTGGAGAGAGATACCGCACATTTGACCCTGCCAGGTTTGTGCTGCAAGGCTTGTGACATGCCTGTGAACAAGTTGTTTGAAATTTCTCATGTTGATTTTCTTTTCTTCACGCCAGGCAAGAACGTTTCATCCGCAGGTGGGTGGAGGCACTGTCAGACCCCAGGATTACCCACGAGATCCGCAGCATTTGGATATCATACTGGTCTCAGGTTGGTATCTCTCTTGCTGAGAGTATTTTAAGCCTCTTGTCGCGATGAAACCGAGTTTTTGTCTCCAACCCATCTAAGGCCACTCCGTTTGGTGCAGGCTGACAAGTCCTTGGGGCAGAAGCTGGCATCTCGTCTCAATGTCAAGCCGAGCATGTAATGTGCGGCATATCCGTAGTCCATTGGCAGCGGGTTTCAGATGTCGGTAGGGTGTTTATACAAAGCAAAATAGGGTGTAGTGTCGTCTAAAGAGGATACTTGGGTTAATCAAAGGAAAACTTGAAAACGAACGTCCGAGTCTTGTTATTGCATTGTTCTAATAATGAAATACTATATTGCATATGAGTGCGTCTGTTTTTGAGGTTATATTAGATACGATGTTTGTGTTTCTTTATGTTCTTGTTGCCTTTGTGCTATATGATTCTTCTTTAAGGGACACATGAGAGCCTCGAAGTCTACAATGATGTACTCAGATTCTGCTTTTTTTTATACCATTAAAAAAATTCCCAGTTCAGCAGTTGTAGAATGAGAAATTTTAGTAAAAGGGACAATTTATTAGAAAAATCCAAAAATTAAAATTATTTAGAAAAATAGACCAAAAAATAATTATTAGCAAAATAGCCCTACTTTTGGCCACGCCAGTGTCCGGAGGTGACTGGTGTTGGCTGGGCTTGCTTCCATTCGACTAGCCAATGTGTGTGCTCCGGAGGGTGGAAACCTAGCCAATGTGTGTGCTCCGGATTCAATTTGACTTTAGCTTTGTTTTATACTTTATAAGTATAATTTGTATATAACTTTTAATGTAGATACGTTGTCTGGTGGTATGACAGTGTGATCGGGCGCAAGAGGTTGGTATGACAGTGTGATAGGGCGCAAGAGGTCCTAGGTTCGATTTGCGTTTAGTCCCACATTGGCCAGAAAATGGCACAACGCGTGGTTTAAATACGCTTTTGGGCCTAGCCTAAAGAAGTTAGTAACTGGCAACAGAGTCCCATCCTTAACCGAATCAGAAAAATTTGAACACTTGAGCTCTCGTCTTAAAAGCTCTTCCAATTCCGATTCGGTTAAGCATGCGACTCTGTTGCTAGTTACTGACTGAGCCCAAAAAGCGTGTTTTGTGCTTTCTGGCCGATGTAGGACTAAACAAATGCTTGTAAGGGTTTTATTTTATTTTATTTTATTTTATTTTATTTATTATTATTTTTTTTTGGGGGGGGATGAGCCTCGTGTTTAGTCCCACGTCGGTGGGAGTACAATAGTTTCCATTGTTTAAATAAGTGTTGTGGGCTCAACTGCTTTAGGTTTAAGCCAACTAAGTTTGGCGGGTAGGGTCGGGCCTGGATGCGGTCGGGCTTATATGTAGGTCACCAGCCCATTAAATAAATTTTTATTAAAAATAACAAAAAAATGCAATTCAGCGCAGCATTACAAGAATCAAACAAACGATCTCTCACCTCTTAACCAATGATCATACCAAAAATAACAAAAAGATGCAATTCTGCAACATTACACGAATCTAACAAGAGACCCCTTACCTATTAACCAATGGTCATATCTTGGGGGTGTAATACACTGTTTCCATATGTACAGTTATCATGTTAAGTATTTGTGGTCGTATTTAATACGCTTAAATTTTTGTGTAAATTCTAAGAATTTTTCCTAATTTTTATAATTATAAAACTATTCTTAAATAATTTTAAACATTATTAGATTAATAATGAGTGAAGTATTTGTTGAGAGATATATGCTCTCGTGGCAATTTATCTATGTAAACATCTTGTTCATGAATGAAAGTATGCTTTCTGGTATCAATCGTCTAAGTAATTTTCTATTGATATGTTGCTTAGATAGTGTTCTTGTAGGGGGTTTCAAGGTCCCTTAGAGCTAATTTTAAAATTATTCGTCCTAAGTCGGACGAACAAAATAAAATAAACAGCGGAAAATAATTTATTAAACTATTTAATAAATATAGCCCTAAGGAAAAATTCCCTAAGCCAGGAAATCTTGTAACGGCCGGTACCCACTTTTCGTTATACGGCTGTGCGGATAGCAATTTCGGGTACCTGATTGCTTTTGTTGCTTTGTGTGTGAGTCGTGTCGTTGAGTCGTTAGGGCCGTAGCACATGGTTGCGTCCTTAGCAAGCCAACCCCCGACGTGTGCCCAACTTGGGATTACTGTCGCCTTTGGACCCCGTATCCTTTGTACGCTTTTCGTGCACGTAGTCTTGTTCGTGCACGTATTTATTTTAGACCTTGTCTGTATCCGAACCCTATAGTGTGATATGCCGTTGTGACCCTCTCGAAGAGTATTAAATTGTGGAATTATTTTGGAACGTCATTTCACCAGTCATTCTCCCACGATTTGACTTTATTTGATGAGACGTCACGATTTTCATTTTTGTCGCGAGGCCTTTTTATTTTTAGTTTCGTTTCTCGTCATCGAAATTGTGATCTGTCTTCTTAGTTGCGTTTCTCTCGTCCGTGCGGTCACCTCAGTATTTATCTTACGATTTTCGAGCCCCGTTTGACCCACTTTCACTTTTTCCCCAGTTTAATTATTGTTTAACCCTAAGTTTTGAGATTTTTCCCTAAGTGATATTTTATTATAAATCCTAATCACTTCCTAATGTCGACTTAGCCCACTTCTTCCACCATTTGGCCGCACCCATCGGTTATACACACGCACATCCATTGAACAAAAAACAATATAGAATAACTTAAAACCCTTGCTCACGTGCTGCCTTCTCAACCCCACACAATTCAATTGGACTACAAAACCTAGCTTTTATTTCACTTAACACAGCAACCCAACTCTAGTATTATATTTATAAACCTTAGCTAGACTTATAACAGCTATAACCCTAAGGCCTAGCTACTCACGTGTTCATGCCCCTAATGCCTTTATATTATAACCCCAGGATCCCATATCTCCTATTATTTAACCCTAGAGGAGCCCAGCAAACAAACGAGCTGCCCTCTTTTTTTCGCAACAGCACATAAACCGACGCCTTCATGGTTTCCGCACACAACGGCAACGAAAACCCTCGCTCCGACTTTAACCCATCGCCGGCGACTTAACCGACCTCCGACCAACGCCCCGACGTCCCTCCGACCGCCGTGGGCCGCGCTGACCGCCGTGGAATCGTCGGAATCCACGCTGACCGTCGCTGTTTCGCGCTGTATTCGCAACAGCAGCTGCTGCAATTCGCAGCAGCGCACGGCGGCGCCGCCGCGACGCCCGCACGTAGACCCCCTCCACCACGACGCCGGCCTCCCCCACGGCGTTCCCTGATCCCCGAGGCCTCCCTCCGACGCCTACACCCATGCTGTCACCCTCCGCACGACGCCGCAGCGCACGCAGCAGTCGCCCAACGGCTGTTTCTGGAGCAGTCAGCCTCTCCGGCCTCCCCGCTCACCCACGGCGATGCCCAGCCTCCTCCCATCTCCCTCGTCCCCGTCATCTACCTACAAGCAAGAGAGAGGCTCTTCAAAACTGTGAGTTAGAACTCAATATTTTTAGTAATCTTATTATTATTTGATTAGAAACATTATATATTAACTGGTAGGCCTATCAATAACATTAGCAGTAAGTTTATTATATCAGCAAATTGGTATTATAGAGCATTAGTTATCACCTAAATCAGCTTATCACGTCTGTTCCTATCAGAACAGTTAGAAGTTATAATTTGTGTTATAAGTTAGGGTTAGATTGATTAGTCTATTCCTTAACTTGATGTCTTAGCTTCCATGTGTCGCAGATATAAATCTTTTTTTTCGCGAACCGTTACCGTTTCCGAACCGTTCGTCTAGGTACGTTGTTACGGCTTCCCGGGAGCCGTGAAAACGCCTACCGGCACCCTACTCGATGTTGGAATCTTGATTTGCTGTTCTGGTTGCTGCCCAGACTTGGCGAGCGAGGAATCTATTTTGGAATCTAGACTAGGAGTGCGATCTTTTATTCCAACCCCTGGCGTCGCAACCCGACGCCAGTGTAGCTTTCGCGTCGTGTTGAGGTAACGTTCTGCACTCGTAGGATCCCCAACCCTTGCCTGTTAAACAAGATAAAATCCGATGTTTTTAATTGTTTACGCTCACTAATTAAGATAATTTAAATTGGGAATGTAGGCTGGTGGACTTGTGCACGTAAGTAGATTGGACTTTTGGACGGTGTATTCAGACGTCAGGTTGCGGGCAAGTGAAACTTGCCCGTTGCTTGTTTAGGCCATGTTTTAGGCCACTTTTATACCGTAGCGTAAAAGAGACTAGGCAGTGAAATGATTGCTGCCTAGACGCCTATTTGATCTAGTTTGACAACGAAACTAGATCTGTCACCTCACTTGATCTAGCTTGACAATGAAGCTAGATCCAACCCCTTTTACTTGTTTTGTTCATGCTGCCATGTCATCCATACATTTGTAACTGCCATGTTTAAATTCCTTATCTGTACGCATTTAAATTACAGCTTGTCATGTCATGCCATCCATGTCTGATTGTTGCATTCGTAGCACACGCTACTATACTTGTACTTGCTTGTTCAGGCTAGGCACCTGCGTTGCAGGCACAACCCTATGCCAAAAACACTTCCTGGCTCGTGATCCAGAAGCGAGCACATGTACAGGGGAAGCCCTGGCTCGATACACGTGGAGGGGTATGGTTGAGCGACCACTCAGTGTAGGAGTGTGCCCGTACAGCCACTTCAGTTGTAAGGCGTGAACTCTGTGCACGACATGAAAACGTGACTTGTGATTGTTAGTAGTTTGCTACTCTTGCCATGCCATGCTAGATGCTTGTTGTACTTGTTTCTTTACCTGTTGCACTCATACTATATCTGACATGTCATTGCATGCTTTTAGAACTGCTAGGTTGGCTTACTTTACTTTTAGTTTTCTTGCACAAGTCTTGTAGATTTGCTGACATGTGCCACTCTCTCTTTTGGGTGTCACATGTTAGACCATGAGCCAGAGACCGTTGCTGAGGACGGGTGTTTGCTGGCGCTGAGCCAGAGCCCATGTTTGACGAGGAGTTTGTGGACACCGGTGACCAGTCTTAGAGACGGTTCTGAGTTACTTCTTTTTAGGTTGCAGTTAGTTGTCGGTGCGTAGCACCTTTACTTTCTGTACGTTGTACTTTTGTTGGCCATGCTTGGGCATTTAGACTCTTTTCTTTCCAGCCTGGTGGCTTTTCTGTGACGTTGGAACTTATTTATTTTGGACATTCTGAGATATTTTTATTTGTCTCTCTTTCCTTTTATTATTGTTGTTCTTCTTCGCATTTGCAAGGACCTGAACTCGGTTAAATCCAGACGCTTTACAGACTGCAGCCTCACAGCTCCAAGTCTGAGCGGACCTTCTCACGTCTCGCCTCTATTTTAGGGAAGCGGGGCGTGACATGTTTTGTTGGTGGCCCATGCAGGTCCACTGCAACTGCGAATTATCGGGACAACGATAATATAAAAAAAATAGAATGTCCATTAAATAAATTAAAACATCCAAATCATAAGCCCAAAGTCTAAATTTTTTTATCGTTTCCTATGTCTTAGGTGGCTGGTAGACGTGTTACCCGAACATCTGTCACAGCTTAGTAGGAAATCCATTAGATCAGGACTTTAGTAATGATTAGTTAGACGTCTGTGCTTGCTAGTTAGAGGTCCCTGATTATTAGCTAGACCCCTTGCTAGAAATTGTTATAATCGCCTTAGGAGTTACCTTAGTGGTTACTGTCTAGCTCTGACCATGATAGACTTCTAGAATTCCTTTAGTCGTTCGCTTGGGTTCATCGATTTCGGGCCCAGCGGAATGTAATTTTAATTTCTCTTAGGACCCTTTCCAGAGATCTCTATTACAGATTAGTTCATTAGAGAGTCTTAATGTTAAGTTTCTCTTGATCTTCAGTCAACCCGGTAATTAGAACCCTGCTTCCACCATTTTTTCCTGACCATTACACTTTCGTGTTATCGACCGTAAAACTCCATCGTAACAATTTCACTAAATTATTTCCCTTCAGATTTATGTTTTATTTGATTCACTTCCTTTCCTTTCGAATCACGTGAATCTACATGTCACCATCGTCAATCGTTGAACTTCTCCATTACTATCCTGACCATTCGATGAATATTTTCAATGTTATCTATTTTGAATTTCTTTTCCGGTTTAAATTATTTGAAAACATTCAACACGCATTTAAGACTCCTTACAGTCTCCGAATTTCGAAATTTTCGCCAAAACCTTTAAAATTATTATCTTATCATATTTACTAACCTATGTCTTCCACACTCGCGTAAATATCTTAATTTCTTTATGTAATGACATTTTGAAAATTCAAAATACCACTTCCTCCTCTACTATATATAAACGACACAAGTTTAATTCAACAACTTATTTTATCGACTCCTAAATATTTTCCTATGCAAAAGAGAACTCCAACTTTTCAAGTATGGCCGTTTTATACTTTTAGTGTTTTAACTTATAACATTTACGTCCTATTTCTGGTAGCATATGAAAGTATCATTACATCTTTCTTTTCCCACCTAAACATTCACACTTATACCCCTGATTCACCTAACCAATCTGGCTCCTTAGCTTCGTCCTAGCTGAACTCGTGCTTTTCGATCTTTCCTTCGTTACGCTTTGACTTCTGTTTCCTTCCTACTGTTTAGCCATTAGTGCTTGTCGTTGCCTGTGTCAACCATAGTATAGTTTGGTGGGCCCATTAGTATAAGTTGATATGACGTTGTAGTGTATGCATATATGTAGAGTGTGTGGACCCGTATGAGCGTGCTACCCTTAGGATATTAATAATTGACTCTTGTATTATGTATGTATAATCAGTGTTATTCGTGATATAAGTGTGAAGTTGTATATATGGTGGTGTTACTATATATGTGCGGATAGCTATACCACTAAGGATGTCTGTATAGATAATGTAAATTGTATTGGAGTATATACTAGTAGTGTGAGTAGCTTGAAGATGCTTGGAGATGCTTGGTATATTATATATTAGTAAGTCGTGTATATTAGGTGTAATGATAATAGGTGTACTTATAGTTAAGTGAGTAAGCATATTATATGACATATATGTTAGTAAGTGTGAGTGTGTGCTCGTACGTAAACATGTAGTGTGCTTAGACGTAAGTAGTTATGTAATTGCTGCATGAGTATATATGTGATATACGTAAGGTAGTAGGATTATTATTTTGATTGATATCGCTTACTCTTACGGGATGTTGTGTGCGTGTATACAATGAGGTATACACGATTATTGCATATCTTAACTATGTATGGATAAGTAGATATGTTGGTATACTAATTATAGGTATAAGGATATGGTGTGAATATATATATATATTACATGTGCGTAACTATACGATGAATGCATGCATTAGGGAGGGTATTATAATTATGCGCGTGCTGATGTCTGTAATATTATTATGGTATATAAAGTGATTGAGCTATGTGAGTGTGACCTGACTGAATACTAAGTGTGATTGACATTATGGTATGTATAGGGTTATGTTGGTAGATGTGTATACATCGGAGTGGTATGGGTATAGGTATAGATACCGTGTTACGTATATAGAGTATTCTGATATGTGTTTTGAGTCTCACTCAAGCTTGAGTAGGTATACTCTAGGTATATTGTTACATATGTCGGTGGTTTGCGTGTAGTACCATGAGTATTGTTGAGTATTGATTCCCTGGATTTGGTTTTGATGATGAGCAAACATAAATATCATGAACTAACTCTTGTGAGCGCAGTTATGGAGATCGTCGCCAAAATACTACGTACATCAAAAGCGACGTCTCAAAACTTCTCAAAACGCGTGATCGTGTGCCTGAAGCTTCGTTGAAGCTCAAGGATCATTATTGAAGTCAAGAAGATTCGATTGAAGCTTTTGAAGACGGTTCGTCAAGGTTTATTCAATATCTTCTAGCATCATAGAATAGAATGTTAAGCCTTGAGTAGGACTTACATTATAATCTTTTTATCGCTCATATCTTAGAGCTAGGATTATCTTAGAAGCCATTAGAAACTTTCCCGAAGCCTATCGCTTCTTCCCTCAGCTTCTAGTGCATCTTAGTTGGTTCAAGTAGAAGAACCAACCGACTAGATGACGATCTAGTCGGTCAGCAATTCCTCTTGAACCGACTAGATGTCCTTGCTCAATTCAGCCTAGGCACTGTTGATCAATTAGTCGGTCAAAGAAGGTTCACCGACCGACTAGATGACGATCTAGTCGGTTAGGAATCCTTCTCAGACCGACTAGTTATCATTGCCTCATTTCAGCCTGAGCTACTGTTTCGAGTTAGTCGGTCAAAGTACAATCGTCGACCGACTAGTTGTGAAACTAGTCGTTTGGAATTTGTTCTTAAACTGACTAGTTCAACTTGTATTTGAAGGATCCTGTCCAAAACAAAGTTAGGATCGATAATTAAAGTGGAGACTTACGCTTGCGTATGCGGAACGATAGTCTCGGAACTTTGCCTTCGGATTCGCCACGACGGATCGAGTCTTCTCACGAACGGAGTAAGGCTACTAATCCACAATCTAAATCTCTATTTTAGATTAAGAACTTGGAAGGAGGGAGAGGAAATATTTCTGCAGAGCTTCGCTATGAAGAAGATGCATGCATGAATTTCATGCAAATGTGTAAGGAAAATGGCTACCCTTGGGTCTTATTTATAGCCCCCAAGGTAGTTATTTTAGGGTAAGTTGTTCCTTTGGAACAACTTAATTAAGGTGTACCATGATACATGGCACAATATAAGCTTAAGTTGTACCATATGCATGGTACAACATAAGCTTAAGATATTCCCCCTTTATTAGCCATATGTCGCATGCACTTATGCATATATAATGCGACTTTCCCGCTCATACAGAGATCCTCTCCGCAAGGGAACAGATTCCCTTTGCACATGACTTCGTGTGCGCGACGTTCGAGGTCCGTAATCCCTCGTACATCCCCCACAAGGGTGTACAAACGTCTTCCATATCCAACATCTCCCACTCACACTTGAGGGGATTGTAAGAGAACGTCTTTCCCTTAGTTCTTTCATCTATCATACCGAGAAATAGACCGTGCGACCGTCATGCGCGTAGAGTCTGTTGTTGTGCACTTGTTAGAGATACACAACGACCTCGAAGGTGCAAAGTTGAGTAGTTCAACGCATGCTTTACCCTAGATTATTTCTTCACATTTCTTATACTTTATATTCAACAATTGAATCCCATCTGGATTACAATTGGCTGGCCAGCTTTGAATCATTAAAGTCCAAATGCGAATATGAAATCAATCTTCCTCTTCTTGCGAACCTTCTGATCTTGACTTGATTCGCTTTTCTAACGTGCCCCGCCGAGCCGAATTACCATAGCCCATTAGCAACACGCTAAGATAGCGATCATCTCGTCAAATCTAAAGGAACCAATTGGAGTCCTTGAGGGTAAGAGTTAAGACCCGTATGGCCTTTGAGTCTCACATAATAGCAAACACTATTGCTACTAACTCAGTGGTCGAAAATGCATACGTGGTATGAACACGTACTACAACATCACTCCTTTCCCAGGGAGAGTATGTCTTAATGATGTTGTACGGATGAAAAAGATCAGACACCACAATGCCTATCTTTTTGAGTCCCCTTACTACTCGTGAAATATTCACGGACTCTCATCCTGCATAAGACAGACAGGATTAAAAAAATCCAATGAGATCTTTATATCCTTGTGATACAGATCTCAGATCTTTTGTAAGCATCCGTATGATGCAGATCTTTTATTCGACTATCTTGTTTAAGTCATGACTCTAAATCATTTGTCTAATGATTTTGACTTTAAACTAGTCTCATCTCTATCTTATCCATCTGATAAGATAAGGCGGTTGCTCATGTGAGAGAGCCAACCTTAATCTATCCGACATACACACAAAAATAGCTGAGACTTAAACACAAATGTATATAAAATCATTTGTAAGAAACTTGTATGCAAATTAAATTTTGATCTTCTATAGACATGGGAAATATTACATGATACAGCTCAGCACCTACGCATTCCCATAGATGATAAGTGTTTGAAAAACACATCTCTAGGGATCGCCTTAGTAAGGGGATCCGCTATCATCTCATGCGTGGATATGTATCCTATGTCTACTTCCTTTCGTTTATCATAATCCTTCGCAAACTTGAATCGAATGTCAATGTGTTTGGTCTTACAATGAAATTTAGGATCTTTGACATAGGCAATCGAAGCTTGACTATCACTGTATATAGGAACAGTGCTCGAGTCAGAGGCATTCGTCAGCCTGTCTAAGAATTTCCTAAGCCAAACAACTTCTTGGACCGCCATGCTGAATGCTACGAACTCGGCTTCCATGGTTGATAGAGCGATGCAGGTTTGTTTCTTGCTGCTCCAGGATATTGCACCATTCCCGAGTAAGAAAACAAAGCCCGAGGTAGATCTTCGCTCGTCGAGATCACCCGCCCAATCAGCATCGGTATAGCCTTCGAGTCTCAAGGTATTGCCTTGATAGCATAACGCATAGTCCGCAGTCCCTTTGAGGTATCTTAATATCCTCTTCACCGCTTTCCAGTGTGCCTGCCCTGGGTTGGATTGGTAACGGCTTACCATACCAACAGCATAGCAAATGTCGGGTCTAGTACACATCATGGCGTACATCAGACTCCCGACAGCACTGGAGTATGGAACTTTTTCCATAGCTTTCTTTTCTTTTGGATCTTTGGGACACATCTCCAAACATAGACCCTCGCCTTTGCTTATTGGAGTATCAATTGGCTTGCAGTCCTGCATATTAAACCGTTCTAAAACTTTCTTTATATACATCTCTTGAGAGAGAGAAAGAAGTTTCTTGGAACGATTCCTTGAGATCTTAACCCCAAGGATATATGCAGCTTCACCCATGTCTTTCATCTCAAAGACGGATGAAAGCCAAGCTTTGATATCCAATATAAGACGCTTATCATTTCCGGCTATAAGTATGTCATCTACATAAAGAGACATAATTATATACTTGTTTTTAATCCTCTTAATATATACGCAATTGTCTTCGTCGAGCATGGAGAATCCATACGACAAAACAACTTCTTGAAAACGCATATACCACTGCCTTGAGGATTGTTTAAGACCATATATGGATTTACGAAGTTTACAAACCTTATGTTTGTTTTCTTCTTGTACGAACCCGTTTGGTTGTTCCATGTAGATCTCCTCATCTAGTTCTCCGTTAAGAAAGGCAGTCTTTACATCCATCTGATGTAATTCGAGGTCCAAACAAGCCACCATTGCCAGAATTAAGCGAATCGAGGTAAAACGCACGACAGGAGAGAAAGTCTCTTCGTAGTCTATTCCTTCCTGTTGCGTGAAACCTTTCGCAACAAGGCGAGCTTTATATTTCTCGATGGAGCCATCAGCCTTATGCTTGATTTTGAGAACCCACTTGTTCCCAATGGCTCTACGTCCCTTAGGTAAATTAACCAAGTCCCAGACTTGGTTTGTTTTCATGGATTGAAGTTCTTCTTCCATTGCCGCTATCCATTTATCTTTAGCAGGGCATGTGACGGCCTGTTTGAAATTTGCAGGTTCGTCATCATCTTGTAGTAATGTCATGAATGTTTGAGGAAATTCATCCTCAAATCTCAGAGGTGTTAGCCTCGTCCGATTACTACGTCTTGTTTGAGTTTGATCACTCCCACTTGGAATGACATCACTCCCACTTGGAATAACATCACTCCCACTCGGAATAGGATTGGTATCGTTCGTATCATTCATTGGTGAAGTTTGAAACGTATTTTCTTCTTCACCAAGAATTCTCCCACTCGAACGTTCCGATCCTTTTTGATCCCAAGTCTCAAACAAGGATAAGTCTTGACTTATCTCACCCTGTCTTGGAAACTCATTTTCCAAGAAGACAACATCCCTCGATTCGAATTCTATAAGACCTCCATTGTCCTCTTGACCGACGAAAACATATCCTTTGGAGTTTTCAGCGTATCGGATGAAGATACACTTCCTCCCACGTGGCCCAAGTTTGCCATATTTGTGAGAGGATAAATGTGCGTAAGATGCACAACCCCAAGGTTTTAGAATGCTTAAGTCTGGAGTTCTATTGTTCCACAACTCATAAGGAGTAGAACTTACCGACTTCGAGGGTACACGGTTTAAGATGAATGCCGCCGTTAATAATGCGTCACCCCAAAAGGTGATAGGCAAATTTGCCTGAGACATCATTGAACGGACCATTTACATCAATGTCCTATTTCTTCTTTCCGCAACACCGTTTTGTTGCGGAGTGTAAGGCATAGTTACCTGATGTACTATGCCTTTTTCATCACAAAGTTCCTTAAAACTTATTGATTGATATTCACCGCCCCTATCGGTTCGCAAAACCTTAATCTTGCGATCTAATTGATTCTCCACTAAACTCATATAGTTTTTAAAGCAAGCCAAAGCTTCACTTTTGTGGGATATCAAATAGATATGTCCGAAACGGGTGAAGTCATCAATGAATGTGATGAAATAGGACTTCCCGTGTCTTGTCTTAACATTCATTGGACCGCAAATGTCCGAATGGATAAGCTGTAATGGAACTTCGGCCCTTGTGCCAGTTCCAAACGGCTTGCGACAAGTTTTCCCTACAAGACAATGTTCGCAAGTTGACATTTCAACTTTTGAAACATTAGATAGCAAGCCACTTTTGGCAAGTCTATCCATTCTAGTTGGTCCAATATGACCAAGTCTTGCATGCCAACAAATGATTTCAGACTCAGAGTTAGAAGCATTTGTCAAATGAAAACTTTCATTAATGGAAGAAGCAACATCATTCATTGTATTTAAAACAATTAATCCATTACAAACATTACCAGAACCAATCAAAGAATTATTACAAACAAGGTCAACATATTGTTTATAGAACCTCCACTCATAATCTAAAGACATTAACATGACCACGGAAACGATATTCCTTCTAATATCTGGAGCAAAGAGGACGTCGTGCAATAACAAAGTCCGGCCGTTGTCGAGAACTAGCTTGCATGTTCCGACGCCTTTGACTTCAACACGTGTGTTGTTGCCGACGTATATCCACTTTGTTCCTTGAGTAATCTTTCGATACTCTACGAAGAACCTTCTGTCCTTCGCTACGTGGTCTGTGGCCCCTGAATCAATCAACCAAAAATAGTTAGATTCAGCAAGAAACATGGAACTAGAAACACATATGTAACTAGTCCTACAAGTTACCTTATCACTTCCATCCGTACATGTACGGGCGAAGTGACCGTACTTGTTGCACTTAAAGCACTTGATCTTCTTCAAGTTTTTCTTCTTTGAGTGCACATTCTTTTGCCACTTTTTGTTCTTTGTCTTCTTTGAGGTCTCCGGTTCTTGCTTACGTTCGTTCACAAACCTTAAGCGTTTATTCTTCCGCTTATTTCCCCCATGTGAGGAACTAGCGGCCACGTGCACTTCTGCACTTGGTTTTGCGGCTTGAATCCGCTCTTCCTCGAGTTCGAGGTGTTTCGAAACATCGCTTAAAGTTTTAATGCACTCATTATGAGTGAGATGCATTTTCATGTTATCCCAGCTATCTGGGAGTGAACGAATGACCGCTTGGATCTGCTGTTCGTCAGACAGCGTAACACCCGCATCCTTTAATTCAGATATAAGATTCGCCATGTGGCGGAGATGCTTTTTCATAGAATGATCTCGCCGCATCTTGTACGAATCAAATTGAATATTTAAGGAGCGGAGTTTGGTAACCGAAGTTCCACCAAACTTTATCTCTAGCTCAGACCATATGTCTTTAGCTAGGTCGAATTCCCGAAATAGGCGCATTATGTCATTGTCCATCGCGGACAGTAACGTAATACGTGCTATTTTGTTCTTTCGAGTCCAAGTGTCATAAGCTTCCCGGTCCCTCTTGTGTTGGGCCGTATTGCCCAACTCAGGTTCTACCATTATGTTTTGGAGTGTTTCGAGCACATCTTGCTCCTCCAAAACATATTGGATTTTTATTGACCAAAGTTTATAATTGTCGCCGTTGAGCTTTTCACCTTTGTTAAGCTCTGCGACAATATTCTTAGAAGCGGTAGACATTTTCGATTCAAAAAACTGCAAAGAGAATGAAAAACACGATCAAAATTCCATGCATAAAGTTTCGATTCTTTAAACACTTGATAAGTTCCTTGGATGCGTTGAAATGTTACTCTAGAATCGAGAAGTTCACTACGTTCCCAACTACCATCTAGAAGTAACTTTCAAAGTATCCCTCTTACTTATCTTAAGTAAAAAGAAATCAGAAATAATACCCGTATGGTATTAGCAGCGGAAAATCACTTTGAAAAACTTATCTTTCAAAATAGAATAGGTGAGAATTAGCGCAAAGAATTTTAACGCAACAATTGCCAAGCCACGAGACCTGTTCTACACACCCATGGGTTAGATAACCATGGCCGGATCGTGGTAGGACTTGGAATTCCAAATTGCGCTATCCCGATTTAAGGACGGGACATAACCTATTTGAAAAACATCTTTTTCAAAAATTTGAAAGCACGTTGGCTAGTCTCCGTAGAGTAGAGCACAACGTCACAAGTACATTGGCTAATCTCCGTAGAGTAGAGCACAATGACATGGCTAATCTCGCATGAAGTAGAGCACTATGGCTAATCTTCAAGGAGTAGAGCCCAATGAAAACTTCATTAAAACGTTAGTTCCGTATGAACTAGTCGGCACTGTGGTTAGCCCCGTATGGACTACTCGACACATTCGAGTTTGACCAAGGCCATTTGTTACCCCGTATGGGTCATCTGGCAAGTTTGCAATCGACCCAGACCATTTGTTGGATTGGTCGACCAAAAACACAAAATTGGTCGACCAATTTTCGAATTCAACTTCTTCCCGGTCAGGGCCTCTGCCCTGACCTGGGCTTGGCCAAAGGCCGGCCAGGGCCTCTGCCCTGGCCGGCCAGGGGGCCTGGCCCCCTCGGCCAGGGCCGGCCAGGCCCTGGCCACTGCCAGGGCCTGCCGGCCAGGCCACTGGCCGGGGCCAGGGCTCCTGCCCTGGCCTGAGGCCAGGGCACCGGCCCTGGCCACTGCCAGGGCCGGCCTGGCCGGCAGGCCCTTGGCCAAGGCCGGCCACTGCCGGCCTGGCCATGGCCGGTCATGGCTTGGCCATGGCCGGCCATGGCCAAGGCCATTCGGCGTTGGCCGGCCATGGCCCCTTTGGCCATGGCCGGCCACCCCCTTTGAATGGGGTTGCCGCACTCATTCCTCCCCCTTGATGGGGTGGTCGCCGGTGGTTATTGGCCGTAGCCAACCCCCTCCGCATGAGGAGAGGGGGTGCATGGCCTTCATGGCCCATTTGGCCATGGTGCACATGCACCAAATTTTCCTCTTACCCGATGGAAATAACTTCCATCACCTTCCTCGATGAAGCACCCGTTCGTCGAAGAAATTAGTTATCTCTTAATGGCCGTGTGCCAAAAATGAATAACGTACTACGTGAACGGTCGGTTCTTCCCGTCACGGAGAGTTCCTACCATATCCGTAATGATAGAAGACCCTAACGTGAAAAGAACAACCGCTGCGTTCTCTCCGTCACGAAGCGTTCCTACTATATCCGTAATAGTAGGAGACCCATTCGTGAAAAAGACAACGACTCGTTCGTAGTTTCGACGGGGCGGTGGATTGACCGGGGCGAACCCATATGGCTCCGATACCAATGAAGGATCCTGTCCAAAATAAAGTTAGGATCGATAATTAAAGTGGAGACTTACGCTTGCGTATGCGGAACGATAGTCTCGGAACTTTGCCTTCGGATTCGCCACGACGGATCGAGTCTTCTCACGAACGGAGTAAGGCTACTAATCCACAATCTAAATCTCTATTTTAGATTAAGAACTTGGAAGGAGGGAGAGGAAATATTTCTGCAGAGCTTCGCTATGAAGAAGATGCATGCATGAATTTCATGCAAATGTGTAAGGAAAATGGCTACCCTTGGGTCTTATTTATAGCCCCCAAGGTAGTTATTTTAGGGTAAGTTGTTCCTTTGGAACAACTTAATTAAGGTGTACCATGATACATGGCACAATATAAGCTTAAGTTGTACCATATGCATGGTACAACATAAGCTTAAGATATTCCCCCTTTATTAGCCATATGTCGCATGCACTTATGCATATATAATGCGACTTTCCCGCTCATACAGAGATCCTCTCCGCAAGGGAACAGATTCCCTTTGCACATGACTTCGTGTGCGCGACGTTCGAGGTCCGTAATCCCTCGTACATCCCCCACAAGGGTGTACAAACGTCTTCCATATCCAACAGTATTCAGCCTATCATGTTTTGACTCTTAGTCGGTCAAAGAACACTCACTGACCGACTAGTTGGCAAACTAGTCGGTTGGCAAGTCTTCTTAGATCGACTAGTTCTTCATTGTCTGAATTTTCTCTTTTGGCTGTTCTCCAGTTAGTCGGTTCATGTTGAATCACCGACCGACTAGTTGAGAAACTAGTCCGTCAGTGATTCTTCTTTGACCGACCAGTCTGCTTCAAAATAGAGCCGTTGGAGCATTAATTACCACGATTTTTTCTCTCTCTTTCCTCTATCCTTTATATACTTGGAGGGGTTCTTTCCTAGTATTCAAGGCTGATATTCTAGAGGTTTAGAGAAATCAAAGAGAAGCAAATCAACTCCATTCTAAAGCTATCTCTTCTCACTAGAATCTCTCCCTTACTCTTATTCCTCAAGAAAGATTCATTGATTGTGAGCCTTCCAAGCTAAGAGCTTGATCCAAGGTCACCAACTCCACCCTAGGCTTCTATTACTGGTCAACTTCTTGGAGCTAGGGTTTGGTGCCTTCTTCTTCCTCAAAATCTATTCTTGCCCTAAATTGGAAGTATACTCAAGGCATATGATTTTGTGGTAAGTGTTTCATTATTTCATCTCATTTGTTATTTGAGTTTGTCTCTCAGTTGTGAGAGATGGTGTGATCCCGGGTTGTGGGAGTCACATGTCATTTGTGTATGATTTGGTCTTGTTGAGGTTTTTCTACAAGAATTTCATAGTGCAAAATCTTGGGTTAGTGGTTTCTAACTCAAGTATCCGGAGGGGATCCGGGTGGTTGGGACGTAGGATCACCGGGAACAAGTCGGGGAGACTTGGGTGGATCCGAACCCGTTACATCGTTTGTTTGCGATTGTCTATTCTTGTTGTTTGTAGTCTATTCTGCATTGTTGTTTGTGTGTTTGCACAATAATTAGGAATAACTCTCTTGATTATTTTAAAGTACTATTCACCCCCATTAGTACTTGTGCAGTAGCTACGCAGGGCACTACAAGTATATCGTTGGATTATGTATGTATAGTGATAGGGTTGTTTGTGCCTGGTTGTGTCACACACATGATTGTGGGTCGCTATACCAGTATGTAGTTATAGGTGTTGGTTGTGATATAGTTATTTACTAAGGACTTGCCTGTGTGAACGTATGTGTGCTAGCTAAACTAGGCGTATAGATGTGCTGAGTATATAGTGGTATGATTGGTATATATGAATGAAATGTTAGCGTGTGTGGGTGCGCACCATGCATGGGTAAGTATGTGCTTAGTTATAGGTATTGGTGACTATGGTAAGGGTGACGTGTCGTGAATATAGTTATAGGATCGTATGTGATGTGAATATATGATGAAATATTTGCATGCATTTGAATGGCTATAAATTGTGAAATTATAGTAGTGATGAATGTATAATAGATATAGTAAACTTGATTTAATAATGGTATGGTGTGTAGTGACCCTGTGCTATGAGGAACAAACACTAGAGGGGGGGGGGGGGGTGAATAGTGTTTTATAGAATTATAAGGAATTTACGCCAAATAAAACCCTACTTAACCAACAAATGCGGAATATAAGAAATGATCAACAACACAAACTATAATGCAATGCTAACAAGCAATCTACCCTGGTTCGGTGCCACCCAAGTCTCCCCGACTTGTTACCGGTGCCCTACTCCAGCAACACCCGGATCCCCTCCGGATACCCTAGCAAACCGCTAGAGATTTTCTTTAGCCCACTTGTGGAAAACCTCCAACAAGTGCAATCGACCTACAATCGATGTCCGTGTATCCCACAACCCGGGAACACGCAAAGTCCTTAATCCTACAACTTGGGACTAAGCACACTCTCACAAACCGAGAGCAAAACTAAATCTCGACTCCCACAACTTGGGATCAAGCCAATCCTCTCACCACCGTGAGTATACAACAATTAAGAAGTATAAAGAATGAAATATAGAACTTCTTACCACAAAATCCTATGCCTTGAGAAATACTTACCAATTTAGGGCAAGAATGGATTTTGAGGAAGATGAGATCACCAAACCCTAGCTCCACCAAGATGAGCAGCAATAGATGGCTAGGGAGGAGTTGGTGACTTGGATTCAAGCTCTTAGCTTGAGAAGCTCACAAGGAATGAGAATCTCTCTTGAGGAATTGGGCTCAAAGAGCAAGGGAGAGATTCTTGTGAGATGAGAGAGCTTGGAATAGGAGTTGAATGGCTCTCTTCAAAGATGTGAAAATGTCTCTAATTTCAGCCTTGGATCCCTGGTTAGAAGCACTCAAACTTATATAGGGAAGAGAGAAAACGGTCACAAAATTCATGGCATTAAATGCCCCAACGGCTCTATTCTGAAGCTGCTTAATCGGTCTAAGAAGGATCATCAACCGACTAGATTGACAACTAGTCGGTCAGTGAACCTTCTTGGACCGACTAGATGGTTGACAGAGAAGATGGTGAAATCTGGGTAAGAACTAGTCGGTCTAAGAAGGATCATCAACCTACTAGATTGACAACTAGTCGGTCAGTGAATCTTCTTGGACCGACTAGATTGGCTTTTAATGCATTAACCATCCTTCTTGAACCAACTAACTGGTCAACAGTACAAAGGTCGAATTCACAAGGAAAACTAGTCGGTCTGAGAAGAAACACCAACCGACTAGATCGTCATTTAGTCGGTCGGTGAGCCTTCTTGGACCGACTAATTGATCAACAAATGGTCTTGAATTGATTAGGATAACTAGTCGGTCTGAGAAGGATTTCCAACCGACTAAATCGTCATCTAGTCGGTCGGTGAACCTTCTTGGACCGACTAATTGACCAACAGTGAATGGGCTGAATTAAGCAAGGATATCTAGTCGGTTCAAGAAGGATTCCCAACCGATTAGATCGTCATCTAGTCGGTTGGTTCTTCTTCTTGAACCAACTAAGATGCATATGAAGCCGTGAAATGAAATGATAGGCTACGGGAAAGTTTCTAATTGCTTCTAAGGCAATCCTAGAGATACGATATGAAAGTTATGAAGATTTCTAGGCAAGTACTACTCAAGGCTTAACATTCTACTAAACCGAAGCTAGAAGACAATATAAATAACATGACGAACCGTCTTCGAAGCTTCAACATGGAGAATCCGAATCCCTTGACTTCATGAATACTCCTTGAGCTTCAACAAAGCTCCAGGCACAACGATCACGCGTTCTGAGCAAGTCTTGGGACGTCGCTTGAGATGAAAAAATTACTTTGGCGACGATCTCCATAATTCTTCATGGACTTGAGTCTTTTAGTTGAATGACTTGAATATCTTCAACGTCATGGTCTTCGAAGCTTTTGACTCATCCATTCCTTTCTTCTCTTTGGATTAAATCTCCATTCATTTGTTGATGCCATTGGCTTGAGGTTTGAAGTAGCCTTTGAGTTCTTCAAGCCAATGCTTCACCTTTGTTGATCTACCAAGTCCTCCACTTGAATCAACACGTGTAGTCACTTTTGATCTTCTTGAATCTAATTGGTGACTTTTTAGCTAACTGCAATCACAAGAGTTAGTCACAATGATTTGTGTTTGATCATCGTCAAAATCAAGGTGGAGAGTCCAATACTCAACATTCTCCCCCTTTTTGATGATGACAAACCAAATATAAACAAAACAAATAATTGTGCATTAAATATACTTACTCCCCCTGCAATGATGCCAATCAAGTTAATATCAATAATCAATAGCATCATTCAGCAGTTAATAGTGTATGTATCACATGAGGTTGTGTATATATCGCATGAATGGACCAGAAATAATATGCATACACAACTCAAATCATATAGATGATACACATCATAAACATGAGCATGATTACCAACATATATATAATGTAATCAATATAAACCAAGGTAATCACCAATGCTCCCCCTGAATCATATACATGAATGATCATACATAAAGTCTATATGATTCAAGGTAATGTTTAACACTCAACATTTAATAAGCACATCCTTTGTTTATTTCTCTCCCCCTTTGTCATAAACAAAAAGATATGGGGGTGTAGAAACAACAAATGCAACAATAGAGTGGAAAACATAAAGCATATGTTAGAAAAGTGATATCAATTGTAGAGATGGGGGTATATCTAATGTAGAGATATCAATTGTAAAGTTCTCTAATGTAAAGTTACCAATAGAAAACTAGATATCAAAATAAAGATATCAAAAGTAAGAGCACATATCCAACAACAACTCAACCACCCTCAATTATCACAAAAAGATAAGCAAAAAGCATATGTGATAAAAGATTACAATAGATACTAATTGTAAAGCGTAGTGTGAGCAGTGTTAGAAAAGTGACAATTGCAAAAGTCATGACATCACTTTTGAAAGAAAAACAAGTGATCAAATAGTGTCAAATACCCAAACAAACTCAATTATCACAAAATTTATAACATTGAGCATAATGTGATAGACTGTCCTTGAGCAATGAGCATGACAAATGATATGAACATGATTAAATACATCATGGTGAAATCAAAATCATCATATTGACATAGATCAATATTTTAGCAAATTGAGTGCATGGAAAACAATTCTATGTTTTCATACAAACAAAGCTATCAAATCAATATAATCGTCGAGCGACGAAGTAAATATCAGATACCAATTGTGGAAATATCATTTATAACCATGTGTACAAAGTCATGTTAATAAATAATAACACAAATTAAGTAAAATGGCATGAGAAATCAATTGTAGACATACCAAATAAAAGTGAAGTGGGTGATGTGGGGTGACAAGGTGACACAATGAAAATGAATATCAAATATCTATATCATGCAAAAGTGTTATGCCAAAATAGAGATAGTAACTTCATAAAGCGTATGGCATACACAAATCTAGTACACTAGGACACTCATTGAAACAATGTTCAAAAGAACCATAATACTAGCATGCATTCCAGAAGAGATACTCACATATTGAGTCAAAGATAAGCATGGAATGCCATGAGCATGTAAAGATGATATCCAATATCAATAGTCTAACAATTGTAAATATGATACCAAATGTAAGTATGATATGTAGATATGATACCAAATGTAGTCTAACAAAGTATGCAGAGTAGGCACAAAATGTCAAGATCATGACAACACTTGAAAAAGAAACCAAGTGAACAAATAGAGACAAGATCTCATCCTAGCTCAATTATCACAAAGGATTTAACATGAAGCATAATGTGACAAAACATCTTTTGAGCAAAAGCATGAAGATAGTCTACGAATAAAGTTATCATGAACATCGCAAGCATGCATACCAATTGTGCGAATAGAATAAAAACTTGAGTAAGCACAATATAGTCGAAGGTAGCATCAAAGAAGTCATAGTGCATCAAGATATATTCATGGAAGAATATCTATGACAGAATATACATATCATCAAACACAACTTATATGATCTTGTATAGCAAAAATTATCTTTAACATATCATAAAAACATGAGCTTGAGATGAGAGATAATCAATGCGAAAAATATAGCATGAAGATCACTAACCAATATGCATGAGTGTTATGTCACTTGTGAAAATATCATACATGAGAGATTTAGCTATAGACATGAAAGATCTCTTGAATAAAATTATAGCTAAACATCAGTCATGAAGTAATTAAAATGACAAGTAACATACATTGATCACCCCAAATCATATCAATACGTCTCATAAAGATAATCATACAAACTATGAGAAAAGTAGGAGATGTGTGGTGATACAATGAACAAATACACATAAAGATCCTAAATCATTAAGCTTATACATGGCATGAATTATGTATAACGTGATGAAGTATAGCATGCCATAAAGAAATGAAAGATTCTACTAGAATGGTATGACAGATCATGATATGGTCTAAATAATCTATGAATATAGTCATCAATGAGAATTAGGTACAAGTTGTAGAATCAAAGTAGCAATGAATCTTAAGATCAACATACTTAAAATAATCTAATAAACAAACAAGCATGTCATACACATCAGTTATCATATCCATAATATTTAACACTCTTCACAAAGAAGCATGCATGTGAGGAAATGCGATGTGTAATGACAACGTGTTCCAAAGATATGAATATCAATAAACAACTAACCAATTTATTAACAAGGTAGTCACATAAACACACAATCTTCATGAGGGTGTGACAAGAATGAGCTAATGAAGAAGTATGCTATATTACACAAATTCAATATATTAAAATACTAATTGTAAACATGGTAGTCAAAACCAATATATTAACATACCAATTGTGCAAAACACATACTTACAACCATTTAGCTTTCCCTATTTGTGTGCATCTCCAATGCACCATCCTTTCCTTTGAATTGATCCATCATTTGTAAACCAAGGAGTGTGTAGGGTAGGCATCTTGCACAACAATCTGACAATTCAACAATTAGTGGTATCCAAAAACTTTTTGGATCCAATAGGTTAAGGAACAAAATCAAGTAGTCCAATAACCAATCATTTACCAATAGTAAATAACACTCATCAATAGAAATGCATGACATGCATTGATAAGAGTTATTATAATCACGAAAATCATACATATAAGGAATTAACAATTCTAAATCATTAGAAATTAGAAACACCTAGACTAATAATTTCTATGCATATGATTTAGTCAAGCAATCATCATTATGAATACACACATCTAATACAATAGTGTGTGCAAGAAAGATTCGCATTCAATATGCATATGTGCACAAAATAAACATTCACGTCACATGCATATTGAAGGAATGTATGAATGGTAATACCACAAAAAGTGTGCATGAAAAACATAAAGTATTAATTTTCATAACCAAATTTCTCTTTCCTTTGGCATATCAACAAGATAGAAAATCACCAAGGGTTAGAGAAATCAACTCATCTATATGCACAACATAATATGAGAGAAATGTAATGTCATATAATGATGTTGGGGGTAGTGTACGAACTCAACTAATCTGAAACCAAATGTAATATCCTGATAGCAATCAAACATGTCATACTCCCTCAAAATCATACAAACTAAGCAAACTTGGGAGTAGAGGACGAACTCACATATAAATATGGGTACAAAAAGTAATCATACAAGCATGGTACCCAAGCAATGAAACACAATATGAGTCGCATGAGAATATGTCATTCCTAATATACGATTCTATATGTGTGTTCATACCATGCCTAGAAACAATCTTAGGAATCCAAAAGATAATGATTTGGGATTCTTAAGAAGAGGTTGTGTAGTGACATGAGTATGAAGTTGGGATGCACGCTTGTGAAGTGGAACATAAATATAAACGTATCCCGTGTGTGAAACATGCAAATGAACATTAGTTCTAACATGAAAATTTTTAAGCCACATGTTATAAATAATCCTCGAATAAACATATGAATAAGGATTATGAATACACAATGCACATCAGTCAAGAATTTGACACACATGAAATACATAGACATGAGTGACATACAAGACATATAAAATGCAAACATAGGATATGCATGAGATAGTCTCAAATAGAGAATGACATCTACATGCATCCAACACACATGGATACCAAATGTAAGAATATACTTACATCATTAAGCTCCCCCTACTTTGGTGCATCACTTAAGCACCAACAAATCCATTTGAATGAAAATCTTTGCAAATCAAGGAGTTGGTAGGGTTGGTATCCCAATGTGGATTGAACCTAGAAAACATAATTTTGGTATCCAAAAACCTTTTTGGATCCTATGGGTTAGTCAACAAGTTTAACAAACTAAATTCAAATTAATATAACCCATATCTTAGTGTAATCATACACAATATTAATGAAACATGTAATCATGTTACAAGATAAATATTTAACCAAATACATGCATATACCAATTATACCAAAAAATAAGTATATATATATTATAATCCAAACGCATGACATGTATCACATGCAACAAAACATGAATATGAGCCAACGCATGTGTTGCAAGAAGAAATATTAAATATTTTAAATATGAAAATCATAAACACACTGATTTACAAATAATCATGCAATGGAAATTAAATTCAATATGAATTTACGTTTCTAATCACACATGAGAATGTAAGGCCAAAATGCAAACAAAAGAATAAATCAATTCTTAACACAAATGCTTTGGTACCCATAAAATGAATATAAACTTATGGTACCAAGCAAAGAAGGGTCAATGAAAACTAACCCTTTGGAAGCCACGTCCAAGAGGACCGTGATTTCCCAACATAATCATCATTCAAGATAATATCAGTAATATACCATTGCACATACATATCCTTAGCATGAATGCTAGTGTTCTTCGGACCCCAAAAAGTGTACGGTTTGGGAATCCTCTTCCTAGTGGTTGCATGCACAAAAGGTTGATCTCTACGTGGTGCATGTGGCCTAGGAACATGAGATCTAGCAAGAACATGAGGAACATTGTGTTGTGCTAAAGCATGATGATGGGCATATGATCCATGGTGTGGTGTTGCATGCATACGTGGATGAATATGAGGTGTGTATGCATGAGGATGATCATGAGAATAAGCATGTACATGTGGATGTGATGTGTGATCATAAGCATGTGAAGGTGCATGAGCATGAGTACGTGCATGAGAGTGTCTCAAATGTGTGTTTGCACGTGCTCGTGGGTGTGGAACATAAAAACCATCATTTGTAGAAATGTGAGGAGTGGATGCATTCCTATGTGTATTGGTGTACATGACAGCATGTCCCTTCCTTTGATGTCCACCCAAAGTGGGTTTCTTTCCAAAGGAGAGAGGAATAGGAGTGGTGGTTTCCTTAGTAGTAGAACTACCCAAGTTGTTATAGACACCACTCGTGGATGCACCGGAGGAGGGCCTCACTAAATCTATAGTTGCTTCACTATAGGAGGTGCGTGCATTCAAGATGGATGCATGTGCGGTGAGCTCGTGCACTTGGGATTTGAGATTCTCATTCTCAATGCCCAAACAACTGTTTTGAGATTGAAGATTTTCAATCTCAAGATCATTACTATCCAAAATGGAAACACGATCAAGTTGAGATTTGAGGGACTCCACCTCATTTCTCAACATGCCATTTTGAGTAAGGAAACTTGCTTTCTCAATAGCGAGTGTCTCAACAATGGTGTCATTGTTAGAGGTGCTACATGAAGATGTGTTAGAGAGACTAGCAATCTTATTCTTAGCATCACAATATTTATGCATAAGCTTTTGATATTTAACAAATAATTGCTTAAGCTCAATTTTAAGATCATCCGTTGTTACCTCTTCATCGTCGCTATCACTTTCACTTGAATCGCTTGATTCGTCACTAGAGTCGTACTCTCGTGCCATCAAACCCATAAATGAATCTCTTTCATCATTGGAGGAAGAACACTCCGAGGTGGACTCTTCTTGCTCCGCTAGCATGTGCCATATTTGATATGCCGTTGTTGCCTTGGACACATGCATAAGAATATCATAAGTTAAATAATCAAGCAAGATATCCATTACCTCTTGATGTTTCTTCACCAATTCTTTTTGCTCATTTGTCCACTTATGTACGGAAGTGGTAGGTGCGCGAAAGGGCTTCTCCACAAGCTTCCAATAATCCTCATCGATGGATTGAATATGGGCCTTCATCTTCACACACCAAATTTGATAATTGGGCCCGAGGAAATATGGTGGAAGAGGGCATCGAGTGTTGTTTTTGTTGGTTTCCATAGCTATAACCTCGCTCTGATACCAATTATAGTGACCCTGTGCTATGAGGAACAAATACTAGAGGGGGGGGTGAATAGTGTTTTATAGAATTATAAGGAATTTACGCCAAATAAAACCCTACTTAACCAACAAATGTGGAATATAAGAAATGATCAACAACACAAACTATAATGCAATGCTAACAAACAATCTACACTGGTTCGGTGCCACCCAAGTTTCCCCGACTTGTTACCGGTGCCCTACTCCAGCAACACCCGGATCCCCTCCGGATACCCTAGCAAACCGCTAGAGATTTCCTTTAGCCCACTTGTGGAAAACCTCCAACAAGTGAAATCGACCTACAATCGATGTCCGTGTATCCCACAACCCGGGAACACGCAAAGTCCTTAATCCCACAACTTAGGACTAAGCACACTCTCACAAACCGAGAGAAAAACTAAATCTTGACTCCCACAACTTGGGATCAAGCCAATCCTCTCACCACCGTGAGTATACAACAATTAAGAAGTATAAAGAATGAAATATAGAACTTCTTACCACAAAATCCTATGCCTTGAGAAATACTTACCAATTTAGGGCAAGAATGGATTTTGAGGAAGATGAGATCCCAAACCCTAGCTCCACCAAGATGAGCAGCAATAGATGGCTAGGGAGGAGTTGGTGACTTGGATTCAAGCTCTTAGCTTGAGAAGCTCACAAGGAATGAGAATCTCTCTTGAGGAATTGGGCTCAAAGAGTAAGGGAGAGATTCTTGTGAGATGAGAGAGCTTGGAATAGGAGTTGAATGGCTCTCTTCAAAGATGTGAAAATGTCTCTAATTTCAGCCTTGGATCCCTGGTTAGAAGCACTCAAACTTATATAGGGAAGAGAGAAAACGGTCATAAAATTCATGGCATTAAATGCCCCA
This sequence comes from Scilla litardierei, assembly GCA_030789695.1. NCBI lineage: Eukaryota > Viridiplantae > Streptophyta > Magnoliopsida > Asparagales > Asparagaceae > Scilla > Scilla litardierei. Next base: position 325,778,045 of record CM061142.1, read on the forward strand.
ACGGCTCTATTCTGAAGCTGCTTAATCGGTCTAAGAAGGATCATCAACCGACTAGATTGACAACTAGTCAGTCAGTGAACCTTCTTGGACCGACTAGATGGTTGACAGAGAAGATGGTGAAATCTGGGTAAGAACTAGTCGGTCTAAGAAGGATCATCAACCTACTAGATTGACAACTAGTCGGCCAGTAAACCTTCTTGGACCGACTAGATTGGCTTTTAATGCACTAACCATCCTTCTTGAACCAACTAACTGGTCAACAGTACAAAGGTCGAATTCACAAGGAAAACTAGTCGGTCTGAGAAGAAACACCAACCGACTAGATCGTCATTTAGTCGGTCGGTGAGCCTTCTTGGACCGACTAATTGATCAACAAATGGTCTTGAATTGATTAGGATAACTAGTCGGTCTGAGAAGGATTTCCAACCGACTAAATCGTCATCTAGTCGGTCGGTGAACCTTCTTGGACCGACTAATTGACCAACAGTGAAAGGGCTGAATTAAGCAAGGATATCTAGTCGGTTCAAGAAGGATTCCCAACCGATTAGATCGGCATCTAGTCGGTTGGTTCTTCTTCTTGAACCAACTAAGATGCATATGAAGCCGTGAAATGAAATGATAGGCTACGAGAAAGTTTCTAATGGCTTCTAAGGCAATCCTAGAGATACGATATGAAAGTTATGAAGATTTCTAGGCAAGTACTACTCAAGGCTTAACATTCTACTAAACCGAAGCTAGAAGACAATATAAATAACATGACAAACCGTCTTCGAAGCTTCAATATGGAGAATCCGAATCCCTTGACTTCATGAATACTCCTTGAGCTTCAACAAAGCTCCAGGCACAACGATCACGCGTTCTGAGGAAGTCTTGGGACGTCGCTTGAGATGAACAAATTACTTTGGCGACGATCTCCATAATTCTTCATGGACTTGAGTCTTTTAGTTGAATGACTTGAATATCTTCAACGTCAAGGTCTTCGAAGCTTTTGACTCATCCATTCCTTTCTTCTCTTTGGATTGAATCTCCATTCATTTGTTGATGCCATTGGCTTGAGGTTTGAAGTAGCCTTTGAGTTCTTCAAGCCAATGCTTCACCTTTGTTGATCTACCAAGTCCTCCACTTGAATCAACACGTGTAGTCACTTTTGATCTTCTTGAATCTAATTGGTGAATTTTTAGCTAACTACAATCACAAGAGTTAGTCACAATGATTTGTGTTTGATCATCGTCAAAATCAAGGTGGAGAGTCCAATACTCAACATGGTGTGCCTACATGTGTTGATGTGTTTGGTAATGGATGTATACTAGGAAATATTAGGGAGTAGTATACCCATGTTTGTTTTGTTCATAGGTAGTTATCTAAACGAGGAGTATTACGGTGGTATCTGCTGGTGTGAACTATTTAATTGGTTGTGAGTATGTGCACCACTGTATGTAATTAGTGTTTAATAGATATATAGGGATGTACGTGACTATATGAATGATTGAAATATGTGTATGAATTTGACTGGCTATGATAGGTGTAAGTGTGTAATGTGCATGAACATATACATGTTAGTAGAGTTATTGTTTGACTACCTAGTGCATATATAAGCACCTGTAATGACTATACCTGGTTGAATTATAGTGTGATGTGATTGGGATAGCTACTAGTCTGGTTAGAGTTATATTTATAGTTAGAAAGTCCGAGGACGGACTTTATGCTAAGGTGGGTAGGATGTAACGGCCGGTACCCACTTTTCGTTATACGACTGTGCGGATAGCAATTTCAGGTACCTGATTGGTTTTGTTGCTTTGTGTGTGAGTCGTGTCGTTGAGTCGTTAGGGCCGTAGCACATGGTTGCGTCCTTAGCAAGCCAACCTCTGACGTGTGCCCAACATGGGATTACTGTCGCCTTTGGACCCCGTATCCTCTGTACGCTTTTCGTGCACGTAGTCTTGTTCGTGCACGTATTTATTTTAGAACTTGTCCGTATCCGAACCCTATAGTGTGATATGCCGTTGTTACCCTCTCGAAGAGTATTAAATTGTGGAATTATTTTGGAACGTCATTTCACGGGTCGTTCTCACACGATTTGACTTTATTTGACGAGACGTCACGATTTTCATTTTTGTCGCGAGGCCTTTTTATTTTTAGTTTCGTTTCTCGTCATCGAAATTGTGATCCGTCTTTTTAGTTGCATTTCTCTCGTCCGTGCGGTCACCCCAGTATTTATCTTACGATTTTCGAGCCCAGTTTGACCCACTTTCACTTTTTCCCCAGTTTAATTATTGTTTAACCCTAAGTTTTGAGATTTTTCCCTAAGTGATATTTTATTATAAATTCTAATCACTTCCTAATGTCGACTTAGCCCACTTCTTCCAACATTTGGCCGCACCCAACGGTTATACACACGCACAGCCTTTGAACAAAAAACAATATAGAATAACTTAAAACCCTTGCTCACATGCTGCCTTCTCAACCCCACACAATTCAATTGGACTACAAAACCTAGCTTTTATTTCACCCAACACAGCAGCCCAACTCTAGTATTATATTTATAAACCTTAGCTAGACTTATAACAGCTATAACCATAAGGCCTAGCTACTCACGTGTTCATGCCCCTAATGCCTTTATATTATAACCCTAGGATCCCCTATCTACTATTATTTAACCCTAGAGGAGCCCAGCAAACAAACGAGCCACCCTCTTTTTTTTGCAACAGCACACAAACCGCCGCCTTCATGGTTTCCGCACGCAACAGCAACGAAAACCCTCGCTCCGACTTTAACCCATCGCCGGTGACTTAACCGACCTCCGACCAACGCCCCGACGTCCCTCCGACCGCCGTGGCCCGTGCTGACCGTCGTGGCATTGTCGGAATCCACGCTGACCGCCGCTATTTCGCAATGTATTCGCAGCAGCAGCTGCTGCAATTCGCAGCAGCGCACGGCGGCGGCGTCGCGACGCCCGCACGCAGACCCCCTCCGCCACGACGCCGGCCTCCCACACGGCATTCCCTGATCCCCGAGGCCTCCCTCCGACGCCTACACCCACACTGTCACCCTCCGCACGACGTCGCAGCGCACACAGCAGTCGCCCAGCGGCTGTTTCCGAAGCAGTCAGCCTCTCCGGCCTCCCCGCTCACCCACGGCGATGCCCAGCCTCCTCCCATCTCCCTCGCCCCCGTCATCTACCTACAAGCAAGAGAGAGGCTCTTCAAAACTGTGAGTTAGAACTCAATATTTTTAGTAATCTTATTATTATTTGATTAGAAACATTATATATTAACTGGTAGGCCTATCAATAACATTAGCAGTAAGTTTATTATATCAGCAAGTTGGTATTATAGAGCATTAGTTATCACCTAAATCAGCTAATCATGTCTGTTCCAATCAGAACAATTAGAAGTTATAATTTGTGTTATAAGTTAGGGTTAGATTGATTAGTCTATTCCTTAACTTGATGTCTTAGCTTCCCTATGTCGCAGATATAAATCGTTTTTTTCGTGAACCGTTATCGTTTCCGAACCGTTCGTCTAGGAACGTTGTTACGGCTTCCCGGGAGCCGTGAAAACGCCTACCGGCACCCTACTAGCTGTTGGAATCTTGATTCGCTGTTTTGGTTGCTGCCCAGACTTGGCGAGCGAGGAATCTATTTTGGAATCTGGACTAGGACTGCGATCTTTTATTCCAACCCCTGGCGTCGCTACCTGACGCCAGTGTAGCTTTCGCGTCGTGTTGAGGTAACGTTCTGCACTTGTAGGATCCCCAACCCTTGCCTGTTAAACAAGATAAAATCCGGTGTTTTTAATTGTTTACACTCACTTATTAAGATAATTTAAATTGGGAATGTAGGCTGGTGGACTTGTGCACGTAAGTAGATTGGACTTTTGGACGGTGTATTCAGATGTCGGGTTGCAGGCAAGTGAAACTTGCCCGTTGCTTGTTTAGGCCATGTTTTAGGCCACTTTTGTACCATAGCGTAAAAGAGACTAGGCAGTGAAATGATAGCTGCCTAGACGCCTATTTGATCTAGTTTGACAACGAAACTAGATCCATTACCTCACTTGATTTAGCTTGACAACGAAGCTAGATCCAACCCCTTTTACTTGTTTTGTTCATACTGCCATGTCATCCATGTATTTGTAACTGCCATGTTTAAATTCCTTATCTGTACGCATTTAACTTACAGCTTGCCATGTCATGCCATCCATGTCTGATTATTGCATTCGTAGCACACGCTACTATACTTGTACTTGCTTGTTCAGGCTAGGCACCTGCGTTGCAGGCACACCCCTATGCCAAAAACACTTCCTGGCTCGTGATCCAGAAGTGAGCACATGTACAGGGGAAGCCCTGGCTCGATACACGTGGAGGGGTAGGGGTGAGCGACCACTCAGCGTAGGAGTGTGCCCGTACAGCCACTTCAGCTGTAAGGCGTGAACTCTGTGCACGACGTGAAAACGTGACTTGTGATTGTTAGTAGTTTGCTACTCTTGCCATGCCATTCTAGATGCTTGTTGTACTTGTTTCTTTACCTGTTGCACTCATACTATATCTGTCATGTCATTGCTTGCTTTTAGAACTGCTAGGTTGGCTTACTTTACTTTTAGTTTCCTTGCACAAGTCTTGTAGACTTGTTGACATGTGCCCCTCTCTCTTTTGTGTGTCACATGTTAGACCCTGAGCCAGAGACCGTTGCTGAGGACGAGGTGTTTGCTGGCGCTGAGCCAGAGTCCATGTTTGACGAGGAGTTTGTGGACACCGGTGACCAGTCTTAGAGACTGTTCTGAGTTACTTCTGTTTTAGGTTGCAGTTAGTTGTCGGTGCGTAGCACCTTTACTTTCTGTACGTTGTACTTTTGTTGGCCATGCTTGGGCCTTTAGACTCTTTTCTTTCCAGCCTGGTGGCTTTTCTGTGATGTTGGAACTTATTTATTTTGGACATTCTGAGATATTTTTATCTGTCTCTCTTTCCTTTTATTATTGTTGTTCTGCTTCGCATTTGCAAGGACCTAAACTCGGTTAAATCCAGACGCTTTACAGACTGCAGCCTCACAGCTCCAAGTCTGAGCGGACCTTCTCACGTCTCGCCTCCATTTTAGGGAAGCGGGGCATGACAAATCTACTGACTCGAGTTGGGTCTGACCAACTCGAGAAAGTTCTAACTACTAATTAAACTAAGTGCATATTAAATTAACTCTCCTGGAATCTTGCCCTGGAGCAGGCAAGATGTTTCGCACTGTCTTGCGCTCCATGATCTGAGCCGCCTCCCGAACCGCGTTGCGTCGCTCCTCCTTGCGAACTGGATCAGCTCCCGAAGCACACCTTGCCTCCAAGCCCATCACTAGCAGTAGAAAGTTTCACTTAAGTAAACCCACGTCGTAGACTTCCGAATCAGATTCGGACCTCCCCGTTGTCTTGCTAGGACCCGGTTGGAGGACATGAAAATTTATAGAGGAAGAGAATAACTTTAAGTCTTGATTAAGTTTGCTCAAATATTACGGAGCTCCTTAATCGGTGACTTGGTGCAAGAAACAAATAAGGGAGTGTCCACCTGTTTATATAGGAGGCCGGCTCCGCTTCTTTTGTCATGAGTAATGTGGGACTAATAGCTAGGAAGATGCTTTAGGATTTAATTTATTTTAGTTAGAATAGCTTTCACAAAGTATAACTTCAATCAATTAATCCTCACTCACCATTGAGCTCCAGAGATGATACACGTTATCATTTCGAAGGGCTAGTAATGGTGAACGCGTAGGAACAAACGACGACGAAATACGAGTTCGTTTGACCCCTCAAACAATTGCTCAAAGTTGAGCAAAAACCCATGTTTCATAGCCGTCAAGGGTTTCAATTAAACCCTAATGAAACGACTTAAGTTGCGGGCGGCCCACTAAGCTTAGCAGGTGCGCCCGCCTAAGGCAACTGGGCGCGCCCGCTAGGGCGCACCTGTGCGGGCGCGCAGCCCGCTGATTGCAGCAGGCCGCGCCCGCTTCTCCCAGCGAGCGGGCCCGCAGGGTCAGTGGGCCGCGCCCGCTGCTCCCAGCGGGCCGCGCGCGTTGTGAGCAGCGGGCTGCGCCCGTTTAACCCTAGTGGGTTTGTCCCACTACCTTTTGCGCCTTTCTTGCGTTTCTGGGCTCATCCGAGCTCTGATTCCTACACAGTTTGATTCTCTGGATTCCACATGAAATCCCCTCCATTACTAAATGCTCCAAATTCATAACCAACTTGTGAATTTAACATTCTTCTTTCATCTTATGAGTTCCTCTATACAATCTCCCTGTTACTACGATGTGAATGTTACTCGGTGTGAGACCCTACAGCCTGACCCTTACTACAGGCCGAGACTCGAAGTCTCAAGACGACAGTGACCACTAGCAGTAGGTGTTGTCCATGTTTCAGGATCATCGATTACGTGATTGGTTCGTTGGCAAGAGTGCCAACGGGATCACTCTGACTGTGACTGTGATAATTTCCGCAGTTTTAGTCCCTTCGTCATAACTATGTCACTTGACTAGCCTAGGGTATGGTTCTCTATCAACCCCATTAGCTAGCAGTGGTCAGTATACGTCGGTCTCTGGTACATACATGTTGTACATGTTACAACATACCTTGGCCAAGGTTTTACCGAGAACCGTACTAACCTGCGACACTAACTTCCCATTAACGGAAGAGACGAATCCTCTGTTGATCACTACTTAGCTCATATGCTTCGAATGTCACCCAGCCTAAGATCTTTCAGCAGGCCTAGCCTCGAAGCTAGATCTTTAGACCTAGGTGACACTGTTCACACATAGCTTCATACAATGATCTCAAGTCCTAAGGACCAACTTACGTATTATCACTTAGAGTTATTAATGATAGTTTAGTTAATGTTGAACCATTTAATAACTCTTTGTTTGGGTCGTTCAATGGAATCATTCTCTAGTGAGCACCTGTGCCCTGTCTCTGACTTCGCCAAGCCGTATGGTTATGAGACCAACCAGAATAAGACGCAATGGTCTGTCCGATGTGCCGATATCCCTTATCTCGACACATCTATCGCCACGAACGCTTTTAAGATTCAAGCTGCTATCGGTCAGACATTTCTCATAATCGTAATCTACATTGCGAAACATGCGTGACCAGGGCATACATTTCTCTACATCTCCCACTTGCACTCAGGCCTATTTATTTTGGTATCTCATACCATATTTACACGCAAGTTTCTCTAAACGATCACGTGCCAGCACCTTCGTGAATGGATCTGCCAAGTTGTCTTCTGAAGAGACTCTACGGAGTTCTATATCTTTCCTCTGCTCTATCTCCCGTATCAGGTGATACTTGCGAAGAATATGTCTAGATCTCTTGTGGAATCTAGGTTCTTGAACCAGGCTGATGGCTGCATTGTTGTCGCAATACAACGGTATTGGACTTTCAACGACAGGAACCATCCCGAGCTGGTTGATGAACTTCCTCATCCAGACTGCTTCCTTTGCTGCATCGTTGGCCGATATGTATTCGGCTTCCATCGTGGAGTCCGCAATAGTGACTTGTTTGGAACTCCTCCAACTGACTGCTCCTCCGTTGAGAGTGAAGATATATCCTGAGATCAATTTGCTATCATCCATATCACTCTGAAAGCTGTAATCTGTGAACCCTTCAACTTTCAGGTGTTCACTTCCATAAACCAAGATCAAGTCTTTAGTCCTTCTCAAGTACTTAAGAATTGTCTTGACCGCTTTCCAGTGCTCTTCTCTAGGGTTAGACTGATATCTACTTACTACACCTAGTGCATAAGCGACATCGGGTCTGGTACAAATCATGGAGTACATGATAGATCCCACAGCAGAAGCATATGGGATCTTGGTCATCTGTACCCTTTCCAAGTCAGTTTGTGGAGACATCTTCTTGGTGAGGGTTATCCCATGATTGGCTGGTAATGAACCACCCTTACTATTTTCCATGTTAAAACGTTTTAACACGGTTTCAATGTACCTTGTTTGGGAGAGTCCTAGCATCCGTTTAGATCTATCTCTATGGATCTTCACACCCAGTATGTAGGATGCTTCTTCCAAGTCTTTCATGGAGAAATTGGTTGATAGCCATCTTTTAACAGAGTTCAACATCTATATGTCGTTGCATGTTATCAGAATGTCATTCACGTATAGAACGAGAATGACTAAAGATTTGTTATTACTGGTCCTTTTGTAGATGCATGGATCATCTTTGTTTCTGACAAAACCAAACTCTTTGACTGTTTTGTCGAAGCGGATGTTCCAACTTCTTAAAGCTTGCTTAAGCCCATAAATGGACCTATGCAGCTTACACGCTTTTCCTTCGCTCCCACTGACTTCGAATCCTTCTGGCTGAGTCATGTAAATCTGCTCATCTAAATCACCGTATAGGAAAGCAGTCTTCACATCCATTTGCCAGATTTCGTAGTCGTAGTAGGCAACAATAGCGAGTACTATCCGAATATACTTGTGCATGGCCACTGGTGAAAAAGTTTCGTCATAATCTATTCCTAGAATCTGACGATATCCCTTTGCAACCAGTCTAGCCTTGTACGTTTCTATTTTTCCATCAGCACCAATCTTCTTCTTGAAGATCCATTTGCAGACTATGGGAACATTTCCCTTGGGCACGTTTTCTAAGGTCCATACCTTATGCACGTTTTCTAAGGTCCATACGCTTTATGGCTTTTTGGAAGGTAACAGGGTCATCATTTACTATGATGCTATCCGCAATTCCCCTGTCTACGAGAAAACCGTAGTACCTTTCGGGGACTCGAGAAACCCTATTTGACTTCCTACTGACTGGTTTGGAGATGTCAGGTTCTGACTCTCCCACTGGTTCCGACACTTGTTCCTGTGTAAGTACTTCCTCCGAGCATTCATCCTAATCAATTACCTTGCCAGTGGATTCCTTCACAAGGAATTCCCTTTCCAGAAAAGTGGCATGTCTAGAGACAACAATCTTTTGTTGTTCTGGATGGTAAAAGACATAACCTAATGAATGTCTCGGGTACCCTATGAATTTACACAGTACAGATCTGTCTTCCAGTTTGTCTGGATTTTGCCTTTTGACATATGCAGGACAACCCCATACCTTCAAGTGATTAAGGCTGGGTTTCTTCCCGGTCCATATCTGATATGGTGTCAAATGCACAGATCTTGACGGAACTTTATTTAGAATGTATATAGCAATTTCCAGGGCATAGCCCCAGAGGGAAGTAGTTAACTCAGCTTCACTTAACATAGACCGAACCATGTCTAACAAGGTCCGGTTTCTCCTTTCTGATACACTGTTATGTTGAGGTGTGTAAGGAGGAGTGACTGATCACTCCATATTTTACACCTTTTTTCTGCATGTTTGCATGCCATTTTGATCGCTCGAATCGCGCTTTTCACGATTTTTCGGCAATATTGCGATGCTTTTCACGATTTCTTGTTTTTGTCGAATTTCAGGAGATTTCGAGCGATTTGGAGTGATTCTGAGATGCACCCACTCCGGAGTGTCACCCGTGACTCCTTCGAGGGGAATTTTGCTATTGGAGAGGAGTGGAAGAAGAAAGAACGTCGTAGGAGCGACGAGGGAGCAAAAATACGAAGATTGGGCATTTTGAGCATGTCACTCGGCCGAGTGAAGGAGTCACTCAGCCGACCATCGAGAGCCCGCTCGGCCGGCCAGGTCGGACACGCAGAAGATAGAGTATCAGCGTGCACTCGGCCGACCGTCGCCAGCCCACTCGGCCGAACCACGGAGACACCACTCGCCCGAGTGGCATCAAGACGACGGCAACGAAAAGTCCAGACTTACTGTAATCTGTCAGTCAACTCCCGAGTTCCGACTCGGCCGAGTGAAGAAGTCCCCTCGGCCGAAGCAAAGAAAGTCACTCGACCGAGTGACACCCGAGGAGCCGACCCCCAAAAGTCCGAAGTTACTGGAATTTGTCAGGGTTTGTCACTCGGCCGAATGACATTTGTCACTCGGCCGAGCGAGCCGTGCTGCCTGTAGTGTAAATTACGATTTTGAGGCTGCACAGGGGCATTTTCGTCACAGTTTTTTGGGCGATTTTGGGGGGTATTTAACCCCAGTTTTTAACCTAGTTTAGAGAGCTTTTTCAGAACTTTTTGCAGCCTTTTTTAGATTACTTTTTAGGAGATTAGATTGAGCTTTTAGGGGAGAGAGAAAAGTGTTATTTTGTTGGATGCTATTGAATCTTCATTGGTTTGTCTCTCTCTCTCTATCAAAAACCTCATTTTTATTGTTACATTGATTATTGCAATGAATTCTATTGATTTTATTTGTGAATTTCTATTGAATTGCATTATGAATTGTGAGTAGTTATATCGTCTTGGGGCGTAGGGATGAACCCTACGAACCCTATTTCTAATTTGTGATGAATTGGTGAAATTATTGCTAGGATTGATTAGGGTTAGTTTGGGATTGATTAAATACGAATAGCTAGGGATTCATACCGATTGGGACTTGCAAGAGATTGGATCCCAACTCGATAGGAAGCCCTAGAAATTCGAATTGGGTTACAATTGGATTTCTCCGGAATCGGTTTGCAAGAGATTGGACCGAAACTAGGGTTTTTCGATTGCAATCCTATACCAATACCCGTTTGCAAGAGATTGGACGGGTAGGAACTATCCCAACCTAGGTCGTAGCTCGAGTTTGCACGAGAGTGGGCTCGAGATACGATTGAACGATGATGTTGTTCTTCACGCTAGCTTGCCTAGGTTAGGGTTTGCAAGAGATTGGACCCTACCTTAGGTTTGCTATAGACCGGCAATAGCACGAGAGCGTGAGCTTGGTTCTACATTTAGTTGCAACTAGTTCACCTGAATTTCAAGTCTAGCATTGTGACACCTACGAATCACAATGACGATATACGGTTTGTAGTGGGGATTCCCTACCCCCTAGGCGTCTTTATTAATTTGATATTCCTTTTATACAATTGAACGACTGTGACCGCTTTATTGCGAACATTTCTCGACTGTTCTTATAGCCAGGTGAGTTGAAGAAGACACTGTCATTTGACCTCCTCGTGTTCGATACCCACTCGCCGCTACACCGTGCGCTTGCGATAAGACTAGCGAGTCGTTCCGACCCGGGTGTGTGTTCGGGGTGGCCGATCAAGTTTTTGGCGCTGTTGCCGGGGAGTGTTTTTGACGGAGTTCAATTTGGATCACCCGGTTATTTTTCAATTTCTTTATTTATTTCTTCATTCTTTTCTAACTCTGTTTACAGCCCTATTTTGCACGCTCTCCCGAAATTTTCCACAAGATCTTAACAGGTAAAATGGGGGATGCAATTCCAATGACTGAGTCTGGCCAGGGAGATGATGAATCCTTTACGGAGCTCCTTAAGGAACTTATTGATGAGGTCCACGCTACCGGAGCTTTTGCTATTAATATCGAGGACCCCGTCGAACAATTGTTTGCTAGCTTTGTGATGGATCAAATCTCCCCGGATGGGACTATTGGGGACGATATCAGAGTTGATGTGAGGGATAACAAGCTATATTTTGATGGCGGTAGAACATGCGTCGAAGAGTACTACACTCCCGAGGAATCCTTCGAGCAAACCGATATTCAGGGAGTTACACTTTACGACCCCCGCTCTTGCATTTATGAATCTGCTGACGTATTTCCCGATCTCAGGGATGAACCGGAGCAAGGTGGTGGTACTATCAATGCTAGCATGGAATTGGAGAGCATCTATTCCGATGCACTGTCCTCACTAGGGAGTGAATCTGAATCTTCACACGAGGGCGCACCGCCTGAACATGAGCCAAACTCAGATGTTGAAGGAGAAGCAAAACTCACACAAGATGAAGAAGCAGAGGGTACGGCACCCTTTGAGGTAGAGCTTAAACAATTATCGCCGAATCTAAGGTATGCTTTCTTGGGTAGTAAATTGACCTTCCCTGTGATTGTTAATGCCCACCTTGGCCATGATCAACTTGAAAAACTATTAGAAGTCCTTAGGGATCACAAGGATGTCCATGGCTACACTATCTCTGATCTTAAGGAAATAAGCCCTAGGCTATGCACGCATAGGATCCACTTGGAAAACACTGAAGCCACTTATATTGAGCCTCAAAGGCGGTTGAACCCGAATATGAAAGAGGTAGTCAAAAAGGAAATCCTTAAATTGCTTGAGGCCGGCATTATTTATCCAATCTTAGACAGTAGATGGGTTAGCCCCGTTCACGTTGTCCCCAAAAAGGGGGGATGACCGTTATAAAAAATGAAAAAGGAGAGCCCATTTCTACACGCACTGTCACGGGATAGCAGATGTGCATTGATTACCGGAAACTAAATAAAGCCACCCGAAAAGACCATTACCCAATACCCTTCATAGATCAAATGCTTGAACGGCTTGCTAAACATAAATACTTTTGCTACTTGGATGGGTATTTGGGGTTTTTCCAAATCCCTTTGCATGAAGACGACCATGAAAAGACTACTTTCACTTGTCCCTACGTCACTTACGCCTACCGTAGAATGCCCTTTGGTCTTTGTAATGCACCCGCCACCTTTCAGAGGTGCATGACCTCCATCTTTTCCGACTATATTGAAAATATTATGGAAGTTTTCATGGATGATTTCTCAGTTTATGGAAGTGAGTTTGATTCTTGTTTGGCTAATCTTACCAAAGTTCTTAAAAGATGTCAACAAAATAATCTTACTCTTAATTGGGAGAAATGTCATTTCATGGTCACCGAAGGGATAGTGCTTGGGCACCTTGTCTCCTCAAGAGGGATTAAGGTTGATAAGGCGAAGATTGAGGTAATCGAGAAACTCCCTCCTCCTATTAATGTTAATGGCATTAGGGGCTTTCTTGGTCATGCGGGGTTTTACCGCCACTTTATCAAGGATTTTGCCTTGATTGCCCGACCTCTTACCTCCTTGCTTACTAAAGATGCCCCGTTTGTTTTTTCAGGTGAATGCTTGCAAGCGTTCAATACATTGAAGGAAGCACTAATTTCTGCGCCCATCATACAACCACCGGATTGGAGCCTTCCCTTTGAGCTCATGTGTGATGCTAGTGACCAAGCCATTGGAGCGGTATTGGGACAAAGGAAAGACAGAAAGCTCCATGCAATATTCTATGCAAGCAAAACGTTGGATGACGCACAGAAAAATTATACAACTACGGAGAAAGAGCTTCTAGCGGTCGTTTATTCCATTGAAAAGTTCCGCTCCTACCTCCTTGGATCCAAGGTAATTGTCCACACCGACCATGCGGCATTGAAGTATCTTCTAAACAAGAAAGAGGCCAAACCTAGGTTGATTAGGTGGATACTTCTATTGCAAGAGTTTGATTTGGAAATCAGAGATAAGAAGGGTACAGACAACGTTGTGGCGGATCATTTGTCTAGGCTTATTCGTGACAAGGAGGACGAGAGCTTGCCCATCGATGACTCCTTTGTTGATGAGAGGCTATACGCCATAAGGCCCGGGGAAGTTCCTTGGTATGCGGACTTTGTCAATTACTTGGCTTGTGGGATTAAAACATGCGGGATGCCCACACAGCAAAAGAGGATATTTATGCATGAAGTCCGTAGCTATTTCTGGGAAGATCCGTATCTCTTTAAGATATGCAAGGATGGGGTTATCTGGAGATGTATTTCTAAGGAGGAGACCACCTCCATCATCTTGCATTGCCACAGTATGCCATGCGGGGGACATCACGCCGCTTCTAAGACTACCGCTAAGATATTGCAGAGTGGATTCTTTTGGCCAACCATGTTCAGAGACACGCACGACTTCGTCAAGGGGTGCGATAGATGCCAACGGACCGGGAATATTTCCAAACGAAATGAGATGCCAATGAGGCCCATTCTAGAGATTGAGCTCTTTGATTGTTGGGGAGTGGACTTCATGGGACCATTTTCGTCAAGCAAGGGTAACAAGTATATCTTATTGGCCGTGGACTACGTCTCCAAATGGGTAGAAGCCATCACCACCCCTACCAATGATGCGAGGGTTGTCTCCAAGTTTTTCAAGCAGAATATTTTCCCGCGCTTTGGGGTGCCCCATACTTTGATAAGCGACGGGGGAAGCCATTTTATAGAAAACAAATTTGAAGCCATGTTGAAAAAGTACGGGGTAAACAATAGAATTGGCATGGCCTACCACCCTCAGACGAGCGGACAAGTGGAAGTTTCAAATAGAGAAATCAAGCAAATTCTTGAAAAGATCGTAGATCGATCTAGAAAAGATTGGTCCATGAAGTTAAACGATGCCCTATGGGCATATCGCACGGCCTTTCGCACTCCCATTGGCACCACGCCGTTCCGACTTGTTTATGGGAAATCTTGTCACTTGCCGGTAGAGTTGGAGCACCGCGCGTATTGGGCCATCAAGACCCTCAATTATGACTATAAGAGTGCGGCGGTGAGGCGGCTCCTAGATATCAATGAGCTTGACGAAATTAGAAGAGATGCCTACGAGAGCTCAAGAATTTACAAAGAAAGGACCAAGATTCTCCACGACGCACGCATAACTGTCACGAACTTCAAGGTCGGAGACAAAGTCTTGCTATATAATTCCCGACTCCGACTATTCCCCGGGAAGTTGAGGTCACGGTGGTCCGGACCTTTCACCATCAAGCACATACAACCGGGAGGAGCTTTTGAATTGGAAGGGAAAGACGGAGCTACGTTCAAGGTGAATGGGTAACGGCTAAAGCATTATTCCGAAGGAGTCCCTATGGGCGAAGTAAATAGAATATATCTACTCAAGGGACGGCCGGATGACCTTTCATACCTCCTTGACGAGGTCATTGAAGAGGCTATCCCCTACTCAATCGGTGCGCTCCATGATGACGGCTTCGAAGAAGGCCAAGATTCGGTCGAAGAAGAGAAGATGGAGGACTCTCCCAATAGCTCCATGGCGAATGATGATGGCGACGCTGATGTCGCAAGAATACGGGAGCTTTGCAAGCTCTCGACATTGAAGAATCCGAAGAAAGCTCCACCGATTCGAAGATCGGTGTCACCGACGAAGTCGAAGACCGGAACAAGCTCAAGCTTGGGGGAGCTATCCCCCAACATTGCTCATGATGAAGGGGTGCTGAGGAAGGCCACGCACCACCACGATCCAAATCCGAGCGGTCTTCCCGGTAAGTTCGACGGGTGCATCTCATATGCACCCAACATCACGCGTTAATTGAAAATCCAAAGGGGTCGAGCTCAAGAACTTAAACGAGCGCTTGTCGGGAGGCAACCCGACGGTTTTTGCATTCTTTTTATTTTGGTCTTCATTTTTATTTAGACTTTATTAGTGTTTTGAGTCTTTTTGCCCATAAAAATCGTGACAACGGGTCTTAATTTCTATGACAGTAGAGGAGAAAATGAGATCTCTCACATGGAGGAAGATAGGGGCAAGGAAGAGTGCTCCAGGAATGCGCTCAGGCCTTGGGAGGAGGAAGAAACCAACCGGAGGAAGAAAAACAGAGAGTAGAGCGAAAACGGAGCCCCGAAGCAGAAAACAGCACGTCACTCGGCCGAGTATCATATGCGACTCGGCTGAGCAAAGGACCCCATTCGGCCGAGTGGGGCACCAACAAGGGAAGTCTGCTGAACCCAACTCTCTGTCTTTTTTGTGCATTTCGTATTAACTGCCACTCGGCCGAGTACGTTTAGTCACTCGGCCGAGGGAAACGGATACCCTCCTAGCCTGAATATTACCGAGTAGCTTGTGCCACTCGGCCGAAGGAGTTTTCTCCCTTCGACCGAGTGAACAAAAGCCACTCGGCCGAGTCGTAAGTGGCGGGGAGAAATTTAAATTTTTTTTATCGTTACGTCACTCGGCCGAGCAACATAGTCACTCGGCCGAGTCGTAACTACCACTATATAAGTCGCAGCGGGCTCGGCGCGAATTTCAACGCAGCTAATCCCCAATTTCGCCCGAGCCCAACGACTTTTCCCCTCCCCTCGCCCGTGACCGCCCCCCCTCGACCGAATCGCCTCCCCGCTGGCCCACTCGCCCGACCACCGCCGGCGATCATTCGACCACCGACGCCCCGACCTCCGGCGAGTACTCTCGCCGCCGGCCGACCCCCTATCGCCTCGGTTTGCCCCCAAACTCCATTTTTCTTCTATGTTGCTCGATCCGTAGACCCGTTGAGCCCAAAAATCAAATTAATTTGTTTATCTATCTATTATACCCCATCTCTCCCATGTATTTTGAATATTATCCGTTGATATCGTTGTTTGATTTGTAGGCTATCTTGGGGGAGCTTAGGGGAGCTTCAGGACGCACTTTTAGCTTCGCGGAGGTGGCGCTCTTCACACGCACTTGCTGATTTGCTCTCGCGGTGTGTTCAGGTACACTCGTCCCTTTTATTGAGCACGCCGCACTATATTTTTATTGGGTGAGCACTCGCGGCACACATGCCGCCCTGCACTAGGCCACGCACGCGGGGTGCCTCTTCCAAGCGGAAGAGGACCGATGATACCGGTCCCTCTCATACTAGGGAGGACTCCCCTCCACCTAGTCCACCACCCCCCTACAGCTGCTTCCCGCCGATCCCATCCACGCACAGCCTATCCCCGCCGATCCTGTCCCACCACCGGCTCCCGTTGTCGGGCCGCTGGGGATCACGTTCAGAGACGACGCACAGCGCGTCCGATTTGAGCGTATCGCCCAGCGATCTATAGTACCCTCTAGGTTCGCACACTTAGTAGACCTTGACCGCCTAGGGGTGCTAGAGGGGATGCTCACGTTGTACGACAACGTGGGTTGGCGCGACTTCTTGTCTGTGTCGGCGGACACCTACGTTCGTCCGACACTTGAGGTACTTAGCTCGATCGCCTGGACCCCTGGAGGATGCACATTCCGCCTTATGGATCGAGAGTGCGAGGTCACTCTCGCCATGCTTCGTGCGTTCTTCTAGTGGCCCGATGTCCCCGTCCCCGACCGAGCCTACGCACCCACTCACATCCCGCCGCCGTCGTTTGACACTTCCACGTTCTGGACACGTATCACGGGCTCCCACCATGGCTTTGACCCTAGTAGGGCCAAGGCCTCAGCGATCCTGCACCCCTGCCTCCGCATAGCCCAGTGCCTCATGGCGACCACTTTCTTGGCGAGGTACGAGCCTGGGACGATGTCTACGCCTGAGCTCTATATTCTCTACGCGATGACTCGCCCCAGAGTTCTCGATAGGGATAGCGATGACCTGGTCCCCGTCGTTGAGATTGATATTGCTAGCTGGTTTTAGACCGCATCATTATTTCGGTGGGCGCTCGCTCACCTATTTGCTGCGGCGGTCTGATTACTCTGCTAGCCCTGATGACCGGCGTGGACATACCTGCTGACCTTCGACGAGCCCAGGGCCCCACTACACTCTCGATAGACGTCATGGGCCGGATGAAGATGCTTCGTCCCCACGGCCAGTGGCACTGGGTGTGGTTGCACGGTCCTTTTAGTGCCGATTACATGATCCTCCCGAGCCTCGCTCGGACACATATATGACCGGCCCACGAGGATTGGATTCCAGCGATGGATCTCCTCATCCCAGCTGCCTACGTACTTGAGGCCGAGGGCGCTGAGCAGGCACCCCCTGCACCCCCTGCACCTCCTGCTGACCCCGTGATCCCTCAGCCCGAGCCTGCACTGTCTGCACCTCCCGGCACTTCTGTCCCCACTTCTGTCAGTGTCGGGAGTACCCTTGCTGAGTCGTCCACCACCACCACCCCCACCACTACTGTGCCTATCTCGGTTGAGCCTATTTCCTCAATTCTTCCCAAGCGTCCACCCACTATCCTTGAGAGCGGCGAACCTTCCTTCGCTACCGTCGTAGAGACCCTGTCCGGTTTGATGTCCGCTGGGGTGTCACCTTTTGGTCCTTACACTTCCTCCCCAGTGGTCGACCTTTCTGTCTCCGCCGCAGCTGTCCTATCCGAGAGTATCGTGACGTCTGTCCTTACACCTGTGTCACCGACCTCTCTTGCTGCCTCGTCGCCGATTTTGTCTTCCACCACCGCTGCTGTTGCCTCCTCGTCCTAGCCTGTGTCCCAGCCTCGCACTGAGGCTGGGCATCCACTAGTGAGCACAACACCTTTTCCACACCTACCGGCTGGCCCGATTACTTACACTGCCCGTATCAGACAGCCCCGTCCTTCACAGCCTAGACCTGTTCGTCCCTCCGCTCCACCACCACCTAACACTCTACTTCAGAGCCTTCGTGCTCTTGAGGGGGCGATGAGTGGACTCAGGGGCGATTTTAGGGCTCTCTCTGCCGCGGTCAGTTCCGTGGAGTCCCGCGTCGCCATGCTTCCCGATATTCAGGTTTTGCCTGAATCAGATCCTGGCGCGACTCCCTCCACTACACCCACCCACCCAGCCGACACCTCGACAACCACCTCCACCACCACCTCCGCCACAGGACGGAGACGGTGCAGCACCACCAGCTTAGGCACACCCTTGATGCCATTGATCTTTTTTGTCGTTATGCTGCCCATTCTCTGCTGGTCCTGTCGATATATTTTTTGCCCCTCCTCCCCGCACTATTTTTGTCCCTATCTTGCTCACATCATTATATATCTTTTTTGGGAGAGATGGACAGTATTTTTGGTGACACATTATCTACATCACTCTGATCTTTGCATGCATCACATCCGCATCATATTTTCAGTTTATTTTTTTTCTTTCTTTTTATCATGCATGCATCCTCACCCACCCCACCCATCTCACGTCTCTCGGTGTGCCACACTTTGCACATTGAGGACACTGAGCACTTTAGCTTGGGGGAGTGAGTTCTCACACTTTTTGCTTTTATCACCTTTATTTTTAGTTTTTTCACGTTTTCCGCTTTTGCACCCATTTTTCATCACTTTTTTCATTTTTTACCATGCATCACGTTTTTCTTATTTTCCTTGTGTGCTGCATTGTAAATAGTCTTGTTCTTTTCTTATTTTGCTAGAGATGATTTTTCTGTGATGACGATGACGTGGTGTTAGCTTTTCTCTATATGCATGCTAATTTTGTCATGTCATAGATTTTGTTTCTGATATCATATGCTATGTCCTGTTTTGCATTTAGAAATAGTAACCCACTTCTTTTTCCGTATGAAAATGGATGAAATTCTATTATTAGCTGATGTCTGATGATTCATATGTATGCTATCGTAGAAAACACACCAAGATTCACGCATTGATTGCTTATATCTGGAGTACTGCTTTCTTTTCTCATATCACTTCTTATTGCATGATTTGTACGCCTCACTTCAGGTTGATTGAATGTTTGCTGGCATTGATAAATCTAGAGTAGTTTACTTTTTGAGATCAAACTGAGTAGATTAAATTACCCTGCTGAAGTTGTCATGCACGTCCTATAGAGTGAACCGAGAGATACATTTATTTCTTTCTCCACATATCTTGAACATTATTTCTCTATTTTAAATTCATTGGTGAATCTCCCCTTAGCAATTCTATTATTGGCATCCCCCCGTTATTATATCCCATGCTCCAAATTTCCCAAAACCAAAAAGAAAAAAATACTTGTTTATCCTTCTCTTTTGATTTGGGATCATTTGTGTATATATGCTATTGAAAAAAAAGAAAAAAAAATATTTGAGAAAAAGAAAAGAAAAGAGAAAAGAAGTTCGAAAACGATCCCATCTCATATCCTTTCTCTCTCTCTTCCCTCTTTTGCTTTTATTTTTATTTTCTTTGACTTTTGGAGCTTCAAAAGAAACGGGGATGTAAATATTGTTTTGTTTATGCCACCACGCTTATGGATAAGCTTGGGGGAGAGGATCCTATGATGTGTGAGAGAGTGACTACTCGACGGTGCATGACAACCTAGGCTAAGTAATATTTTATACTCGGTGAGATCGCTAAAGTTTCACGAAATCCAGAAATCTACGCTTAGCATTCATTTCATGAAAACCACACTTTTCTATTCTTACTACTCTATTGTGTGATATCTCTTATACTCCTTATAGAAAGCATTCAATTGAAAAGTGTGGGATCTACGATTTTGTAAACCGCTTTAGATGCTTCAGACGATGTTAATTCTAGAATTATTCCATTTTTCATGCTATATTGATATTCTTGGGTTTTCTATTTCAAATGCACCATTATACTATGATATCGAGATAAAATTCTTTGACATGTGTTTTATATTCGATGCATGCTATACGAGTAAGCAAAACCCACGTCCTGAGAAAAATGATCTAGCAGCTTCCTTCTTCGTTTTCTATTTTGTTTTTCTTTTTATTTTCATTTTCCACTTTTCCATCGTTTCTATTTTCTTTATCCACCGGGTTCGCTTTTTACTCATCTTCCTCGAGGACGAGTAAGAGGTAAGCTTGGGGGATTTTGATCACTCCATATTTTACACCTTTTTTCTGCATGTTTGCATGCCATTTTGATCG
The DNA here is from genome assembly GCA_030789695.1 of Scilla litardierei. NCBI lineage: Eukaryota > Viridiplantae > Streptophyta > Magnoliopsida > Asparagales > Asparagaceae > Scilla > Scilla litardierei. The sequence goes on from CM061142.1 coordinate 325,798,417, forward strand.
CTCGAATCGCGCTTTTCACGATTTTTCGGCAATATTGCGATGCTTTTCACGATTTCTTGTTTTTGTCAAATTTCAAGAGATTTCGAGCGATTTGGAGTTATTCTGAGATGCACCCACTCCGGAGTGTCAACCGTGACTCCTTCGAGGGGAATTTTGCTATTGGAGAGGAGTGGAAGAAGAAAGAACGTCGTAGGAGCGACGAGAGAGCAAAAATACGAAGATTGGGCATTTTGAGCATGTCACTCGACCGAGTGAAGGAGTCAGTCGGCCGACCATTGAGAGCCCGTTCGACCGGCCAGATCGGACACGCAGAAGATAGAGTATCAGCGTGCACTCGGCCGACCGTCGCCAGCCTACTCGGCCGAACCACGGAGACACCACTCGCCCGAGTGGCATCAAGACGCCGGCAACGAAAAGTCCAGACTTACTGTAATCTGTCAGTCGACTCCCGAGTTCCGACTCGGCCGAGTGAAGAAGTCCCCACGGCCGAAGCAAAGAAAGTCACTCGGCCGAGTGACACCCGAGGAGCCGACCCCCAAAAGTCCGAAGTTACTGGAATTTGTCAGGGTTTGTCACTCGGCCGAGCGAGCCGCGCTGCATGTAGCGTAAATTGCGATTTTGAGGCTGCACAGGGGCATTTTCGTCACAGTTTTTTTGGGCGATTTTGGGGGGTATTTAACCCCAGTTTTTAACCTAGTTTAGAGAGCTTTTTCAGAACTTTTTGCAGCCTTTTTTAGATTACTTTTTAGGAGATTAGATTGAGCTTTTAGGGGAGAGAGAAAAGTGTTATTTTGTTGGATACTATTGAATCTTCATTGGTTTGTCTCTCTCTCTATCAAAAACCTCATTTTTATTGATACATTGAATATTGCAATGAATTCTATTGATTTTATTTGTGAATTTCTATTGAATTGCATTATGAATTGTGAGTAGTTTTATCGTCTTGGGGCATAGGGATGAACCCTACGAACCCTGTTTCTAATTTGTGATGAATTGGTGAAATTATTGCTAGGATTGATTAGGGTTAGTTTGAGATTGATTAAATACGAATAGCTAGGGATTCATACCGATTGGGATTTGCAAGAGATTGGATCCCAACTCGATAGGAAGCCCTAGAAATTCGAATTGGGTTACAATTGGTTTCTCCGGAATCGGTTTGCAAGAGATTGGACCGAAACTAGGGTTTTTCGATTGCAATCCTATACCAATACCCGTTTGCAAGAGATTGGACGGGTAGGAACTATCCCAACCTAGGTCGTAGCTTGAGTTTACACGAGAGTGGGCTCGAGATACGATTGAACGATGATGTTGTTCTTCACGCTAGCTTGCCTAGGTTAGGGTTTGCAAGAGATTGGACCCTACCTTAGGTTTGCTATAGACCGGCAATAGCGCAAGAGCGTGAGCTTGGTTCTACATTTAGTTGCAACTAGTGCACCTGAATTTCAAGTCTAGCATTTGTGACACCTACGAATCACAATGACGAGATACGGTTTGTAGTGGGGATTCCCTACCCCCTAGGCGTCTTTATTAATTTGATATTCCTTTTATACAATTGAACGACTGTGACCGCTTTATTGCAAATATTTCTCGACTGTTCTTATAGCCAGGTGAGTTGAAGAAGACACTGTCATTTGACCTCCTCGTGTTCGATACCCGCTCGCCGCTACACCGTGGCTTGCGGTAAGACTAGCGAGTCGTCCCTACCCGGGTGTGTGTTCGGGGTGGCCGATCAGTGACCTGAGAGAGAATCCCATTCTCCTTTAAGTAAGTGAGGAATTCATGGCCTAAGTATTCTCCTCCTCGATCTGATCGAAGAATCTTAATACTTTTCCCAGTCTGGTTTTCGACTTCGGCACGGTACTCTTTGAATCGCTCAAAGGTTTCAGACTTATGTTTCATGTCCAAACCTTGAGTGATCGTCAGTAAATGTGACGAAATATGAAAATCCACCTTTGGCTAATGTAGACATGGGTCCACATACATCGGAATGTACTAGACCCAAGAGTTTGATAACTCTCTCCCCTTGACTTGCAAAAGGAGTTTTGGCCATCTTACCTTTGAGGCAAGACTCGCAAGTGTCGAATGACTCATAATTCGAGAGGCCCAAGAGCCCCTCTTTATGTAACTTGCTGAGTCTCTTCTCTCCGATATGGCCTAGTCTACAATGCCAAAGATAGGTTTCATTAAAACTAGATTCCTTACATTTTCTTGTATTAACGTTTAATACAACCTCATTGCTTAAAGTGTATATTCCATTACCGAGTGTCCCAAAACCTAGCAACTTTCAATCGAGGGCAATGTTCATGACATTTCCGCTGATAGTAAAATTATAACCATCTTTAGCCAAAGCTGAGACAGATATAATATTGCATAGGAAATTTGGGATATAGTAACATTGCTTCAAAAGCAAGTTAGCTCCACCAGCTAATGTGTGTTTAAGATCTCCTACGGCTACAACATCAACATTTGCTGCGTTTCTGACTTGGAGAATTATCTCATTCTTTTCAAGTTTTCTAATGATTCTCATTCCTTGTAACTGGTTACAGATGTGAGAACCTGCACCTGTGTCTAACACCCATGCATTAGAATTAACTGAAAGAACTACACTTTGCATTTTAGAAGTTAAGGCATAAACTTGCCCTTCCTTCATTTGTTCCCTTTCTGCTATAGATTTCTTTGACCAGTCTTTATTATTATTATAACTAGTTAATAATTTCTTATCTCGGATATTATTTATCTTACTCGTCATGCTGCAAAGATTAGAACTCCTAATTAGCATGTGTTCAAAATATTTTAAATTTAATTAGAATGGTTTTTATCCAATTATACTCTCCCATTAATATACAGATCGTTTAATCCAAAACATGATTAAATGGGAGTAGGAATCCAACAACATTGAGTCGCCCGACCTTGAGTGTAGCTCAACAAGTCGTTCGACTCGGCTGTAGGTAGACGAACTCTTTGTCGATCATATCGAATATGACTCCCTATTCGATTTTACCCCTAGTCATTTGTGATCATGAGTGTGCTCATCCGGATCACAATGGCTAGCCTAGTCGGACCTTTGTTTTCGTGTCTAGCCTGACCTGCCCCGCCGCTCGGTGTATGCACGACACGTCAGTTTGGGTCGGGACTAAGACTACATTCTTGGTTAGACTTACGCCGATGCTTGGAGGATGAGACAACGGTTTCAGTCAGGTCAAGATGTTAATCAAGAAATCGGTTCCTATAAGATTGACATGTCATGGCTTGAGTGTAGCTCAATAACCGTAACATGTTTCTTACAGTTACCAACTCCTAAAACAAGGAGGGCTACGATTTATCTTGAACAAGATTATTATCGTATTTGACTTAGGTATAGTCGATGGACTTACACAGTCATGAATAGACACCTTGCGGTCCAGCGGACGCGGCCAGGGAATTGACTAAGCCAGGACCACTTGGTACCTGACGTGCGTTTATATTTCATATATTCACACACGTCTTCTTTTGTGTTTTCCGCTGTTTTCCGCCGTCTTGTATTCGTTTTCTCGTGTTTTCTTGTTTTCTTTCACTTTTCCGTGTTTTTTTGTATTTTGCAGGAGTTTACCGACGTAGGGGACATATAACGATGATATCATGAGTCCCCGAAGCAACGGGAGGAGTCACGCGTGATCCAGGGGGTCAAACGACGAAGATAGCATCTTTCAGCCCCTCACCCGACCGGTTGGTCACTTCCAACCGATCGGGTGATGCACGCGTGCACCACCCAGACACAAGCTGAAGCGGGCAGAAAGTCAACCGATCGGTTCAGAGACCGGTTCACAACGCCCCAACTCTCTGGAATTTGTTGCTGAATGCCAACCGATCGGGTGACCTTCACCCGATCGGTTTACCTGTAGCCAATTCTCCGAAGCCAAGACACAGCCAGCTCAACCGACTGGTTCACCCGACGGTACGAAGATCCAACCGATCAGCTTCAACCCTCAACCGACTGTGCCATATAACCGGATGAAGTCCCGCGCTGAACTGCCGAAGAAACGAAGCAGGTCACCCGCTCGGTTAACTTTGTTGCATATGGACGACATGAATACACCCATGAGGGGATGTATGTGGGTATACGGACCTCAGATGTCACGTGCACAAAAGCGTGCGCGGAGGGAACCTTTTCTCGTGTGAAAAGGACCACTCGATAAGTGGAAAAAGCCACTCGATAAGTGGAAAAAGTCACTTTATAAGTACATAAAGGCACTTGATAAGTGAATGAAGAAGAGGATAAATGAATGTGCTAATATAGGCGAATAAGCTTATATTTAGTTATTTCCTACAATAACTACCCCTAAAGCCTATAAATAGGACCCAAGGGTAAGGCATTCATACTACACTTTCCATGCCATAAGTTTGCAAAATGCATCTTATGTTCTTCTTCTCCCTTCCATTAAAATCCTCTTCTAAATAGAGATTTAGACGGTGAAACTCTGCTTCGATCCTCCGTGACGAAGTATCGACCGTTGTGGCGAATCCGAGGGCAAAGTTCAGAGATTACGGTGCCGCGTACGCGAACGTAAGTCTCTACTTTATTATTCGATCCTAACGTCGTTGTTTTGACAGGATCCTACATTGGTATCAGAGCCATACGGGTTCGCCCCGGTCAAACCGTCGCCCCGTCGAACCGATGAACGAGGCGTTGTCTTTTTCACGAATGGGTATCCTACCATTATGGATATGGTAGGAACGCTTCGTGACGTAGAGAACGCAGCGGTTGTTCTTTTCACGTTAGGGTCTTCTGTCATTACGGATATGGCAGGAACTCTCCGTGACGGGAAGAACCGACCGTTCATATCGCCAAGCTCGCACTCTTCATGGATGCTGAGTCTCCATTCAATTGGGAATGGGTGCTCTCTTCATGTGGAGCGTGTAGTTTGCGAACTTTAGAGTATGTTATTTTTCATTTTGGCACACGACCATTAGAGAATAACTATTTTCTCGACGAACGGGTGTCTCATCGGAGAAGAAGATGGTGGTTATTCTCATCGGAGAAGATGACTTTTGGTGCATAATCGCCATGGCCATATGGGCTATGGAGGCAATGCATCCCCCCTCCCCATGTGGAGGGGGTTGGCTACGGCCAATAACCACCACGGTCCCCCCTCCGGCGGGAGTGTGCGGCCAACCCTATACAAGGGGATGGCCAGCCATGGCCAAAGGGCCATGGCCAGGCCATGGCCGGCCACGGCCAGGCTGGCACTGGCCGTGGCCAGGGCCAAGGGGCACTGGCCGTGGCCAGGGAAAGGATGCCCTGGCCGGCCTCAGCCAGAGCCAGAGGCTGGCCTGGCCGGCCCTGGCCTCTGCCAGGGCCTGGCTGGCCCTGGCAGAGGCCAGGGCCGGCGCCTTGGCAGAGGCCAGGGCCGGCGCCCTGGCCTCGGCCAGGGCCTGGCCGACCAGGGCCAGGGGGACCTGGCCGGCCTCGGCCAGGGCCAGGGGGACCTGGTCGGGGCCAGGCCAGGGCCGGCGCCCTGGTCTCAGGCCAGGGCCTGGCCGGGGGGCCAGGGCCCTGCCGGGCCTGGCCGTCCCTGGCAGGGGGGCCAGGGCCCTGCCGGCCCTGGCAGAGGCCAGGGCCGGCGCCCTGGCCTCAGGCCAGGGCCTGGCCGTCCCTGGCCGGTGGGCCAGGGCCCTGCCGGCCGTGGCAGAGGCCAGGGCCGGCGCCCTGGCCGGCCCTGGCCTCTGCCAGGGCCACGGCCGGCCCTGGCAATGGTCAGGGCCATGCCGCGACCTGCCTAGGGCCACTGTCGGCCTGTCGGCGCCAGGCTACTGCCTGACCCGGTCTCGGCCAGTGCTGAGCCCCGGTTGACCCAATTTTTTTTGATGGGGGGGCTTACGTGACTGAAAGGGGGTAACTTGCATGGCGGTGGCTTGCATGAACAACCCCTACAGGTCCGACGGCAGTACTCTGCAGCAAATTCCCCTGCAGAAGGGGAGCGCTTGGATCCATACGGGAGCCGGCGATGGTGGCTTGCAGAAAAATCCCCTCAGGGGGGTCCGGCCTTGGCACGGCAACGGCTCAACCCTGGCAATGGTCAGGGATTGCCAAATATTTCGCTAGTATCATAAGGGTACTAGATTAAAATACACGTTTTGAAAAATACGTTTTCGAAAACGCTTTTCCGCTGCAAAGTACTATAAGAGTACTATTATTTGATAAAGTGATGGGGAAATATTGAAAGTTACTCTAGATGGTAATTGGAAACGTAGTGACCTTTCCGATTCTAGAGTAACATCTTCAATATTTTTCGAAAATAACTTATCAAATTATAAATATCATTCCAAGTGGGAGTTGAAATTAGAACTATCAAAATGGGATATTCTATTATCATTTCAAGTGGGAATTATATTTTAAGAATTTTTAATGCAATGTTTTTGATCAAACCTTCGGTTTTGTGTCTTTTGCAGCATTTTAAAAGTAAAATGTCTTCCGCTTCAAAGAATATCGTCGCTGAGTTAAACAGAGGTCAAAAACTCAACGGCGATAATTACAAACTATGGTCCATCAAGATACAATACGTTCTAGAGGAGCAAGAAGTGCTCGAAACTCTAAAGAACGTAATGATTGAACCCGAGTTGGGCACTACGTCCCAACACAGACGAGACAAGGAAGCTTTTGATGCTTGGTCTCGGAAGAACAAGATAGCTCGCATTACGTTATTGTCCAGTATGGCCGATGACATAATGCGCATCTTCCGAGAGCATGACCTAGCCATGGACATATGGTCCAAGCTAAAGGAGAAGTTTGGTGGCACATCGGTGTCCAAACTTTGCGCCTTAACTATAAGATTCGAATCATACAAGAAACGTCCAGATCATTCCATGGGGAAACATCTGCGACATATGGCGAATCTTATGTCAGAGTTAAAGGATGCAGGTCATGTGCTCACTGATGAGCAACAAATCCAAGCAGTCATACGTTCCCTGCGAAATGGGTGGGACCAAATGAAGATGCATCTCACTCACAATGAGAGCATCAAGACCTTCATCGATGTTTCTAAGCACCTCGAGTTAGAGGAAGAGCGGCTTACGGCTGCCAAGCCAAGTGCAGAAGTGCACATGGTTGCTAGTTCCTCACACAGGGGAAAGAAATGGAAAGATCGTTCGAAGTCTACTAATGAACGTAATAAGCAACCTGAGTCTACCAAGAAACCCAAACATAAGGGTGGGCATAAGAAATGGCACAAGAAGAAAGACTTGAAGAGGATCAAGTGCTTCAAGTGCAACAAGTTAGGTCACTACGCCCGTTCTTGTACGGATGAAGGTGACAAGGTAACTTGTAATGATAGTTACATATGTGTTTCTAGTTCAATATTTCTTGTGGAATCTAATCCATTTTGGATAATTGATTCAGGTGCCACTGACCACATAGCAAGTGATAGACGGTCCTTCGTGGAGTATCACCGGATACCCCAAGGAACAAAGTGGATCTATGTAGGAAACAACACACGTGTTGAAGTGAAAGGCGTTGGGACTTGCAAGCTAGTCTTGGACAACGGCTGCACTATCTTACTACATGATGTCCTCTTCGCTCCAGATATTGGAAGGAATATTATATTTGTGGTCGTGTTAATGGGTCTTGGTTATAGCTGGTTTTTTCATGATTGTAAAGTGGACTTGTTTTGTAATAATTCCTTAATTGGTACTTGGTATGTATTCAAAGGATTTATTGTATTAAATACAATGTATGACTCTTCATTTTGTAATGAAAATTTCCTTGTTACAAATTCTTCGACTTATGAGTCTGATATAATTTGTTGGCACGCAAGGTTTGGTCACATTGGACCAACACGAATGGATAGACTTGCCAAAAGTGGCCTTCTATCCAATGTTTCAAAGGTCGAAATGTCGACTTGCGAACATTGCCTTGTAGGGAAATCTTGTCGTAAGCCGTTTGGAACCGGCACAAGGGCCGAGGTTCCATTACATCTCATCCATTCGGACATATGTGGTCCGATGAATGTCAAGACAAGACGCGGGAAGTCCTATTTCATCACTTTTATTGATGACTTCACCCGATTCGGACATATCTATTTGATATCCCACAAAAGTGAAGCATTAACCTGCTTTAAAAACTATACGAGTTTAGTGGAAAATCAATTAGATCGCAAGATTAAGGTCTTGCGAACCGATAGGGGCAGTGAATATCAATCAGCAAGTTTTAAGGAACTTTGTGATGAAAAGGGCATAGTTCATCAGGTAACTATGCCTTATACTCCGCAACAAAATGGTGTTGCAGAAAGGAGAAATAGGACTTTAATGGAAATGGTCCGTTCAATGATGGCGCAAGCTAACTTGCCAATCACCTTTTGGGGTGATGTATTATTGACGGCCGCTTTCATCTTGAACCGCGTACCCTCGAAATCAGTTAGCTCCACTCCTTATGAGTTGTGGAACCAAAGGTCTCCTGACTTAAACATTTTAAAACCTTGGGGTTGTGCATCCTACGCACATATTTCCTCCCATAAGTATGACAAACTTGGGCCACGGGGAAGGAAATGTATCTTTATACGATACGCAGAAAACTCCAACGGTTATGTTTTCATTGGTTAGGAAGACAATGGAGGTCTAATTGAATTTGAGTCGAGTGATGTCACTTTCTTGGAAAACGAGTTTCCAAGACAGGGCGAGATAAGTCAAGACTTATCTCTATTTGAGATTAATGATCAAGAAGGATTACCTCATTCGAGTGGGAGAATTCTTGGTGAAGATGAAAATACGTTTGAAACTTCTCCAATGGATGATACGAATGACGCAAATCCTATTCCATACGGGAATAATGATCCAAGTGGGAGCATTTCTAACGACATTCCAAGTGGGAGTGATATTAGAATTGATCTAAATTCGAGTCAACAAGGACTTGAAGAATCTCAAATACGACGTAGTAGTCGTACAAGGTTGGCTCCTCTAAGATTTGAGGATGAATTTCCGCAAATCTTTATGACTTTACTACAAGATGATGACGAGCCTGCTACTTTCAAACAGGCCGTATCATGCACTGCGAAAGACAAATGGATGGAAGCGATGGAGGAAGAGTTGGAATCCATGAAAGTTAACCAAGTCTGGGACTTAGTTGACTTACCCAGAGGACGTAGAGCTATTGGGAACAAATGGGTTCTCAAGATCAAGCATAAGGCTGATGGCTCTATAGACAGATATAAAGCTCGCCTTGTCGCGAAAGGTTTTACGCAACAGGAAGGGATAGACTACGAAGAGACCTTCTCACCTGTTGTTCGTTTTACCTCGATTCGCCTGATTCTGGCTATGGTAGCTTGCTTAGACCTCGAATTACATCAGATGGATGTAAAGACTGCCTTTCTCAATGGAGAATTGGACGAGGAGATCTATATGGAACAACCAACAGGGTTTGTAAAAGAAGGAAATGAACATAAGGTTTGTAAACTTCGTAAGTCCATATATGGTCTTAAACAATCCTCGAGGCAATGGTATATACGATTTCAAGAAGTTGTCTTATCAAATGGTTTTACCATGCTTGATGAAGATAACTGTGTATATATCAAGAGGATTAAAATCAAGTATGTTATTATGTCTCTATACGTAGATGACATTTTGATAGCCGAAAATGACAAGGGCTTTGTGATGGATATCAAGGCTGGGCTTTCATCAGTTTTTGAGATGAAAGACATGGGAGAAGCCGCATATATCCTTGGAGTTAAGATTTCAAGGAATCGTTCAAAGAAACTTCTTTCTCTTTCACAAGAGACATATATAAAGAAGGTTCTAGAACGTTTTAATATGCAGGACTGCAAGTCCATTGATACTCCTATAAGCAAATGCGATAATTTATGTCTGAAATCATGTCCAAAGAACCAAAAGGAAAAGGAAATTATGGAAAAAGTTCCATATTCCAGTGCAGTTGGTAGTCTTATGTACGCTATGATATGTACAAGACCGGACATCTGTTTTGCCGTTGGAATGGTAAGTCGTTACCAATCCAACCCAGGGCAAGTACACTGAAAAGCGGTTAAGAGGATAATGCGGTATCTTAAAGGAACTGTAGACTATGCTTTATGCTATCAAGGAGATGCCTTGAGGCTCGAAGGCTACACTGATGCTGATTGGGCGGGTGATCTCGATGAGTGACGATCGACCTCAGGATATGTTTTTCTACTCGGATCTGGTGCAATATCCTGGAGTAGCAAGAAACAATCCTGCATCGCACTTTCAACTATGGAAGCCGAGTTTGTAGCATTTAGCATAGCAGTCCAAGAGGCTGTTTGGCTTAGGAAGTTCTTAGACAGGCTAATTGATGCAAGTGACTCAGGTGCTGTACCTATACACAGCGACAGTCAAGCATCTATAGCCTATGTCAAAGATCCTAAATTCCATTGTAAGACCAAACACATAGATATCCGCTACAAATTTGCAAAAGACTATGATAAGACCAAGAAGGTAGACATAAGGTACATATCTACGCATGAGATGATAGCGGATCCGCTTACGGAAGCGATCCCCAGAGATGTGTTTTACAAACACTTATCATCTCAAGGATTGCATAAGAGCTGAGTTGTACCAATGTAAATTCACATGTCTGTAAATGATCAAATTTAATAAAAGAATAAGTTCTTTTCAACATTGCATATGAATTTTTTAAGAAATGTTTGTGTACATTTTTTGAAATCTCAGCTATACTTTCTAGTATGTCGGACAGATTAAGGTTGGCTCTCTCACATGAGCAACCGCCTTTATTCTATCAGACTGATAAAATAAAGATGAGACCTGTTTAAAGTCAAAATCGTCAGACGGACGATTTAGAGTCATGACTTAAAACAAAATGGTCGTATGAAAGATCTGCATCATATGGATGCTTTCAAAAGATCTAAAAGGATTTTTGAAATCCTATCTGTCTTATGCGGGATGTGGGTCCAGAAGATTATTTGAGTAGTAAAAGGGACTCAAAGTCAGACATTGTGGTGTCTGGTTATCATCCTTACAACATCATTAAGACATACGCTCCCTGGGAAAGGAGTGATGTTGTAATACGTATTCATACTACGTATGCATTTTGACCATTGGGTTAGAATAGTAATTGTGTTTACTATTATGTAAGACCCAAAGACCACATGGGTCTTAACTCATTGCCCTTATGGACTCTAATTGGTTCCTTTAGATTTGACTGGGTGATTGCTATCTTAGCATGTTGCTTATGGACTATGGTCAATTCGGTCCGGCGGGGCATGTTAGAAAAGCAAGTCAAGTCAAGATCAAAAGGATCGCAAGAAGAGGAAGATTAATTTCATATTCACATTCGGACTTAGAGATTCAAAGCTGGCCAGCCAATTGTAATCCAGATGGGATTCAATTGTTGAATATAAAGTATAAGAAATGTGAAGAAATAATCTAGGGTAAAGCATACGTTGATCTACTCAACATTGCACCTCGAGGAGTGTTGTGTATATCTAACAAGTGCACAACAGCGGACTCTATGCGCATGACGGTCACACGGTCTATTTCTCGGTATGATAAACAGAAGAGTTAAAGGAAAAGATGTTTCCTTACAATCCCCTCAAGTGTGAGTGGGAGATGTTGGATATGGACGACATGAATACACCCATGAGGGGATGTATGAGGGTATACATACCTCAGATGTCGCGTGCACAAAAGCGTGCGCGGAGGGAACCTTTTCTCGTGTGAAAAGGACCACTCGATAAGTGGAAAAAGCCACTTGATAAGTGGAAAAAGTCACTTTATAAGTGCATAAAGGCACTTGATAAGTGAATGAAGAAGAGGATAAATGAATGTGCTAATATAGGCTAATAAGCTTATATTTAGTTATTTCCTACAATAACTACCCCTAAAGCCTATAAATAGGACCCAAGGGTAAGGCATTCATACTACACTTTCCATGCCATAAGTTTGCAAAAGGCAACTTATGTTCTTCTTCTCCCTTCCATTAAAATCCTCTTCTAAATAGAGATTTAGATGGTGAAACTCTGCTTCGATCCTCCGTGACGAAGTATCGACCGTTGTGGCGAATCCGAGGGCAAAGTTCAGAGATTACGGTGCCGCGTACGCGAACGTAAGTCTCTACTTTATTATTCGATCCTAACGTCGTTGGTTTGACAGGATCCTACAGACTTTTCAACCGATCGGGTGATATCGTATTCTATATATAGGACCCCTAGGTTTTCCAGAAACGGGAGTTGTTATTTTTTGTTGTTTTTTCTCTCTCTTGACGGCTGTAATTTTTTGTATATTTGTAAGTTTCCCGATCTTTACCAAACTTTAATATAGTGTTATTGGCATTGCTCTCACTGCTTTTCAATCGCCTGATCATGTTTTTAACGGTCGATTTTGATTTAGATCGCTTTTTAGTAAATATGTGTGAGTAGTTCCCAAATCTGGGATTTTGGTGGAAACCCCTTCGTGGGTCCTCCCTGATGCGTCCATAGGACTAGGAAATCGATAGGGATTAGGAATTTATCGGTTACGCGGGGTGTTTTATTGTCATCGGCGGGAAAAAGACCGCCTTTGACCGTTGGGCCAAGGGGGAATAAACTTGGCGGTTGACTCCCTAGCCATAGCTCACGCCCTTAGCATAGACGTCGAATCCTAGCGCGCGGGAGCGGCAGGACAAGATGTTGGGAGTTATCGTTGCGAGCTTAGTGCTCCCGGAGTCGGTCAGTGTTAATGGACACGGGAATGCCCACTGACCGAACCCGGGAAGTCCGGTGTATCATCCTGGGCACCGACCGGAATATCGGGCCCATGGGACGCTGGTACCACTCTTAGAGGCAACGTCTCACCATTAGACCCTAATTCCGATCGCTATCATACTCGTAGGCCGTATCGGCGAGAATCGCACGATAGGGTGGAAACCGAAGTCCCGGGTTTCCTTCATATTGTTTATCCCTCGCATTCCATTTTCCGTGACAACCCATCATCCGATTCGGGCTAGCTCGCCCACGGGGTGAATCCGATCCTTCTTGACACAAGCACAACCACGCCTCCATGAGTTCGACCCCCAAGCCACACTACAACACCGTGCGCTTGCGGTTATAAATATTTAAATCTCACGCCCCCAATCACAGATCGCGCGCGCCCGTCGTGCGCGTAAACACGGGTGGCGTCAGTACATAGACTAGCTAGGTTGGTCCAGCAAACTTAGCCAAGCACATTGACCGACATCATGATCCATTGAAGGTGTTTTCATCAATTCAATGTTCGTCCAACAACTAAAAGGTTTTTAATTAAAACTAGTTAATCCTTATCAACTAGTGGATCCCTAAAATTCAAAATTTTATGGGTTTGTTAGACGATTTTTATTAAGTCATTATCAACTATAAGGATTTGAAAAAATATGCGCTGCTACCCTAATCGTCCAATAGGTATACTTAAACAATTTAAGATATAGCAGAGTATCAAAGATTTTCACATAAATTTTGAGGAAAGAATTTTAATGGCTATCCTAATAGTCCATAAGGCAATTTTAAACAAATTAAAATTTGCATGGTGTCAAAATTTATCTTATAAAATTTGAGAATTTAATTAATGGCTAACCTAGCAAGTCCTTCTTGTGTTATCAAAATAAAACAAGAATGTGCCATTAACCTAATTATCACATAATTAAAACATGCAGTTCTTTAAAAAGTAGTATAAGAACAGAGTAGATCTGGCTCTGATACCACTGTAGGGGTTTTCAAGGTCCCTTAGAGCTAATTTTAAAATTATTCGTCCTAAGTCGGATGAACAAAATAAAATAAACAGTGGAAAATAATTTATTAAACTATTTAATAAATATAGCCCTAAGGAAAAATTCCCTAAGCCAGGAAATCTACTGACTCGAGTTGGGTCTGACCAACTCAAGAAAGTTCTAACTACTAATTAAACTAAGTGCATATTAAATTAACTCACCCGGAATCTTGCCCTGGAGTAGGCAAGATGTTTCGCACCGTCTTGCGCTCTATGATCTGAGCCGCCTCCTGAACCGCGTTGCGTCACTCCTCCTTGCGAACTGGATCAGCTCCCGAAGCGCACCTTGCCTCCAAGCCCATCACTAGCCGTAGAAAGTTTCACTTAAGTAAACCCGTGTCGTAGACTTCCGATTCAGATTCGGACCTCCCCGTTGCCTTGCTAGGACCCGGTTGGAGGACAGGAAAATTTATAGAGGAAGAGAATAAATTTAAGTCTTGATTAAGTTTGCTCAAATATTCCGGAGCTCCTTAATCGGTGACTTGGTGCAAGAAACAAAGAAGGGACTGCCCACCTATTTATATAGGAGGCCGGCTCCGCTTCTTTTGTCATGTGCAATGTGGGACTAATAGCTAGGAAGAGGCTTTAGGATTTAATTTATTTTAGTTAGAATAGCTTTCACAAAGTCTAACTTCAATCAATTAATCCTCACTCACCATTGAGCTTCAGAGATGATACAAGTTATCATTTCGAAGGGCTAGTAATGGTGAACGTGTAGGAATGAACGACGACGAAATACGAGTTCGTTTGACCCCTTAAACAATTGCTCAAAGTTGAGAAAAAACCCATGTTTTGTAGCCGTCAAGGGTTTCAATTAAACCCTAATGAAACGACTTAAGTTGCGGCTTGGCCCGCTGCTCCCAGCGGGCGGGCCCACTGCTCCCAGCAGGCAATCTCGCTGGAGCAGCGGGCCGCGCCCGTTGTGAGCAGTGGGCCGCGCCCGTTTAACCCTAGTGGGTTTGTCCCACTACCTTTTGCGCCTTTCTTGCGTTTCTGGGCTCATCCGAGCTCCGATTCCTACACGGTTTGATTCTCTGGATTCCACACGAAATCCCCTCCATTCCTAAATGCTCCAAATTCACAACCAACTTGTGAATTTAACATTCTAATTTCATCTTATGAGTTCCTCTATACAATCTCCCTGTTACTACGACGTGAATGTTACTCGGTGTGAGACCCTGCAGCCTGACCCTTACTACAGGCCGAGACTTGAAGTCTCAAGACAACAGTGACCACTAGCAGTAGGTGTCGTCCATGTTTCAGGATCATCGATTACGTGATTGGTTCGTTGGCAAGAGTGCCGACGGGATCACTCTGACTGTGACTGTGATAATTTCCGCAATTTTAGTCCCTTCGTCATAACTATGTCACTTGACTAGCCTAGGGTATGGTTCTCTATCAACCCCATTAGCTAGCAGTGGTCAGTATACGTCGGTCTCTGGTACATACATGTTGTACATGTTACAACATACCTTGGCCAAGGTTTTACCGAGAACAGTACTAACCTGTGACACTAACTTCCCATTAACGGAAGAGACGAATCCTCTGTTGATCACTACTTAGCTCATATGCTTCGAATATCACACAGCCTAAGATCTTTCAGCAGGCCTAGCCTCGAAGCTAGATCTTTAAACCTAAGTGACACTGTTCACACATAGCTTCATACAATGATCTCAAGTCCTAAGGACCAACTTACCTATTATCACTTAGAGTTATTAATGATAGTTTAGTTAATGTTGAACCATTTAATAACTCTTTGTTTGGGTCGTTCAGTGGACTCATTCTCTAGTGAGCACCTGCGCCCTGTCTCCGACTTCGCCAAGCCGTATGGTTATGAGACCAACCAGACTAAGACGTAATGGTCTGTCCGATGTGCCGATATCCCTTATCTCGACACATCTATCGCCATGAATGCTTTTAAGATTCAAGCTGCTATCGGTCAGACATTTCTCATAATCGTAATCTACATTGCGAAACATGTGTGACCTAACTTTGAATCCAAGGGAATAATCCAAGTAATAAATAACTCAGACAATATTTTTACCAGAAAGAATACTTTCATTTATTGAACAAGATGTTTATTAAGATAAATAGCCACGAGGGCATACATTTCTCTACAGTTCTTAGACTCATAGTAAGAGCATACTTGTTTCGAGATAGAGATCGCGATTATGAGAAATGTCCGACCGATAGGAGCTTGAGTCTTAAAGCGTTCATGGTCATAGATGCATCGAGATAGGAAAATCGGCACATTGGACAGACCATTGTGTCTTTGTCTTGATGATCTCATAATCATGCGACTTAGTGAAGTCGGAGATAAGACACATGTGCTCATTACAGAATGAGTCCACTGGACAACCCAATAAAGAGTTATTAAATGATTAAACATTAACTAACTGTCCTTAATAACTCTCTAGTGATGATAGGCAAGTTGGTCCTTAGGACTTGAGATTATTGTACGAACCTGTTCGTGAACAGTGTCGCTTAGATCTATGATCTAGCTTCGAGGCAAGGCCTGCTGAAAGGTCTTAGGTTGGATGACACTTGAAGCGAACGAGGTGAGTAGTGATCAAGAGAGGATTCGTCTCTTCCGTTAATGGGAAGTTAGTGTCGTAGGCTCAGTACGGTTCTTGGCAAAACCTTGGCCAAGGTATACTGTAGGAAGTACAACATGTATGTACCAGAGACCGAATGATACTGGCCAGTGCTAGCTAGTGGGGTTGACAGTTTAGCATACCCTAGGCTATGCAAATGACATAGTTAAGACGAAGGGACTAAAACTGCGGTATTCACCACAGACACAGTCAGAGTGATCCCGACGACACTTTTCGTCGACAAGTCAATCAAGTAATTATGATACCGAAACAGGGACAACATCTGCTGCTCGTAGTTACTGCAGTCTAGGGATTTCGAGTCCCAACCTGTAGTAGGGTCAGGCTGTAGGGTCTCACACCAAGTAGTATTCACGTCTTAGTAATATGAAGAATGTTAAGAGGAGTACATTTGATGCAATGGAGTAATTGAGCTCACAAGTGAGTTGTGAGATTAAAGCTAAAGAGTTTAGCATTTGAAATCGAAGGGGACTTCCTGAGAAAAACACAGGAAGAAACCGCGTTAGAATCGGGGCTCAAACGAGCCTAGAAACACGAAAACAGCAAGAGGGGGCCACTAAGTGGGTCGGACCCACGCAAGCGGGCAGGCGCCCGCCCGCCCGCTAGCCTACCAGCATTGTGCCTACGGGGCGCGCCCGCTGTGGCCCAGCGGGGCTTGGGCGCGCCTGCACATCTAATGCGGGGCCCGCCCGCAAAGCCGGGGGGAGGGGGTGGGGGCTCCCGTAAGCCCAGGCGGGAGTGCCTCCCAGTGCGCCCGCAAAGCTATGGGCCCCACCTAGGGGCCCAGTTTCTAGGGGTTTTGAAACCCTCGACGACGGCTACGAATTGTGACTTTTTGCTCAACTCTGAGTAATTGTTTAAGGGGTCAAACAAAGTCGGAATTCGTCGCCATTTGTTCCTATACGTTCACCGTTCATAGCTCTTCGAAATGATAGGTTGTATCACTTCTGAAGCTCAATGTTGAGGGAGATAAAATTAGTTGAAGTTTAGCCTTTGAGAAAGGTAAACTAACTTAATTTATTCTCCTAAACTTTAATAGTCCCATATTGATCGTGCGACGAGCAAAGGGGTCCGACTCCCTATATAAAGACGGGTCGACACTCCTTAGAAAAATTATACCAAGTTTCTGATTTGAGAAGCTCTATAATTTTGAGCACTCTCGGTCTTAAGACAAAATTATTCGTCCTCTTGTATTTTTCCGATCATCTAATCGAGTTCTAGCAAGACGGCGAGGAGGTTTGGATCTGATCCAGAAGTCTTTGACGTGAGTCTGCTCAAGTGAAACCTTTTTCGGTGAGTGATTGGCTCGAAGGCACGGTGTGGTTTGGGAAACGGTTCAGCTCGGAGCGAGGTGCGGCTCAAGACACGGTTTGGTACACTTTGCCGGTGCAAGCAAAGTTTCGGGTAAGTCAGTATTATTTGTGCTTTTCATATATTTGCTGTAGTTTAGATCTTTCTTCGAGTTGGTCGGACACAACCCTTAGTTAGTAGATTATCCTGTCTAGTGTGCATGATTCCTTAGGGTTATAATTATTAAAGTGTTTAATAATGTTTCCGCTGCATATTTTTGCTTCTAACGTCCGTTCGACGTAGGACGAGCAAAGAAATATGCCCTAAGGGTCCTTGAAAACCGAACATTGGTATCAGATCCATATCTACACTGATCTAATGCTGCAAAATTAATATGATTTGCATGTTATGTTTGTTTAGAAACATAAAGTTAATTATGAGATAATTATGAACTTAATTTCATGTGATTTAATTAAGTTGTAATTTTTAAATGGCTATGTTTTATTCTTGCTTATTTGATAACACAAGAAAACCTTGTTAGGTTAACTATTAAAAGCTGTCTAATAATTATAAGATAATTTTTAGATTGCTTTTGCTATGATTTAAAATTGTTTTAAATGCCTAATGCATGATTAGGACAACACCTCATTACATCATTCCTTATATTTGATAAAGACTTAATAAAAGTTATTAACAAATGCATAAAATTTTGAATTTTAAGGATTCACTAGTTGATAGGATTAACTAGTTCTAATAAAAGCCTTTTAGTTGATGTCACACATATAAATGATAAGTTTCATTCAATGGATCATAATCCGGTCAATGTGCTTGGCTAAATTTGTTGGACCACCCTAGCTAGACTCGGGATAAGTGATCATGGCTTAGTCAATTTCTTAGCCGTGTCCGCTGGTCCGCAATGACGCGAATCATGATTATATGACACCCTCGACTATATCTAAGTCTAATACGTTGATAATCTTTTTCAAGATAATACGTAACCCTCCTTACTTTTGGAATTTGGAAACCGGGAATTCATGTTATGGTTATTGAGTCAACTCAAGCTGTAACATGATTTTTCTTTGGAATCCAGTTCCATCCAACATATGATGTAGTTCAATTTAACCCAACCCGTCGCGTCGTGAACATAACCGAGCGCCGATGTAGGTTATGACTGGACAAGAAAGTAAGGGTCAGACTAGACTAGTCATTATGACTTGTTGAGTCAACTCAAGGTCATAAGTGATTAAGGGTAAAAACAGATAAGGGAATCACATATGATGTGATTGATGAAGAGTCATCTACTGATCACAGAGTCAAGCAACTTGTCGAGTCAACTCAAGGTTGTGAGATTCAGGGTGATTGGATCCCCTTCCCACTAAATTTTATTAAAATTCATTCATTATTATGGCTTAAAAATGTTCGCCAAATAGTGGGAGAATATAATTGGATAAAAACTAATCTTATTATATTTAAATTTTTTTGAACACATGCTAATGTTAGGAGTTCTATTCTTTGCAGCATGACAAGTGAAATTAAATATATCCAAGATAAGAAAGAATCAATTGGTTATAAGAATAATGACTGGGTAAGAGACACAAAGAATTTATGGGGGCACAAGGAGAAAAGGCAGGCTAATACCCTAACGTCTGTAATGGTTATACAAAGTGTAGTTCTTTCCGTAATTTCTAGTGCATGGGTATTAGATACCGGTGCAAACTCTCACATCTGTAACCAGTTACATGGAATGAGAATTAATAGAAGGCTCGAAAAGAATGAGGTCGTTCTCCAAGTTGGTAACACAGCAAATGTTGCTGTTGTAGCTGTGGGAGATGTCATACACACATTGGCTAGTAGAGCTAACTTGCTTCTGAAGCAATGTTAATATATCCCACACTTACTATGCAATATTATCTCCATCTCGGCTTTGGCTAGAGAAGGTTATAATTTTACTATCAACGAAAATATTATGAACATTTTCTTTGATAGTAAGTTGCTAGGTTTCGAGACTCTAAATAATGGTGTGTACACTTTATGTAAGGACGTTGTATTAAATGTTAATACATGAAAACACAAGGAATTAGGTTATAATGAAACCTACCTTTGGCAATGTAGACTAGGCCATATCGGAGAGAAGAGACAGAGCAAGTAACATAAAGAGGGGTCTTTGGACCTCTCGAATTATGAGTCATACGACACTTGCGAGTCTTGCCACAAAGGTAAGATGGCCAAAACTCCTTTTGTAAGACAAGGGAAGAGAGTTGATGAACTCTTGGGTCTAGTACATTCTAATGTATGTGGACCCATGTCTACTTAGCCAAAGGAAGATATTCATATTTCGTTATGTTTACTGATGATCACTCTAGGTTTGGACATGTGTTCTTGATGAAACATAAGTCCGAAACGTTTAAGCGATTCAAAGAGTACCGTAACGAAATTGAAAAACAAACTGGGAACAATATTAAAATACTTCGATCCGATCGAGGAGGAGAATACTTAAGCCAAGAATTCCTTACGTATTTAAAAGAGAATGTGATTCTCTCTCAGGTCACACCTCCTTTTACACCTCAGCATAATGGTGTATCGGAGAGAAGGAATCGCACCTTGTTGGACATGTTTCGATCCATGATAAGTGATGCTGAGTTGCCTACCTTCATCTGGGGCTATGCTCTAGAGACTGCTGCTTATATTCTTAACAGAGTTTCGTCAAAATCTGTGCTGACAACTCCATATCAGATATAGAGTGGCAAGAAACTCCACCTTAACCATTTAAAGGTGTAAGGATCGCCTTACCATTGCAATACTAACAACACACACTAGAGGGGGGTGAATAGTGTAATGGCAATAAAATTGTCCAATTAAAATTTAACTTGCAAATGCGGAATTATAAATGCAAGAGGAATTAAAGGCACAATCAATCCAAACGCAAACACAGAGTTTTACCCTAGTTCCCCAAACTTGGGTACATCCAGCCACACCAATATTCACTATATTCCCACACAGAGAAGTGAATACAAATCTCAAAAGGAGATACCCCACAAAGAGGATTTATGCCCTACACAAGGACTCAACCAATCCTACACGAGGATCAAGACTCCCACACAGAGAATCACTAACTCCCACTTAGAGAATTAGGGTTAGCCCTACACTAGGACACTAAACTCCCACAAAGAGAGTTACTCCCACAAAGAGATAAAGTTCTAATTCCCACAAAGAGAATTAGAGACACAAATTACACCAAGTAAAATAAATACTCTTACCTATGCCTTGAGATGCTTACTCATGAATGGATGCAAGGCATGGAAGAGGATCTCTAAGTGTTGGGATATGCTTGAGAGCACTTGGATGATTTCCCTTGAGCTGGACTTCAATGCATGAAGATAGATGAATGCTCAATTGCGGGAAATGAGGGAGCTTGAGAGTTGCTTATTGATCTCTTGAGATTTTCTATAGAGTCAAGATTTATCAAGTGTTGTCAAGTGTTCTCAAGTGAAGGCATCATTGTAACGGTCGGTTTCCGATTGTGTTATTTTTGTGCACGTGCTCTTGATCGTGCACGTGTTTATTTTTGACTCTATTTGTTTTGGAACATTATTGTGCGATATGTCGTTGTGACCCTATCTGAGAGTACTATAATTGTGGTGTTGGCTTGCAACATCATTTCACGGGTCGTTCTCCCACGAATTGACTTTTTCTGAAGAGACGTCGCGTTTCTCGCTTTTGGCACGAGACGTTTTTATTTTTAACTTCGGTTCTCGTCATCGAAATTATGATCCGTTTTCTCTGAATTCTTTCTCTCGTCGTCCCGGTCGCCCCGGTATTGTTTTTAATAATTTTTGGGCTCCGTTTGAGCTATGTGCACGTTTAGACCCAACTTATTACAATTTTAACCCTAACAACTTAACCCTAAAATTAACCCTAGACCTAAATAATTGGCAGCCCCCACTTTTAATCCCTCCTCCTTCTCACGTGGGCCCCACCCCTATAAAATCTCTTGGGGTTTACGTTTTCTTTTCACAGCTTAGGGTTTTTTCCCCGCAGCCGGCCCTAACACACAAAAACCCCCACGCAAGCTTCTCTCTCCTTCGACCTCACCCACGTCGGAGGGACAGACCGCCGCCGATCAACTCCGGATGCCTCCCCCGCTTCCCTCTCTCGCCTGCGACCCCGTACGCCGCCAGTCGCCGCCGCTACAGCCGCAGATCCGCCGGAAAACACGCGCAGCAGCAGCAGCAGCCTGCAACAGCCGCCGCTGCCGCAGCCCCTAGCCGGCACTGTGGATCCCCCTCTGTCCCCTCTCGTCGTTGACAGCGACCTCAGGCCGCAGATTCGCTAAAAACAGTGTGTTTGCTCGCTGTTTTGCGTATTTGGTGTCGTACCGACGCGTCGCTGTGATCTCGCCGTTGTCTCTCGCTGTGGGAGTCATCTGACAGCCTCCTGCATCCTCTAGGGGCGTCTTTTGATGTCACGAGCATCACTTGCGACTCTCGACGTCGTAGGCGTAGCGTACAACGAACCGTTCGTCCCGAGTTGTTGTTACGGTTTCCTGGAAGCCGTAGAACGCCTTTCCGACGCTCCTGCTCACTGTTCAGCCCCTAGCCCGCTGTCTGCACTCTCTGTCCACTACCAGAGCGTGTCTGGCTACGCTGCCCGTAGCCGAGACGCCGCTAGAAGACGATCCGTAGCCGTGCCAATCAGATCGGTCGCCGTTCAGACTCTACTTCCCGTTCGCACCAAACCCCGGAGAGGTTAGTTCCCGAAACTCGTGGCACAACCCAAACCGTAGCCAAAACTAAAACCTAACTAAAAACGGAAACTTAACTCATTAAATTTAATTTCTGCTCTTTTAAAACGATGTGGAACCGTAGACTGACAATCGGACTTTTGACTGTGCACATAGGATAGAATCGTCGGATAGGCTGATCGGACAACTCGACTCGTGACTGTTAGGGTAGCCATGCTCAACCTAGAAATGAACTTAAATAGGAATTTCTAAAATCGCGACCTGACACCGTCGCCATGACTATTTCAGACGGACTACCGCGGACGCGACGACTGGACGAGACGCCCCGGACGGACGACATCCTCGCCACCGCAGGCAAGTGTACCCACTTACGTTTTTGACCGCGTCTTGGTCTTAAATTGTTAGAACTGTTAGACTGTGAGTGTTTAGATTTCGGACGTGAAATGATAGCGTCTGGGTCACCCTGACGACTTAGACTTGACGACGAAGTCTAAGTCCGACGAACAACAACTTGTGACACTTTAGGATTATCTTGTGTGTGTGTGCGTGTGGACACCCTAGAATAACTCTCCCGTACACTGGTCGTGTCTTGTCACTGTTATACACATTGGTCGTGTCTTGTCACTGTGCTACAAAAAGCCTTCGGGCGTTTCAGATGCTCTCCTTGCGGGAGTGATCTCCGTGCTACAAAAAGCCTTCAGGCGTTTCCGATGCTCTCCTTGCGGGAGTGATCTCCGTGCTACAAAAATCCTTCGGGCGTTTCAGATGCTCTCCTTGCGGGAGTGATCTCCGTGTTACAAAAAGCCTTCGGGCGTTTCAGATGCTCTCCTTGCGGGAGTGATCTCCGTGTTACAAAAAGCCTGCGGGCGTTTCAGGTGCTTCCCTAGCGGAAGTGATCTCTATACTTCTTGTCCTGAGTTCTGGGGTTTGGGGTAGGGTTGAGCGTGCGCACGGAGAGAGGGTCTGATCCCCCTCAACCCGTAAGGCGTGAACCCTTCGTGTCGTGTCGTGTCGTGTCCTACCTGTCTTGTCTGTCTTCGTCTTGTCCTGACACCTTTAGGTTAGTCCCGTAGTCGGTAGCACACGCTACGACTACTGCCTGCTACGCTTTACTTTCCTGCTACGTTACTTCTCTTGTTACTTTTGTAACCTCAGCATGCTAATCAACCAGTAAAACGATGTTTAATAGTTCAGTACACTTGCAGTAGAGTCTGACTTTTTGTTGTACACTTTACCTGACGTACAGTTCCTTTCTTTGGTGCTGTACGTCAGGTGTCGAGCCGGAGTACGATGACCATACCGAGCTACCAGAGGACGTAGAGCCGGAGGACGTCGATCCTGAGTACGTGCCCGAGGACGACCAGAGTTAGAGATCCCTACTGCTGATTCCAGAGGTTCCATCTTAGTTGTTTGGGTGCGTAGCACCCTTTTGTTTTCCTGTCTAGGTTGGGTGCTTGCACCGGTAGTTTCCTTTTCTGCAGTTGTAGCCCTACGGGCGTTTAGACTCTCAGTACTTTGGATATTTATATTGGAATAAAATGATTGTCTTTCTTTTTCGTACTTATATTGTTCTGTACTAACATGCAGGGACATGTACCTTCGACTTGGAGTACCACACAGACGCTTATTGGGTCCGGTCTTCTCGCCCCGGCCTAAGCGGGCCTTAGTCATGCTTCGCCTCCGTTGTTTTGGGAAGCGGGGCGTGACAATCATACTCAAATATATAATAACCCTATATCAAGCCCCAAAACCCAAAGAAACAGCCAAAGAAGGAATTCAGCAACGGCTAGAAACTGGGCGAAAACGACAAGAACAGTCGACTGAAGATCAAAAGACAGTCGACTGATCAACGGCTAGAAAATATCCAACAGATATAATCTGAGCCAGGACAGTTGACTGATGAAGTCAATACAGTCGACTGACAAACAGGACAGGCGCATGTTAATCCTTCAGCAGGCGACTGCTGTAGGGGATGGATCGAAACAGAGAGCTGCACTCTTTCTCCAATTCTTCGCACATGCGACTAATGTTAATACTACAGTCGACTGTCAAATAGTCAAGTGACTGTACATTCTTCATCAGTCGTCTGCAGTATAAAATGGAGAAACAACAGAGAGATGTAGAGAATGCACTTACGCTATACAGGCGGCTGATGACTAATCTCCAGGCGACTGTAAAAATACAGGCGACTGTAAACTGATCAACAGAAGACTGTGCGTAAAGCTCAAGTTTGAGTCAATTGAAATGTTGACTTGAGCTGTGCATGTCAGACGACTGTAGAAGGATCTACAGGCGACTGGAAATTACCCAGTCGACTGTGTTTCCTTCAGCAGGCGACTGACGGAAAGCCAAAGACTCCAAATGAGTCTTTGGATAGAGTGAACCTATTGGGTTGGATTCTATAATAATCCTAAGGCTCATTAAGATGGTTATATGCATATGCATGAATGAGTAAACCATCTAACAAGGCAATACATTAACCCTAGACTCAAAAGAGAGAGTAAGCAATAAAGTAAATTACATGGATTACAATGCTTTCCTTAGAGTCTAAGTCTTCAATCTTGATGCCTTGATTGATCTCCATCATCTCCAAGCTTTGGCACTCTTTGAGTCCAAGCTTAGGCTCTTCTCCACTTAATGTCCATCCTTGCACCAAGTGATTAGTCTCCAAGAAAGATATTCTTGAGATAAAACTGAGAGACTAAAACATGAGAGTCATTAGCAACAACATAATGTTGTGATCATCATCAAAATAAGATTGTTATAAAGCACCAATACTCAACAATCTCCCCCTTTTTGATGATGACACACATTATGTAAAATACGAAGTATCAAAGCACAATGCTAATGAGCTCCCCCTACTTATATGCACCAAATAAACAATGAACTACACAAAGGTAAATACTTATAATACCAATTGAAATCAAGGTGACATATAATAGGCATGGATTACATAAACCAATTGTAAACCAAATGTAAAATACAATATCATGCAAACATGCAAGGTTTATCTAATCCCATATATCTCTCCCAATAGATATATCTCTCCCCATATGCATATGAATATATCTCCCCATATATATTTACATAATGCATATATCTCTCCCCCCTGACATCGTCAAAAAGGTGGACATGAAAAATATCCCCCTTTGTCTTCTTAACCAAGATGTGAAAATATGCAAGAAAAGAAAGATATGTATGATACCAAATTTAAAAATTTAGTAGGTATCAATTCAATATCCCATGCTCCCCCTAGATCATAGAAATGGTCAACTTTTGACTTCTAGGATCTAATACCAATTATAATTAATGGAGCCATGGGCCAAAAGTGTATCAAAGCAATAGATATGGAAAAATCAAGCTTGAAAGATACACAAAGAATATTGCCAAAAAAACAAATATATTATGAAACAAGTTGGCAATATACAAGAGGTTTGGTTTGAGATCAAAAACAACCAAATGTGAATAAAGATCTCAAATAACCTCCGAAATGAGAGTTAAAATATGTCTTAAAATACTTTAAACATATAATATATTAACTCCCCCATTGACATACACATGGATAAAAAATGCATGCATGTCAACAAATCCCAAGGTCCCCATTTTCATGAAAAATACGTTTGAGAATATTTTCAAAATCATGAAACACACACAAACAATGGGTATGCTAAAAATAAACATTCAAGCACAATACCCATGCAATATGCATATGTGTGAGGAACCTAAACATTAGGCAACCGAACCCAAGAGGAGTTTGATTTCCTAACGTAATCACATGAGGTGATCACATCCCTAACTAGAGAGTTGATGTAGCTATCCCTCTCTTGCACACTAACCTTAGTGGGAATCCATAATCTCAATGATTTCCTAGGCAAGGGTTTTGCCTTTGTAAGAGGGGGGATGTGGCATGCTTAAGTGTAGAAACGAATTTCTTGGCATGCAAAGAATGAGGATTTTGCTTCTTAGCAAAAAATGAAGATTTTTCATTCTTCCTCATTACCTCGTGATCTACATGCTTCTTGTTGATGTTATTGTTGTACAAGAAAGCATGGTGATTCTTCTTATGTGCTTTAGAAATATTTCTTGTATTTGCACCATAAAAGGAATTAGAGGTGGGTTTGGGAACCACATTTTGAATATAACTCAAACCTCCTCTTTGATTTGCCGGATGTTGTTTTTCCAACAAATCATGGAGTGAATCCCTAGAATACACAAAGCTTATGAGCTTACGAGATTCCTCTTCACATTTCAACGTAAGTTGTTGAATGTGAGCATCTAAGCTAAGGTTTTGAGCAACAAGTTTTTCATTTGTAAGGCTCAATTCCTTAACTTGAGAGAGAAGTGTGTCTCTCTCACTAGTGTCGCAAACATGCATTTCATCATGAATATTTACACTAGATGACTCTAAATCATGCACCCTACTTATATCATTATCAAGTTTAGCTTTCATTTTATCATATGAATCGATGCACTTACTTGCCAAATTGGAGGCCACACATAAGCGATATTCAAGTTCCTCATAGGATGGCTTTTCCTCCTCAGCTTCCTCATCGCTTTCCTCCTCGACTTCCTCATCGCTTTCCTCCTCGCTTGAGCTTGACGAAAACTCTTCTTCATTAGCCATGAAGCAACATTCTTCTTCATCATTTGATGTGTCCACATCAGAATCATCAAAAGTGCCAATAAGTCCCTTATTTTGGTTCTTGACCTCGGACTTGGCTTTCCAATATTTCTTCCCTTTACCCTTATAGGTATCTTTGGTGGGGTTGGAAGGGCATTCGGTAGCAACATGACCCTTTCCTTCACACTTGAAACAAATCAACTTGTTAGAATGAGAGGAAAACTTTGATGAAGATATACCTTGTTTGTCCTTGAGAAATGCCTTGAAATTCTTAAATTGCTTGGCAAGTTGGATGTAATCATCATCGCTAATATCATCTTCTTCTTCACTCGGAGGTTCTAGATGGAACTTCTTTTTCCACTTGAATGACTCCTTCTCAACATGGAGTGCAACCCCCTTTTCCTTCTCGGGTTTGGTTGGTTGAACTTCCTCCTTATGCTGAAGAAGCAATTCATGAGAAATCTCCAAAGTATGCCAAATACTATTGGCCGATTTGCACATGGAGATGCGATCGAACTCATCCGGAGTGAGGGTGCAATGGAGTACACACATAGCCCTAGCATTGACTCTGATCGAATCCTTCTCAGCTTTAGTTCTCAAGGCTGCGGGTGAAGTAGGCTCCTCAAAAGGCGACTCTATAATGTCCCAAAGGTCGTGACCCTTCCAGTAGACCATCATCCTGATCTTCCAACTACGGTAGTTGGTTCTGTTGAAGAGCGGGCATTGAACGGTTGAGTGACCTTTTTCATGGCACGCGGATGTAGCGTTGAATACCATAGTTGCAGTATGCTTTAACCTCGCTCTGATACCAATTGTAAGGATCGCCTTACCCTTGCAATACTAACAACACACACTAGAGGGGGGTGAATAGTGTAATGGCAATAAAAATTGTCCAATTAAAATTTAACTTGCAAATGTGAAATTATAAATGCAAGAGGAATTAAAAGGCACAATCAATCCAAACGCAAACACACAGTTTTACCCTGGTTCCCCAAACTTGGGTACATCCAGCCACACCAATATTCACTATATTCCCACACAGAGAAGTGAATACAAATCTCATAAGGAGATACCCCACAAAGAGGATTTATGCCCTACACAAGGACCCAACCAATCCTACACGAGGATCAAGACTCCCACACAGAGAATCACTAACTCCCACTCAGAGAATTAGGGTTACCCCTACGCTAGGACACCCACAAAGAGAGAAAGTTCTACTTTCCACAAAGAGAATTAAAGACACAAATTACACCAAGTAAAATAAATACTCTTACCTATGCCTTGAGATGCTTACTCATGAATGGATGCAAGGCATGAAAGAGGATCTCCAAGTGTTGGGATATGCTTGAGAGCGCTTGGATGATTTCCCTTGAGCTGGACTTCAATGCATGAAGATAGATGAATGCTCAATTGCGGGAAATGAGGGAGCTTGAGAGTTGCTTATTGATCTCTTGAGATTTTCTATAGAGTCAAGAGTTATCAAGTGTTGTCAAGTGTTCTCAAGTGAAGGCATCATACTCAAATATATAATAACCCCATATCAAGCCCCAAAACCCAAAGAAACAGCCAAAGAAGGAATTCAGCTACGGCTAGAAACTGGGCGAAAACGACAAGAACAGTCGACTGAAGATCAAAAGACAGTCGACTGATCAACGGCTAGAAAATATTCAACGGCTATAATCTGAGCCAGGACAGTCGACTGATGAAGTCAATACAGTCGACTGACAAACAGGACAGGCGCCTGTTAATCCTTCAGCAGGCGACTACTGCAGGGGATGGATCGAAACAGAGAGCTGCACTCTTTCTCCAATTCTTCACACAGGCGACTGATGTTAATACTACAGTCGACTGTCAAATATTCAGGTGATTGTACATTCTTCATCAGTCGTCTGCAGTATAAAATGGAAAAACAACAGAGAGATGCAGAGAATGCACTTACGCTATACAGGCGACTGATGACCAATCTCCAGGCGACTGTAAAAATACAGGCGACTGTGAACTGATCGACAGATGACTGTGTGTAAAGCTCAAGTTTAAGTCAATTGAAATGTTGACTTGAGATGTGCATGTCAGACGACTGTAGAAGGATCTACAGGCGACTGGAAATTACCCAGTCGACTGTGTTTCCTTCAGCATGCAACTGACGCAAAGCTAGAGACTCCAAATGAGTCTTTGGACAGAGTGATGATAATCCTAAGGCTCACTAAGATGGTTATATGCGTATGCATGAATGAGTAAACCATCTAACAAGGCATTACATTAACCCTAGACTCAAAAGAGAGAGAAAGCAATAAAGTAAATTACATGGATTACAATGCTTTCCTTAGAGTCTAAGTCTTCAATCTTGATGCCTTGATTGCTCTCCATCATCTCCAAGCTTTGGCACTCTTTGAGTCCAAGCTTAGGCTCTTCTCCACTTGATTTCCATCCTTGCACCAAGTGATTAGTCTCCAAGAAAGATATTCTTGAGATAAATGTGAGAGACTAAAACGTGCGAGTCATTAGCAACAACATAATGTTGTGATCATCATCAAAATAAGATTGGTATAAAACATCAATACTCAACAAAAGGTATGAGGTTGTCATGCATATGTCAAGAGGCATAATCCAGACAAACTGAAAGATAGATCTGTCTTGTGTATATTTATTGGGTACCAGAAACATTATTCAGGGTACACCTTCTATCATCCAACAACACAAAAGATTGTTGTCTCCAAATATGCCATCTTTTTAGAAAAGGAATTCCTTATGAAGGAAGCTGTTGGCAAGGTGGTAGATCTGGATGAATGTTCAGAAGGAGAATTAACACAAGAACATGTGTCGAAACCAGTGGGAGAATCAGAACCTGATGTTTCCGAACCAGTCGTTAGGAGGTCTGATAGGATTCCTCGAGCCCCTGATAGGTACTACGGTTTTCTCGTAGACGGAGGGGTTGAGGATGTAATTATATTAGATGATGATCATATTAGTTTCCAGGATGCCATTACGAGTAGAGACTCTGATAAATGGCTTGATGCAATGAGATCCGAAATTGAATCCATGCACGTAAATGAGGTATGGACCTTAGAAAACGTGCCCAAAGAAAGTGTTCCCATTGGCTACAAATGGATCTTCAAGAAGAAGATTGGTGCAGATGGAAAGATAGAAACGTACAAGGCTAGGCTGGTTGCAAAAGGTTATCGTCAAATTCTAGGAATAGATTATGATGAGACTTTCTCACCAGTCGCCATGCATAAGTCTATCCAGATCGTACTCGCTATTGTTGCCTATTATGACCATGAAATCTGGAAAATGGATGTAAAGACTGTTTTTCTAAATTGTGATTTAGAGGAGCAGATTTACATGATTCTGTCAGAAGATTTCAAAGTCAGTGGGAGTGAAGGAAAAGCATGTAGACTGCATAGGTCTATCTATGGACTTAAGCAGGCATCAAAGAGTTGGAACATCCGTTTTGACAACACAGTCAAAGAGTTTGGTTTTGTCAGAAATGAGGATGATCCATGTATTTATAAGAAAACCAGTGAAAATTCTTTAGTCATCCTCGTATTGTACGTGGATGATATTCTTATAATAGGCAACAACATATGGATGTTGAAGTTGTTGAGTATTGGACTTCTCCCTACTTGGTGTTAATGATGAGCAAACATAAATACTTGTGACTAATCCCCTATTTGCAGTTAATCATTGCCTAAGCATATCACGAAGATCAATTAGCAATGGATGACACTCAAAGATCAATGAAAGCAAAAGAAATAGATTGGATGATCAAAGATGGTGATTGAGGCTCCTAGAAGACTTCAAGCTCATACGTTGGATAGAAGAGAGAGTTCTATAAATGTAACCTTCTTTTTCTCTTTTAGTATGTAGCTTAGAAGTAGAACTTTGTTGGAGCACACACATCTTCATTTCAGTCTTAGGAAATCATTAGATCAACTTTCCTTAGACTCAATTCAATTCTATCAAGAATGTGCATGTCTTGATTTCAACAGTCGACTGCTGAACGATTTACAGCTCCCTGTCTTAAAACAGTTGACCGTGTTTTGTTCTACAGTAGCCTGTTATGCACATACTTAATCAGTTGATTTTTGGGCTTTCTGAGCTTTAACTCTATCAAGCTACTGCTGTACATTTCACAGGCGCCTGTTCAAGTGACAGTCGACTGTGATTTGTTTATCAGTCGCCTGTCTATCTTCAGCCCAAGATCATTCTCAGTTTGATCTGGCCAGTCGACTGATGTTGTATTTACAGTCGCATGTCCAATGACCAGTCGACTATAAATGCTTCAACAGTCGCATGTCCATGATTCTTCTGCAGGACTTGCTCTCTAGAATATTTCATATTCTAGTGCCAGTCGGCTGATGCTGTATTTACAGTTGACTATCCAGTGGCACAATCGACTGTCAATGCTTCAACAGTCGTCTGTCTTTAAGCTTCTCTGCAGACTCAACTCTCTGGAAAATGTCAGGGTTTGTGACAGTCACCTGTAGAAGGAATTGCAGTCGCCTGTTGGATTTACATTCGACTGTCTTCTCTTATCATTCGCATGTCCTGTATTCCCAGACTTTTCTGAGACCTTCTCAACTTACCCAGATTGCGACCAGTCGCCTGTTGAAGGAATTACAGTCGCCTGTTGGATTAACAGTCGACTATCTTCTCTTCATCAGTCGACTGTCCACGTGGTAAGTTACCGTTTGAATTCTCACCTACCCTCTGACACAGTGCATCAGTCGACTGTGTTTTGTTCAACAGTCGACTGTCGCGTGTGCGGATTAATCCGTTGAGCTTTTCTTGATAGATTTCAAAGGGGCTTTTGGGAATTCTGTTTGAGGGGTTTGAGAAAACTATAAAGCCAACCTCTACTGTTTCATTAAGAGGTTACTCACTTGAGATTCATTTGCTCAAACATTCAAGCTTTCTATCTTCCAATATTTTGTTCTCTCAAAATCCAAATGCCCTAGAATTCCTATCTTTCATCTCTTGCTCTCCAACCTAGAACCAACGATAAATCTTCTAGGCATTTGGTGCAGTCAAGAGAAAGGGATTTCCTCTCTTCACGAGAGTCATTCAACACACAACACACTCTCCTTCAAGTTCTACTTCCAAGGCATATGTGATTGTAAGGGTTGTTTATTTCATATTTCATAACTTTCGTTATTTGATTTACTCTCGGGTTGTGAGAGTGGTTTGCTTGCTCCCAAGATGTGGGAGTCAAGGACAATCGAGTGTACTTCGATTTCACTTGTAGAGTTGCTACAAGTGGGTTTTAAGGAAACCTCAAGTTAGGGTTCTAACTTGAGTATCCGGTGGTATCTGTGTGGAAGTGACGTAGGATTACCGGGAACAAGTCGGGATTTGACTTGGGTCATCCGAACACTTGAAACATATCTGCGTTTGCATTGTTTCATTTTTAGGGTTTATTTTCATTCTGTACTTTATTGTTGATTAGGAATTTAATTTGGTGTAACTATCATTTTAAATTGTATAAACACTATTCAACCCCACTTCTAGTGTTTTCCTTATAGCCAGGGATCCTATAATTAGTATCGGAGCGCTGGTATATAGCTATGGCATCCTACAACAACAACGTTCCTCCACCAACTTCGTACAACAATCACGACCGTGATGGAGCATCCACCGTCTTCGAAGGATAATCAACGGTTCGTCCTCCGCATTTCAATGGCACGAATTTTGGCTATTGGAAATACCGGATGGAGACGTTTCTGAGGAGTGCTTCTCTTTGGAGAACTCTCCACAAGGAATACGTTGAACCATCCGAAGAGGATTATGACAAATGGACGCCTTCCGAGAAGTCCGCCAAAGTCAACAACGCCAAGGCAATGAACGCTCTTCATTGTGCGTTGGACCCAGACGAGTTCAATAAGATATGCACATGTAAGAGTGCATATCAAATTTGGGACCACCTAGTCGTTTCCATGAGGGAACGAACAAGTTAAAACTTTCTAAACTATATGTTGCTATGCAAAATTTCGATATGTTTCATATGCAGAATAATGAAAGCATAGCGATGATGTAAGGATGTTTTACTGACATCACCAATGAACTGGAAGCGCTTGGGCAAACCTACGCCCAACCAGAGAAGGTGAGAAAGATATAATGGGAATGACCTCCAAATGGGAACGAAGAGCTATCTCTATTGAGGAGGTCAACGACATGAAGAAATCTACAGTCATAAATCTCATTGGCACTCTCATGTCTTACGAAGTAAGACGGGAGAACCGATTGAAGATTCGAGCTATGATGAACCCTTCGGAGGCGAAGAAGAAAGATTTAGCATTCAAAGCTAATTCGTCATCCTCCGATAATGAAGAATAAGAAAATGAGATGGATATGGAGGAGATGGCTCAAATGGCGAAGAAGTTCCAACGCTTCTTTCGCAAAGGTAAATTTCCCTCCAAGAATAAATTTGATTCTACTACTAACACTTCCTCTCTTTGCTTTAAGTACAATAAGCCAGAACACATCAAGAAGGATTGCCCAATGATCCGAAACAAAGAGAAGTGGAAGGCTCCAAAGTACCACAAGTCTGACAAGTACAAGAAAGACAAGAAGAAAGGACTTGTCGGTACATTCGATGACTCAAGTGGAGACTCATCAAGCGAATCTGGTGATGAGAAGGGTGAAAGTGCCCACATGTGTTTCATGGCCCGGGAAGATCCACTCTCTGAGGAGAGTGATTCCGACATCGATGAACCCGAAGTAACAATGGATGAATTGCGTATTGCTAATAAAGAAATATTTGCTAAGTATCAATCTTTAATGCTTATATATACTAGTTTAAATAAATTGAAGGTTAGCAAGCCATCCATTCCATGCATTATCAATATTGACACCATTGTAGATACATTAACACTTGAGAAAACCTCCTTGGTTTCTCAAAATGTCATATTGCGAGATGAGGTGAATTTCCTCAAATCTCAACTAGATCAAACGTATCCTAAGGATAATAGTGATCTAGCTTCACAAAACACACAATTAGGTTTAGAGAATGATTCTCTTAAAATCCAAGTGCACGAGCTCATAGCACATGTGTCCACCTTCGATACCAATATTTTTTCTAGCAAACTAATTGGATGATTGGATGATTTAATAAGGGGAAAGGACAATTGGATGATTTTCTAGCAAACCAATTTCCGGCCACACATCGTGTTGGTCTTGGTTTTGTGGAAGTGAATTCATCCAATGCTTGCACCTCCTATAGTGGTGTCACTATAGACTCTGTGAGGCCATCCTCAGGTGCATCCACAAGTGAAACACTATCGGTAGCAAACCTACCAAGAAAGTCACCACTTCAAAATCTCTTCCTTTTGGTAAGAAACCCACTAAGCTTGGAAACCAAACAAGAGGTCATGCTTACATGTACACCAACATTCATCCACATAGGAAATCTCCTACTTCACAAGTGGACACTCATGACACCTTCTATGCTCCACACCCACGGACACGTGCAAACCCACACATGAGAAATACTCATGTACGTGACCCTACACACTCATATGCTCATATGCATCATTCTATGCACATCCACATCATGTCATGCATGCCCCATATGCTTCATATAACTTGCATGTACCTAAGGTTGCGTACAACCCATATATGTGCAATGCTTATCCACCCCATTGTCATATGCTAGAAAGCATGTTCCTAGGATGCAAACACCACATAGAAATCAATCTATTGTGCATGCAACTAGGAAAAGGACTCCCAAAACATACACTATTTGGGGTCCTAAGAACACAAGCTTAAATGATAGGAATGCATATGTTGATTCCTATTTTCATGATATTATTAATAGTGGTAATTATGTTGGGAAGCGGAAGTCTACTTGGACTTGGCTTCCAAAGGGCTAATCCCCTTAGACCCAACAAAAATTGGGTACCATAAGCTTATAGTATATCGTGTAGGTATCCAAGAAAAAGAAAGAGAGCAATAAACGTCATATTGGCTCTAAAAGGAAAGGATGAATACTCGACAGTGGTTGCTCCAAGCACATGACAGGAGATCACTCATTGCTCTCCGAAGTGATTAGCATCAAGGATGGTGCAACGGCCACTTTTGGAGGTAATCAAAAGGAAACCATCATTGGAGTAGGTAAATTCGGTAATCCTTCCAAACCACTCATTAGTAATGTTTATTTAGTTTTTGGTTTATGTCATAACCTTATCTCCATTAGTAACTTTGTGACAAAGGTTACAAGGTTAACTTTGGAGAGGGTATGTGTGAAATTATTGATTTCGATTCACATGTTTTATTTACCGGTATTAGGCGTAAGAATATTTATTATTTGAGCTAGACTAAAACCGTAGAACATTGCTTAATTACTAATACAAATGAACAACTAGTATGACATCACCATTTTGGTCATGTTTATTTTAAACACTTATATAAGTAAGCTAAGCATGATCAAGTAAAAGGTTTTCCGGAAATTATTTTTAGTAAGAAACACTTTTATGATTCATGTCAACGAGGTAAACTTAGTAAATCATCTTTTAAACTTAAAGAAGGCATAAAAAAAGGTTTTCCGAAAATGGTGTTGTAGAGCGAAAGAATATGACTCTTATTGAGTATGCCTGTACTATGCTCCATGATAGTCATCTTGGACTACAATTTTGGGCAGAGACGGTGCACACGGTATGTTATGTGCTCAATAGAATCCTAGTGAGACCTCGAACGAACAAAACTTGTTTTGAGTTATATTATGACAAGAAACCACAAGTTAAATATTTTCGTGTTTTTGGTACAAAATTTTTTATCAAGAACACCTTTGGTAACTTAGATAAATTTGAGCCAAGCTCCGATGAAGCAATTTTTGTTGGATATTCCACACGTAGCAAAGCCTACCGGATATACAACAAAATCTCTTCAACGATTGAGGAATCACTACACGTATCATTTTATGAAGATTTTGATTTTCCTAATGTTGTTGATGCTAGTGTAGATGTTTTGTGTGATTCTCTTAGTAATGTTAAAATCAATGATTCTATTATTGAGACTACCAATACTAATGAAGTTGTTGAAGATTTTCCAAGTGATGCAGGGATTCCCAAAGCTTACCCTACCGTTCGTAATCATCACATGACCAAATTATTGGAGATATTGGTGTGGGTGTTCGAATGAGATCAAGAATTGAAGAATTCTCTCACTGCGTATTTGTCTCTACCATTGAGCCAAAGAACATCCAAGAAGCATGTGAAGATAGCTCTTGGATAATTGCAATGGAAGAAGAGCTCATGCAGTTTGAGAGCATTGAAGTTTGGGAGCTCGTTCCTCTTCCAAGTGGTCACCAAGTGATTGGGTCCAAGTGGATCTTCAAGAACAAGACCAATTAGAATGAGGTCATCACAAGGAACATAGCAAGGTTAGTACCTCAAGGTTATCGACAAGAAGAATGTATCGATTTCGAAGAATCTTTTGCCCCCGTAGCTAGACTAGAAGCTATTAGATTGCTTTTATCTTTTGCATCTCCTAAGAATGTCAAATTATTTCAAATGGATATTAAAAGTGCATCTTTAAATGGAATTGTTAATAAAGAAGTTTATGTTTCTCAACCACCCTTTTCATATATGAAAAATTTCTAAACCATGTTTTCAAACTTAAGAAAGCGTTATATGGGTTAAGACAAGCTCCTAGAGATTGGTATGATTGACTCAAAACCTTTCTTTTGGATTTAGATTTTAAAATGGGTGAGGTTGATTCAACACTTTTTATTAAGGATTATGAAAATGACATCCTTTAAATTCAAGTTTATGTAGATGATATTATATTTGGTTCTACTAACTTTAATCTTTGTCAAGAATTTTCTAAGTCTATGAAGGATGAATTCAAAATGAGCCACAAGGGTGAGCTTAACTACTTCCTTGGACTTCAAATTCGGCAAATGAAGGAGGAGACTTTCATACATCAAACCAAGTACACATGGGAGCTCATCAATCGATTCGGGATGGAATCGTCTTCTAGCAAAAGGATCCCCATGAGTACGACGACCCATCTACACAAGGATGAAAACAAAAAAGATGTAGATGTTCGTCTATATCGAGGTATGATCGGTAGCTTGCTTTACTTAATTGCTAGTAGGCACGATATCATGTTTTCTGTATGCCTGTGTTCTAGATATCAAGCTAGACCTAAGGAGGCACACTTGATTGCGGTTAAACGAATTTTTCGTTACCTCAATCATTCACTAGATTATGGGTTACTTTACCCTACGTCTAGCACATATGGGTTAATCTCATATAGTGATGCCGACTTTGCCGGATGCAAATCCGAAAGGAAGAGTACTAGTGGCACTTGCCATTTTCTAGGAAATTCCCTAGTCTCTTGGTTTTCCAAGAAACAGAACTCGGTATCATTGTCTACGACTGAAGCGAAATATATTGTCGCGGGTCTTGCATGTGCACAAGTTCTTTGGATGAGACACACTCTTAAGGACTATGGTGTCAATTGTGATACTTGACCAATCATGGTTGATAACTAAAGTGCTATTTGTCTCTCCAAGAATCCGGTACATCACTCCCGTACCAAACACATAGATGTGAGACACCATTTTATTAATGATCATGTAGCTAAGAAGGACATCATCTTACAGTATATTGAAACCCAAAAACAAATCGTCGACATCTTCACTAAACCTCTTAAAGAAGACTCATTTGTGAGGTTGCGTGGAGAATTAGGAATTACGGGTGAATCTGAATTGTAGGAGTTTATACTTTCATATTATATCATGTTTTGAACTCATATCATCAATGTTACTTCTCTTCGTTTGATAAATTATATGTTTCACATATATTTGTTTTAAGAGATGTATTTGAGATTTTGATGATTTCGATAATTTTGGATTGATTTAAGAGATTTGTATGTTAATCAATTATATTCTGATATTGATTTCATGATTAGATTTGTGTTAGAGTATAAGTATAAGTCATACGGTGAGTTGTCTCTATCCTCTGTATTTTAACCTCACTGTGCATGTAACGACTAGTTTTCATGTATCTGGATTTATTATATTATATATATATATATATATGTTTTGGTGGATTTTCTCCTCATGTGTGGTTTTCGTCTCCGTAGCTTTCATTTTCGATCGTTTCGTCGTGTTTTCTTAGCTTCTTCCTTAGAATCGTCGATTTTGGAGTAGGTCATTCGTGACGGGCTTCATATCGGTCATATCTTAATGTTAGATCAAGCCTAGGAGTCTTAGGAATCGATCCCGGAGCTTCGCGCTCCATTTCGAAACTTTTGGTGCACGTTAGCCGGTACAAGAAGGGGAACCGACCGACTAGATGACGATTTAGTCGGTCGGCAAACCTTCATGGACCGACTAGTGGGCTTTGTAAATTATTCAGGAGTTACTGTTTCTCGTTAGTCGGTCTAAGAACATTGGTCGACCGACTAGGTTGCAAACTAGTCGGTCAGCAATCGTTCTTTAACCGACTAACTCTATGTTCATTTTGATGCCAAGTACTATTCATTCTTAGTCGGTCTAAGAACGTTCATCGACCGACTAGATGACAAACTAGTCGGCCAGTAGTTGTTCTTTGACCGACTAAATCTAAATCCTATTTTTGTACATGAGTTACTGTTTGGACTTAGTCGGTCTGCGTTGGTCAACCGACCGACTAGTTCCCAAACTAGTCGGTCAGTGGTTGTTCTTTGACCGACTAACTAGTGTCGAAACCCTAATTTCTGGGCAGCCGCCAGCACTCCCTATTTAAACCCCACCCACGATTTCTTTCATCCCTCTTTCATTTTTCTGAGCCCCTTTCTTCCCCAAATCACTCTCCAACATTTCTCCAAGCCATTCCTTCCTCCCTTGGAGTTTCCCTCTCCATTTTGGTCTACCACCATGCCCTAGGTCATCTCCAACCCCCAAAAATCCCCAAAACCCCATTTCTCCATATTTTCCCCATCCATTCCAGATCTGAACCCTAGGTTCCCCGGATAGTTTCTTCCATTGCCGTGCTTGCTCGGCATCATTCTTCCGCTTCCGATACGGTAATAACTCGATCTCTTAATATCCTCATAACCTATTTGTGTTTTTGTGAAACCCTAATAAAACTAGGTTGGATGTTGTTCTAATGTTGTTTTGCCATGGCAGCGATCTCATCGCCGTAGTTAGCTTTTGTGTGACGGCCTCGTTGATCGTCATCCTCGGAGCTAGGCAAGTGAAACTTGCCACCTAGGGTTTGGGCCATGTCTTAGGCCATTTGCTTGTTGTAGGCGTAAAAGAGACTAGGCGACGAAATGATACTCGCCTAGGCGCAAATTTAGGAACTAGCTTGACAACGAAGCTAGATCCAACATTTATCATGTTGCATAACTACCATGTCATGTTTACTTTCCATTAACGGTACGCGAATTAATTGTCATGTCATTGCATTCTTTAAGTGTTCCCGTGATTGCGTAGCTCCGCTACACCTTGTGAAATGATTGAGGCTAGGTGCACCCCTATGCCAAATGAAATACGCTCCTAGTTGTGATCCAGGAAACGAGCTCTTGTGCAGGGCAACCCTGGCTCATTTACTGAGCTCGTGTACAGGGACCCTGGCTCGTTCACATGTGGGTATTGGGGTAAGAGTTAAGCGGCCAATCAACTGGGATTCTGCCCGATCAGCAACTGCAGTGGTAAGGTGTAAACTCTGGGTTCTGGGGTAGTGTTAAGCGGCCAATCAGTGTGAATGTCAAACCGTTCAGCTGTAAGGCGTAAACATCTACAAACAACGTGAAACGTGACTAGTGAAAAGATTGAGATTGTTGGTAGCTTGGCTACTCTTGACTTGTCCTGATAATTGTTCTCTTGTACTTATTGTTTCACCATGTCTTGCTTGTGCACTCATACCATAACTGCCATGTCATGCATATTATAACTGCTAGGTTGTTAGTTGCCTTCCTTTTCAGTTTCCTTGCCCAAGTCTTTTAGACTTGCTGACATGTGCCCCTTTACTCTTTTGGGTGACACATGTTAGATCCTGAGCCTGAGTACATTGTTGAGGACAAGGTGTTTGCTGACGCCGAGCCCGAGCCTGTGTTTGGCGAGGAGTACGTGGACACTGGGGACCAGTCCTAGTGTCTTCGTTGAGCTTTCCTCTTTTGTTTTTAGACTGCTATTTAG
This sequence comes from Scilla litardierei, assembly GCA_030789695.1. NCBI lineage: Eukaryota > Viridiplantae > Streptophyta > Magnoliopsida > Asparagales > Asparagaceae > Scilla > Scilla litardierei. The sequence continues at coordinate 325,838,541 of CM061142.1, forward strand.
TTGTCGGTGCGTGGCACCTATACCTTGTTTGTCGTCCCTTTTGTTGGCCTTGTTCTAGGCCTTTAGACTCTTTCCTTTAGCCTGGTGGCTTTTCTGGATGTTGAACTTAATTTTCATGTTGGACAAATTCTGAGATTTGAGATTTTATTTCTGTCTCTCCTTGTGTTATTATTGTTGTTCCGTTTGTGGTTACAGGGACCTGCTTATGTTTTATTGACGATTATCGGGTTTGGGGCTTCACGGCTCCACTCTCGTGCGAACCTTTTCACGTCTCGCCTCCATTTTAGGGAAGCGAGGCGTGACAGGTTTTGTTGGTGGCCCATGCAGGTCCTCTTCTGTAACTGCAATTATCGGAATGACGATAATAATATTAGAACGTCCAATAAACTAAGTTTGACATCCGAGTCATAAGCTATGAGTCTAATATGCTTCGTTTTCTGTGTCATTAGATGGGAGGAAGGTGATTCACCCGTGGTGGAGGTAGTGGTGCGCCCCCTCATGACGAGGAGCCTGAGCGGGAACCCACCAATGGAGAGATGATGCAGATGATGTTTCAGATGATGCAAGTGCAGCAGGGCGTGCTCCTGCAAGTCCAAAATGCTCCACTTGCTCGAGCTGCCCGGGCACTTCCGGATGCCCCTCGCTCCGAGCCGGGAGCGAAGCAATTTCGGGAGCTGGGTCCCGCATATTTTGATGGGTCTGAGGGTCCTCTGGCTGCCGATGAGTGGATTCGGAACATTGAGGATAACTTGAAGATGGCCAAGATCACCCCGGCTGGATGGGTTGATTTGGCAAAGAGGCAGCTCATGGATAATGCTCGGAACTGGTGGGATGCGGAAGAGAAGATGTTGGTGGAGTCGATAGCTTGGGCTACCTTCAAGTCCAGATTTGATGAGGAGTTCTTTCCGAAGGCTGCTAGGAAGGAGATGCTGCAGCGCTTTATTGATCTGAAGCAAGGGAGCTTGACGGTGGACCTGTACCACCAAGAGTTCACTAGGCTGAGTCGGTTCGCGCCGAAGATGGTGCAGGATGCTGATGAGAGGGCTCAGAGGTTCCTGCAGGGACTTTCTTTGGAGCTTTAGAGTTTTGTGTCTTCCTCTGATCTGGACTCTTATCAGAAGGTTTTGGTCACTGCGAGGAGGCAGGAGCTGAACCTGAGTCAGAGGAGAGGACATGTTTCTGGTGCTGGGAAGAGGCCTATGGAGCAGGCCAGAGCGGTGGTTAGGCATGGTTTAAAGCCTAATCAGCCAGCTCAGTTCAAGAGGCCAGTAGGGCCTATTCAGAAGACTTGCCATTTCTGCGGCAAGCCTGGCCACATCAAGGATCAGTGTAGGAAGTTTCTGGGCCAGTGTTTGGTTTGTGGTGATGTTTCTCATGTCGCGAAGGATTGTCAGCATGCAAATCAGTTGCGGAGGGCACCTGTTGCAGCACAGCCGTTGCAGCAGCGAGCGTCTGTTCCCGCTGGACGTGGAGCAGCTCTTGTTCCACAGAGGCAGGCTTTTCAGCAGGCTATTCCGCCGAGGAGGCAGGCTTTTCTGATGACCGCTGTGAAGAGCGAGGCTGTGGATCAGGTTATCGCAGGTAACTCTCAATCTAGCTGTTACTTTCCTAGCTAGTTTTGATTGTTAGATTATGTTGTTTGCTTGAACATGATTGTTTGCTAGACTAGGGTTTGATTGTTAATTGCTTGTTAGGTGTGGTTTTGGTGTGCACATTTCCTGCACGAGTTCTCTTTGACTCTGGTGCATCGATGTGCATTATTTCTCGGAGCTTCGTGGAGAAGCATTCCTTGTCGACGTCCCCTCTTTCCAAGAGTTGGAATATCGTTACAGGGAATGGCGTGTTCTCGATGCATTGTGGTTGCAATTCTTGCCCGTTGGTGGTTTGTGGACATGAGCTTTACGCTGATTTCATTGTCCACGACATCATCAACTATGATGCGGTCCTTGGGATGGATTGGCTTGCGAGCTTCTATGCTACGATCGACTGTCGGAGGAAGAAGGTGGTGTTCGAGATTCCCGGACATCCAGTATTTGAGTTCAGCTGAGGTAGCAGTTCGCTTGGTCCTGTCAGATTTCGGGCCAGGCCGGTGGAGATTGTGGCTATACAGATGGAGCTGGAGAGGCCAGCGGTGGTGCGGGACTTTGATGACGTCTTCCCCAAGGAGATGTCTAGTTTGCCACCTGATCGAGCTTTAGAATTTTCTATTGATCTTGTTCCGGGAGCGCAACCGATTTCGAAGGCGCCGTATCGTATGGCACCCGCTGAGTTGGAGGAATTGCGGAAATGGCTGGATGAGCTTTTGCAGAAGGGTTATATCAATCCTAGTGTGTCTCCGTGGGGAGCACCGGTGCTGCTGGTGAAGAAGAAGGATGGTTCGCGTCGCATGTGCATGGACTATCGGGAGTTGAATGCGGTGACCATCAAGAATAAATACCCGTTGCCTCGCATCGATGATATTTTTGATCAGCTTGGAGGTTCGAGGGTGTTTTCGAAGTTGGATCTGAGGAGTGGTTACCATCAGTTGAAGGTGAAGAAGGGAGATGTTCCGAAGACAGCGTTCAGGACGAAGTATGGACACTACGAGTTTGTGGTTATGCCTTTCGGTGTAACCAATGCACCCGCATTTTTCATGAATCTGATGAATCTGATCTTCTACGACTTTTTAGATAAGTTTGTCGTTATATTTATTGATGACATTCTGATCTATTCTAAGTCGGAGGAGGAGCATGCATCGCACTTGAGGACGGTATTGGAGATTTTGAGGAGGCATCGTTTGTATGCTAAGTTTTCGAAGTGCGAGTTTTGGCTGGACAGGGTTGCTTTTCTCGGGCATGTGGTGACTGGAGATGGTATTTCAGTGGATCCCGAGAAGATCAGGGCCATCAGAGAGTGGCCTGTTCCGCAGTCAGCGTCTGAGATCCGGAGTTTCCTTGGACTTGCTGGTTAATATCGGCGCTTCATTAAGGACTTTTCCCGTATTGCTGAATCGATGACCAGATTGACGCGGAAGGATGTACCTTTTGTTTGGTCGGGTGATTGTGAGAATGCTTTTAGTGTTCTGAGGGAGAGATTGACGATTGCCCCTATTCTTGTTGTGCCTGATCGCAGCGGTGGATTTGAGATCTTTTGTGATGCTTCTGGCAAGGGTCTCGGTTGTGTGTTGCATCAGCACGGGCATGTTATGGCGTATGCATCTCGTCAGCTCCAGGTTCATGAGAAGAATTACCCGACGCATGATTTGGAGTTGGCTGCCGTTGTGTTTGCTCTTAAGATTTGGAGGCACTTCTTGCTGAGTGAGAAAGTGAAGATTTTCACCGATCACAAAAGCTTGAAGTATATTTTTACTCAGAAGGAGCTCAACATGCCACAGCGTCGATGGTTGGAGCTCATGGCGGATTATGAGATTGATTTGCAGGATCACCCTGGCAAGGTGAATGTGGTTCCTGATGCGCGGAGTAGGCTTCCAGCGGTGATGATTTTGACCTCGCAGTGGAGATTGCAGCAGGATTTTTGCGAGTCTGGTGTGGAGATTGTTCTTCCTGGGAGGCTTCTTCATTGATGTGTATGCAGATACAGTCGACGATCGTGGATCGGATCAAGGCTGGCCAGGCTGGGGATCCGAAGCTGGTGAAGATTCGGGATCAGGTGGAAGCCGGTCTGCGGACTGACTTTTTGATTCATGAGGATGGCTCGCTGAGGTTTGGAGCCAGGTTGTGTGTGCCAGCTGGGGATATTAGAGAGGAGTTGATGGTGGAGGCACACAGTTCGCCGTATTCTGTGCATCCTGGTGGGACCAAGATGTACCAGGATCTTCGTCTGAACTATTGGTGGCATGGCATGAAGAGGAGTGTGGCTCGGAGTGTAGCCAAGTGTTTGGTTTGCCAGCAAGTGAAGGTGGAGCATCAGCGTACGGCAGGGTTTCTACAACCGCTTCCGATTCCGGAGTGGAAGTGGCAACACATCACTATGGATTTCGTGACTGGACTACCTCGGAGTCCGAAGCAGAATGATGCGATTTGGGTGATCGTAGATCGTTTGACCAAATCCGCGCACTTTATTCCATTCCGAGTGGGACAGTCCACTGAGGCGCTAGCGAGGAGATATATGGAGGTAAATTCTTTTACTCTCCATTTTTATTTCCTTTTCCTAGTTTTGATAGTGATGTGACGTGAATCGTGCAGGAGATTGTACGACTTCACGGTGTCCCCGTGAGTATCGTGTCGGATAGAGACACGAGGTTCACATCTCAGTTCTGGCAGAGTTTGCAGAAGAGTTTGGATACGCGTCTGAGTTTCAACACGGCGTACCATCCGCAGACGGATGGCCAGTCCGAGAGGACGATCAAGATCTTGGAGGACATGCTGAGGACGTGCATGTTGGATTTCAAGGGTTCGTGGGAGGACCATCTACATCTGGTAGAGTTTTCTTACAACAACAGTTTCCAGGCGAGTATTGGCATGTCGCCTTTCGCCGCATTGTATGGGAGGAAATGTCGATTGCCATTGAGTTGAGATGACGTTGGTGATCGGGAGCTGTTGGGACCTGAGATGATTGTGGAGGCCGTGGATATTGTCAAGAACATTCGGGAGAGGTTGAGAATTGCTCAGGACCGTTTTAAGCATTGGGCGGATGCGAAACGCCGACCTTTGGAGTTTCAGCCGGGCGACCATGTGTTTCTGAGGATTTCCCTGAATCGTGGTGTGATTCGCTTTGGGAAGCGAGGGAAGTTGAGCCCGCGATACATTGGACCGTTTGACATTTTGGAGAGGGTTGGCGAGGTAGCCTACCGCTTAGCCTTGCCGCCATCTTTGGAAGGAGTTCACAATGTTTTCCATGTGTCGCAGCTTCGTCGATACATTAGCGATCCATCTCATGCTGTGGATTTCTCGGAGATTACCGTTCGCCCTGACATGACGTATGACCAGCAGCCAGTGCAGATTCTGGACAGGCGTCAGAAGTCACTTCGAAACAAGGTTGTCAATCTTGTGAGGGTGATGTGGCGACACGGCTCGCCAGGAGAGTCTACTTGGGAGAATGAGGATGAGATGCGAGAGCGTTTCCCACTTTTGTTCCCGGACACGTGAGTGTTGGGAAATTCCGAGGACGGAATTTTTCTTAAGTTGGGGAGGATGTAACGACTGGTTTTCATGTATCTGGATTTATTATATTATATATATATATGTTTTGGTGGATTTTCTCCTCATGTGTGGTTTTCGTCTCCGTAGCTTTCATTTTCGATCGTTTCGTCGTGTTTTCTTAGCTTCTTCCTTAGAATCGTCGATTTTGGAGTAAGTCATTCGTGACGGGCTTCATATCGGTCATATCTTAATGTTAGATCAAGCCTAGGAGTCTTAGGAATCGATCCCGGAGCTTCGCGCTCCATTTCGGAACTTTTGATGCACGTTAGCCGGTACAAGAAGGGGAACCGACCGACTAGATGACGATTTAGTCGGTTGACAAACCTTCATGGACCGACTAGTGGGCTTTGTAAATTATTCAGGAGTTACTGTTTCTCGTTAGTCGGTCTAATAACAGTGGTCGACCGACTAGGTTGCAAACTAGTCGGTCAGCAATCGTTCTTTAACCGACTAACTCTATGTTCATTTTGATGCCAAGTACTATTCATTCTTAGTCGGTCTAAGAACGTTCATCAACCGACTAGATGACAAACTAGTCGGTCAGTAGTTGTTCTTTGACCGACTAAATCTAAATCCTATTTTTGTACAGGAGTTACTGTTTGGACTTAGTCGGTCTGCGTTGGTCAACCGACCGACTAGTTCCCAAACTAGTCGGTCAGTGGTTGTTCTTTGACCGACTAACTAGTGTCGAAACCCTAATTTCTGGGCAGCCGCCAGCACTCCCTATTTAAACCCCACCCACGATTTCTTTCATCCCTCTTTCATTTTTCTGAGCCCCTTTCTTCCCCAAATCACTCTCCAACATTTCTCCAAGCCATTCCTTCCTCCCTTGGAGTTTCCCTCTCCATTTTGGTCTACCACCATGCCCTAGGTCATCTCCAACCCCCAAAATCCCCAAAACCCCATTTCTCCATATTTTCCCCATCCATTCCAGATCTGAACCCTAGGTTCCCCGGATCGTTTCTTCCGTTGCCGTGCTTGCTCGGCATCATTCTTCCGCTTCCGATACGGTAATAACTCGATCTCTTAATATCCTCATAACCCATTTGTGTTTTTGTGAAACCCTAATAAACCTAGGTTGGATGTTGTTCTAATGTTGTTTTGCCATGGCAGCGATCTCATCGCCGTAGTTAGCTTTTGTGTGATGGCCTCGTTGATCGTCATCCTCGGAGCTAGGCAAGTGAAACTTGCCACCTAGGGTTTGGGCCATGTCTTAGGCCATTTGCTTGTTGTAGGCGTAAAAGAGACTAGGCGACGAAATGATACTCGCCTAGGCGCAAATTTAGGAACTAGCTTGACAACGAAGCTAGATCCGACATTTATCATGTTGCATAACTACCATGTCATGTTTACTTTCCATTAACGGTACGCGAATTAATTGTCATGTCATTGCATTCTTTAAGTGTTCCCATGATTGCGTAGCTCCGCTACACCTTGTGAAATGATTGAGGCTAGGTGCACCCCTATGCCAAATGAAATACGCTCCTGGTTGTGATCCAGGAAACGAGCTCTTGTGCAGGGCAACCCTGGCTCATTTACTGAGCTCGTGTACAGGGACCCTGGCTCGTTCACATGTGGGTATTGGGGTAAGAGTTAAGCGGCCAATCAACTGGGAGTCTGCCCGATCAGCAACTGCAGTGGTAAGGCGTAAACTCTGGGTTCTGGGGTAGTGTTAAGCGGCCAATCAGTGTGAATGTCAAACCGTTCAGCTGTAAGGCGTAAACATCTACAAACAACGTGAAACGTGACTAGTGAAAAGATTGAGATTGTTGGTAGCTTGGCTACTCTTGACTTGTCCTGATAATTGTTCTCTTGTACTTATTATTTCACCATGTCTTGCTTGTGCACTCATACCATAACTGCCATGTCATGCATATTATAACTGCTAGGTTGTTAGTTACCTTCCTTTTCAGTTTCCTTGCCCAAGTCTTTTAGACTTGCTGACATGTGCCCCTTTACTCTTTTGGGTGACACATGTTAGATCCTGAGCCTGAGTACATTGTTGAGGACGAGGTGTTTGCTGACGCCGAGCCCGAGCCTGTGTTTGGCGAGGAGTACGTGGACACTGGGGACCAGTCCTAGTGTCTTCGTTGAGCTTTCCTCTTTTGTTTTTAGATTGCTGTTTAGTTGTCGGTGCGTGGCACCTATACCTTGTTTGTCGTCCCTTTTGTTGGCCTTGTTCTGGGCCTTTAGACTCTTTCCTTTAGCCTGGTGGCTTTTCTGGATGTTGAACTTAATTTTCATGTTGGACAAATTCTGAGATTTGAGATTTTATTTCTGTCTCTCCTTGTGTTATTATTGTTGTTCCGTTTGTGGTTACAGGGACCTGCTTATGTTTTATTGACGATTATCAGGTTTGGGGCTTCACGGCTCCACTCTCGTGCGGACCTTTTCACGTCTCGCCTCCATTTTAGGGAAGCGGGGCGTGACAGTGCATTTCTGGACCAGGACAGACGACTGTCATTCCTTCGACAGTCGACTGCCCTACTCTATTTACTCATACAGCTGACTGTATTTTTCGCACAGGCGACTGATGACGACTTTACAGTCGACTGTTAGTTCGACAGGCGACTACATTTTGGTCATCAGGCGCCTGTCCAAATCTTCAGAGGTCTCTGTTTTTATCATCATATTTCTTGATTCTCTGTCAGTCGACTGTCTCTCCGATAGGCGACTGTGAATTACCCAACAGTCTACTGTCTATCTATCCTAGCTTATTTCTATCTTATTGAGCAGTCGAATGACAAATGTTCATCAGTCGATTGTCAACTGCTGTGGCGGTTCGCTCATTTGATCTGAGCCGTCGTTTTTTAGATCCAACGGCCCAGATTCTTTGGACCCCTTCTTATATCGTCAAGGGCCATCGATTCGATCAGAATATCTCTCTCTCATCTATCGAAACTCCCTCGTCTTCCTTGTTTCAAATTTCATTGTAGCTGTTGATTTCCACTTAGATTCAAAGCTTCACTCTCTGATCTCTCTTCCGATCGTTCGATTGCTTTGGTCGATCTTCTCCTCCTCGTCGTTCTTCACCGATTAGGTATTGCTCTTTCTCCTGTTGATTCAAATCATGCGGCTTCTTCATTTCGTTTCTTTCGATTGATTACGCAATGGCACCCAAAACTAAGGGGAAGGTTGTTGCTCCTAGACGTACTAGGACCCCTAAGCCGACCATTGTCAAAACCACACGACCCCACAAAGCCCGAACGCTGAGCCCCCTCCTTCCGACACTTTTGGTTCCTACTCTCCGTCTTCCTCCTGTGAAGCTGAGGCTCTTGTGAAGCGTCTGCGTATGCGCGTTGTTTTTTGCATCAACGAGCCTGTCCCTGGTCGAACATGCTCGGGTGGATGCTGACACCCACCCTGAGTCTAGTTCTGATTCTCCATTGTAAGGACCGTCTACCTTGCAATACTAACAACAAACACTCTAGAGGGGGGGTGAATAAAGTAATGGCAATAAATTGTGCAATTAAAATTAAACCTGAAAATGCAGAATAATAAGTGCAAGAGGAATTAATCAACACAATCAATCCAAACACAAACACAAGGATTACCATGGTTCCCCAAACTTGGATATGTCCAGCCACACCAATATCCACTATAATTCTCACACAGAGAAGTGAATACAATCTCACACAGAGATACCTCACACAGAGGATTTGGATTCTCATACAGAGAAATCCTTACTCTCACACAGAGGATTTGGATTCTCACATAGAGAAATCCTTACTCTCACACAGAGGATTTAGGATTCACACACAGAGAAATCACAACCAACCTTCACACAGAAGGTTATACTCTCACACAGAGAGTAAATAACTCTCACACAGAAAGCTAGGGTTTCAAAGAAATAACAAAGTAAAACAAATACTTTTACATATGCCTTGAGATGAACTTACACATAAATGAATGCAAGGCATGGAAAAGGATCTCCAAGTGATGAGATTTGCTAGAAATGCACTTGGATGATTTCCCTTGAGCTTGACTTCAATGCATGAAGGAGAGAATGAGCTCTAAGAGGAAAATGAGAGAGTTTGAGAGTGGCTTAATCAATCTCTAAAGATTTGCAATAGCATCAATAAGTTCTTATAAACTCAGACCTCTCATATATATAGGAACCCTATAGGAACTCTCAAAAGCCAAGAAAACAGCCAAAAACAAAAAGCTGCAACAGATAGATTTTCGGCTGAAACGTCACTGACAGTCGACTGATGAACAAATGACAGTCGACTGTCCAACTGCTAGATAAAACCCAACAGCTATAATCTGAGCCTCGACAGTCGACTAAAGAAGTCGATAAGTCGACTGTAAACAGGATAGGCGCCTGTTAAACCTTCAACAAGCGACTGCTGCAGGGGATGGAATAAAAACAGAGAGATGCACTCTTTCTCCCAGTATGCATACAGGCGACTGAAGAACAAATGATAGTCGACTGTAAAATAGACATGCGCCTGTTTATCCTTCATCAGTCGACTGCTGCTGGAGATGGAGAAAAACAGAGAGATGCAATATTCGCACTTATGCCTTTCAGACGACTGTTGACCATTTCACAGGCGACTGTAATTTGAACATCAGTCGACTAATGCAAAAATCTCAAGTAGAGTCAATAAAAATGTTGGCTTGAGCAGTGCACCACAGTCGTTTGTAGAAGGGTCGATAAGGGACTGGAATCACCCAGTCGACTGTAAATCCTTCAGCAGGTGACTGATGGAAAGCCAGAGTCTTTGATCAAGATGAACCTATTGGGTTGAATTCTATGATAATCCTAAGGCTCACTAAGATGGTTAAATGCATATGCATGAATGAGTAGACCATCTATCAAGGCATTACATTAAACCTAGACTCAAAAGGAGAGAAAGCAATAAATGAAATTACATGGATTACACTGCTTTCCTTAGAGTCTATGTCTTCAATCTTGATGCCTTGATGCTCCCCATCATCTCCAAGCTTTGGCACCCCTTGAGTCCAAGCTTCGGCCCTTCTCCACTTGATGTCCATCCTTGCACCAAGTGTTTAGTCTCCAAATATTATATCCTTGGAATGTAAACTAAGAGACTAAAACAAGGGAGTCATTAGCAACAACATAATGTTGTGATCATCATCAAAATAACATTGGTATGAAACACCAATACTCAACATCCCCAAGGCCAAACCCTGATGTGCCTCCTTCTGATCCTCTTATCCATATTTGTCGTGACGACGCTTGTTTGGCAAAGTTCCATTCCATGCTAGGGATCAAGCTCCTTCGTGAGAGATTTATTGTATATCAAGCCTTTACTGCTGAGAGACTCTCAGAGATTATCTTGTCTGCCCATTTGGGTGATCTCTTTCGATACTCCTACATCGACTCCCCACGTGCCTTTCCCTTCCTGGTCAAATTATTCTATGCAAACCACATTCGCGGTGAATATATTGACACAGGAGAGATTGACACTGTGGTTCAGGGGACCTGTATCCGTCTTGACCCTACTCTCTTAGCGACCATTCTTAGGATCCCCTCCACAGGCTCCCTTCCTGCTGACATCTCTATTTCTGATGTTAGTGATCTTGATCAGACTGTTCTTTAGGACATGTTCCGTGTGATCCCCACTTTTCTTTCTTTTGGAGTCAGGGCCTCCATGTTCACAGCTAGAGGTTAGGCTGTTCACCTTGTGGTGAAGTCCAACATCTTGCCAAAATATGGCTCTTCAGATCATCCCTCTCAGGAGATCCTCATATGCATGTATGCTATCTTCTCGGGTATGGCTGTGGACTGTGTTGGTGTCCTCCTTGAACGGATGGACAAGTTCGAGTTTACAAATGCCTCCACTCATATCCCTTATGGAGGTCTCCTCACCCTTGTTTTCCGTCATTTTGGTATTGATTTGACTCCCTTCGAGCCTTTGCCTCTTGGTCCTCTCCTAGATGCTTTTGCGAAGTCAAAGTCTACATCGGCTCTGCAGTCAGCATCTAAGAAGAGGCAATCTACCTCTGCTCCTTCGTCATCCACCATTCCTACAGCTGATCAGCCTTCCACCTCAGCTGCACCATCTCGTGAACTTGGTTTATATGAGTTTTTCTTTCTGATGTTCCAGCATCAGGGAATTCCTTTTCCTGATCATCTCAGATGCTTTATTCCACCTCAGCCTACTCAGCCTCCTCCTCCTATCATCACTGAGATTGTGGAGCATCCTGGTGTTACAGCTCCTCAGGCTGTCCCTGCTGCTGCTGCTTATGATGCTCCTCCTCCCGAGGATTCCACGGTTGATCCAGAGACTCAGGAGTTCCAGATTGTTTTGGCCTCCTCCTCTGCTACTGCTAGGTACAATCACCCTTAGACCTAGATGTTTTTGTTAGGGTTGAGCTTTTGAGTGCTGATGTATGGATGATGTGTGCATTTTGATCACTTTTGTGGATGTACATGTGATATAGATGTATTTTGCACTCATGTATTCATGTTATATATATATATATATATATATATATATATATATATATATATATATATATATATATATATATATATTGTTGGATATGGAAGACGTTTGTACACCCTTGTGGGGGATGTACGAGGGAATACGGACCTCGAACGTCGCGCACACGAAGTCATATGCAAAGGGAATCTGTTCCCTTGCGGAGAGGATCTCTGTATGAGCGGGAAAGTCGCATTATATATGCATAAGTGCATGCGACATATGGATAATAAAGGGGGAATATCTTAAGCTTATGTTGTACCATGCATATGGTACAACTTAAGCTTATAATGTGCCATGCATCATGGTACACCTTAATTAAGTTGTTCCAAAGGAACAACTTACCCTAAAATAACTACCTTGTGGGCTATAAATAAGACCCAAGGGTAGCCATTTTCCTTACACATTTTGCATGAAATTCATGCATGCATCTTCTTCATAGCGAAGCTCTGCAGAAATATTTCCTCTCCCTCCTTCCAAGTTCTTAATCTAAAATAGAGATTTAGATTGTGGATTAGTAGCCTTACTCCGTTCGTGAGAAGACTCGATCCGTCGTGGCGAATCCGAAGGCAAAGTTCCGAGACTATCGTTCCGCATACGCAAGCGTAAGTCTCCACTTTAATTATCGATCCTAACTTTGTTTTGGACAGGATCCTTCATTGGTATCAGAGCCATATGGGTTCGCCCCGGTCAATCCACCGCCCCGTCGAAACTACGAACGAGTCGTTGTCTTTTTCACGAATGGGTCTCCGACTATTACGGATATAGTAGGAACGCTTCGTGACGGAGAGAACGCAGCGGTTGTTCTTTTCACGTTAGGGTCTCCTATCATTACGGATATGGTAGGAACTCTCCGTGACGGGAAGAACCGACCGTTCACGTAGTACGTTAGTCATTTTTGGCACACGGCCATTAGGCAATAACTAACTTCATCGACGAACGGGTGCTTCATCGAGGAAGATGATGGAAGTTATTTCCATCGGGTAAGAGGAAAATTTGGTGCATGTGCACCATGGCCAAATGGGCTATGAAGGCCATGCATCCCCTCTCCCCATGCGGAGGGGGTTGGCTACGGCCAATAACCACCGGCGACCACCCCATCAAGGGGGAGGATTGAGTGCGGCAACCCCGTTTAAAGGGGATGGCCGGCCATGGCCAAAGGGGCCATGGCCGGCCAACGCCGAATGGCCTTGGCCATGACCGGCCATGGCCAAGCCATGGCCGGCCATGGCCAGGCCGGCAGTGGCCGGCCAAGGGCCAGGCCGGCAGTGGCCGGCCTTGGCAGAGCCTTGCCGGCCAGGCCGGCCCTGGCAGTGGCCAGGGCCGGCCCTTGGCCGGCCTGCCGGCCCTGGCAGAGGCCAGGGCCGGCGCCCTGGCCACTGCCAGGGCCAGGCCGGCCCTGGCAGTGGCCAGGGCCGGTGCCCTGGCCTCAGGCCAGGGCCTGGCCGAGGCCAGGGCAGGAGCCCTGGCCCCGGCCAGCGGCCTGCCGGCCCTGGCAGAGGCCAGGGCTGGCGCCCTGGCCTCAGGCCAGGGCCTGGCCGAGGCCAGGGCAGGAGCCCTGGCCCCGGCCAGTGGCCTGGCCGGCAGGCCCTGGCAGTGGCTAGGGCCTGGCCGGCCGGCCCTGGCAGAGGCCAGGGCCTGGCCGGCCCTGGCCGAGGGGGGCCAGGCCCCCTGGCCGGCCAGGGCAGAGGCCCTGGCCGGCCTTTGGCCAAGCCCGGGTCAGGGCAGAGGCCCTGACCGGGAAGAAGTTGAATTCGAAAATTGGTCGACCAATTTTGTGTTTTTGGTCGACCAATCCGACAAATGGTCTGGGTCGATTGTAAACTTACGGGGTAACAAATGGCCTTGGTCAAACTCGAATGTGTAGATTAGTCCATACGGGGCTAACCACAATGCCAAATAGTTCATACGGGACTAACGTTTTAATGAAGTTTTTCATTTTGGGCTCTACTCCTTGAAGATTAGCCATAGTGCTCTACTTCATGCGAGATTAGCCATGTCATTGTGCTCTACTCTACGGAGATTAGCCAATGTACTTGTGACGTTGTGCTCTACTCTACGGAGATTAGCCAACGTGCTTTCAAAATTTTTGGAAAAAGATGTTTTTCAAATAGGTTATGTCCCGTCCTTAAATCGGGATAGCGCAATTTAGAATTCCAAGTCCTACCACGATCCGGCCATGGTTATCTAACCCATGGGTGTGTAGAACAGGTCTCGTGGCTTGGCAATTGTTGCGTTAAAATTCTTTGCGCTAATTCTCACCTATTCTATTTTGAAAGATAAGTTTTTCAAAGTGATTTTCCGCTGCTAATACCATACGGGTATTATTTCTGATTTCTTTTTACTTGAGATAAGTAAGAGGGATACTTTGAAAGTTACTACTAGATGGTAGTTGGGAACGTAGTGAACTTCTCGATTCTAGAGTAACATTTCAACGCATCCAAGGAACTTATCAAGTGTTTAAAGAATCGAAACTTTATGCATAGAATTTTGATCGTGTTTTTCATTCTCTTTGCAGTTTTTTGAATCGAAAATGTCTACCGCTTCTAAGAATATTGTCGCAGAGCTTAACAAAGGTGAAAAGCTCAACGGCGACAATTATAAACTTTGGTCAATAAAGATCCAATATGTTTTGGAGGAGCAAGATGTGCTCGAAACACTCCAAAACATAATGGTAGAACCTGAGTTGGGCAATACGGCCCAACACAAAAGGGACCGGGAAGCTTATGACACTTGGACTCGAAAGAACAAAATAGCACGTATTACGTTACTGTCCGCGATGGATAATGACATAATGCGCCTATTTCGGGAATTCGACCTAGCTAAAGACATATGGTCTGAGCTAGAGATAAAGTTTGGTGGAACTTCGGTTACCAAACTCCGCTCCTTGAATATTCAATTTGATTCGTACAAGATGCGGCGAGATCATTCTATGAAAAAGCATCTCCGCCACATGGCGAATCTTATATCTGAATTAAAGGATGCGGGTGTTACGCTGTCTGACGAACAGCAGATCCAAGCGGTCATTCGTTCACTCCCAGATAGCTGGGATAACATGAAAATGCATCTCACTCATAATGAATGCATTAAAACTTTAAGCGATGTTTCGAAACACCTCGAACTCGAGGAAGAGCGGATTCAAGCCGCAAAACCAAGTGCAGAAGTGCACGTGGCCGCTAGTTCCTCACATGGAGGAAATAAGCGGAAACGCTTAAGGTTTGTGAACGAACGTAAGCAAGAACCGGAGACCTCAAAGAAGACAAAGAACAAAAAGTGGCAAAAGAATGTGCACTCAAAGAAGAAAAACTTGAAGAAGATCAAGTGCTTTAAGTGCAACAAGTACGGTCACTTCGCCCGTAAGTGTACGGATGGAAGTGACAAGGTAACTTGTAGGGCTAGTTACATATGTGTTTCTAGTTCCGTGTTTCTTGCTGAATCTAACTATTTTTGGTTGATTGATTCAGGGGCCACAGACCACGTTGCGAAGGACAGAAGGTTCTTCGTAGAGTATCGAAAGATAACTCAAGGAACAAAGTGGATATACGTCAGCAACAACACACGTGTTGAAGTCAAAGGCGTCGGAACATGCAAGCTAGTTCTCGACAACGGCCGGACTTTATTATTGCACGACGTCCTCTTTGCTCCAGATATTAGAAGGAATATCGTTTCCGTGGTCATGTTAATGTCTTTAGATTATGAGTGGAGGTTCTATAAACAATGTGTTGACCTTGTTTGTAATAATTCTTTGATTGGTTCTGGTAATGTTTGTAATGGATTAATTGTTTTAAATACAATGTATGATGTTGCTTCTTCCATTAATGAAAGTTTTCATTTGACAAATGCTTCTAACTCTGAGTCTGAAATCATTTGTTGGCATGCAAGACTTGGTCATATTGGACCAACTAGAATGGATAGACTTGCCAAAAGTGGCTTGCTATCTAATGTTTCAAAAGTTGAAATGTCAACTTGCGAACATTGTCTTGTAAGGAAAACTTGTCGCAAGCCGTTTGGAACTGGCACAAGGGCCGAAGTTCCATTACAGCTTATCCATTCGGACATTTGCGGTCCAATGAATGTTAAGACAAGACACGGGAAGTCCTATTTCATCACATTCATTGATGACTTCACCCGTTTCGGACATATCTATTTGATATCCCACAAAAGTGAAGCTTTGGCTTGCTTTAAAAACTATATGAGTTTGGTGGAGAATCAATTAGATCGCAAGATTAAGGTTTTGCGAACCGATAGGGGCGGTGAATATCAATCAATAAGTTTTAAGGAACTTTGTGATGAAAAAGGCATAGTACATCAGGTAACTATGCCTTACACTCCGCAACAAAACGGTGTTGCGGAAAGAAGGAATAGGACATTGATGGAAATGGTCCGATCAATGATGTCTCAGGCAAATTTGCCTATCACCTTTTGGGGTGACGCATTATTGACGGCAGCATTCATCTTAAACCGTGTACCCTCGAAGTCGGTAAGTTCTACTCCTTATGAGTTGTGGAACAATAGAACTCCAGACTTAAACATTCTAAAACCTTGGGGTTGTGCCTCTTACGCACATTTATCCTCTCACAAATATGGCAAACTTGGGCCACGTGGGAGGAAGTGTATCTTCATCCGATACGCTGAAAACTCCAAAGGATATGTTTTCGTCGGTCAAGAGGACAATGGGGGTCTAATAGAATTCGAATTGAGGGATGTTGTCTTCTTGGAAAAAGAGTTTCCAAGACAGGGTGAGATAAGTCAAGACTTATCCTTGTTTGAGACTAGGGATCAAGAAGGATCGGAACGTTCGAGTGGGAGAATCCTTGGTGAAGAAGAAAATACGTTTCAAACTTCACCAATGGATGATACGAACGATACCAATCCTAATCCGAGTGGGAGTGATGTTATTCCAAGTGGGAGTGATGTCATTCCAAGTGGGAGTGATCAAACTCAAACAAGACGTAGTAATCGAACGAGGCTAACACCTCTGAGATTTGAGGATGAATTTCCTCAAACATTCATGACATTACTACAAGATGATGACGAACCTGCAAACTTCAAACAGGCCGTCACATGCCCTGCTAAAGATAAATGGATAGCGGCAATGGAAGAAGAACTTCAATCCATGAAAACAAACCAAGTCTGGGACTTGGTTGATTTACCTAAGGGACGTAGAGCCATTGGGAACAAGTGGGTTCTCAAAATCAAGCATAAGGCTGATGGCTCCATCGAGAAATATAAAGCTCGCCTTGTTGCGAAAGGTTTCACGCAACAGGAAGGAATAGACTACGAAGAGACTTTCTCTCCTGTCGTGCGTTTTACCTCGATTCGCTTAATTCTGGCAATGGTGGCTTGTTTGGACCTCGAATTACATCAGATGGATGTAAAGACTGCCTTTCTTAACGGAGAACTAGATGAGGAGATCTACATGGAACAACCAAACGGGTTCGTACAAGAAGAAAACAAACATAAGGTTTGTAAACTTCGTAAATCCATATATGGTCTTAAACAATCCTCAAGGCAGTGGTATATGCGCTTTCAAGAAGTTGTTTTGTCGTATGGATTCTCCATGCTCGACGAAGACAATTGCGTATATATTAAGAGGATTAAAAACAAGTATGTAATTATGTCTCTTTATGTAGATGACATACTTATAGCCGGAAATGATAAGCGTCTTATCTTGGATATCAAAACTTGGCTTTCATCCGTCTTTGAGATGAAAGACATGGGTGAAGCTGCATATATCCTTGGGGTTAAGATCTCAAGGAATCGTTCCAAGAAACTTCTTTCTCTCTCTCAAGAGACATATATAAAGAAAGTTTTAGAACGGTTTAATATGCAGGATTGCAAGCCAATTGATACTCCAATAAGCAAAGGCGAGGGTCTATGTTTGGAGATGTGTCCCAAAGATCCAAAAGAAAAGAAAGCTATGGAAAAAGTTCCATACTCCAGTGCTGTCGGGAGTCTGATGTACGCCATGATGTGTACCAGACCGGACATTTGCTATGCTGTTGGTATGGTAAGCCGTTACCAATCCAACCCAGGACAAGCACACTGGAAAGCGGTGAAGAGGATATTAAGATACCTCAAAGGGACTGCGGACTATGCGTTATGCTATCAAGGCAATACCTTGAGACTCGAAGGCTATACCGATGCTGATTGGGCGGGTGATCTCAACGAGCGAAGATCTACCTCAGGCTTTGTTTACTTGCTCGGGAATGGTGCAATATCCTGGAGCAGCAAGAAGCAAACATGCATCGCCTTATCAACCATGGAAGCCGAATTCGTAGCATTCAGCATGGCGGTCCAAGAAGCTGTTTGGCTTAGGAAATTCTTAGACAGGCTGACGAATGCCTCTGACTCGAGCACTGTTCCTATATACAGTGATAGTCAAGCTTCGATTGCCTATGTCAAAGATCCTAAATTTCATTGTAAGACCAAACACATTGACATTCGATTCAAGTTTGCGAAGGATTATGACAAACGGAAGGAAGTAGACATAGGATACATATCCACGCATGAGATGATAGCGGATCCCCTTACTAAGGCGATCCCCAGAGATGTGTTTTTTAAACACTTATCATCTATGGGAATGCGTAGGTGCTGAGCTGTATCATGTAATATTTCCCATGTCTATAGAAGATCAAAGTTTAATAAAAGAAAGAAGTTCTTTTATATATTGCATACAAGTTTCTTACAAATGATTTTAAACATTTGTGTTTAAGTCTCAGCTATTTTATTGTGTGTATGTCGGACAGATTAAGGTTGGCTCTCTCACATGAGCAACCGCCTTATCTTATCAGATGGATAAGATAGAGATGAGACTAGTTTAAAGTCAAAATCATTAGACAAATGATTTAGAGTCATGACTTAAACAATATAGTCGAATAAAAGATCTGCATCATACGGATGCTTACAAAAGATCTGAGATCTGTATCACAAGGATATAAAGATCTCATTGGATTTTTTAAATCCTATCTGTCTTATGCAGGATGAGAGTCCGTGAGTATTTCACGAGTAGTATGGGGACTCAAAAAGATAGGCACTGTGGTGTCTGATCTTTTCATCCGTACAACATCATTAAGACATACTCTCCCTGGGAAAGGAGTGATGTTGTAATACGTGTTCATACCACGTATGCATTTCGACCACTGAGTTAGTAGCAATAGTGTTTGCTATTATGTGAGACTCAAAGGCCATACGGGTCTTAACACTTACCCTCAAGGACTCCAATTGGTTCCTTTAGATTTGACGAGATGATTGCTATCTTAGCGTGTTACTAATGGGCTATGGTAATTCGGCTCGGCGGGGCACGTTAGAAAAGCGAATCAAGTCAAGATCAGAAGGTTCACAAGAAGAGGAAGATTGATTTCATATTCACATTTGGACTTTAATGATTCAAAGCTGGCCAGCCAATTGTAATCCAGATGGGATTCAATTGTTGAATATAAAGTATAAGAAATGTGAAGAAATAATCTAGGGTAAAGCATGCGTTGAACTACTCAACTTTGCACCTTCAAGGTCGTTGTGTATCTCTAACAAGTGCACAACAACAGACTCTACGCGCATGACGGTCGCACGGTCTATTTCTCGGTATGATAGATGAAAGAACTAAGGGAAAGACGTTCTCTTACAATCCCCTCAAGTGTGAGTGGGAGATGTTGGATATGGAAGACGTTTGTACACCCTTGTGGGGGATGTACGAGGGAATACGGACCTCGAACGTCGCGCACACGAAGTCATGTGCAAAGGGAATCTGTTCCCTTGCGGAGAGGATCTCTGTATGAGCGGGAAAGTCGCATTATATATGCATAAGTGCATGCGACATATGGCTAATAAAGGGGGAATATCTTAAGCTTATGTTGTACCATGCATATGGTACAACTTAAGCTTATAATGTGCCATGCATCATGGTACACCTTAATTAAGTTGTTCCAAAGGAACAACTTACCCTAAAATAACTACCTTGGGGGCTATAAATAAGACCCAAGGGTAGCCATTTTCCTTACACATTTTGCATGAAATTCATGCATGCATCTTCTTCATAGCGAAGCTCTGCAGAAATATTTCCTCTCCCTCCTTCCAAGTTCTTAATCTAAAATAGAGATTTAGATTGTGGATTAGTAGCCTTACTCCGTTCGTGAGAAGACTCGATCCGTCGTGGCGAATCCGAAGGCAAAGTTCCGAGACTATCGTTCCGCATACGCAAGCGTAAGTCTCCACTTTAATTATCGATCCTAACTTTGTTTTGGACAGGATCCTTCATATATATATATATATATATATATATATATATATATATATATATATATATATATATATATATATGAAAATGAGTTTACTTCATTTTTTGTTTCACACATTGTCTCATATTTATCTTATATGTGTGAAGATTGTGAAATTGTCTCCTTGTATGCGATATCATTTATATGATGTGATTACGATTTTTTGGCTTATGATGTTGATATTGGACTCTCATTCCTTAAGTCAACTAAGTGTTAATGTGTTTTATGAGTTTTTAATTTGTATATCTTTAGACTCTTATGATTGTTTTAGTTCTTATTTAGCACTATTGTTGTTGTTATTCTACTCCCACTTTTGGATAATGCCATAGGAGGAGAGAAATAAACATATCATAATTATGTGCTAAGTAAATTCTAATTCAAAACTTGAATCTAAGATTGAAGTTGCCTTAGATTCAAGGGGAGTAAGATACAATGAACATGGATTACAAAATCCTAGATTTCATGGATTCAAGCATATTATTCCACTCATGCATATCTTACTCATTTGCTTCAATTGATCTATAGATGCCCTAATATTTATTGACTAACTTGATTGGCATCTATGTAGTAGGAGTAAGTTTTCATTAAGCACAATTATTTATCTTTTTGTTTATGTTTGTTTCTCATCATCAAAAAAGGGGAGAATGTTGAGTATTGGACTTCTCCCTACTTGGTGTTAATGATGGGCAAACATAAATACTTGTGACTAATCCCTGTTGAGTATTGGACTTCTCCCTACTTGGTGCTAATGATGAGCAAACATAAATACGTGTGACTAATCCCCTATTTGCAGTTAATCCATTGCCCATGCATGTCATGAAGATCTATTAACAATGGATGATATTCAAAGATCATTGAAAGCAAATGAAATGGATTGGATGATCATAGATGGTGATTGAAGCTCCTAGATGACTTCAAGCTCATGCGTTGGAAAGAAGAGAGAGAGTTCATCAAATGTAACTTTCTTGTTTCTCTTCTAGTATGTAGCTTAGAAGTAGAACTTTGTTGGAGCACACACACATCTTCATTTCAGTCTTAGGATATCATTAGATCAACCTTCCTTAGACTCCAATTCATTTCTATTTAGATTGTGCATGTCATGTTTATAACAGTCGACTACTGAACGATTTACAGTCGTTTATCTCAAAACAGTCGACTGTGTTTTGTTCTACAGTCGCATGTTATGCACAAACTTTTTCAGTCTAGTTTTGGGCTTCTTAGCTTTAACTCTCACATGTGACTTATGAACGATTCACAGGCGCCTGTCCAAGTGACAGTCGACTGTGTTTTGTTAATCAGTCGACTGTCTATCTTTAGCCCAAATTCTATTTCTCTGTTTAATCTAGTCAGTCGACTATTGTTGGATTTGCAGTCGAATATACAATGAAACAGTCGACCGTCAATGCTTCAACAGTCGTCTGTCTTTGAGCCTATTTGATGACTCAACTCTCTAGAAAATCTCAGGGTCTTGACAGTCATCTGTAGAAGGAATTACAGTCGCCTGTTCAGTTTAACAGTCGCCTGTTGGTTCAACAGTCGACTGTCTATGCCTCTTCAGTCGACTGTCCACGTGGTAAGTTACCGTTATGAATTCTCACCTACCCTCTGTCACTGTGCAGCAGTCGACTGTAAGTTCTTCAACAGTCGACTGTCGCTGTAACGGTCGCTTTCCGACCTTATGAGATTTTCTGCGTGCACGTACTTTATCGTGCACGTATTTTATTTGGCTATTTCTGGTTTCCAAATTGTGCGATGTGACATGACATTGTGACCGTTTGGGAGTGTTAAATTTTATTGTAATTTTTGGAAACGTCATTTCACGGCTCGTTTTCTCGCAAAACGACTTTGAACGATAGGGACGTTTTAGCCATTTGGCTCAAAACGCCGCTTCCAATTTTACGTAAATTTTTGGTAGGTTTTACGCATGATCGGGCTCCGTAGATCTGTGCGTCTCGTCTCCACGATCGCCCCGGTATTTTCAGATTATTTTTCTGACGTCCGGTTTGAGAGATATCGCACGGACAAATCTGGACCGTCGATTTCCCAATAAATTCAAATTCGAATTTTGTTAGCCAAATCTGGCTAAATCTACCATTAATCTGTTTTATATCTTTACTAAACTGTTTCTCTATTTTCCCCCTAGCCTTACCCCAATCTGCACACCCCTCATCTCTATACCCCCAACATAATTAACACTAGGGTTGGTCCAATTAGCAATTCCAAGTTATTATAATAATTAAACCCTAACCCTATATTTTCATTCACGTTCTAAACCTAAGCCTAGGTTAACTTCGTTTCACAACCGCCAAGAGAACCGAGCTCTCTCACATACCTCTCTCTCTCGTCTCTCTCTCACGGCCCCTAACCCCGACCACCGGCGGGTTGCTCCGACGCTCGCACACCGCCGCAGCAGCTGCAGCTACTGCCGTAGCTCCTCCTGCCGCCGTGACAGCCGCCGCAAGCCGTTGCAGCAAACAGTAGCCCGCAGACCGCCCGATCGCCGGAAAACTGCCGCAGCGCGCCACTTCCGATCGTCGTTGAGTTCCCCGACGTTCCCTCATCAACCCCCGACACCGCGCGACCCCTCAGTCACCGCCGGTGGCCTGTGCAGCCGCCCCGAGCGTTCTCGCAGCCCCACGTGGTCGCTGGAGCTCTCCTCCGTCGTCG
Source organism: Scilla litardierei (assembly GCA_030789695.1). NCBI lineage: Eukaryota > Viridiplantae > Streptophyta > Magnoliopsida > Asparagales > Asparagaceae > Scilla > Scilla litardierei. Next base: position 325,861,077 of record CM061142.1, read on the forward strand.
AGGTCGTTGCTGCGAACGGCAGCTGCAGCTGCTGCCGTTCTCTGTTGCTGAACGGCGATCTCCATCACCGGAGACACCCCCCACGGCCTCCTCCTAGGTCGGACAGCCTACAATCGTGTTCCGGCGACGTCGTACCGACGTTTTCGTGCCGTTGCTCGCTGTTTCGGTGTCGATCAGGTCGTTGACACTGTTTCGCCTCTACTCGCTGCTCACGCACTTTGTCCGCTGCCCGGACAAGTCTCGCTACGCTACCCGTAGTCGAGACGCCGTAGACGACACAGACTTTCTGCCGTTCAAACGCTACCTCCGCACTACTCCAGACACCGGACAGGTTGGTTCCCCTACCTCGTAGCGAAACCCACACCGTAGCCAAAACTGGAAACCTAACTAAAATCGGTAACTTAACACATTAAAGTTATTTTCTGCTCCCTTAAAACGATGTGTAACCGTAGACCGACGTTTGGACTTTTTGACTGTGCACTTATGATAGAATCGTCGGATAGGCTAAACGGACAACTTGACTTGTGACTGTTAAGTTAGCCACGATAACCTAGAAATAAGCCCTAAATAGGTTTCACTGAAAAACGCGACCTGACACCGTCGCCGTGACTGTTTCAGACGGACTACTGCGGACGCGACGACTGGACGAGACGCCCCGGACGGACGACACACTCTCCACCGTAGGCAAGTGTATCCACTTGTGTTTTTGACCGCGTCTTAGTCTTAAATTGTTAGAACTATTAGACTGTGAGTGTTTAGATCCGGACGTGAATTGATAGCGTCTGGGTCACCCTGACGACTTAGACGTGACGACGAAGTCTAAGTCCGACGAACAACAACTTGTGACACCTTAGGATTATCTTGTGTGTGCGTGCGTGTGGACACCCTAGAATAACTCTCCCGTACACTGGTCGTGTCTTGTTCCTGTTACACAAAATCCTTCGGGCGTTTCAGATGCTTTCCGAGCGGAAGTGATCTCCGTGATACAAAAAGCCTTCGGGCGTTTCAGATGCTCTCCTTGCGGGAGTGATCTCCGTGATACAAAAAGCCTTCGGGCGTTTCAGATGCTCTCCTTGCGGGAGTGATCTCCGTGATACAAAAAGCCTGCGGACGTTTCAGGTGCTTCCCTAGCGGAAGTGATCTCTGTACTTCTTGTCCTGAGTTCTGGGGTTTGGGGTAGGGTTGAGCGTGCGCACGGGGAGAGGGTCTGATCCCCCTCAACCCGTAAGGCGTGAACCCTTCGTGTCTCACGTGTCGTGTCGTGTCCGACTTGTCTTGTCTGTCTTCATCTTGTCCTGACACCTTTAGGTTAGTCCCGTAGTCGGTAGCACACGCTACGACTACTGCCTGCTACGCTTTACTTTCCTGCTACGTTACTTCTTTTGTTACTTTGTTGAAACCCCAGCATGTTAATCAACCAGTAAAACGATGTTTAATAGTTCAGTACACTTGCAGTAGAGTCTGACTTTCTGTTGTAGACTTTACCTGACGTACAGTTCCTTTCTTTGGTGTTGTACGTCAGGTGTCGAGCCGGAGTACGACGACCAGACCGAGCTACCCGAGGACGTAGAGCCGGAGGACGTCGACCTTGAGTACGTGCCCGAGGACGACGAGAGTTAGAGATCTCCACTGCTGATCCGGAGGTTCCATCTTAGTTGTTGGGTGCGTAGCACCTTTTTGTTTTCCTGTCTAGATTGGGTGCTTGCATCGGTAGTTTCCTTTTCTGCAGATGTAGCCCTTCAGGCGTTTTAGACTCTCAGTACTTTGGATATTTAATTTGGAATAAAATGATTGTCTTTCTTTTTCGTACTTTTATTGTTCTGTACTAACATGCAGAGACCTGTACCTTCGACTTGGAGTACCACACAGATGCTTATTGGGTCCGGGCTTCTCGCCCCGGCCTAAGCGGGCGTTAGTCACGCTTCGCCTCCGTTGTTTTGGGAAGCGGGGCGTGACAGGTTTTAGTGGTGGCCCATGCAGGTCCCACCCCATACTTTCTGCAAATACAGAACAATAGGAGTCAGGACATTCATTTTATGATATCCTGTAATCGTACGAGTCTAATCTCTGTATTTCTTGACAATAGGATGGCAGGACGACGCGTGACCCGATCCGGGAACTCAGGCGATGGAGTTCCGGAAGACCAGAGCGGAGAGTTCCGTCAGTTTCTCGGCGTGATGAGAGAGATGCTGGAGGTGCAGCATCAGTTGGTTCAGCAGTCCCAGCGAGCTGCCCAAGCTTCCCCAGTTGCACCACCACCACCTCCGCCTGCCCCACGAGCTGCTCCAGGAGTGAAGCAGTTCAATGAGCTCCAGTCGAGGACATTCTTGGGGAAAGAGGGACCCCTAGCTGCTGACGAGTGGATCCAGAGCACGGAGGAGAAGTTAGTTGCTGCGAAGATTCCTGATGATACCCGAGTGGAGATAGCGAAGATGCAGCTGACAGAGAATGCCAGGAACTGGTGGCGCATTGAGGAGAGGCGCCTGCTGAAGCCAGTGGATTGGAAGACCTTCCGCTCGATGTTCAAGGATAAGTATTTCACCAAGTGTGCTAGGAGGGAACTATTGAGCAAGTTTATAGATCTGAAGCAGGGGGATATGACTGTCGAGGAGTATGAAGCTGAGTTCGAGATGCTGAGTCGTTTTGCTCCGCATATGGTAAGGAAGGAGGAGAAGCGAGCTGATCGCTTTCGTCAGGGAATGTGTCCGAAGATTCAGGCTTCTATGTCTTCGGTGAATTTCACGACTATGAGGGAGGTGCTAGATGCTGTGAAGAATCATGAGATTATTTCGCTCCTACCTGACCCTCCAGCTGATAAGGGGAAGCGTCCTATGGAGCAGTACCGGCCACCTGCTAGGCCGGCGATGAGGCCAGTCCAGACAATGCCTTTCAAGAGGCCAGGAGCACCTATGCAGATTCAGAGTAAAGGACCATGCCATTATTGCGGGAAGACAGGACACGTTCAGAAGGATTGTAAGAGGAAGCTGGGACTGTGCTTGATTTGTGGAGATGCTTCGCATGCAGCCAAGGATTGTCCGAGAGCGCGTCATGCTATGGTCGGAGCACCAGCCCCGCTACAGAGTAGGGCACCTGCCCCAGTTCAGAGGGGAGCTGACGTACGTGGACCACCCTTGGCGCCACAGAGACAGATGTTTCAGAGGGCAGTGCAACCCCAGAGGCCGGCATACACCATGACCGCTGTTGAGACTGAGGAGCTAGATGGAGTTATTGCAGGTATACTCCGAATCTAGTCTTTCATTTCGTAGAGTAGATCTTATTGTTAGTTGCTTGTTTGCCTTGTTCGCTAGAGTAGTGTTGTTGACCTTAGTCTCTTTACATCTTAGGCACCATTCTTGTGTCCTCTCACCCTGCCTTGGCTTTGTTTGACTCTGGTGCATCCATGTGCATCTTATCCCGGAGGTTCATAACAAAGCACTCCATTCCCACCCACACACTTCCTAAGTGTTGGGACATCACCACAGGGAACGGAGTGGTGACTGTAAATTTGGGTTGTCGATCGATCCCTTTGGTGGTCAGTGGACACGAATTATTTGCAGACTTCATTGTCCATGACCTACCACACTTCGATATCGTTCTTGGCATCGATTGGTTGGGAGATTTTCACGCCTCGATCGATTGTCACAGCAAGAGGGTTGTATTCCGGATTCCAGGCCATCCGGAATTCGAGTTCCGCAGCAGAGACGAATCGCTTGGGCCCATCAGATTTCGGGCCAAGCCGGAGGCACCGGTTGTAGCACCTATGCAGATGGAGATGGAGATCGAGCGACCAGCAGTCGTCAGAGACTTCGACGACGTCTTCCCAGAAGATATATCGGGTCTGCCACCCGACCGAGCCTTAGAGTTTGGTATCAATCTTATGCCGGGAGCGCAGCCGATATCGAAGACGCCTTATCGAATGGCACCTGCTGAGCTTGAGGAGCTGCAGAAGCAATTAGATGAGTTTCTAAAAAAGGGTTTCATCCACACTAGTGTGTCACCGTGGGGTGCACCCGTATTGCTCGTGAAGAAGAAGGATGGGTCCCGCAGGATGTGCGTCGACTATCGAGGGCTGAATGCTGTCATAATGAAGAATAAGTATCCGCTACTGCGCATCGACGATATTTTTGATCAGCTAGGAGGTTCGAGATTTTTCTCGAAGTTGGACTTGAGGAGCGGATATCATCAGCTGAAGGTGAAGAAGGACGACATTCCGAAGACATCGTTCCAGACGAAGTACAGACATTATGAGTTCGTGGTTATGCCCTTTGGCGTGACCAATGCTCCAGCCGTGTTCATGAATTTGTTGAACTTGATATTCTACGACTTCCTGGATAAGTTTGTCGTTATCTTCATTGACGACATTCTTATTTATTCAAAGTCTGAGGAGGAGCACAGCTGTCATCTGAGGACTGTGCTGGAGACGCTGAGGCGACATAAGCTTTATGCCAAGTATAGTAAGTGCGAGTTCTGGCTGGACAGAGTCGCGTTCATGGGACACGTGGTGTCCGGTGATGGCATATCTGTAGATCCAGAGAAGGTCAGAGCAGTCAGAGATTGGCTGACTCCGCAGTCAGCGTCGGTATCAGGAGCTTTCTTGGCTTAGCAGGCTATTATCGGTGGTTCATCAAGGATTTCTCGAAGATTGCAGAGCCGATGATGAAGCTGACGAGGAAGGACGTGGAGTTTCTTTGGTCAGATGCTTGTGAGGAGGCCTTCAGTATCTTGAAGGCGAGGTTGACCACAGCACCAGTTTTGGCTGTACCGGATCGGTGCGGAGGCTTCGAGGTGTATTGTGATGCGTCAGGGAAGGGCCTAGGATGCGTCTTGCATCAGCATGGCCACATGGTCGCGTATGCTTCTCGTCAGTTGAGGACTCATGAGAAGAATTACCCGACGCACGATCTGGAGTTGGCAGCGGTGATATTTGCACTGAAAATCTGGATGCACTTCTTGCTGAGTGAGAGCGTGAAGATTTTCACCGATCACAAAAGCTTGAAGTACATCTTTACGCAGAAGGAGCTCAACATGCGTCAGAGACGATGGTTGGAGCTCATGGCTGACTATGAGATAGACTTGTAGTATCATCCGGGGAAAGTGAACGTGGTGCCTGATGCTTTGAGTAGACTTCCTACTGCGATGACGCATACTGCCGACTGGAGGATTCAGCAGGAGCTGAGAGAGATGGATTTGGAGGTCGTCCTACCTGGTGTGGTTCTTTCATTCAGGAAATTGAAGATTCAGTCCACGATCATGGGTCGGATCAAGGCAGCACAGGCCGTAGATCCGAAGCTACAGAGGATCAGGAGGCAGGTCGAAGCTGGACTTCGGACGGAGTTCGTGATTCATGAGGATGGTTCGCTGCGGTACGGCAGCAGACTCTGCGTAGCTACAGGTGATGTTCGTGAGGAGCTTTTGAGCGAGGCTCATAGCTCGCCGTATTCTATACATCCTGGCGGCACCAAGATGTATAAGGATCTCCGTCTGAATTACTGGTGGATTGGCATGAAGAGGAGTGTGGCACGGAGCGTTGCCAAGTGTTTGATATGCCAACGGGTGAAGGCTGAGCACCATCGTACGGCTGGTTTGCTACAACCTCTTCATATCCCAGAGTGGAAGTGGCAACATATTACGATGGATTTCGTGACTAGTTTGCCTCAGACCCCGAGGCAGAACGATGTAGTTTGGGTGATCGTAGATCGATTGACCAAGTCTGTGCACTTTATCCCATTTCGAGTGGGCCAGTCTACGGAAGCTTTGGCGATGAAGTATCTAGAGGAAAATTTCTTTCTACTTTCCCTTTAATTTGTTCTCTTTGAGTTAGTTGTGATGTAGACCGTGTGCGTGCAGGAGATTGTACGCTTACATGGAGTCCCCGTGAGCATCGTGCCTAACAGAGACACGAGGTTCACATCTCAGTTCTTGAGAAGTCTGCAGGAGAATTTGGGTACGAGTCTGAGTTTCAGCACGGCGTATCACCCGCAGACCGATGGCCAGTCCAAGCGGACTATTCAGATACTGGAGGATATGCTACGAGCTTGTACGCTCGATTTGAAGGGATCTTGGGAGGACCATCTTCACTTGGTGGAGTTTTCTTATAACAACAGCTACCAGGCAAGCATTGGCATGGCGCCGTTTGCTGCCTTATATGGGAGGAAATGTCGATCGCCACTGAGCTGGGATGACATTGGAGATCGGGAGCTGTTGGGTCCGGAGATGATAGTAAAAGCTGTGGATGTCGTGAGAGACATCAGGGAGAAGCTCAGAGTTGCGCAGGATCGATTCAAGCATTGGGCTGATGCCAAGAGGAGACCGTTGGAGTTCCAGTCGGGAGATCACGTCTTCCTGAAGATTTCTCTGAACCGCGGAGTTATTCGTTTTGGGAAGAAGGGAAAGCTGAGCCCGAGGTATATTGGGCCATTTGATGTGCTGGAGCGTGTGGGAGCAGTGGCCTACCGCCTTGCTCTGCCACCATCATTGGAGGGTGTTCACGACGTATTCCACGTATCCCAGTTACGTCGGTACGTCAGTGATCCATCGCACACTGTGGATTTCTCAGAGATGACGGTCCGTCCGGACATGACATATGACCAGCAGCCTGTGCAGATTTTAGACCGTCGACAGAAGCAATTGAGGAATAAGGTAGTCGACCTGGTGAGAGTGATGTGGCGTCACGGATCACCTGGAGAGTCCACTTGGGAGCGCGAGGAGGAGATGAGAGAGCGTTATCCCTTCCTGTTTACTGATTAGTGTTGTCGATTCCGAGGACGGAATCTTTATTCTAGTGGGGTAGAATGTAACGGTCGCTTTCCAACCTTATGAGATTTTCTGTGTGCACGTGCTTTATCGTGCACGTATTTTATTTGGCTATTTCTGGATTCCAAATTGTGCGATGTGACATGCCATTGTGACCGTTTGGGAGTGTTAAATTTTACTGTAATTTTTGGAAACGTCATTTCACGGCTCGTTTTCTCGCAAAACGACTTTGAACGATAGGGGCGTTTTAGACATTTGGCTCAAAACGCCGCTTCCAATTTTACGTAAATTTTTGGTAGGTGTTACGCACGATCGTGCTCCGTAGATCTGTGTGTCTCATCTCCACGATCGCCCCGGTATTTTCAGATTATTTTTCTGACGTCCAGTTTGAGAGATATCGCGCGGACAAATCTCGACCGTCGATTTCCCAATAAATTCAAATTCGAATTTTGTTAGCCAAATCTGGCTAAATCTACCATTAATCTGTTTTATATCTTTACTAAACTGTTTCTCTATTTGCCCCCTAGCCTTACCCCAATCTGCACACCCCTCATCTCTATACCCCCAACATAATTAACACTAGGGTTGGTCCAATTAGCAATTCCAAGTTATTATAATAATTAAACCCTAACCCTATATTTTCATTCACGTTCTAAACCTAAGCCTAGGTTAACTTCGTTTCACAGCCGCCAAGAGAACCGAGCTCTCTCACATACCTCTCTCTCTCTCGTCTCTCTCTCACGGCCCCTAACCCCGACCGCCGGCGGGTTGCTCCGACGCTCGCACACCGCCGCAGCAGCTGCAGCTGCTGCCGTAGCTCCGCCCGCCGCCGTGACAGCCGCCGCAAGCCGTTGCCGCAAAAAGCAGCCCGCAGACCGCCCGATCGCCGGAAAACCGCCGCAGCGCGCCACTTCCGATCGTCGTTGAGTTCCCCGACGTTCCCTCATCAACCCTCGACACCGCACGACCCCTCAGTCACCGCCGGTGGCCTGTGCAACCACCCCGAGCGTTCTCGCAGCCCCACGTGGTCACCGGAGCTCTCCTCCGTCACCGAGGTCGTTGCTGCGAACGGCAGCTGCAGCTACTGCCGTTCTCCGTTGCTGAACGACGATCTCCATCGCCGGAGACACCCCCCACGGCCTCCTCCTAGGTCAGACAGCCTACAATCGTGTTCCGGCGACGTCGTACTGACGTTTTCGTGCCGTTGCTCACTGTTTCAGCGTCGATCACGCCGTTGACGCTGTTTCGCCTCTACTCGCTGCTCACGCACTTTGTCTGCTGCCCGGACAAGTCTCGCTACGCTACCCGTAGCCGAGACGCCGTAGACGACGCAGACTTTCTGCCGTTCAGACGCTACCTCCGCACTACTCCAGACACCGGACAGGTTGGTTCCCCTACATCGTAGCGAAACCCACACCGTAGCCAAAACTGGAAACCTAACTAAAATCGGCAACTTAACACATTAAAGTTATTTTCTGCTCCCTTAAAACGATGTGTAACCGTAGACCGACGTTTGGACTTTTTGACTGTGCACTTAGGATAGAATCGTCGGATAGGCTAAACGGACAACTTGACTTGTGACTGTTAGGTTAGCCACGATAACCTAGAAATAAGCCCTAAATAGGTTTTACTGAAAACACGACCTAAACACCGTCGCCGTGACTGTTTCAGACGGACTACCGCGGACGCGACGACTGGACGAGACGCCCCAGACGGACGACACACTCGCCACCGTAGGTAAGTGTATCCACTTGTGTTTTTGACCGTGTCTTAGTCTTAAATTGTTAGAACTGTTAGATTGTGAGTGTTTAGATCCGGACGTGAATTGATAGCGTCTGGGTCACCCAGACGACTTAGACTTGACGACGAAGTCTAAGTCCGACGGACAACAACTTGTGACACCTTAGGATTATCTTGTGCGTGCGTGCGTGTGGACACCCTAGAATAACTCTCACGTACACTGGTCGTGTCTTGTCCCTGTTACACAAAAGCCTTCGGGCGTTTCAGATGCTTCCCGAGCGGAAGTGATCTCCGTGATACAAAAAGCCTTCGGGCGTTTCAGATGCTCTCCTTGCGGGAGTGATCTCCGTGATACAAAAAGCCTTCGGGCGTTTCAGATGCTCTCCTTGCGGGAGTGATCTCCGTGATACAAAAAGCCTGCGGGCGTTTCAGGTGCTTCCCTAGCGGAAGTGATCTCTGTACTTCTTGTCCTGAGTTCTGGGGTTTGGGGTAGGGTTGAGTGTGCGCACGGGGAGAGGGTCTGATCCCCCTCAACCCGTAAGGCGTGAACCCTTCGTGTCTCACGTGTCGTGTCGTGTCCGACTTGTCTTGTCTGTCTTCGTCTTGTCCTGACACCTTTAGGTTAGTCCCGTAGTCGGTAGCACACGCTATGACTACTGCCTGCTACGCTTTACTTTCCTGCTACGTTACTTCTTTTATTACTTTGTTGAAACCCCAGCATGCTAATCAACCAGTAAAACGATGTTTAATAGTTCAGTACACTTGCAATAGAGTCTGACTTTCTGTTATAGACTTTACTTGACGTACAGTTCCTTTCTTTGGTGTTGTACGTCAGGTGTCGAGCCGGAGTACGACGACCAGACCGAGCTACCCGAGGACGTAGAGCTGGAGGACGTCGATCCTAAGTACGTGCCCGAGGACGACCAGAGTTAGAGATCCCCACTGCTGATCCGGAGGTTCCATCTTAGTTGTTGGGTGCGTAGCACCTTTTTGTTTTCCTGTCTAGGTTGGGTGCTTGCACCGGTAGTTTCCTTTTCTGCAGATGTAGCCCTTCGGGCGTTTTAGACTCTCAGTACTTTGGATATTTAATTTGGAATAAAATGATTGTCTTTCTTTTTCGTACTTTTATTGTTCTGTACTAACATGCAGGGACCTGTACCTTTGACTTGGAGTATCACACAGACGCTTATTGGGTCCGGGCTTCTCACCTCGGCCTAAGCGGGCCTTAGTCACGCTTCGCCTCCGTTGTTTTGGGAAGCGGGCCGTGACAGTCGCGGGCGCAGATTCTATCCGTTAAGTTTTTTCTCACTGATTTCAAAGGGGGTTTTGTTGATTTCGTTTGAAGGATTTGAGAAACCTATAAAAGTAGCCTCTACTGTTCCATTGAGAGGCTAGACACTTTGATTATCTCTTGCTCAAACATTTTAGCTTTCATTCTCTCAAGATCAAAGCTCTCAAATCCTAAAGCCCTAGAATTCCAATCTTCAATCTCTTGCTCTCCAACCTAGAACCAAAGAAAAATTTTCTTGTCATTTGGTGCAGTCAAGAGAAAGGGCTTTTCCTCCCTTCCAAGAGAGTCTTACAACACACAACACACTTCTCCTTCAAGTTCTATTTCAAGGCATATGTGATTGTAAGTGTTGCTTAATTTCATATTTCATAACTTTAGTTATTTGATTTACTCTCGGTTTGTGAGAGTGATTTGCTTGCTCCCAAGTTGTGGGAGTCAAGGTCAATCGATTGTATTTCGATTTCACTTGTAGGGTTGCTTAGGGTTCTAACTTGAGTATCCGGTTGTTAACCGGGTGGAAGGGACGTAGGATTACCGGAAACAAGTCGGAAAGTGACTTGGGTAATCCGAACCCTTGAAACATCCTTACATTTGCATTTGTTTCATTTTGGGTTTATTTCTATTCCTCACTATTTGTTGGTTAGGAATTTAATTTGGTGTAATTATCTTTTTAAATTGCATAAACACTATTCAACCCACTTCTAGTGCTTTCCTCATAGCCAGGGACCTTACAATCCCCTATTTGCAGTTAATCCATTGCCTAAGCATATCACGAAGATCAATTAGCAATGGATGACACTCAAAGATCAAGGAAAGCAAAAGAAGTGGATTGGATGATCAAAGATGGTGATTGAAGCTCTTAGAAGACTTCAAGCTTATACGTTGGATAGAAGAGAGAGTTCTACAAATGTAATCTTCTTTTTCTCTTCTAGTATGTAGCTTAGAAGTAGAACTTTGTTTGAGCATACACACATCTTCATTTCATTCTTAGGAAATCATTAGATCAATTTTCCTTCGACTCCAATTCATTTTTATCAAGAATGTGCATGTCATGATTTCAACAGTCGACTGCTGAACGATTTACAGTCGCATGTCTTAAAACAGTCGAATGTGTTTTGTTCTACAGTCGCCTGTTATGCACATACTTAATCAGTTGATTTTTGGCTTTCTAAGCTTTAACTCTATCAGGCGTGTTGGGATTTCATAATCCCATGTTCACTTTCCTATTCTATTCACTATGATTTTGATGTGACAATTATTATTATTGCTACTCACTTTATCTATGCAGATGTGCAGATTCCTAGTTTATCCACACTTGGACAATAATCACTTGATAAGGAATCCCTGCACAAAGGCATCTCAAATCTCACATGCAGCTCATCATACATATCTACGGAAATCTACGGACTGATGTATTTTTATACTTTTTAGATTCAGAGCCTTGAATATGAAATCCATCTAAGTCCTAGGTTCCTAATAACATATCCTAAACAACCCTTTTCAGAAAAGTCAAAATTCACGGTTTTCTGTCTTGGTCGACTAAGTCAACCATTAGTCGACTAAAAACTTTTTCTTCGAGTTTTGACTTGAAAATTTCTGAGTAGTCTTCAGTCAACTTCAGAAACTTACCGTTAAAATTTCAGTCAAAAATTCCAAAGTTTGACTTTTAGTCGACTAAGACTTCTTTAGTCGACTAATGCAGTTTTTATGTCCGTTTTAACTGAAACTTTCCAGACCGTTTCTGAACGGTAGGAAACTTCTTTTCCCCCCATTTTCCTTCAGAATAACTGCCCAAAAATCCTATAAATAAGAGGGCATACCCCTCATTCTCTACACACAACTTTCTTCTCTCTTTCTTCCTAGAATTGTTGATTCTAAGCAATCTTGCCTTAGTTTCTCTTTTCTCATTTGCAAGAAGAAATACATAGATTTCTCTCTTCTTATGAGAACGGAAGAACTTCAAGATTCTTAATCATAGATCTTTTGGAAATTGAAGTTTTCTTCCTTAAAGCAATTTTGCCTTTTTCAACATCATTTTAGAAAGTTGTTTGTGTTCATAATTGTAAGAAGAAATCGATTGATCTCTCTTTTTTTTATGAACCAGAGAACTTCAAGTATTGTTCTTCATTTCATATCTTATACATCTTGAAGTCTCTTTTGAAAACACCATCCTTGAATTTCATTCTAAATTCATAACAAGGCTATATGTGTTTTTCTATTTCTTATTTAACATGTTTGAATCTCTTTTGAGATTGTACAAAGTTTGGGACAAGGGGAGTGTCGCCATTTTTGTAAGTTGGTGCTTGCGGGGCAAGTGATTATAGTGGATTGATAATCTCTACGGGGTAGAGGACTGGAGTATGATCAAAAGGATCTGAACCAGGATAAATCTCTGTGTTTGCGTTTGATTTACTTTTCTACATATTTTATTTTCTGCACATCTTAAGCAATTAGAAGTAACTCTTTAATTGCGACAGATAATTTTTTAATATACACTATTCACCCCCCTCTAGTGTATTTGATCCTTACAGGCTAGAATTACATTTGGTATCAGAGCAAAGCTAAGATGGCAGCAAGTTCCTCAACATCAAACATGAACGTCGTTCCACACAACTACAATCAGCATCCTGAAGGGCACTCTCAAGTACGTCCTCCTCTATTTGATGGTTCAAATTACTCATATTGGAAAATACGAATGGAGATTCATCTCCAAAGTATGCATTATGAGATTTGGGACATCGTAGAGACAGGATACACAAAGCCAGAAACACCTGTTGCTGATTGGACCACCAACGACAAATCTGCAAAGACCAATAACTCAAAGGCCATGAATGCTTTATTCTGTGCCATGGATAAACATGAGTTTAATCGAGTATCTCAGGCCAAAAGTGCAAAGGAAATTTGGCACATACTCGAGGTAACTCATGAAGGAACCAATAAAGTAAAGGAAACCAAGATTACTTCCTTGGTTCATAAATATGAGTTGTTCAAGATGCAAGACAAAGAGACGATTGGAGAAATGAATACCAGGTTCACTAACATTATTAATTCTCTTAATGCTCTTGGAAAAGTTTATTCTTCTCTTGATCAGGTACGCAAGATTCTTAAGGTACTCTCCCCAGAATGGCGTCCGAAGATCACTGCTATTGAGGAAGCCAATGATCTTTCCAGCTTATCAATGGAAGATCTAATTGGTAACCTAATGGCACATGAAGTTACATTGCAAGATGCGAAAGAAGAATCAGATCAGAAGAAGAAAGTTCTCGCCTTCAACGCAACATCAGATAATGAAGATTCAGATGATGATATGGCATTCTTTGCCAAGAACTTCATAAAGTTCTTTCAAAAAGGTAAGTATAATAATAAATCTAAAAATACTGACTATTCTCTTTGCTTCAATTGTAATAGGCCAGGACATATGAAGAAAGATTGTCCACTTCTCAAAGCAAAGTCCAAAACTTCCAACAACAACGATCAATCCAGAAGAGAAAGGAAGTTTGACAAGATGAAGAAAGCATTTGCAGCAACTTGGGATGAATCTTCAGATGATGAAGATAACAATGGTGAAAGTGCTAATATGTGCTTTATGGCACAAGATGAAGAAGAAGAGGTAAGTTCCTTTAATAATGAAGAATTATTAGAAGCATTAAAAGATCTCTATTCTCGTTTCAAAAAGTTGAATGGTCAACATAAATCTTTGAAACAGAATAATGACGATCTCCTTATTAAATATCATGAATTATCTTCTTCTAAAAACACTACACCAAATTCCATACATATTGAGAATACATCTTCTCAAAATTTGGATCTTAGTAAAGAGAATGATATTCTCAAAACTAAGAATCTAGAACTTCATACACAAATATCCGAAATGGATAAAAATATTTCATCACTAAAGATGAAATACGACGAGATGTCTTCCAATGTTAAAAAATTTAACAAAGGAAAGACAAATCTCGATGATTTGCTAAGAATTCAATATCCAGCAAATCATAGACAAGGACTAGGATATTCTCATAATGATATACCCAAGTCTTATAACAATTCTTCTTCTTGTGAAAAAACTACCTTTGTTAAACCACAAAAGAAGAATCACGCATTCATTTATACGAAGAAAGTAAACACTTCTACTTCTTCCTCACAAAGAAATGTTACTAACATTTCAAAAAAATTTCATAGGAAACCTACTACGATTAGTATATGGGTTCCTAAGGTTTTTTGTTTAAAAGATAGAAATACTTATATTTCTACTTATATGCATTCTATTGTTTATTCTGATGATTACATTAGAAAGCCAAATTCCACTTGGGTTTGGCTTCCAAAAATCTAATCTCAAGGACCCTCAAAAAGGGGTACCAATGTTTAATGTTTTATCTTTCAGGTACCTAAAAAGGAAAGATGGATTTTGGACAGTGGATGTTCAAAACATATGACGGGAAATAGCAACTTGCTTTCAAACATTATATATAAAGATGGAGGCACAGTTACCTTTGGTGACAACAAAAAGGGCAAAATCATAGGCACTGGAACAGTTGGAAATGCAAATCAGCCTATCATTGAGAATGTTCACCTGGTTGACGATTTGAAACACAACTTACTTTCCATTAGTCAGTTATGTGATAAAAATTACAAAATAGTTTTTGAACAAAATGATTGCATCATTTATGATTCTGATATGTCATCTATTTTATTTCGTGGTAAGCGTAAGAATAACATTTATATCTTATGCATGTCTATTACCACAAATAATCATTGTTTAATGATTACATTAGATGATACACTTTTATGGCATAAACGTTTTGGACACACAAATTTCAAAAATCTAGCACATATTTCAAAACACAAATTAGTAAATGGAATGCCAAATATTTCCTTCAAACACAAATAGTTTTGTGATGCTTGTCAACAAGGAAAATGCATAAATCCTCTTTTAAATCAAAGGGTATTATCTCAACAAAGAGACCATTAGAACTTCTACACTTAGATTTGTTTGGTCCTTCAAGAGTAGCCTCTTTAAATAAAAGTAGGTATGCATTTGTCATTGTTGATGATTATTCTAGATATACTTGGGTTATATTCTTACAAAATAAGAATGATGCTTTTGAAGAATTTTCAATATTTTATAAAAAGATACAAAAAATCAAATCCTCTAACATTGTCACTATTCGTAGTGATCATGGGGGAGAATTTGAAAATGAATCTTTTACCAAGTTTTGTAATGAAAATGGCATTACACACAATTTTTCTTTTCCTCGTGCTCCTCCTCAGAATGGAGTAGTAGAAAGGAAAAATAGAACTTTACAAGAATGTGCTAGAACAATGCTTTGTGATAGTAATCTACCAAAATATTTTTGGGCAGAAGTTGTCGCAACTGCTTGCTACATTATGAATAAAGTTCTCATAAGGCCATTACTTAATAAAACTTGTTTTGAATTATTCTTTAATCGCATTCCCCGTGTATCATACTTTAAAGTGTTTGGATGTAAATGTTTCATTCTTAATACTAAAGATGCACTTGATAAATTTGATTCAAAATCTGATGAAGGTATTTTTGTTAGATACTCAACACGTAGCAAAGCCTACAGAGTATATAACAAAAGAACTTCAACAGTTGAAGAATCACTACATGTAACATTTGATGAGAATCCCTCATCTAATTCTCCCATCATCATTGATGATGAGGAAAATATATTACCTTTATCTAATTCTTTAGATAATATTAATCTTGATGAAATTGATGCTACAAAACCTTCTATTGAGTCTGTTTCAGATAATGCAGATCTTCCTAAGGCATTTGCACAAGTTCCAAATCATCCATCAGAATTAATCATTGGAGATATTACAGCTGGAGTAAGAACTCGTCGTCAAATAGAACAAATGGCACATTGTGCTTTCCTCTCAACCATTGAACCAAAGAACATCAATGAAGCATGCAAAGACAGTTCTTGGATCATTGCTATGCAGGAAGAACTCAATCAATTTCAGAGAAATGATGTTTGGGAATTAGTTCTCAGACCAACAGATCATTCAATTATTGGTACCAAGTGGGTATTCAAAAATAAATTAGATAAATCTGGTCAGGTAATTAGAAACAAGGCACGATTGGTTGCACAAGGTTATAATCAAGAAGAAGGAATTGATTATGAAGAAACCTATGCACCAGTTGCACGTCTTGAATCTATTAGAATGCTTTTATCATTTGCATGTTTTAAAGATTTTAAATTATTTCAAATGGATGTTAAAAGTGCTTTTTTAAATGGTTTTCTCAAGGAGAAAGTTTATGTTGAACAACCTCCCGGTTTTACTCATGAGAATTTAGAAAATCATGTTTTCAAACTAAAGAAAGCTTTATATGGTCTTAAACAAGCACCTCGTGCTTGGTATGCTAGATTGAAAAGTTATCTTTTAAATTCTGGTTATAAAATTGGTAAAATTGATTCAACTCTGTTTATTAAAAATATAAAATCTGACATCATTATTATTCAAATATATGTTGACGATATTATATTTTGTTCTACTAATGAAACTCTTTGTTTAGATTTTTCTAAGATTATGCAGAAGGAATTTGAAATGAGTCATATGGGCGAACTCAACTACTTCCTTGGACTTCAAATCAAACAAATGAAGGAAGGTATCTTCATCCATCAATCAAAGTACGCCAAAGAACTCATCAAGCGTTTTGGTTTAGAGACTTCTGCTGATAAACATACTCCAATGAGTACATCTACATCTTTAGACAAAGACTTAAATTGTAAGAGTGTTGATCAACGTCTTTACAGAGGTATGATTGGCTCTCTACTTTATTTAACTGCTACTAGACCAGATATTATGTTTTCAGTTTGTTTATGCGCACTTTTTCAAGCAGATCCTAAGATGTCACATCTTACTGCTGTAAAACGGATAATTAGATATGTTAAACATACTTCTGATTTTGGATTATTTTATCCTAAAACTAGCACATATGATTTATTATCATATAGTGACGCAGATTTTGCTGGTTGCAAATCAGACCGAAAAAGTACCAGTGGTACATGTCATTTTCTTGGACATGCTTTGGTCTCACGGTTTACCAAAAAGCAAAATTCTGTTTCATTATCTACCACAGAGGCAGAATATATTACCGCTGGGTTAGCATGTGCACAAATTTTATGGATGAAACAAACTATCTCAGATTATGGCATTGAATGTTCCACATGTCCTATAATGTGTGATAATACTAGTGCAATTAATTTATCTAAGAATCCAGTTCATCATTCACGCACTAAGCATATAGATGTCCGTCATCACTTTTTAGATGATCATGTACAAAAAGGGGATATAGTTTTGAAATTCATTTCCACTGAACATCAGATTGCCGATATCTTAACTAAGCCTTTGAAAGAGGAATCTTTCATCAAACTTAGAAGAGATCTAGGCATCATCAGTGAATCTGAATTTGCCATTTAATGTTTTCCAATTTTTGTGAATTTCTGGAATTTTCTTATAATTTTAGGATAATTGTTTTTATTAGTCGACTAAAATCTTGTTTAATCGACTAACATATCCAGATTTCTTTTTAATTTTTGTTCCTAACTATTAGGAATGTTCAGTAATTTCGAGTATCTTTCTATCAACCATCTTTCTTTGGGATACATAATTCCGTGTTCTTATCTATTATTTTATCATTTTTTTTCTTCCATTATGAGACTTCATTTAAAGAGTTAATTTTGTTCTTACCTACTTTCTTGGTTGCCGCATCCTTACATAGGATTTTTTGGCTTCTTGCGTCGGCCCCCTTCTTGCCTAGAAAACCGAAATTTCTCCCATCTTGAAATGAGAACTTGACATAAATTCCCCTTGGAACTCACCATTCTATTTCATCATTTCCCATTGGAAAGTGTAATTCACCTACCCTATTCAATGCATTGACCAAACTTTCTTACAAGACTTAAATATCTTTCACCCACTACCGTCCTTTCCAACTTATTTTTTTTTATCTTTTCAAAATTTTTAATATTTTATTTTTTAAAACAAAATTACGAACGGACGCGTTCTAGTTTATTTTTTTTCGTTAACTTAGTCGACTAACCACCTTCTTAGCCGACTAACTCGGTTTTTTAAACCGTTTCCGATCTAACTTACGTCTTTTCACGTTTTCGTTTCTTCTTCCTCCTGCCTCTTCACATATTTTTTGAACACTTTTCAGTTCTTTCTCACCCATTCAGTTTCTAAAACTGCTCTCAAACTGATCATGGCACCCGTTCGCTTGGATAACTACTTCAAATTCTGCCTATTTATTTTTGGCGATTTCTTTCCATTAATTTTATCCCCAACCGAACCATTCTTTCATCTTCTTCCTCTTCAATGGCTCTCCCTCAATTTCATGATGTTGCGGCCGAGAATCGCTTCAAAGCCTTCACGAGTGCGAAATTTCATCCTGAGCGATTCATCGATTACTCCGCTCTTGCTTCGTTCAACATCCTCCCCATCCTTTCAGCCGCCGGCCTCAAGAAAATTTGGGCTCTTGGGAACAAGGAACCCTACTATCCACTCTTTGTTCGAGAGTTTTATGCCAACCTAGAGCCTTGCGTCGTCGGACGTGACACCCATATCCTCACCCGCGTCAAGAGTTTTCCGATCTGTCTGACCCTTCGTAAGATCTGTGAACTCCTTGATCTCCCTTCTCATTTTTCGGGCTCCCTTAACTTCAATATGACTGATCCTCGAATCCTTGCCAAAATCGCAACCCCATGGGTTCATAAGCTCTCAGCCGTTCATTTCCACCCGTCTGCTCGCATCATCCTCAAGATCATTGTTTCCAATCTCATGCCGAAAGGTGGCTCTTTTAACTATCTATACAATGAGTTGAAACATTGTCTTTATGCAGTAATGGGTGGGTTGCCTATAAATTGGGGTTTTGTGATCTTGCAGTCCCTTCTTTGACCCATTCAGACCCATATCTATCATCCCTCTTTCATCACCTTGGTTCTGAAAATGTTCTGTGTTCCTCTTGACGGGGAACTTGCAGTCTCTAACCCTTACAATCTCAACATCATCACTCTACATAATATGCATCTCGATATTCCGGACCCTGAGGAATCTTATGCTGCAAATAATGATGATGATGATGATGAAGAAGACCCCGAAGAGGACCCTGTCGACGAACCAAATTCTGCCGACCCTGACTATACCCCTGTTCAACCAACTTCGGCCCCTCTGGGTTCATCCACTCCGGGTTCATCCACTCCGGGTTCATCCCGTGGCTTTCCCCGCTTTGTTAAGAAGCAATGTGTTCACAAATGTTTCCCAGAATGTTGAACTAATCCTAGGTCGTGCCCCTTAAAAACCCCCCGTACTTCCTCCACTCCTCGCCAACCCACCATGACTGTTCTTCACGGTCTTAGGGAGGATGTTAGATCCCTTCGCGAGACGATGACTGCTGGGTTAAGGGATTTCCATACGGCCTTGACTGAGCAGGCCCACGTGATCGACCAAGTTCAACTAAATCAGAGCAAGCTTGTTTCCGCTTTTGAGGCTCTGAATGTAGTTTCTCCCGAGGAAACTCCCCGTCGTAGATCCCGTCTCACTTCTCAGGACTATGGTTCTCCTTCTGGCCATTAGCCCTGGACCGCTTGTTGTCGCCGGTGTCTGTTGTTTCATGAATGTTGTGGTATTTTGTTTTTTGGGTTGTAGGCCTTCGGGCTTTAGTGCTGGGCTTTGGAAACAATCTGTTTTATGGTTCTAAGTCGTCGTTGTTATAGGCCGTAGGGCCTTAGTACTAGGTATGTGGAAAAGTATGTTTGCTAGTAGCTTTGTATGGTTCCTATCTATGTTCTGTTTAGTAAAAATCTGTTTAGTTCTGTTTTGTAAAAGCTATGTTCCATTGTATGTTCAGTTCTGTGCTATTCTCTCTTAATCGACTAACTAGTACCTTAATCGACTAACATTATTATTTTACCCCATCTTTTTGTCAATGACAAAGGGCGAGAATATTTAGGCAAATTCTAAGGGGGAGCATACATATTTGTCATCATATAACTGAGTATTGCATATGACATGATATCTGCATATAACTGAGTATGTCACTTCATTTTTTTTAAATATTTGTCATCATCAAAAAGGGGGAGAATGTTGGGATTTCATAATCCCATATTCACTTTCCTATTCTATTCACTATGATTTTGATGTGACAATTATTATTATTGCTACTCACTCTATCTATGCAGATGTGCAGATTCCTAGTTTATCCACACTTGGACAATAATCACTTGATAAGGAATCCCTGCACAAAGGCATCTCAAATCTCACATGCAGCTCATCATACATATCTACGGAAATCTACGGACTGATGTATTTTTATACTTTTTAGATTCAGAGCCTTGAATATGAAATCCATCTAAGTCCTAGGTTCCTAATAACATATCCTAAACAACCCTTTTCAGAAAAGTCAAAATTCACGTTTTTCTGTCTTAGTCGACTAAGTCAACCATTAGTCGACTAAAAACTTTTTCTTCGAGTTTTGACTTGAAAATTTCTGAGTAGTCTTCAGTCAACTTCAGAAACTTACCGTTAAAATTTCAGTCAAAAATTCCAAAGTTTGACTTTTAGTCGACTAATACTTCTTTAGTCGACTAATGCAGTTTTTATGTCCATTTTAACTGAAACTTTCCAGACCGTTTCTGAACGGTAGGAAACTTCTTTTCCCCCCATTTTCCTTCAGAATAACTGCCCAAAAATCCTATAAATAAGAGGGCATACCCCTCATTCTCTACACACAACTTTCTTCTCTCTTTCTTCCTAGAATTGTTGATTCTAAGCAATCTTGCCTTAGTTTCTCTTTTCTCATTTGCAAGAAGAAATCCATAGATTTCTCTCTTCTTATGAGAACGGAAGAACTTCAAGATTATTAATCATAGATCTTTTGGAAATTGAAGTTTTCTTCCTTAAAGCAATTTTGCCTTTTTCAACATCATTTTAGAAATTTGTTTGTGTTCATAATTGTAAGAAGAAATCGATTGATCTCTCTCTTCTTTTATGAACCAGAGAACTTCAAGTATCGTTCTTCATTTCATATCTTATACATCTTGAAGTCTCTTTTGAAAACACCATCCTTGAATTTCATTCTAAATTCATAACAAGGCTATAGGTGTTTTTCTATTTCTTATTTAACATGTTTGAATCTCTTTTGAGATTGTACAAAGTTTGGGACACGGGGAGTGTCGCCATTTTTGTAAGTTGGTGCTTGCGGGACAAGTGATTATAGTGGATTGATAATCTCTACGGTGTAGAGGACTGGAGTAGGATCAAAAGGATCTGAACCAGGATAAATCTCTGTGTTTGCGTTTGATTTACTTTTCTACATATTTTACTTTCTGCACATCTTAAGCAATTAGAAGTAACTCTTTAATTGCAACAGTTAATTTTTTAATATACACTATTCACCCCCCTCTAGTGTATTTGATCCTTATAGGCTAGAATTACAAGGCGAATGCTGTACATTTCACAGGCGCCTGTCCAAGTGACAGTCAACTGTGATTTGTTTATCAGTCGCATGTCTATCTTCAGCCCAAGATCATTCTCAGTTTGATCTGGCCAGTCGACTGATGTTGTATTTACAGCAGTCGACTGTAAATGCTTCAACAGTCACATGTCCATGATTCTTCTGCAGGACTTGCTCTATGGAATATTTCGTATTCTAGTGCTAGTCGACTGATGTTGTATTTATAGTTGACTATCCAGTGGCACAGTCGACTGTCAATGCTTCAACAGTCATCTGTCTTTGAGCTTCTCTGCAGACTCAACTCTCTAGAAAATGTCTGGGTTTGTGACAGTTGCCTGTAGAAGGAATTGCAGTCGCCTGTTGGATTTACAGTCGACTGTCTTCTCTTCAGCAGTCGCCTGTCCTGTATTCCCAGACTTTTCTGAGACTTTCTCAACTTACCCAGATTGCGGCCAGTCGCCTGCAGAAGGAATTACAGTCGCCTATTGGATTAACTGTCGACTGTCTTCTCTTCACCATTCGACTGTCAACATGGTAAGTTACCATTTGAATTCTCATCTACCCACTGACACAGTGCAGCATGTGTCAGCAGTCGACTGTGTTTTGTTCAACAGTCGACTGTCACGTGTGCAGATTCTATCCATTGAGCTTTTCTTCACGGATTTTAAAGGGGCTTTTGGGAATTTTGTTTGAGTGGTTTGAGAAAACTATAAAGCCAGCCTCTACTGTTCCATTCAGAGGTTACTCACTTGAGATTCATTTGCTTAAACATTCAAGCTTTCTATCTTCCAAGATCAAAGCTCTCTTAATCCAAAAGCCCTAGAATTCCTATCTTTCATCTCTTGCTCGACTATCCAATGGAACAGTCGACTGTCCAATGGAAGAGTCGACTGTCCAATGGAACAGTCGACTGTCAATGCTTCAACAGTCGTCTGTCTTTGAGCCTCTTAAATGACTCAACTCTCTGGAAAATCGCAGGGTCTTGACAGTCATCTGTAGAAGGAATTACAGTCGCCTGTTCAGATTAACAGTCGACTGTCTTCTCTTCATCAGTAGTCTGTCCTGTTCTCCCAGACGTTTTTCATATTTTCTTAACTTACCCAGCTTTCGGCCAGTCGCCTGTAATAGGATTTACATTCACCTGTTGGTTCAACAGTCGATAGTCTATGCCTCTTCAGTCGACTGTCCACGTGGTAAGTTACCGTTATGAATTCTCACCTACCCTCTGTCACTGTGCAGCAGTTGACTGTGAGTTCTTCAACAGTCGACTGTCTCGGGCACAGATTCTATCTGTTGAGTTTTTCCTCACGGATTTCAAAGGGGTTTTTGTTGATTCAGTTAGAAGGGTTTGAGAAACCTATAAAAGGAGCCTCTATTGTTTCATTGAGAGGCTAGACTCTTTCATTACCAAGTTGCTAAATCATTCAAGCTTTCTTTCTCTCAATATCAAAGCTATCAAATCCTAAAGCCCTAGAATTCCAATCTTTCATCTCTTGCTCTCCAACCTAGAACCAAAGATAAATATTCTAGGCATTTGGTGCAGTCAAGAGAAATGGCTTTTCTCTCTTCAAGAGAGTCATTCAACACACAACACACTCTGCTTCAAGTTCTACTTCAAGGCATAAGTGATTGTAAGTGTTGTTTATTTCATATTTCATAACTTTCGTTATTTGATTTACTCTCGGGTTGTGAGAGTGGTATGCTTGCTCCCAAGTTATGGGAGTCAAGGACAATAGAGTGTACTTTGATTTCACTTGTAGGATTGCTACAAGTGGGTTTTAAGGAAACCTCAAGTTAGGGTTCTAACTTGAGTATCCGGTGGTATCCGGGTGGAAGGGACGTAGGATTACCGGGAACAAGTCGGGATTTGACTTGGGTAATCTGAACCCTTGAAACATATCTGCATTTGCATTGTTTCATTTTAGGGTTTATTTTCATTCCGCACTTTATTGTTGGTTAGAAATTTAATTTGGTGTAACTATCATTTTAAATTGTATAAACACTATTCAACCCCCCTTCTAGTATTTTTCTCATAGCCAGGGACCCTACAGAAGTCTGTAAAGGAATGGCTGTCAACTAACTTCCATGAAAGACTTGGTAGAATCTTCCTACATATTAGGTGTAAAGATCTATATAGATAGATCTAAGCAGATGCTAGGTCTCTTCCAAGCCAGGTACATCGACACCGTACTAAAACGGTTTAGCATGGAAAACAGTAAGGGTTGTTTAATAACTGACAATCATGTAATAAACCTTTCCCAGAAGATGTCTCCAAAAACTGACAGGGAAAGCGAATGCCAGAACACAATCCTATATGCTTTAGCAGTGGGATCTATCATGTATTCCATGATCTATACCAGATATGATGTCGCTTTTACACTAGGTGCAGTAACTCGATATCAGTCTAACCCTGGAGAAGAACACTGGAAAGCCGTCAAGACAATTCTTAAGTACTTGCGAAGGACTAAAGACTTGGTCTTGGTTTATGGAAGTGAAGAGCTCAAGGTTGAAGGCTTCACAGATTCCAGCTTTTAGAGTGATATAGATGATAGCAAATCGATCTCTGGGTAGGTTTTCACTCTCAATAGAGGAGCAGTTAGTTGGAGAAGTTCCAAACAAGACACTGTTGCAGACTCCACGATGGAGGCCGAGTACATAGCGGCCAATGATGCGGCAAAGGAAGCTATCTAGATTAGAAAGTTCATGAACCAGTTGGGGATGGCGCCTGTAATTAAGGATCCAATACCGCTGTATTGCGACAATAATGCAACCATCAATCTGGTTTAAGAACCAAGATTCGATAAGAGATCCAGACACATTCTTCGGAAGTATCACCTGATAAGGGATATTGAGAATAGGAAAGACATAGAACTCCTTAGAGTCTGTTCAAAAGACAACTTAGTAGATCCATTCACAAAGGCACTGACACGCGATCGTCTGGAGAGATTAGTGTGTAAATGTGGTATGAGATACAAGATAAATAGGCCTGAGTGCAAGTGGGAGATGTTGAGAGTTGTATGCACTCGTGGCAATTTATCTATGTAAACATCTTGTTCATGAATGAAAGTATGCTTTCTGGTATCAATCATCTGAGTAATTTTCTATTGATATGTTGCTTAGATAATGTCCGTAGACTCATAGTAAGGTCATACATGTTCGAGATAGGGATCACGATTATGAGAAATGTCTGACCGATAGGAGCTTGAGTCTTAAAGCGTTCATGGTCATAGATGCGTCGAGATAGTGATATCGGCACATCGGACAGACCATTGTGTCTTTGTCTTGATGATCTCATAATCATGTGACTTAGTGAAGTCGGAGACAAGACACAGGTGCTCATTAGAGAATGAGTCCACTGAACGACCCAATAAAGAGTTATCAAATGGTTAAACATTAACTAACTGTCATTAATAACTTTATAGTGATGATAGGTCAGTTGGTCCTTAGGACTTGATATCATTGTACGAATCTGTGCGTGAAAAGTGTTGCTTAGATCTATGATCTAGCTTCGAGGTAAGGCCTACTTAAAGGTCATAGGTTGGGTGACACTTGAAGCGTACGAGGTGGGTAGTGATCAAGAGATGATTCGTCTCTTCCCTTAATGGGAAGTTAGTGTCGTAGGCTCACTACGGTTCTTGGTAAAACCTTGGCCAAGGTATGTTGCAGGAAGTACAACATGTATGTACTAGAGACCGAATGATACTGGCCAGTGCTAGATAGTGGGGTTGACAGTTTACCATATCATAGGCTATGCAAATGACATAGTTAAGACGACGAGACTAAAACTACGGTATTCATCACGGACACAGTCAGAGTGATCTCGACGACACATTTCGTCGACAAGTCAATCACGTAATTATGATACCAAAACAGGGACGACACCTGCTGCTCGTGGTTACTGTCGTCTAGGGATTTCGAGTCCCAACCTGTAGTAGGGTCAGGCTGTAGGGTCTCACACCGAGTAGTATTCACGTCTTAGTAATAGGAAGAATGTTAATAGGAATGCATTTGATGCAATGGAGAACGACCTCATTCTTTTCGAGCCTTCTATTAATTCTCATTCCCTATAACTGGTTACAGATGTGAGAGCCTGCACCGGTATCTAATACCCATGCATTAGAAGTTATGGAAAGAACTACATGCACTTTGCATAATCATTACAGACGTTAGGGTATTAGCCTGCCTTTTCTCCTTGTGCCCCGTATATTCTTTACGTCTCTTACACAGTCATTATTCTTATAACCAGCTGATTCTTTCTTATCTTTGATATATTTAATTTCATTTGTCATGCTGCAAAGAATAGAACTCCTAACATTAGCGTGTGTTCAAATTTTTTTAAATATAATAAGATTGGTTTTTATCCAATTATATTCTCCCACTATTTTGGCAAACATTTTTAAGCCATAAAAATGAACGAATTTTAATAAAATTTAGTGGGAAAGGTATCCAATCACCATGAGTCTCACACTTGAGTTGACTCAACAAGTTGCTTGAATCTGTGATCGATAGATGACTCTTCATCGTATGTGATTCCCTTATCTGTTTTTACCCCTAATCACTTATGACCTTGAGTTAACTCAACAAGTCATAATGACTAGTCTAGTCTGACCCTTACTTTCTTGTCCAGTCCTAACTTACACCGATGCTCGGTTATGTTCACGACGCGACGGGTTGGGTTAAGTTGAACTACATTATATTTCGGATGGAATTGGATTACAAAGAAAAATCATGTTACAGCTTGAGTTGACTCAACAACCATAACATGAATTACCGGTTTCCAAATTCCAAAAGTAAGGAGGGTTACGTATTATCTTGAAAAAGATTATCAACGTATTAGATTTAGATATAGTCGATGGTGTCATATAATCATGATTCACGTCATTACGATCCAGCAGACCCGACCAGGGAATTGACTAAGCCATGATCACTTATCCCCATTCTAGCTAGGGTGATCCAATAAACTTAGCCAAGCACATTGACTGGATCATGGACCATTGAACGAAACTTATCATTTATATGTGTGCCATCAACTAAAAGGCTTTTATTAGAACTAGTTAATCCTATCAACTAGTGAATCCTTAAAATTCAAAATTTTATGGATTTGTTAATAACTTTTATTAAGTTCTTATCAACTATAAGGAATGATTTATAGAGGTGCTATCCTAATCATGCATTAGGCATTTAAAACAATTTTAAATCATTACAAAAGAAATCTAAAAATTATCTTATAATTATTATACAGCTTTTAATGGCTAACCTTACAAGGTTTTCTTGTGTTATCAAATAAGCAAGAATACAACATAGCCATTTAAAAATTACAACTTAATTAAATCACATGAAATTAAGTTCATAAGTATCTCATAATTAACTTTATGTTTCTAAACAAACATAATATGCAAATCATATTAATTTTGCAATATTAGATCAGTGTAGATATGGCTTGATACTAATGTTGGGGTTTTCAAGGACCCTTAGGGCATATTTCTTTGCTCGTCCTACGTCGGACGGACGTTAGAATCAAAAACATGCAGTGGAAACATTATTAAACACTTTAATAATTATAACCCTAAGGAATCATACACCCTAGCCTGGATAATCTACTAACTAAGGGTTGGGTCCGACCAACCCGAAGAAAGATCTAAACTACTAAAAATATATGAAAAGCACAAATAAACTGACTTACCCGGAACTTTCCTTGCACCGACAATGTGTATCGAACCGTATCTCGAGCCGCACCTCGACCCGAGCTGAACCGCTTCCCGAACCGCACCACGCCTTCGAGCCAATCACTCACCGAAGAAGGTTTCACTTGAGCAGACTCATGTCAAAGACTTCTGAATCAGATCCAAACCTCCTCGCCGTCTTGCTAGGAATCGATTGAAGGATCGGAAAAATATAAGAGGTGGAATAATTTTGCCTAAAGACCGAGCGTGCTCAAAATTATAGAGCTTCTTAAATCAGAGGGTTGGTACAATTTTTCTAAGGAGTGTCGACCCCTATTTATATAGGGAGTCGGACACCCTTGCTCGTCGCACGAGCAATGTGGGACTATTAAAGTTTAGGAGAATAAATTAAGTTAGTTTGCCTTTCTCAAAGGCTAAACTTCAACTAATTTTATCTCCCTCGCTGTTGAGCTTCAGAGATGATACAACCTATCATTTCAAAGAGCTATGAACGGTGAACGCATAGGAACAAACAGCGACGAATTCTGATTTCGTTTGACCCCTCAAACAATTGCTTAAAGTTGAGCAAAAAGTCACAATTCGTAGCCGCCGTCGAGGGATTCATAAACCTTAGAAATCGTGGCCCTATGTGGGGCCCATAGCTTTGCAGGCGCGCTTGGAAGAGCACCCGCCTGGGCTTGGAGGAGCACCCACCCGCTTTGCAGGCGGTCCGCATTAGCTGTGCGGGCGCGCCTGTCCGCCAAGCGGGCGGGCCCCGCTGGGCCACAACGGGTGTGCCCACCCGCCAAGCGGGCATGCCCCATAGGCACAATGTAGGTAGGCTAGCGGACAGGCAGGCGCCCGCCCCCTTGCGTGGGTCCGACCCACTTAATGGCCCCCTCTTGCTGTTTTTGTTTTCTGGGCTCCTTTGAGCCCCGATTCCAACGCGGTTTCTTCCTGTGGTTTTCTCAGGAAGTCCCCTTTGATTTCAAATGCTAAACTCTTTAGCTTTAATCTCACAACTCAATTGTGAGATTAATTACTCCATTGCATCAAATGCATTCCTCTTAACATTCTTCCTATTACTAAGACGTGAATACTACTCGAAGTGCGACCCTACAGCCTGACCATACTACAGGTTGGGACTCGAAATCCCTAGACGATAGTAACCACTAGCAGCAGGTGTCGTCCCTGTTTTGGTATCATAATTACGTGATTGACTTGTCGACAAAAAGTGTTGTCGGGATTATTCTGACTGTGTCCGTGATGAATACCGCAGTTTCAGTCCATTCGTCCTAACTATGTCATTTGCATAGCCTAGGGTTTGGTAAATTGTTAACCCCACTAGCTAGCACTGACCAGTATCATTTGGTCTCTGGTACATACATGTTGTACTTCCTACAACATACTTGGCCAAGGTTTTACCAATAACCGTACTGAGCCTACACCAGTAACTTCCCATTAACAGAAGAGACACAATGGTTTGTCCAATGTGCCGATATCCCTATCTCGACGCATCTATGACCATGAACGCTTTAAGACTGAAGCTCCTATCTGTCAGACATTTCTCATAATCGTGATCTTTATCTCGAAACATGTATAACCTTACTATGAGTCTAAGGACATTATCTAAGGAATATATCAATAGAAATTACTCAGACGATTGATACCAGAAAGCATACTTTCATTCATGAACAAGATGTTTACATTGATAAATTGCCACGAGGGCATACATCTCTCAACAGATCTGAGTGGGTATTTTTGTCTTTTGGGCGCATGTATATACTCACCCCTTCATCCTCCTACGAGGGGATTCATCTTTTAGCTGCTTTTCTGTTATTTTCTAGGGTTTTGGGCCATTTTGTAAGAATTCTAAACTCCGTTATTTAGTTGTTTTGATTGTTCTAATCATTTATTAGTGTAATAATCTATCTTTGGTTAATAGAATTTTTCTCTCCTTGTTGCTACTGCTTTGTTTTATCATCTATTGATGTTATAACTTGAATCCATGGCGTTAGATGCTTACTCATTGCTAGAATCCCCTTTTATTCTAATGGGTAGTGAGTAGTTTTCATCTACGACAATGGGATGAACCCCATTGTATTGGGGCCATGGGTTGAATCAAATAATTGATTTAGTTACTGGGCCAGTTGAGATTAGGGGTACATCGGGACGATTATTATCGCCGTTGATTCGACCCCCTCCCTTTGGGGTGATCGAATTGGCCGCCAATCAAAAGTCGGGACCGATTTGGGGATCCGATTCCTACGACGATCCATACTATCAGTGTGACTGAACGTCAATAGACACCGATTAGAGCTTTCCTGATGTTGGTCTAATCCCCGAACGCCACTGTGGGCAGGAGAAAGATTGGGGATATTCGTCGAGCGTAATGCGCCCAACGTACATCGATGCATCGGAGACCACTAACAACGATGTAGGTTGGGTTGGCCTATCATTGCATCGCAACAGCAGGGGGGATAGGACATGCCATAAGGGAATAACCTATCATGCATCACGACAGTGGGGGATATGCGAATGCCCTTAGGTCACACGACCTCTCCTGAGTCCCAACAAACCCGGCAACCTGTTACTTATTAGTTTAACCTTAACCCTAGTCAATGGCAGGGATTCCCTATGCCCTAGAGCTTTTATCCCTTGTTCACCCTATTCTACCATTCACCAACCAATCACCGTGACTCATAGAAACGATACTCAATTGATCGCCTCCTCATGTTCGACCCGTAAGCAACTACACACGACCCGTGTGATGCGATTTATTAGCATTGACGTTCCCCACCTAGTGGGGACATGATCAGTGTTTCTTCACCCTAAACGCTAAGTAGGAAGATATTCAAGAATGAATTTATGCAGATCACCACAGGACGCCATTTTTTCTTTCGATCATCTCTCAAGTTCCAACTATGATTGAGCAAATCACTAGCTTACAAAGCAACAAAATACCACATCAATGACATATTTAAGAGATGAAAGCGACACCTTTGATCACTACAACAAAACTAGTCATTTACAACTTTTATGAGACAACGTTTCTATTTTGGTAGTTGTAATAAATGTTTAACACAACTTGTTTCTCTCTGAAAGTTGTAAAAAATGTTTATTACAACTTTTTTTCGTGGATAGTTGTAAAAAATGTTTATTACAACATTTTTTTCGTGAATAGTTGTAAATGTTAATTTTGACACTACAACTTTTTTTCTCTGAAAGTTGTAAAAAATGTTTAGTACAACTTTTTTCATGGATAATTGTAAAAAATGGTTATTACAACTTTTCTAAATGAATAGTTGTAAATGTAAAAAATGTTATTTCTCATGTTAATTTTGATTCAATCGGACGACACAAGAGAAATAACAATCGCGGCGACCGCTGTGGACGTTTATTCCCTTCGTGAAAATTACCACTGTGCCACTCACATTCATTCGAGGCATCAAACTTCATTTCGTTTTCCTCTCGTTCTCCCATCGCGATCATGAGAGCCCCAGGAAAAAAATCCTCCGCTTGATTATCAAGCTGCGCCTGCGCCCCCATTGCGCCCCCATACGCCTTAGCTCGCGATCTCATCATGCCCTAGCTCACGATCCCCTCTCTCCCTCGCAAAGAACCCTCGCTAGCCAGTTCGCCCAACCCTAGGGTTTCGCAGGTACTCTCTTTTCCTCCTCTGGCCGATTTGCCTTCTCGCATGAACCCCAATTCCCCACAATTCCTTTTTTTGCGTGAAATTAGGGTTTTGGCTAATTTTTCGCTGAGGCGTATATTCATGTTTGTTGTGTAAATTTTTTGATTGTTTACGTGCTGAAATGTGAATTGGATTGGTTGCTTAAGAGGGACCGCTTCGGTTGCCATGATTGTTTACTGTAGGTTTTCAGTTGGCAGGATTTTTAGATATTCCGTTCATTGTTTCTTTCTGGGTATGGTGTTCTTCACTAAGAAAGTGATGTATACGAATCATTCGTAAATGATGAATGAATCAGATTTTTTAATACAGAAATTTCTGTGGGTTTTGTATATGGAAAATATATGGTGTTCTTTACTGAGATTTTTAGATATTGCTGGATCATGAGTTGTGTTGTTAGAGTTAGACAATCCTTCAGAATTTTCAGTTTGTAATTCATGTTGTTTGCATGTATTCCAGTGACCAGAAGGTTCCATGCAACTGCGGCGAAGAGTGGAGGTCATGGCCATAGTTCGGAGCCTTATTACCTGCTTGCAAAGCATATGTACAACTTGGACGGGATGAATCATCAGAAGCTGAAAATGTCTCTCGTGGTTCTAGCTGCATTCAGCATTGGTGTTACTGTTCCTGTCTATGCCGTGATCTTCCAACAGAAGAAGACGGCCTCTGGATGATGCCAAGTGCAGTGCTTCAAATACTTTTTGAATTTGAGGTAGTTGTATTTACAGTTGCTTTTTCACGTGAATATGCTTTTTGAGTTCTGTCATGTTAACATATAAGGCATGCTCTATGTGGCATCCTTTTTCCTCTTTTTAGTTTTATGTTTTTGGATGATTAACGATTGAAAAAACTTCCTGTTTTTGTGCATGCTTTGCTTAACTTTTAAGTCATTGTTCTAAGTCTCTAAATTCTACTTAGCAATTGTATTCTAACTATTAATTGAGTAGTTATTAGTGACTATGAGACTATGTTTGCACATATTTGTTTCAAAGCTTGATTCCTTGCTCAAATCACCATTTTCAGCGCCATTGATTTTGGTGGGTTATGCTAAATATGTTCACATACCATGATACGCTTACTCTAGGTTTAATTCTCACATGGTATTTTGAATACATTCTTTCAAAAAAGTTCATTTTTTGATCTTTTTATTATTGTGACTAATGCTTAAAGGGTCAATGTTATTGAGCTTTTGGTGAATCCTAATGTGTTTGTAGTCAAACTTTCCCATTTTTATCAAAGTTCCATGCGATTCTTTAGTTGGCATTGTCTTTGCTTCTTTCTTTATAATTGAACCTTTAATTAGCGTTGACAATTCACAAATTGGTTTCATTCTTGTGTTTATCTTGTTGTTGTTTTTGCAGAGTCATTCCAAAGTATTTGATGCCGAAGGAGGTGAGTTTAGACCTGCAAACTACTGAATTCTTGTTGTTTAAGTTACAAACTCCAACTTCTTTATTTTTAAAAGATGGGATACTTTGGGACATTAGAGCACATATTCCTGCAAAGGGAACAGAGCACATATTCAAGTACTTTTTATAATGTCTATTATATGCATTATGTCCCCATATTGTTTTATAGTTCTGGGTCTGATGTATTTAGCTTCATATTCCATGCGCAGACATCATGCTACTCATTCTATAAATTTTCATACGGGGACTGATTCTTTGGAAGTTATGTTGGGTGGTTAAGTTAGTTGGCTTAATTAATTGTGCTTGAGTTTAATTAACCTGTGTAAGGCGCTTGTCTTAGTCATGAAGATTCTTTAAATCCTAACTTAAGGAGGAGTTTGTATTGCATTTTTTTAATGTCATCAAGCATATGACTCTTATAAGCATTTGATTCTTTTTATGTGTGATATAACTGAAAATGCTACAATATAGGATCCAATTCATACTCTTCATATTTTATACAGCGTCATGTTAGACACCATGAATTTTATATCTGTTGTCAGAGACTGCACCAAGTAGGATATCCAATTCAATCACTCTACATAAATGAATGAAGATACCCACATATATATAATGATATGTTGAAATAAGGATAAAATATAGTAAGATATCTCAACAATGATAAAAAACATAAATGAATGAAGATTCCACCTTGCATGCATAGAGATGTTATTGGTATCACAAAAAATTTACAAACTCAATTTTTCTTTAGTTTTTCATTCATTCCTCATAAGAAACAGACTCCTATTCAGACTTGAAATTCAGCAGAAATGGGAATTGTTTTATGATAATCGTTGATTAATTCTACTTGTTATGGTTTCGCATATAACCAATTCTATTATTACTTATAAATAAATCTGTATTTTCCTAGATTAATTTATTGTCTGTATTTGACAAGAAAGGACAGACTGCACTTCATTTGGCAGCCAAATTACAAACCTAGATATAGGGGAGGAGCTTCTCAAGAGTGAAATTCCAGTGGTCAACTTTGTAGACACAAAAGGAAACACAGCATTGCATATAGCAGCTAGGAAGGGCCAGGCACAGGTGAAGTGCTACTAACTTGTTTGTTTCCAGGCTTACCTGCGCTGCCAGTAAGGCGCCATGGCACAAAATTATGATGAACATTATAGCACGATGACAAATCATCCCCAGCTCAACTGATGGTCTGTGTATCAGATGCCTAGAGCTTCTAGCTGGACATCATCTTTGGTGAAACTTACATGTAAGTTGGAAAGACATGAAACGCTTTCTGCCGTAAGCCCTACCCATCAAAATTCTGATCAAAGTTGACATTATCTGGATGATCCTTGGAAATCACATTCTCCAAATGGTCATTGTGTTCCACAGAAGATGATGCTCACCGACCAAAATGTAAAGAACTACCGGTGCCCATAGTCTTCATCACGTTTTCTTTGGAAACACAAGGATCATTACGTTTAGACAAATGCCCAAAAAACCAAGTTTACTTGTACTGGACTTATAAGACAAGCAGCAACCTGACAGGTTCCCCGTAGTCCTCCCTGAATCCAAATGACGTTGTGATACCGCGTCTTGCATGAACATTTCCTTCAAGAAAATAAAAGCACGTGGTCTTGTAAAAGAGATTTATACTGTTTGCTCGTACATGTGTTCGGTATGTAATTTGTTATCCATCTGATATGCTTTATAATTAGTTAATAACAGGAATCGTTTACCTCACTAGGTACCTGTGACTGAAAAGATGCATGGTGAGACTTCAGATGTTCCACTGCAAATGAACTCTCTGGAGTAGAGATGCTTGCTGTTGGTAGCATTACCGGCTGATGGGAGGTTGTGCACCGGCTTGTTGGATCAAACGAGCTGTTCCCTGCGGAATCTTGGTTAAGGGGCAGCATTCCTAATACACCCAAATTTATTGCAGATGTGTTGTCTGCAAAGCTCATGCACAGCTGAGAAGCTTGCAATGGATGTACAGCCCCGGGCAGATACATAGGGATGGGAAGCCAGACCGTTCCTCATTGACAGCAGCTGGAAAAAAAATTCCCGATGAAAGAAATGACCAACATCAGCAATAAGGGTAATTAGCGTGAAAGATGAATATATAGTTAGGATAATTAGCTTGAAAGATGAATATATGGTTTAATCGTCAAGAAAAGTATGTTTTACTTTTAAGTAAAAATCATACATACTAGGAAGCATCGTCACAGGACAGGTGCAGGCACATGGATCACAGATAGAAACACGGGATACATCAAATTTCTAGGTAGGATACATAGACACGGCCATATAAAATATCATGATATAATATACACACAACAAACAAAACATTAAAAACATATATGTAATATTTAATCACCTAATTTAGATAAGTTCTGGGAAGCATGGACATTGACATGGACATGGGATATAGATTGTTTGTTTCTCATCCTTTTCGGTATGTACTGAATTTCTTGTTTGTCTGAATTCTATGAGTTACCATCTTTTTTATATATTACATTAAATGCTTTGCTATTGCTACTGGTAAAAATTCATCGGGCATAAATTTATGACAATAGGGGTTGTGATGGATTAGTATTTGATAGTACAATTTATCGGGGATAATTATCCATGTCACAAGTCAACATAGACTTAACTACTATAGCAGTTAATCACACAAAATCCAGCAAAATTGTTGCCTATTCCAGAAGGATTTTAATCACTTTGTGATAGTTGACAAACAAAGTTAAACTACATGTAATCTTGTAC
The DNA here is from genome assembly GCA_030789695.1 of Scilla litardierei. Taxonomy (NCBI): domain Eukaryota; kingdom Viridiplantae; phylum Streptophyta; class Magnoliopsida; order Asparagales; family Asparagaceae; genus Scilla; species Scilla litardierei. The sequence continues at coordinate 325,895,872 of CM061142.1, forward strand.
CTTTTTAATGTTTTTCATTCTGGCTGATGCTGTGTTTCTGGCTGAAGTTAAACGAAGTTAAACCACAAGGCTGATGCTGTCTGTAGGATAGGCATCGATGTGAAGCTTGTACTAGTAAATGGCCAGCTCATTTTGCCACATACAGAGCTCAAGGATGGTGATATATTGGAAGTAAGAATTTGAATGCTTTTCATTCTGACAACTCTGCACATTGTATAGAAGCAGGTTATAGAATCTCCAGTGCCCATGACAGTCGATGGCTCTGCGTATAGTGTATTTTCCCAAATGAACAGCTTAATCTGAACTTCCTTGCACGTAGCTCATCTACACATGAATCAGAGAGCTGATATGTTCTTCCATGTAGATAATTATTATTCCACCATTGTAACAGTTCGAGTGGGTTCATTATCTATCAGATATGATGTAAATTGTGACATAACAGTGAGACACTAGACCAGCAACATTGATTCTCTCTAGGAATTTATAGAAAGTATGTATTTATTGTACAAAATTGGTACATGTCATCAGTTGGATAATTAAGATAATAATGGGGATTTCATGACTTTTGTAGTTGCATTTTTGTTAATAACTTGTATTTTTTTCCTTCATAAGATGACATTGGTTTCCCTAAATTATGACCCGTTGGTTAGTACCATTAACCCAGAATACATCGGTTCATGTATAACAATTCTGGATGCTTTGTTTTGTTTGCTTGGTACTTTTCCAGATCTTCTGTTTCATAGATGAATTGAAATTTTAGAATGCTAAATTATTCAAAGCTACTTTTGACTGTCCCAACTGTTTTTGTCGTCGTCATATTTTTCTGCAACCGCGTCATATTTTTGTCAACTACTACAGAGAGATTTGGAACAGCTGCAACCACGTATTTTTTTTAAATTTTGGACCTTTTTCGCAACGTTTTATAAAAGTTGTAATAAATATTAGACAATGTTTAATAAAAGTTGTAATAGAGTTTTAAGCAACTATTTAAATCAGTTGTAATAGAAGTTTACATAACCTTTTATAAACGTTGTAATAAAGTTTACACAACTTTTTTTAAAAGTTGTAATGTCTCTTTACACAACCTTTTATAAACGTTGTAATAGAAGTTTATACAACGTTTATTAAAAGTTGTAATATCTCTTTACACAACTTTTTATAAACGTTGTAATTGAAGTTTACACAACGTTTAAAAAAAGTTGTAATATACATCTATTACAACGTTTGCTTACAACAGGCAGAAAAAGTGGTCTAAAGAACTGACTCTATTACAACTTCGCATATTACAAGATTTGTTAAAAAGTTGTCTGACACCTATTACAACCTTTTTAGAAGTTGTCAATGACCATTTTTGTTGTAGTGGATGCAACAAAATACCCAACCTGTAGTTTCCCTCTCGCTTTTCCATGGTCCTGCAAAAACCCACATGCTACATCTTTTAATGGGATCATGAAAGTATATCAATAAAGAAGAAATCAGAATAATAAAAGTTGCATATCTCTGCTAACCAGTTCCCCTTGTTTTTGTTTTGATACTGAAGATCCTCTTCAATCAAACCTTTAACGGGAAATAATAGTACTTGCAACTAAGGTGACATATCTTCATCCCGTAGTTTGCTCATTAAACAGATATTGACATTAAAAACATAATTTTCACAAAATATTTTGATTTTTTCATGTGATAGTGTTTGAATTATTTGAGCATATTGATGTCATTGTAGGCTATGATTATAATCCTCATTTTCATGTACTTGAAGAGACATTATCAGTCGAGCATGGGAATAACTTAATGAAGAAAATGGAATCCAATGAATTACACACCTCAAAATTTTACTAGGCTGTCATCCAACTACTTCACATCTTCAACATCAACCTCCAAGATTTCCTATTTAAAATAACCAAAACTGTCTTTACAATCTTTAGCATATAATCAGAACAACACCCCACATACAAATAAATGAACAAATTAAGCAAGCCTTACAGGAATTCTATTGCATTCCATAAAGAGATACATTCCATAAAGAGATGCATACATGTTATTGAATGTTACATATTACAGGTTCTGGTTGTAGGAAATAGAATTCCTATAAATGCACAGAGGTGAGATTTGAATGTTTCAGTAAGAACCTGTAACATGTAACATGTAATTCCTATAACCTGTAACCTGCAACATTAAAGCAATAGAATTCATGTAACATGACAGGCTTGATGTAAGGAATAGAACCGTGGATTTATAGGAATTCCCTCAAGCAAGACTTAAAAACGGATCCAGGAAAAAATTATAGGAATCCCATTAAGAAAGACTTACAAAGGGGCTATCCAATTCTATACCATTATATGAATTCCATTAAGCAATAGAACCGTGGATCACTTGTACCATAACCAGCCTTTCATGCTAATCGTCACAAAGGGGCTATCTAATTCTGTAAGATCAACCACCGCCTAAATTACCACACACAATCTTGGAAATCACTTTGGCTGCATATATTCAGGTAAAAACCCAAAATATAAATAAATAAATAAATATTAACCAAATTCTAAAAAAGTCTCACATGACATGCCGATTGATGCATTAATTATCTGAGGGAGCTGAATCATGACAAATGCAGAATAAGATGACTGACATGAATGCTGAAGTATTAGGAGCATAAATAAAGAGGAAACAAAAGAAGTGAACTTGCTCTGACCTGTCAATGAGTATGGCTTGTCTGATGTGGTCTTCGATGAGATCAAGCGATAAAAGAGCGACGGATATCACTGATAAACAAAATCCATCGTGAACAGCTTGCGTTTAACTCCTTGCTGAGCTTCTTATGATGAGAATATTGGTCTTGAATCTTGGGCATAATGAGAGGTTAGGGCTGAAGCAAGAAGAGGATGAGAAAGAGGGAGGCGAAGTTGAGATGTTGAGTCACAATGACATTCAAAAAAATTTGAAGATGGAGAGAGATTTGGGGCTGATCCTTTTTTCTGCCGAAGAAAAGAGGGCATAGGCTCTTTCTGATGCATCAAAAAAAGAGAGCAGAGGGAAAGACAGAAGGACAATGTCCCAGCGACCTCAACCGCGTCGCAATGAGCTGGAGAAGAGGTTGTTTTGTGGAGCTAGAGAGGAGATTGCCATAGAGGAGAGACCGTCATTTAAGGTTTTATGGAGCTGGACCTGCTGACGAAGAAACTCGACGACCCATGGGTCTCTTCTTTTTTGGGTAAGCTGATTGTTTAACCCCCAAGTTTTGTTTTCACCCCAAGTTTTGTTTTCCCACCAAAATTTAAGTTTTGAATTTTCAAATTTGAGTTATCAATGTTTCAAGTTTTTTAACAAAATTTCCCCCCAAAATATAGCTGTCTCTTATGTCCTAATCATTATCCTAGTCATCCGCCTAACTTGTGACTGGGACAAATACTGCCACGTATGACAAAATTAGGACACTGACACAACACGTCAGCTCCTTAATATGAAAGTAGGACATGAATATACAACGATGAGAAGCAAAATATTTATAGATAAGAAAAATAATTATAAATAAGCAAATTATGTCAAAATCAGGTACTCCTTATGTCAAATATTTATAAATAATCAAATTGTGTTGATTTACTATTGTGCTGTTATGGAGCTAAAAATCCCCTTTCACATTAATTTTCTCCTTTCAGTTCACTGCATATGCTTTTGAATGATCCAAGAACACTAAGAAGTTTAATTCATTAATGGCATCGTAACGAAGCCATCGACAAATGTTCACTCCTAGCATATCGACAAACTAATTCCTACATGTTCCTTCAGGAAAGAAAAATTACTTCATTAATTGGAGCAAAAGAAAGAACATATCAATTTTGTTCTGATAAAATCAAAGGTTAATTGATACATTTTAGCTTCAGACATATTCACATGCTTTATTGCAAAAAGTGTTCCATTCAAAATTTTCAGGATTCATTGGCATTTAGATTCTGCAACTGCAGGGCCCCCTTGCTCAATATTGTATCCTATGGAACTATATGAAGAACCCACCCCCTTAAAACTCGATTTGCTCAACATTCCTTTCATTACATTTCAATTGTCTTCTATAAATGTGCTCATCTTGAAATTTTTTGTGCCGGATGAGTTTAGCATGCTTTATATTTGTGCTCAATGCTACTTTACTGCTTGTCATGCACAAAATAAAGGATATCTGAATTTGTAAGAGAACTGACATGAATAGAAGTCTGGGAGAACTGACATGAATAGAAGTCTGGGAGTTGAATTATAGTACTTTATTGCCCCATTGTATCATGGTTTATGTATCTTTCTTTTATTTTAACAAATTCTCATTAATAAGGAAGTTACATTATTTATTTTCTGATGTATAAAGCTCTATACTATTTCGTTCTTCAAAAAATATATAAATAAAATACCATTTAAATAAACAGCACAGATCAAATCAAAGATATTCACATATTTCGTTCTTCAAAAAAGTTTAAACAAAAGATATTAGAATCATTAGACCTCAACTTTGGAGAGCATCCCTTCATCCGGATCTAGGTACTTCTGTCTGACATGTTCCTTGGATCTGCAAATGATCCAAAACAAAATAAACATCCATTTTGAAAGGAGGTAGTAAACAAACAAATAAAGATTAGATCACATGAACAACACAAATACAATTGTATTAATTTTAACAGTTCGATGCAAAAAAATCATAGATTTTCCAAACTAAAACCAAGAAAAGAAACCTGCAATACCCAAACTAAAACCAATTGTATTTGAGTCGTTGACTAAGTACCTAGCATTTTTCTTCTTTTTCCTTCTTTAAACATAGGGCAACTTGGTTACCTTTCCTGCAATGGATGAGGCCAGATCTCTTAAAGCTATCAGTTCACATGCATAAAATATAAAGCAACATGCAATCCCTTAAAGAGAAATACAGAAAATTAAAAAAATTGCATGACATTAAGAAAGTAAAAACCTTTTAACTTTTGTAATCGCAATGCGACACTAATTTCCCAATAAAATGTCCCAACAACCCACGTCGTCCCTAAAAACCCAAACTGATACCATTCACAGAGTAAAAGGCAGTAAAATTCAAAATACCTGGATCAGTCGAAGGGTAGAACATTCGATGCATGTCTCAATCTCCCTAAATTGATACATGATAGGGGACATCACCTGCTCTAGGCTCACCGGATGCTCATCCCTTAGATCCAGCTTGCATCCCACCACGATCACAGGCACTTTGATCTACACACAAAAACAACCCAACACAAAACCCCCCTTAGCCAAAAAAAATTGAAACCACCATCAAATTCTAACACCAAACAGAAATAAAATAAACTAAACTAAACTAAAAGGTAGTTAAGCTAACAGAATAGACCTCCATTCTTTGCAGCTCCGGAAGCCATTAAATGCTTATGCGATCCAGCGTAAGGGCAATCGCCGGCATAGGTAAGCACGATGGCATCGGTATTCTGGCATTCAGCGATCATATTGCTCTTATGTTCCGGGCTATAATAAAAGATCACATGATATCCTATATTTTTTGTTCAATATCCTATATTTTTTCCAGTAAAAGTTATCTGGTACACTTAACCCGGCCATAATACAATAATGTCCCTCATAATTAGATGCATAACCTCATTTCATTAACCATTAATCATTGAAACTACCCCTTCCAAGCCTCAATAGTCTCTGTCTCTCTTTTAATAAAAGTTAATTGAAAATTTTTGCTGGTTGAATGATTTTTTTCCAAATATGATGCCAATGCCTTTGGTGGTGCAATTCATACATTGATAGCTAGAAAAACAATTCCCTTTGATTTCATTTTGATTGAAACTTTAAATATGAGAGTTTTTAGGATTTCTATTTGAAATTTTATTACATACAGAGATAAAATTTTCAATTGTGCTTAATATATTACCATATTTTAACATGATGATGAAACTAACCGGCAAAAGGTGCTAGGGTTTAAGATGAATGCACCGATTCAAACATTGAGTGCATGCATATAAAAGGATGCAAATACACATATTTACATAAGCTACCAAGGGACGGAGAATAAAACAACACTCCTTATGGATTTTATCTCAGTGGACTGTTATAAACAACACTCCTCATGGATTTTCATAATTGGTAGTTAAAGAATATGCATCTAGAAACTGAATCATCACGTACATTTTTCCATCAGGTATATTTTTCAAGGATGACCTAGAAAATTAGAGTAAAATGTCACCTTGGACTATAAATTCGTCCATCTCATCATCATCACCGATATCTTCCTCCTCCTCTTTCGGTTGCTCTTATTCTTCAGCAATATCCTCCCATGGTGATCCTGATAGAAAATTTCCACCCAACTTTCAGAAACAAAACACATTCAAACCAGAATATAGATAAATTAATATAGAAAATAATGGCTGGATAGCTGTACAATAGCATACTCTCGGTCATGTGTAAGACAATTTTGGTGAAGGGTTGTAGTTGATACTATAGAATACATTCAAATTTGGATGCTTTCCAGTGTTGTGTGATATGTCTTTTGGCTTTTACATTTACCCTCAAATACACAAAAGCTTTTTTTGAGAAAGTATTGGCACAATTAAATGGAAACATGCATATATTTTCCTTATAGACATTTCAACAAACACTTGGTAATCATGGGAAAAATAATCAAACCAAACTACACATTCAAAACAATAAAAAACAATGTAAACTGATAAACTCATGTTTTATGTATAGTTAATTTAACAAAGATATGACCTTGTTATTATGCAGCTTGTCCATTGAGTGGCTCATATGCTGTGGAATAATCTCGGAAATCCACCTGCAAAAAGCAGAATATTAACTATGCACCTTGAACAAAAAACTGCATGCATATTTTTAAAACTATAAGTGTCACTTTGCAACTTCTGAGAGTTTTTGATACAAAAACTATATATTCACTTTCCTGGAAACATACTGGGGGTTTTGTTCTCTTGAGCATTGTTTGCATCTTGTGCCAAAGGAAGTGAAAACCTTTCTGTCCTATGTTAGTGGGGTTTTGTTCCCTGGAGCATTGTTTGCAGTTTGTGCCAAAGGAAATGTTCGATTGCCTACTAGAGGGACAATTTTGGCAGCAAGGCATCGACAGTGCATCTCATGAATCAACACATGGGGGCACTAAACCTTCACACCAAACATCAATCGAATACCTGAAGCATCATATATCAGATATTACATGGTTCATAACTATAGTGCAAACCAATAATTGTAATAGCATCCAGTATAAGTTCCAAAAAAATCTTTGAAGAACAAAAATACTCTTGGAGAACTGCAAGTTTTACCTGTTAGCATCATACCTGTATTCTTTTACTTGAAGAACAAACCTCTTAGCATCAGAGCCCCAATCATAATTAAACCAGAAATTTCTCACTAGTATAGCTTTAAGTTTCAGAAGCAAGAAAGCAGATGTCCAAATAATCTCAAAATATTGCTCAAGCTCAAACCTCAGACCTTCGATATCATGTCCAACAAATCTCAAAATATTGATGCTTGGTGCATAGATCATGTCCAGCTAATCTCAAATATTGATGCTTGGTGCATAGATCATGTCCAGCTAATCTCAAAATATTGATGCTTGGTGCATACGACTGGACCATCTGGACAGAATTCAAAATATTAATATTGATGCTTGGTGCATAAGACTGGACCATCTGAACAGAATTCAAAATATTAATATTGATGCTTGGTGCATATGACTGGATCAAAAATCAATTAGATGGGAGGTAAGTTCAATTTTTGCTTTCGCTTGCTATCCGAAAATCAAACAGCTTGGTTTTCATTGAGGTATTCCATCGAACGCTTTATAAGCAAGGTGTCCCACTAATATAGGCATCATAACCAACCTTTGTTGCATTCAAATTCTCAAGCTCAAACCCATGAATCAACCTCCCTAAACTCAAAGCAAACAATCCAGCAACCCATAAAATCCCAGCTTGGTTTCTATCAAAAGAAAAATAAAAAGATTGAAGAAGAAGGATTCAATGTAGGAGCAGCACTCGAAGATGGTTTGAATGACACTGGGGTTCTGCTGAGGAGAGAGTGGAGATCGAGCTAGGAAAAGAAACAAAAAGAATAGAAATGGGGAGAGAGATAGAGAGAGAGGGGAGGGAGGATGCAGACTCAGGGCCTGTTCTTTTGTAGGAAAGTATAATTGAGGAAAGTTGAGAAGTGTGGAATCTGATGAGAGAGAAATTTGTGCGTAGTGTGTTCTTTTGTTAGAAAGTGGGGTTGGAATGTATATTTGGAAAGTTGATGTGGGTCCCATTCTGTATAGTGTGTTCTTTTGTATAAAGAAAGTGGTGTGAACTATTTAATTAATAAGTTATTTAATTAATAAATTATTTAATTAATTCCGAAAGAACGCATCCGATTGGAGGGAGGAGTCTGGGCCCCACACGACGGGCGGATTCCTACGTTTTCAGCGCGTTTCGCTCGGATTACAAACGACGCCAAGGGATTCTCATCCCGTCTCCACGTCAGCTTTCCGCACTCATTTTCCCAGCCCGCAAACGAACACAAATTATCCCCCAACGAAGGAATCCAGTCAAATGTCAGAGAAACAGTGATTGAACAGTATTTTTGAAGCTTTCTCTCTCTCAATTCCGGAGAAAAGAACACGCCCTCAGAGGCGTGGTTTGTGTTATGATTTGCTTTTCAAAATTCAAAATTCCAACTCATTTTCCCCCTAAAATTCAAACGTCCCCCCAAGTTTCCCCCCAAATTCAAAATTCCAAATCATTTTGTGTGTCCTAGTCAGCATCTAGTGTTTGTCCCAGTCAGCAATTCTTTGTCCATGTAGGACAAACCTTGCCACATATGACAAAAATTCAAAAACTACCCTCAAATGTATTATATATATATATGGTGATCTTCCATTGCGAAAAAAATGGTGCGAAAGCCTGTGCGAAAACATTTTTTTATTTTTTTGAAAAAAAATTTCAAAATTTTTTTTGATGTTAATCCATACAATTATATACCCCATATAAAATAATGGGTGAACCCTAGGTGGATTAGAGTACACATTCACCCGTTACAAATTTAACGGTCCCAAAATGTGTGAATTTGTTGAAATGCCTTGATTGAAGGGCAAATGACATTATTTCTTAACGATTATTTTTTGATGGGTGTATAACAACAGATAATGACGGTGGAAAATTTTTTTGAAAAACAATTCAAAAAAAATAAAAACATTTTCGCACCATGCGAAATGTTTGCATTGGAAGATTTACACACACACACACACATGGTACATTGTTATAGGTAACACTATTTGTTACATATTGACATTTAGTTATTGTTCTTATATTTATAGGTCTGGTCTTGGGAAAGATGCATATAGGAAAGTGAACGACCGATGAATTTATCTTAGATGGAACTATACCATTAGTGTACAGATGGAATGTGTAGCGTTCTTTTCTGCTCAATTCTTATAAGAATCTTGAACTTTACCACAATAAGCATGACTCGTTAAAGATATCACATGTTTGAATTGCTAAATTTTATATCGTAATTTGACATATTAGCATAATTAAATTCCTTATTCTATTAATTTGATTATCTTATTCTGAACTGAATTATACATGATTAGGTTATTGGGAGCCATACAAACACTGTTTCAAGCTTCTTCCATATGCATATATTAAAAATGCAACAATTTGGCACTTGGGGGTACCCATTTTCAGCTGGGAGATCGTGAAGATGTATGTACATTACCATGTATTGCGATAATTTGGGATTACACAACACATCCCAATTCATGTGCAACACATGCTTCTTAAGGTTGGGAGGTCACTGCATCAATGGGAGCAAGCGATAGGCCCGCTACTCCAAGAATGGCTGCATAAGATCATCGAGCAGTTCAAATGAGATTACTGTTGGGATATGTATGCCCTTCAGACAATTATTGTAAGTGTAAACATCTTGTTCGAGATAATCTATTATACATTTGACAACGATTTTTGAATCCTAGGGCTGACTAGGACAAATTGACTAGGACAAAGGGGTTGATAGAAAGACGGCTCAGATTTAATCTTGGGGAATGAACGGTTTGGATGAGGGTTTGAGATGATAAGTTTGTATTTTTAGATATATTTTCTTGGAAAACAGCCCCCTCATTTGATTATGGGTCCCATTTTACTTTTGTGTTACGTTGGGAAGAGCAAGAGGCATTTTCACACGCAAGCAGGCATTTTGGGAGATACAAACTTTAAATCAATTTAACGCAACTCGGGTATAGCAACAGGCTTTTTGGGGGAGATCAACATGCTCTTGCTCTCCCCAAAATCATCTCCCCTAAATAGAGCAGCAATTCTTCTCGCAAGTGACTCTTCCGTAAAATCATATCCCCAAATTAGAGCTGTAATTCTTCTCGCGAGAGACCTTCTCCTTCGGCTTGGGCATGTGCTTTGTTCTTGGCCTGCGCCTGGGCTTGTGCCTGCAGTGACATGATGGCCGTGGGGCTGCCGTTGCGGATGTAGCCGGCAGTGTTCTCCACCGTAACCACCCGATCCGAGATCGGGCAAAGTGGGAACGCCCTGGGTGGGCCCACCGGCGGATAGAAGGGGGCGGTCTTGGCACTGCCGTGGTGAGATTGGGGAGGAGGGTTTATGGGATTGCCAAGGAAGACCAGATGGTGGGGAGATGATGGGTCTGGGGTTGAAAGGCGGTGATGGGCGTCAGGAAGGAAGCTTTGAGATGAAGCCGAGGAAGACCGTCTTGGTACCGTTTGAAGAAGCTGCCCAAAATTTGTGTTGTTCTTGCTATTTGATTGATTCTTTTTTTGTTTCCAAAATTTGGGAAGATTGTTTCCAAATAGAATCGACAGGTTGGCTTGATTGATTCTTTTTTGTTTGAATGATTGTTTTTTGTTTCTGCTAATTAAATCTGTGTTAGGTTCACAAAAACATTGTTGTGTTTGCCTTTTTATTCGGATCTGGTTTCTTTGAGTCTGTTGATTCTGATTTGTAATTTTGTTGCCATCAATGTTTTGGTTGAATCTGTGTTTTTTTTTCACAATGTTATTTTGTTGTGGGGCTTTGTATTTAGTTGCACAAATATTTACATGGTTCAGCATGTACATCCATGGACGGTGACATCTTGATGTTTTGTTAATATAGCAAGGGAGAGTAACATGGATGTTTCAGTGAGGTATTGTTCATGTAGTTTTAGTGAGATTCTGATCTGTAATTTGACTTGCTAAATTTGTTGTTATCATATTGATTACAAGATCACAACTTATATAACAGAATGTTTTAAATGTTCATTAATTTTAGAGTGAGTTTCCTTGAAGCTTTCATTTGTAGTTATCTTTAACAGTGCAGGCACCACATCTTAGGCACCTTTATCCACCTTAAGAGATAATCTATCAGCATCTTCTGATGCTGTCAGTCACAGATAGCCATATGAGAAATTTCAGGGGCAAATTTGCACCTCACTGCTTAGTCCTAAAAACCAAAATAAAAACCATCTTCAACATATTACAATAAACCAGCACAAAACCCAGAAAGGCAAATATAAAGAATGGCCGAGCTTCCTGGTTCACTTTCCATCCTTAGCATTGCTTGCAACGTAATATGTTTCTCCTCCCTCCTGATATCAGTGCCCCACTTGGCTATTGTAGCGTATCACAGACTTCCTATTTTCATAGTTCAGGCTTTTAACTCTCAACTTTGTCTAAGGGGGTTTTCATTACTAACTTAACCTCTTCTCCATCTGAGTATCGGGGCATCTGTAGATGAATTTGTGCCGTCGGACAATACAGAAATAGATTATCTACAATTTTGCATACCAGTGCCCTTTGCCATTTCCTCTTAACGCTTTATCTATATTATTGATTTCTGGGACTGTTTTGCTTATGAGACAGATTTCTGGTTCTTTCCATTTCATTTATCTGTATGTTATGTCTTCAGCAGTATCAATTTTTACTTATTAATATTTAGTTTGTCAGACTTTGTCTTTATAATATAGATTTGTGAATCAAAAAAACTTTAGTTGACCTCTCATCTTAAAGGCTGCAAGAATGACCTGAGGCAAAGTTGGAGATAGAAATTGTTAGACAATTTGTGAAAAGAAATGAAAAGATCTGTTATGTTGTATTTTTTTTTTCATATTTTGGGATGATAAGGAATTTTATGGTTAGTGGTCATGGGTGATGTTGTGTTAGGAGCATTATTAATGGTCAATGTTCATGACAATCTTGCTGGAGAAGTAGATGAGAGTTTTTTATTTACTTTTGACAAGTATAGCGCTTTGATTATTAATGTTCGTTTAAAATTTGGGGATTCAATATTCTAAGCGAAGAATATTTTAAATGAACGTGTGAGCTAAATTTTAGGATGAATTAAAATTTGTGGGGTGAGCTAAATAACATTTAATTATTGCGCTTTGATTATTTACTTAATGAACAAGTATTGCGCTTTGATTATTTAATTATTGTTTTTTGTTTAAAATTAGGGGATACAAGATTTTGAGGGGATAATTTAAATGAACCATGCCCTTAAGACACGTGTTATATCTGGAGAAACTTAAATTTTAGGGGGAACTAAAATTTTTGGGGGAATTAAATTTTTTAGAACTAATTTCTTTTGGAAAAACTAAATAACGATAACTAAACTTTACTTATTGATGTTCGTTTAAAATTAAGTGATCCAAGAATTTGAGGGCATGGTTCATTTAAAATATTAAAACACAACTATTTTTGAATTCTAGGGCTGACTAGGACAAGCTGACTAAGACAAGCTGACTAGGACAAACATGTTGATAGAAAGACAGCTTGGAAACATAAACGTGCACTTAATGCTGCAGATTGAATGCTGCTGTAGATCGAATGATATCTCCCTCAACGCGGGGCACACCGTCTCTTCGACTCATAGGACAAGGCGCCTGCGCCGAGGGCGCCTGCTAAATTTTTTCCGCTAATTTGTTGTTCCGCGCCTAAAGCGCCCACACCGATTTTTTTACGCTAATTTGTTGTTACGTATCGAAGGCGCCCGTGCCGAATTTGTTGTTCCGCACCGAAGGCGCCCGTGCCACTAAATATTTTTATGCTAATTTGTTGTTCCACGCAATTTTGGCAGTGGAAATAATTTTTTGGGGGGAAAATCTTAAATGAACTGTGCCCGCGGGCACGGTTCATGACTAGTAGTATGATATTTGGTGATTCTTTATCTATGTGATTATTTAATACAATTGAGTATGTATGGATGTTATGTTTTGATTACATAGATAAAGTCGTTAGAATTGTGTGAAGATATTGGGATCATGATGAGATCATGATAGTGAGGCCCAATGAATCCTGTTAGTGCACGGTACAGATCGTGGATGAGTATCCGCATACCTGACCCATTTAGTGCCAACGACCCGAAACTTGTCATTAAGGCAGAGTAATACCGAGTCAAGCAAATGGCTCACTCGATTGTTAAGCTCTCGCTGATACTCAGGGGGAAGTTAATGGGGCCAAATAAATGGGCAGTCATTATCTTGAATCCCGGAGAAGATCGCGCCCGAATCAATGAGGGACTGTTACTTACAATCAACAGAGATCTGCCTATAAATACTTAAAAGGACAGAGGTAAATGAGTTCCAATTTACAAGGTACGAGATCTAAGACATAGACTCTACTCTTTCAGCATATATTTCTTCCACTAAAAAGCTTACGACGTCAGATCTGAGACGAACCTCCGTGGGTCAATCTCAGCTGCTCCAAGCTCCTTCTCTTCCTTAAGTTACCATTCTAACTTAAGCATCGGAGGGGATTTGGGTCGAAACCCAGATCTGACCCCCCTGACGCTTCCTTGTGGGGTAGATCGCTGAGTCTCGACCTTCTGTATGGGTCGTTACAGAGCCTTCCAGCCTCGATCCGTCGACATACAGGCCGCCCGAAGGTCGATTGAACATCGCAAGCCATTAATCATCCATCAACCGATCCTGGTTCTTCCAACCTAGGGTCCCACTCAACTCATTGACGAGGCTCCAACTCAGCATGAAGGGTCCAGTCAGCAAGACAATTGTGGGAATACAGTTTGGCACAGTCTATGGGAATACATGAGTCGACATCCTAGTCTACTAAATATCTCAACCATGTCGACTCACCCATCAATACCTTCCAGTGATGCCTTGACACCTCCCAGCGTCAGCTCTATCAACATGATAATGGGAGGTTCTCCGCACCCGAAACTATCAATCTCGTTCCAAAGCTCCTATACTGGAAGGTTAATGACAATATCCGTGGGGCAAAAGCATCCTGAGATTCTACACCTCCTATATCCTTCTCAGATGAAGATGTAGAGGGTGTAGAACTACCGCATGATGATGCCATCGTCATCACAGCCTCCATCAACGAGATCATCGTAAAGAGGTTACTCGTCGACACTGGAAGCTCGTGCGACATGCTTTTTTCACCACGTTGGAGAGAATGAGGTCGTCCTCAATGGAGTTAAAGCCTTGTGCAGGACCTCTTGTAGGATTCACTGGACATTCCGCTCCAATTGCGGGCATCATCACCCTACCGGTGACCCTAGGTATGCATCCATGACAAGTCACTCGCCTGACCAATTTCATAGTGGTAAAGATCAATTCGGCATACAACGGAATCATCAGCAAACCACAACTGAACGCTATAGAAGCGGTGGTCTCAACTTTCCATCAAATGATCAAATTTCAGACTCCCGAATGACTTGGGAAAGCGAGAGAATATCAGAAGCAAGCACGTTCATGCTACACTCTGTCCACCTCTTTGAGAAGGGTAGGACATGCAGACCCAGTCGATCCCAAAGGCGAGGATCGACGACCCGTGACAGTCGAGGAGACGGAGAACATCCAGATCTCCGAAGAAGAAGGAAAGACTATCTCTATTGGGCGATGCTCCCTCACGACCTAAGGGAGTAATTGATTACTCTCTTAAGAGAGCATGTAGATGTATTCGCCTGGTCCCGGAAGGATATGCCCGGCATCGACCCCGAGATAATATCCCATAAGCTAGAAGTTAACTCGACTTCCAGACCTATGAAGCAGAAGAAGAGGAACATGGGGGGAGAAAAGATGAATGCAGCAATCGAGGAAGTGGATCGACTACTGGAGGCGGGATTTATTCGTGAGGTCAAATATCCCAATTGGCTCTCGAATGTCGTGATCGTGAAGAAGGTGCATGACAAATGGCGAATGTATGTCGACTTCACCGAGCTCAATAAAGCCTGTTTGAGGGACAGCTACCCCTTGCCCCGGATCGACCATCTGGTCGACAGTGCTTCAGGCTACGAACTCTTTAGCATCATGGATGCATTCCCAGGATATAACCAGATCCAAATGGCACCGGAAGACAAAGAAAAAACTTCTTTTATCATCGATCGAGGTATTTTCTGTTACACCAAAATGCCATTTGGTCTAAATAATGCAGGGGCCACGTACCAACACATGATGAACAGAGTCTTCGAGGATCAAATCATGCAGAACCTAGAAGTCTATGTCGACAACATGTTGGTCAAGTCAAGGAAGCTGGCAGATCATATTGCAAATCTCTGAGAGATATTCGCACAGATCCGACTATACGACATTCGGCTGAACCCCACTGAGTGTACCTTTGGGTTCGATCGGGGAAGTTTCTCGGTTTCTTTCTGACGAATCGAGGGATCGAGGCTAACCCCGACAAGATCGCAACAGTCATAACAATGAAAGAGCCTTCAACCATCAGAGAACTCCAGAGTCTGAATGGGAGAATAGCCGTATTGGGCTGGTTCCTGTTTAAGTCGGCCGAGAGATTGTTGCCTTTCTTCAAAGTATTGAGAAAGACGATATCATCTGCCTCGAATGGTAAAAGGGTTGTCGAATGAGATGCGGATTGCAAGAAAGCTTTCTCTGAACTAAAAGAGTACCTCTGTAGCCCACCACTCATAACCAAGCCAGACAAGGATGACCAACTCATCATTTATCTGGCCGCTACCATGGAGGCCGTAAGCTCGACGCTCGTCAAAGAGGACTCGGGAGTGCAATGACCTATTTACTATGTCAGCCAAGTCCTCTGAGCCATAGAAGTAAATTACTCAAGAATAGAGAAGATGGCCTTCGCGCTGATCTAATCTATGAGGAGGCTACGACCATACTTCCAAGTGCACACCATCTTGGTCCTCACCGATACTCCCTTGGAACAGACCCTAAAGAGGCTGGATCGTTCGGGGAGAATGATGAATTGGGGAGTCGAGCTGAGTGAATTCAACATCCAATACAAGTCAAGGACCACCATCAAAGGGCAAGCTCTTGCCGACTTCATCGTCAAACTCACTTACGATGACAACCCAACGGAAGAGGTACATTTTACTAATATACAAACCGATGGTACCTCTTCACCCTCGACAGGTCTCAATTCGTCAATCGATACAACTGAAGACGAGGGAACATGGATCGTGCAAGTTGACAGTTCGGGCACTCAAACCGGAAGCAGAGCCAGAATAATTGTCCAAACGCCAGTGGGCAACATATTCGAATACGCTCTCCGCTTCGATTTTCATACCACAAATAATGGTGCGGAATTCGAAGCGGCCATTAATGGGCTTCGATTGGCTCGAGCCTTGGGAGCAAAGGTGCTCCAACTACTCAGCGACTCCAATCTTGTCTCCACCAATTGAACGGAGGTTTTGAGGCCTGCGAGGACATAATGCAGTGCTACATGCAAATTGATAAAGCGAAGCTCGCCAAATTCAGACGAGTAGAAATCCATCATGTACCAAGAGGTCAAAGAATCACCGAGCAAACATCCTCGTGTCATCCTCCCCTGCAGGACTCAGTCAGATAGTGTACGTGCAACATCTACCACACCCCAGCGTGCTTGGGCAGGAACTGCTAAGCTTCGACCAAGAAGTCACTTGGATGGATCCTATAATCCGTTACCTGAGCACGAGGGAAAAGCCGACCGACCCGGTAGAGGCGCAAAAGCTAGAACGGAAGGCATACCCATTCATTCTGCTAGACGGTTTATTTTACAAAAGGCGATGGACCAGGTATGATGTTTTCCCCTACCTCAAATGTTTTGCCTCGTGGGAAGCGCTCTATGTGATCCAGGAGATCCGCGAGGGAAATTGTGGTAACCGTTGCAGGGGAAAAGTAATAGCTCTGACGACCCTAAGACAAGGTTACTTCTGGCAAACCATGTTCAAGGATGCGGTCGAGTACGTGCGAAAGTGTCCAACTTGCCAGAAGTTCTCAAGGATCGGCTCAGCCCCTCCAACTGATCTGATCCCTATCATCAGTCCGATACCCTTTGCTAAGTGGAGATGGGACATCCTCGGCCAATTCAAGCAAGCAAGAGGGCAACAAAAATTCTTGATAGTGGCAATCGATTACTTCACTAAGTGGATCGAGGCAGAGCCCCTTTCCCGAACCACCTGGAAGAATGTCAGAAGCTTCGTCTGGAAGTCTATTGTCTGTCGTTTTGGCATACCACAATCCATTATGACAGACAACAGGACACAATTCGACAGTGCCGACTTCAAGGATTTCTGCTCCGAGTTGAAGATCAAGTTGCATTTCTCTTCTGTCGCCCATCTCCAATCCAATGGATTGGCAGAGGCTGCTAATAAATGCATCCTTGGACCCCTACGGAAGAGAATAACCGGGCTCAAGGGAACCTGGCCGGAGGAGATCCCCAGTATACTATGGTCGTACATAACGACCCACAAAACTTCAACATGTGAAACACCGTTTATATTTGCTTATAGTTGTGAAGCTGTCGTCCCAGTGGAGGTTAATGAACAACCACTTCGTCTCTAATACTACGATGAAGAGAGAAACTCAGAGGGACTCGAACTCAACCTAAAACTAGTTGACGAGATTCACGAATGGGCTTTGTCAACCCTCATTGAACAAAAAGGATGCATGGCTCGGTATTTCAACTCCAAGGTGTGCGGGCATAGCTTCCGTATAAGCGACTTGGTGTTACGTAAGGCTTCCTTCACCCCCGAGATTCTCAAGGAAGGAAAGCTCGATGTGAAGTGAGAAGGCCCTTATAAAGTGATCGATGTGCTTTGTCCAGCCACATATCAACTCACCACATTGGATGATAGGGAGCTACCCCATCCTTGGAATGCTAAGCATCTACGGAAGTACTACCAATGACTGTACAAGCAATAGCAAAAACATTGGGCGATCAAAAATTACCTTTATTTTTTATTACGCCAATTTATGATAAATACAAATTCGATCATTTTTTGTATCTAATGATTTCTGACCTTAGTCGTCAGCCGTAAGCTGAGGGATTACCCCTCGCCACTGAACGACCCTCGACCGTCGTCAGCCTTAAGTCGAAGGGGCTCTCCCCTTGCTACCGAATGAATCTAGTCGTCAGTCGTAAGCCGAGGAATCACCCTTCACCACTGAACGACCCTCGACCGTCGTCGACCGTAAGTCGAAGGGGCCTCGCCCCTCGCCACCGAACGACCCTAGTCGTCAGTCGTAAGCCGAGGGATCATCCCTTGCCACTAAACGACCCCCAATTCTTGTCAGTCGTAAGCTGAAGGGGCCTCGTCCCTCGCCATCAAAGGACCTAATCGGCCGTCATAAGCCAAAGGATCACCCCCTCGCTACGGAACGACCAACGACCATCGTTGGCCGTAAGCCGAAGGGGCCTCGCCTCTCGCCATCGAACGACCCTCTACTCCCGTTGGCTTTAACTCTAAGGATCTTTGTTCCTCACTACTAGACGAAACGCACCACCGTGGTTTATGATCTAGAAGATCGTATTTATCGGGTGAACGTGCCTAACTTATCAACGACCAAACTTACCCTCGATTTCTATGAAATTGAAAATTGAGTCGTTGAGGGGCTATACATGCACATATTGCATAACATATGCTCAAATGAAAGTCAAATGAAGACTCAAAAGAAAATCCAAACTTGTCGATCAAAAATTTGTCTTTTTTCAAAGCAAAAAAAGGGTTACATGAAACCCATGCTAAATTCTACTAGCATAGGTAAGAGAAGCGCCTTTCGGTACAAAGACACTGTGGAAAGCTTCCATCACCCTTGTGAACCTCACCGTAAGCTCCTCCTTGTCTCTCACGATGGCCATATCAAACTTTGCAGCTTTGGCCTAGAGCTCAGCAGCCTCTGCCTTGCAGGCCTCCGCCCACCACTCCGAGTCAGAAGCTTTGGCTCGGAGCTCGATCGCCTCCCTCTTCGAAGCTTCGAGGTTCGCTTGGAGCTGAGATATCTCCCTCCTCCATTGAATCTCAGCAGACTTTCAGAGTTCAGACATGGATGAGAGGCTATTTTTAGCCTCCACAGCCGCCCACACAGCCTCTACCTTGGCTGCGAGGGCTCTCTCCAGGTCTTCTTCCATCTTTCTCATCCGGGCTTCGAGCTCAGACACCTTGCGCTCAGCAACTTCCACCTGCCGACCTCCATCGATCAAGTCAATGGCCTGGCAGCGCAACACAACGCCAAGGATGGACATCTGTAGAAAGCATCAGTCAGGGACGACCAAATTACAAGTCAATTGACAGAAGGCAATTGACGTATCTGGTACCCACTCCCCACACAGAAGTTGGCTACCTGTTCGAGTTCTAACCCCTGAAGGAGCTCCAGATCCTGAGGGAGGATCGAATTCTCCACTAACCGAGCAGTCACCCCGAAAACCAACAGGGCCACTCTTCCCTTCCGACGACGAAGGGAGGCTGGTAAGGATTACCCCTACAGGTCCTAAGAAGCGAGACAAGAGCTGGTTGAGCAGCAGGACTCGGTCGAACTCCGTGGGGATCGGGTCGACCAAAGGAAAGGGTGACTCGATACCGTCCCATGCCCATTTATCTAAAAGAGGTGTCGTGGGAGTCTGAGGTTCCAAGGAAGTATCGATCACCCCTAAGACTCGAGAGGGGCTGCCCCCATACCTTTTGCCATGGGAAAAGGAGGATGGTTTCCCTCCTTTAATCGCCTCCTTTTCTCCGACTCCTCCTCTTCAAGGGAGGATATCCCCCGTTTATTGCCAACGGCTTCAGTGGGATCAACGACCTCAATGGCGTCATCATCGTCCACCACCAGCGGTTCCGAGACAATGATGGAGGTGAGGGGCAGAACAGATCAAACGGGGGCCTGATTCGGGGCCTCCCTCGAAGAAGCACGGGAAGATGACCTTGAGGTCTACCTGACCTCGCCCCCCTCAGAGGAATATTTCTGACTGATGGGAAGAGGAGACCGAGAGCTCGACCCCTCAGCGCGAGCCCTCGACCTTTCGACGCTCCTTTTCTTACGTTGCTTGCTCCAGACCTGACCCAGTCATATCTGTAAACAACAGATATAATTATCGTGAATGGCTATGATAAAGAAACAGGGTCGACATGCATTACCCAGACTCCACAAAAGGGTCTTTAGTCGATGGCCATCCAATAGATACGGAGTCGACCTCTCTCGCATTGGTCAACCCAGAAGGAGATTTCTCGCCTCAACCTTGCCTGGAAACAACCTGGCCTTGACCTCTTCCAATGTTAACCAGGACTCTTCAGCGAGCTCAGAGCTCGAAGAACTCTAACCATTGAGCATCGGTCCCAGGCCAAGAAGGACGACAAACACGAAAGTGTCTTTCCATCCAGGATCAGAACGCGGGAGATCATAAATGAGCATCATTTCCGGGCGAGCAAAGATATGGTACCACACTTTGCGAGGATCGAGTATTTGAAGGGTTTTCTGGTACCCTTAGGGCACAAAAACTCTATGCCCATCCTAAGTCGGACGGAACATAGACAGAAAAGCAGCGAAAAAATAAACATGTTAATCTAATTAACATTCACCCTAAGGTTCAAGACCCTAATCCAAGACTATACCGACTTGGGATGGGTCTGACCATCCCAAGAAGGATCTAGCCTACTGCGATTAAATTAAACTAAAGCTTAATTAAACACATACCCGGAATCACAACCCTGGAGCAGGCGAGATGTTCCGCACCGTCTTCCGATCCGCTCCCGTCCCACGCCGAGCCGCTCCCCGAACCGCTCCGCATCCTGAGGCGATCAATCCCGTGTCGCCGAGCCAACCACGCGCCGAAGAAAGTTTCACGCGAGTGAAACCTCCGCCTAGATTTCGGATCTGAATCCGAACTACTTTGCGGCTTTGCTAGAGCCCTCAGGAGCAAGGCAGAAATTTATAGGGAGATGAGAAATATTAATTTAAGCTTAGATCCGAGCGTGCTCCAACATTTACGAGAGCCGCTTAGATCTAGAGCTTGGGACGAGTTTTGAGGAGGTGAGCAGACCCCTATTTATATAGGCGGCTGACTGCTCCCCTTCCCTCAAAATCCGATGTGGGACTAATTTAGAGTTAATTAAATTCAATTTAGTTTGCCCTTCACAAAGTGCAAACTTCCGTGAATTTTAACTCCCTCACCGTTGAACTTCAGGATTGATACAACCTATCAATTCGAAGGGTGTTCAACGGTGAACGCATAGGAAAATACCGTTCGTCAATCGGAGTTTGTTTGACCCTCCAATTGATTGTCCAAAGATCAGCCCAAGGCTATTTTTTCGCAAAAACTGAGCCGTCAAATAATTCTGCACAATAAGGGTTCAAAACCCTAGAACTGGGGCCCACGGGTGGGCCCCACGCGTGCTGCGTGCAGAAAAACTGCCCGGACAAAGCCCAGGCCGCGCCTGGGCTTGCCCAGTGGCTGGGCTTGCCCAGGCCTTGGGCAAATATCCAGTATTATTTCTTTTGGGCCTTTTTGAGCATATCTTGGGCATCTGGTGTCCGATTTGGACGCCGTTCAAACCTGGGCGTAAACCGGGACATTCCCGTCTTACCCATAAGCTTTTCCTTACGTTTATATAATTAAATATTGTTTTAAACTATTTAAAACACATTTAATCTATTTTGCATCATATGCAATTTAGTCCATATCTAGGCTTAAATTATCATTTGCATCAAATACAAATGATCCGAGGGCATATTCCTCTACATCTCCCACTTGCACTCAGGATCATTTATCCCGAATGCAGGAGATGATTGCAAACATCTTTTGCAATATTTTATCCCTTGCATCAAATGCAAATAATTCTCCCTAACTAATTTCTACCTATTACTAGACGAAGATCGCACTCTGTGTGAGACCCTACAGCCTGACCCTTACAACAGGTTGGGCTCGAAGCCCTATACGGCAGTGACCACGAGCAGTGGTTGCCGTCCCTGCTTTAGGAATCATCATTATATGGTTAACTCATTGACATGAGTATTGTCGGGACCACCCTGACAGTTTCCGTGATGAATTCCGCAGTTATAGTCTTTTCGTCTAAACTATGTCGTGTAGATCAAGTCTAGGGTACGGTCAAAACTGTCAACCCCAATAACTTGACTCCAGTTAGTTTCTATCGATCTTTAGTCAAATAATGTTGGACTTCTTCCAACAAACTCTGGCCAGAGATTTTACTAAAGACCGAACTAACCCTACGACACTAACTCCCATTGACCGGGAGAGACGAATCCTATCTTGGTCATTACTCTTCTCGTACGCTTCAAGTGACACCCAACCAAAGACCTTTCGACAAGCCTTGCCTCGAAGCTAGGTCGTTTGATCTAAGTGGCACCGTTCACGCACAGGTTCGTCAAAAATGACCTCAAGTCAAAAGACCAATTAGCCTATCATCACTCAGAGTCATCATTGACAGATTGGTCAATATAAACATATGATAACTCTTGTGGATCATTCAGTGAACTCATTCTCTAATGAGCACCTGTGTCTCGTCTACGACTTCACCAAGTCAAGCGATCATGAGATCATCGCCACCGCTAAACGGTGAAGACTAAGACACAATGGTCTATCCGATGTTTCGATATCCTTGTCTCGAAACATTTACGACCACGAACCCTTTTAGACTTATGCTACAGACGGTCAAACATTTCTCCATGATCGAGATACTCATCTCGATACATGTTTGACCTTGCATAAGGTCTCAGGACTTTACCTAAGTTAATATCTAATGTTAACTACATTATAACATAACTTTAGATAAATTATTACCAAACAGCTTACTGTTATTTCGAACAAGATGTTTGTGCTATTCACACATGAAGATAGATAGCATCGAGTGTATCATCTCTCAACATCTCCCACTTGCACTCAGGCCCATTTATCTCGGTATCTAATACCGGTTTTACACATAAGTTTTCCCGACTTCATGTGGTAGAGCCTTCGTGAGTGGATCTGCTAAAACCATCTACACTATAGACTTAAGGAGTTTCTATGTTTATATTAGACCAACCATTTGAATCTCATTCAAATAATTCACTTGGTCTGTCGGAATCCATAATATTTTATTTATTTGGATCTTATCCAGTTCATCGTACCTTACCATAATAATCTTAAATTAGTTAATGGTCATAAATGGCTCATATCTATTTCTGATAAAGTATCAAACTCTTTTGATCACTTCATCAAAATATATATGTTCCATCCCTTTGATGCCTCACATGTAATTTACATGCTCCCACTGACCTTGAAAACTATCTGGCTAATTCATATAAGTTGGTCCGTCTAAATCATATTTAGAAAAACGAACTTGTAAGTGAATGCTCCAATTTTCATGGTCAACTTAAGCGTTTACATCTAGTTTGGTCTGAGTAGTTCTGTACACATCTGCTGGTGAAAAAAAAACGGTTTCATTATAATCCGTTTAATAGGAATTAGTATGGAAAAACCGTTCTCGACCAACATGATTGCACTTCACTATATTCCTTTCTGCACCAATCTTTCAACTTAAAGATTTACTTGCAGAAAGTGAGGAAACATTTTCCTTGTGCACGTAAACTAAATTCCAAAATTTATTTACGCACACGGACCTATTCTGATTGCATCAAGTTTTTAAATCGGAGTTACTACTCCGAATTTCATCCCGGAAGTTGACTAAGTCATCATCAGTTATGATGTTTAACTCGACTCTTCGTCTCACGAAATTCGAGTAATTATACAACTTCCTAATGATTGATTTAATGAATATCTTATTGATAATGTCCTCACAGAACATTATCAAAACCTAGGCATTACTATCTGGGACTTAAACCAGAAGGAGGACTTAACTCAGAGTCACTTACAATGGATCACACCAAGTCTAACTAAGTGTGATTCATACCTTTTGACACACGGATGTGTTAACAGAGTTGACCTGAGAGAAAATCACATTTTCTTTTAATTACGCAAGATTTACTGTAGCTAAGTATTGACCATTCGATCTAATCGAATCAGTTTAAATACTTTAGTCATTTCGTTCTTTATTTTATCAGACTTGTGTTTCATCAAGAACACGTGTCTTAATAAAATATACGAATAACTTAATTTGGTTAATCTAGACTCGGGTTCATCAGTATGTACCAGACAGAGTATGACAACTCATTCTCCCACTGTCTTACAGATGGGTTTCGGCCATTCTATCTAAGAGGATAAGACTCACAAGTGTCCGCAGACTTCATAATACGAGAGGTCAGACCCCTCTTTATGTGACTTGTGAAGCTTAGTCTCTCGATACGGCCTAGTCTATTTTTCCATACAAGTTTGCTACTATCTTGTGTATTTATATATATTAACATTTAATATATATATTATCGTTATACATAAACTACTAACGCAAAACATTGCTTCAGAAGCGAGGTGAAGACATTCGTCAAATTGTGTTAGACGTCTTTTGTATAACAATAATTATAAAATCGTGACATCAAAATATGTCACATTTTCATTTCCTCCTACTTATGCCTTTATTAATGATAAATTAAACTATTAAACTCGATTGACTTTCCGGAGTGCCTTTTTCCTTTTCTAAATCACATTTAGATATAAATAGCTCAACATAAATAAATAGCTATGCAAGCATCTTATGTATCCAAACGCCTGAGAGGTGCAATCTTGAGTGTAGCTCAAGAAGTTGCTTGTCTCAAGATCCGGTTGGGATACATAGTCTTGCACCGCTCATGCACTCGTATTTGACTCAAACAGTTTGATCGAATTCTCGAACTTTATGGATCAAAATTGTTTGTCCATACAACCTTGAGGGTAGCTCGACAAGTTGTAGGGAGAAACATATTTCGAATATCATATATGTTCAAGCTGCCTCATATAGAGACGGGTGACATGTAGCGTGAATTTATTTGTTGGACCCAGAACTTAATGAAATCGTATTTCTTAAGTCTGTTCTTTAGAAGGTCATTTTAATGTCAACGAGAGTATAGTTTAATCCTATCAATTAGAATTTAACTTGATATTCAATTAATCAACCTATTTGACCAATTAACTAATTCCATTAAAAATTATATTTTGATTCCTTCAGTAAACATAGTCTTGCCCTAGTTTTGGCATATGTTCAAAATTAAATATAGGTAGAATGGCTTTTATCTATCTATATCCTCCCACTATTTTTACGATCGTTTCAAAGCTTAATAACGAACGATTTAATCAAATTAAAATTAATGGGTAAGAGGTCCAATCACCTTGAGCCTAACAACCTTGAGGGTAGCTCAACAAGTTGCTTGACTCTGTGATCGGAAGATGACTCTTCATCGATCATATCAGATATAACCCTCTTAATCGGTTTTTACCCCTAGCCATTTGTGATCATGAGGGTGCTCATCCAAATCACAATGTCTAGTCTAGTCGGACCCTTGTTTTCGTGTCTAGCCTGACTTGCTCCGGCGCTCGGGGTATTCACGACACGTCGGTTTGGGTCAGGACTTAGACTACATCTAGTCAGACTACATCATTGACTTAACTTACGCCGGCGCTCGGGGTACGAGACGACGGTTTGGGTCAGTCAAGATTTCATCTTATGTATTAAAGGAGTTGGTTTCTACAGGGTTGCCATGTCACAGCTTGAGGGTATCTCAACAACTGTAACACGGGTCCTATAGTAGCTAACCCCTAAAACAAGGAGGCTAATCTTGAAAAAGATTATTAACGTATTTGACTTAGATATAGTCCAGGGTGTCATACAATCATGATTCGCGACATTGCGGTCCAGCGGAACACAGCCAGGGAATTGACTAAGCCAGGATCAATATCCCTTAAAGGGTGATCCAGAACTCTTAGCTAAGCACATTGACTGGATCATGGTCCATTGAATGAAGCTTGTCATTTTTGTATGTGTGCCATAGACTAAACAGCTTTTATTAACAACTAATTAATCCTATCAACTAGTTGCATCCTTAAAATCAAAATTTTAGAATTTGTTTAATAACTTTTATTAAGTCCTTATCAACTATAAGGTTCACATGCTATCCTAATCGTTATTAGGATTTTAATAAATTTATTAACCAGCGCTAAAAGCGAAGTCCTTTAATGAAAATTAATTATAACAATTAGAATTATGATTTTCATTAAAAGGACTACCCTAATCAGGAATTAGGTCTTGAAGCATTGTTAATGTTTTATTAAAACATAGCATGTCATTAAAATTCAATTGATAAATTTTAATCATTTCTTAATGGCTAACCTAAAGGGTTGTCTTGTGTTATCAAATAAGGGACAAGAGTATGCATAGCCATTAACATAAGATTACACTAATTTTATCGCATAAAATAAAAGTGTACAACTATTTAACAATTTAAATAGAACAATGTCTATCACATAAACAATTTTTAGCATGCAAACATAAATTTAACATTTAAATTTAAAATATGATTTTTTTAAAAAAATTATTTTTATCTCATAAAAACTTGTCTTTAAATCACAAATTTTCATGCTACTTAAAAAATTTATCGCATAAAAATTTTAACCTTTAAAATCAGTTTTAAAATATCTCATAAAATTAAAACATCATTTAAAAAAAACTTCCATGCTTAAAATTTTATCACATAAAATTTTTAGGCATCTACAATAACTTTAAACTTATCGCATAAATTTTAAAAGATTTTAAAATTAGTTTTAAAAATTATCACATAAATTTTAAAACGTCATTTAAAAAATTTTCATATTCAAAAATTTATCACATAGATTTTTAAACATCAAAAAAACATTTTTAAAATTTATCTCATAACTTTAAAAAATATTTTTAAAAGTATTTAAAAGCATTTCATGTGTTTAATAAAATCGCAGGCTAGATCATAACACAAAACCAGGCTCTGATACCACTGAATGGTTTTCTAGGACCCTTAGGGCACAAAAACTCTATGCCCGTCCTAAGTCGGACGGAACATAGACAGAAAAGCAGCGGAAAAATAAACATGTTAATCTAATTAACATTCACCCTAAGGTTCAAGACCCTAATCCAAGATCTATGCCGACTTGGGATGGGTCTGACCATCCCAAGAAGGATATAGCCTACTGCGATTAAATTAAACTAATGCTTAATTAAACACATACCCGGAATCTCAACCCTGGAGCAGGCGAGATGTTCCGCACCGTCTTCCGAGCCGCTCCCGTCCCACGCCGAGCCGCTCCTCGAACCGCTCCCCGAACCGCTCCGCATCCCGAGGCGATCAATCCCGTGTCGCCGAGCCAACCACGCGCCGAAGAAAGTTTCACGCGAGTGAAACCTTCGCTTAGATTTCGGATCTGAATCCGAACTACTTTGCGGCTTTGCTAGAGCCCTCAGGAGCAAGGCAGAAATTTATAGGGAGAGGAGAAATATTAATTTAAGCTTAGATCCGAGCATGCTCCAACATTTACGAGAGCCGCTCAGATCTGGAGCTTGGGACGAGTTTTGAGGAGGTGAGCAGACCCCTATTTATATAGGCGGCTGACTGCTCCCCTTCCCTCAAAATTCGATGTGGGACTAATTTAGAGTTAATAAAATTCAATTTAGTTTGCCCTTCACAAAGTGCAAACTTCTGTGAATTTTAACTCCCTCACCGTTGAACTTCAGGATTGATACAACCTATCAATTCGAAGGGTGTTCAATGGTGAACGCATAGGAAAAAACCGTTCGTCAATCGGAGTTCATTTGACCCTCCAATTGATTGTCCAAAGATCAGCTCAAGGCTAGTTTTTCGCAAAAACTGAGCCGTCAAATAATTCTGCACAATAAGGGTTCAAAACCCTAGAACTGGGGCCCACAGGTGGGCCCCACGCGTGCTGCGCACAGAAAAACTGCCCGGACAAAGCCCAGGCCACGCCTGGGCTTGCCCAGGCGCGGGGCAAAGCCCAAGCCGGCGCCTGGGCTAGCCCAGGCCCGCGCCTGGGCTAGCCCAGGCCGCCTGTGCTTGCCCAGGCCTTGGGCAAATATCCAGTATTATTTCTTTTGGGCCTTTTTGAGCATATCTTGGGCATCTGGTGTCCGATTTGGACGCCGTTCGAACCTGGGCGTAGACCGGGACATTCCCGTCTTACCCATAAGCTTTTCCTTACGTTTATATAATTAAATATTGTTTTAAACTATTTAAAACACATTTAATCTATTTTGCATCATATGCAATTTAGTCCATATCTAGGCTTAAATTATCATTTGCATCAAATACAAATGATCCGAGGGCATATTCCTCTACAGTATTATCCGAAAGAAATACTTGAACAGCCAAAGGGGTGGTCAAACCCAATAAAGCTCATAAAGTACAATAAAATCGACTAGAGGAGGAAGGGCTTGGGGTGCAAGTTGACAAAGAGAAAGCCTCGAAGAGTATATGACTTCTATGATGAAGGCGTGAAGAGGAAAGCGAAGTCCAAGACGGGATGTAAGGACCCTGGCTATGAGGAAAACACTAGAAGGAGGATTGAATAGTGTTTATAAGATTTAAACGATGTAGGAAGATGTATGCCCTTGAGGCATTTATCCTTCGTTTAATCATCTCGTTCAGATAATTATATGATGTCAATTATCCTAAGTATATATTCGTAGTATCTAATACTTAGATAATTTCCTTAGACTTATAGTCAGGTCACTACATATCAAGATGTAGATCTCGATTATGAGAAGTTAGTGACCGATTAGAAACTTAAGTCTTAAACGGTTCATAGTCATAGATATGTCTAGAATAGGATATCGACACATCGGTTAGACCATTGTGTCTTTTTCTTACCTTAGGTTAATGATGATCTCATAGTCATTCGACTTGGCCAAGTCAGAGACGAGACAGAGGTGCTCAGTGGGGAATGAGTTCACTGAACGACCAACTTAGAGTTATTAAATGGTTAAGCTTTAACTAAACTGTCAATAATAACTCTAGAGTGATGATAGGCTAGTTGGTCCTTACGACCTGAAGTCATCAGTACGAACCTGTGAATGGATAGTGTCACTTAGATCTATGATCTAGCTTAGAGGCTCGGCCTGCTGAAAGATCTTAGGTTGGGTGACACCTAAAGCTCAGAGGGAAGTAGATGACTAAGATGGGTTCGTCTCTTCCATTAAAGGGGAGTTAGTGTCACTGGTTCAGTACGGTCTTTGTGTTAATCCTCGGCCGGGGTACGTTGTTGGATGTACAACGTGAAAAGACCGCTGTATACTGATCAATGCTGGCTATTGGGGTTGACGATAAACCATACCCTAGGCCATGCAGCGACACAGTCTTGACGAAGGGACTAAAACGACAGAATTCATCACTGACACAGTCAGAGTGATCCCAACGATGTTCGTCATTGGGTGGATCACGTAAGTATGATTCTTAAACAGGGACGACACCTGCTGCTCGTGGTTACCGTCGTCTAGGGTTTCGAGCCCCAACCTGTAGTAGGGTCAGGCTGTAGGGTCTCACACCGAGTTGTATCCACGTCTTAGTAATAGGAAGAATGTTAAGAGAAATTCATTTGATGAAATGGAATAAACAAGTTCACAAGTTAGTTGCGAGTTCAAATTTAATAGGGGACAATTTTTGCATATGATGCAAACCAGATTAAATATTTCGTAAATTGTTTACAACTATATTTAATAGGAATAAACGCGTCGGAAAGGTTACCTGGATAACAGGATCGTCCCGATCTAATCGCAGGATCAAACCGCATTGAAAACGGAGCTCAAACGAGCCCAGGAACGCAAAAACAGTCAAAGGAAAGAGTGGATTAGACCCGCTTGGACAAGCGGGTCCAACCGAAAGGTAAAGGGCACGGTGCACTGAGTCCAGCGGGCGCGACGCGCTGAACCAGCGGGCCATGCGCCCGCAGAGTTCAGCGGGCACGGCTCGCTGTTCAGCGGGCCGCGCGCCTGCCCTGGGCATGCCCATTGCGGGCACGACCATAGCCTTAGGTGGGCAAGCCTGATAAAGCCTAGCGGGCGCGCCTGCAACTTAAGTTAATTTGGGGTTTTTGAAACCCTTTTGACTGCTAAGAAAATAGACTTTTTGTCCATCTTTGGGCAATTGTTTGAGGGGTCAAATGAAGTCGGAATTCATCGCCGTTTATTCCTACGCATTCACCATTCGAAGCCCTTCGAAATGATAACTTATATCGTCTCTGAAGCTCGATGGTAAGGGAGAATTAATTGGTTGAAGTTGGCCTTTTATGAAAGGCTTACTAACTTCAATTAATTAAATTAATTCTCTTTTAATTTTGTTTTGTCGCACATTGCTCGTGACAAAAAGAGAGGTGCTGACTCCCAATATAAATAGGGGTGTACTCTCTTCGTTAAAAAACACACGAATCGATCGATTTGAGAAGCTCCTGATTTTTGAGCACGCTCGATCGTGAACTTAAATTTCTCTCCTCTTTCTCTTCCTATCCTCTCGTCGGGTCCTAGCAAGACTACGTGGAGGTTTGGATTGGATCCAGACGTTAAGACGCGGGTCTACTCAAGTAAAACTTTCTTCGGCAAGTGATCGTCTCGGAGGCGGCTCGGGTAGATCGGTTCGAAGGTGCGAGGCGGCTCGGCTACAAGGAGTACAAGAAGTTGGTGCTGTACATCTTGCCTGCCCAAGGGCCAAGATTCCAGGTACAGTAGGATAGATCCCTCTTGTGGTAGGCTGGACCCACCCAAGTTGACATAGATCATGCTAGGTTCTGGCTCTCTCAGGGCCTAGCTAAAATGTTTAGCTAGCATGTTTTATTTTTCGCTGCATTTTATGCCTCTGTGGTCCGTCCGACTTAGGACGGGCACAGATCTGAGCCCTGAGGGTCCGCCAAAATCCTTCAGTGGTATCAGAGCCACGGTTATGCTTTTAGATTTTAATATGTGGTGTATTTAAATTGTTAAAATTGCTTGTTTTGAACATATAGATTTTAACGTTATTTGATAATGTTAAAATTATTTTGTACCTTACTTTTAAATGTTTTAAAAATTGTTTTTATGACATGAAAGAATTTTTGGAGACTTTTAAATTTTATATGATAAAGTTTAATGAACCTCTTATGATTAAAAATGCTTTTAAAAATTTATTTTATAAGATAAAATACTTTTAGTAAGCATTTAAAAATGTTTTAAAGTATATGTAACATTAAGAAAATTTTTATTTCATGAGATGATATTAAAAATTAATTTCTTTTAGTTACATAAAGTTTGAAAGATTTTTTAACTTTATCTGAAAGTTTTAAAATTGATTTCAACGATTTTAAAATTATTTTAAAATTATTTTGTAGTATATGTAACATAAAGGAAAACTTTTTTTTTCATGAGATGGAATTAAAAATTCATTTCTTTTAGTTACATAAAGTTTTAAATATTATTTTATGAGATAATTTAATCTTAAAATGTTTCATTAATTTTAAAGCTTAGGTCTGTATTTAAAATTATTTGATAATTTTTATAAACCAAATTTATGTGATAAAATGTTTAAAGTTTAAAATTTTAAATTTAAATGTTAAATTTTAGATCACCAAGTTCATTATTTATGTGGTAGATAATTTTAACTTGCATGTTATCTTGATATGTCACATTATTGAACCCTAATTCATGTGATAATTAGTTGGTTGACATTATTGGCCATGATGCATAATCAGATTATTCATGAATCTTTTAGGTTAGCCATTAATTTAAAATCTTATGAGATAACATTTTAAATTGTGTCATGCTACGTTTTAATGAACAATTACGCCATCAAAACATCATTCCTGATTAGGATAGTCCCTTTAATTAACTATAATTATTTTAAATTGTTTCGATAATGATTATCATGAAATGACTAATTTTGTAAAATGTTGTAATTGATTTATTAAAATCCTCATTTAGACTAGGGTAGCGCGATGAACGAACAAACCTTATAGTTGATAAGGATCTAATAAAAATTATTGACCAAATCCATAAAATTTCGAATTTTAAGGATCCACTAGTTGATAAGGATTAATTAGTCTTAATAAAAGCTTTTAGTTGATTGACGAACATAAGATTAATAAGTCTCCTTCAATGGATCATGGTGTCGGTCAATGTGCTTGGCTAAGTTTGCTGGATCACCCCAGCTAGACTAGGGGTTAAGTGGTCCTGGCTTAGTCAATTCCATGGCCACGTCCTCTGGACCGCAAGGAGTCGAATCATGACTGTGTAAGTCCATCGACTATACCTAAGTCAAATACGATAATAATCTTATTCAAGATAAATCGTAACCCTCCTTGTTTTAGGAGTTGATAACCGTAAGACCCATGTTCCAGTTGTTGAGCTACACTTAAGCTGCGACATGGCAACCTTATAGAAACCGACTTCTTAAATACATATGACGAGATCTTGACTTGACCCAAATCGTCGTGTCGTGAATACACCGAGCACCAGCGTAAGTTGAGCCAATGATGTAGTCAAGACTTAAACCCAAACCGTCGTGTCATGAATACACCAAGCGTCGGCGTAAGTTGAGTCATTAATGTGAGTTTAGTCCTGACCCAAACCGACGAGTCGTGCCTACACCGAGCGGCGGCATAAGTCAGGCTGAACGCAAAAACAAGGGTCTGACTAGGCTAGCCATTGTGATTTGGATGAGCACACTTATAATCACAAATGACTAAGGGTAAAACTCATAGGGAATCATATTTAATATGATTGATGAAGAGTTTGTCTACCGACTGCAGAATCAGACAACTTGTTGAGCTACACTCAAGGTTGTCTGACTCGGGGTAGTCAGATCCCTCTCCCACAAATATTTTAACATAATAAATTGTTTATTATTGTGGCTTTAATTCTTTAATTTAGTGCAAGAATATAGTTTAATAAAACCATTTAAACTGTACAACGAACATATGCTAATAAAATATCTATTTAATGCAGAATGGATTCGAGTCTTAAGTACATGATAGAAAAGAACATGCTTGACGGGACCAACTATACGGATTGGCTTAGGAATATCAAGTTAGTCCTATCACTAGATGGGATAGGATACGTGCTGTTCGAGGACGCTCCAGAGAAGACTGACGACGATGCAACCCACGAAGAAAAGAAAGCGTATAACCTGTACCAGAGGGATGCTGAGAAGGCCAGGTGCCTTACTCTGGCTTCAATGAACAACGACCTGCAAAGGAAGCACGAACATTTGGATGTTCAAAGCATGCTTCTGAATGCAGAGGAGTTATACGGCAAGCGGTCAAGAGCTGCCAAGTTTGAAGCCACGAGCAACCTCTGGGGCACTAAGATGGAGACATGGCCCGTACAAGATCATGTCATTAAGATGATCAGGTACGTGGAAGATGCTAGCCAATTGGGCTTTGTCCTCGACAATGAGATGGCCGTGGACATCATCCTGAAATCTTTAACCCCAGCCTTCAAGCAATTCATTACTGGTTTCATTATGAACAGTATTAAAACGGACTTCCTGGTCTCCTCAACATGCTTAGGCAATTTGAGGAAATCGAGAAGAAACCAGCTGTGTTGGTTGTTGGCTCTGCTTCTTCAGACCAGCCGAAAGGCAAAGGTAAGAAGAGGCAGGTCCCATAACCAGCCAAGGTGAAGAAGGGGAAGAAGACGAAAGGGGCCCCGTCGAAATCCGAGTGCTTTCACTGTCACAAGGTAGGCCACTGGAATAGGAACTGCAAGATTTACCTTGCAGAAAAGAAGAAAGGGCATACGGATGCCTCTACCTCAAGTACAATGAATTCCTTTTAATAAAGAATAATAATTTCCATAAATGCTTTGTCACATAGTATGAGATACTAAGACATCTGTGTAATGTATACATGTGGTTAATACGAAGCAGAGGATGGAAGAAGTTCCAAGGACTGTCGGCATTTGAGCAATCGTTGCTGCTGAGGCCATACGAGGACTTCAAGAGATATGAAGAAGAAGCAACCAATACTTATTTTTTTATGAATAAAATGTATCGTTTGCTTTAGTTAAAACAATGATTGAGAGTTAAGCACTCAAAGTTCATTTTGATAAACAAATTATGATTCATTTTAATGAATCCATTGTTTGAATAAATATCTCGGAAAATGTGCTTTATTTTAAATTGTGCTTTGTTATAAATAATTCATTTCTGTGGATGTGGCTGCCTGAGTTGGTTGCATAAATTATCGAGCTGTCAAGCAGAGCTTCTGAATAATTTGATTGTTTGGAGCTGACTTAATATTATAGCCAGTCGATAGTTAAATATAAGTTCCAGGAGCGTATAAATTGTGTATGATCACAATTATACGCATGTTAAGATTAATTCTTAATTAAACCGCATTTTATTCTTAAAGAGTTATTATTAAATGTAGTTAAAAGAAAAGTAAAGTGTAGGACGTTTGACTGAGTAAGTCAACATCAAGATTCCTATAAACAGGTCTTGATATGACCCATTCGTCAAACCCAACTTAACACCGGTATATTCCTAATAAGCACTTCCAAAGTGGTTATACTTAATGTATATTCTAAATATGATTTAGATATATAGTAGAAGTATATAACCAGCTAGTTCTTAAAGTCAGTGAGAGCTAGCTCATATACTTAGCTCCGGTTTCTCGGACTAAGTAAACAGGTTTCCAACTTATTTAAATCATCTATATAAGACATTGAATCAAAATAGTTTTGATTTAATCGAATATATAGGGACTTAAGGTGTCACTCATGTACTTGACTTATTAACACACAGTAATTGGAATGAGCCAAGACTAACTTATAGAAATGTTAAACCCTACATCAAGATTGTATGAGCTAATTATTAGCTATACATAGAAAAGAAAATTGTTGGGTAAGATCCAAATCAATTTTCGAGGATCAACCTTGTGTGATCAAGTGATGTATAAATAAAATCCATTAAAATGCATTACAGATACATGTTAGCAAATCCACTCTTAGGTTTGACATATGAAAGTCCAGTGTGACTGATATGCTATAACGGTATGAGATACCGAGATAAATAGCCTAAGTACAAGTGGGAGATGTAGGAAGACGTATGCTCTTGAGGCATTTATCCTTAGATGAATCATCTCGTTCAGATAATTATATGGTGTCAATTATCCTAAGTATATATTCGTAGTATTTAATACTTAGATAATTTCCTTAGACTTATAGTCAGGTTACTACGTATCAAGATGTAGATCTCGATTATGAGAAGTTAGTGACCGAATAGAAATTTAAGTCTTAAACGGTTCATGGTTATAGATATGTCGAGAATATGATATCGACCCTTCGGTTAGACCATTGTGTCTTTGTCTTACCTTAGGGTAATGATGATCTCATAGGCATTCCACTTGGCAAAGTCGGAGACGAGATAGAGGTGCTCAGTGGGGAATGAGTTCACTGAACGACCAACTTAGAGTTATTAAATGGTTAAGCTTTAACTAAACTATCAATGCTAACTCTAGAGTGATGATAGGCTAGTTGGTCCTTAAGACCTGAAGTCATCAGTACGAACATGTGAATGGATAGTGTCACTTAGATCTATGATCTAGCTTCGAGGCTCGGCCTGCTGAAAGATCTTAGGTTGGGTGACACCTGAAGCTCACGAGGGAAGTAGATGACTAAGATGGGATTCGTCTCTTCTGTTAAAGGGGAGTTAGTGTCACTGGTTCAGTATGGTCTTTGTGTTAATCCTCGGCCGGGGTACGTTGTTGGATGTACAACGTGAATACAACAAAGACCACTGTATACTGATCAATGTTGGCTATTGGGGTTGACGGTAAACCATACCCTAGGCCATGCAGAGACACAGTCTTGACAAAGGGACTAAAATGATAGAATTCATTACTGACACAGTCAGAGTGATACCAACGACGTTCGTCATTGGGTCGATCATGCAAGTATGATTCTGAAACAGGGACGACACCTGCTGCTCGTGGTTACCGTCGTCTAGGGGTTTTGAGCCCCAACCTTTAGTAAGGGAGCCTGTAGGGTCTCACATCGAGTTGTATCCATGTCTTAGTAATAGGAATAATGTTAAGAGGAATTCATTTGATGAAATGAAATAAATAAGTTCACAAGTTAGTTGCGAGTTCAAATTTAATAGGGGACATTTTTTGCATATGATGCAAACCAGATTAAATGTTTCGTAAATTGTTTACGACTATATTTAATAGGAATAAACGTGTTGAAAAGGTTACCTGGATGACGGGATCGTCCCAGTCTAATCGTAGGATCAAACCGCGTTGAAAACGGAGCTCAAACGAACCCAGGAACGTAAAAGCAGTCAAAGGCAAGAGTAGGTTAGACCAACTTGGGCAAACGGGTCACCCGCAAGGAGAAAGTGCACGGCACGCTGAACCAGCGAGCGTGGCATGCTGAACCAGCAGACCACGTGCCCGCTGAGTTCAACGGGTGTGGCCGGCTGAACCAGCGGGCCGCGCGCCCGCCCTGGGCACGCCCATTACGGGTGCGACCATAGCCTTAGGCGGGCGCGCCCGCTAAAGCCTAGCGGGTACACCTGCAACTTAAGTTAATTAGGGTTTTTTGAAACCCTTTTGACGGCTACGAAAATTGAATTTTTGTCCATCTTTGGGCAATTGTTTGACGGGTTAAACGAAGTCGGAATTCTTCGCTGTTCGTTCCTAAGCATTCACCATTCGAAGCCCTTCGAAATGATAACTTGTATCGTCTTTGAAGCTCGATGGTGAGGGATAATTAATTGGTTGAAGTTGGCCTTTGGTGAAAGGCTTACTAACTTCAATTAATTAAATTAATTCTCTTTTAATTTTGTTTTGTCCCATATTGCTCGTGACAAAAAGAGAGGTGCCGACTTCCTATATAAATAGGGGTGCACTCTCTTCGTTAAAAAACACACCAAGCGATCGATTCGAGAAGCTCCTGATTTTTGAGCACGCTCGATCGTGAACTTAAATTCCTCTCCTCTTTCTCTTCCTATTCTCTCGTCGGGTCCTAGCAAGACTACGATGAGGTTTGAATTGGATCCATATGTCTATGACGCGAGTCTGCTCAAGTAAAACTTTCTTCGGCAAGTGATCGGCTTGGAGGATGCTCGGGAGATCGGTTTGAAGGCGTGAGGCGGCTCGGCTACAAGGAGCGCAAGAAGTTGGTGTGGTATATCTTGCCTGCCCCAGGGCCAAGATTCCGGGTATGTTCTTTAAGTTTTTTAGTGTAATTTAATTTCGTCGCAGTAGGATAGATCCCTCTTGGGGTGGGCTGGACCCACCCAAGTTGGCATAGATCAGGCTAGGTTCTGGATCTCTCAGGGCCTAGCTAAAATGTTTAGCTAGCATGTTTTATTTTTTGCTGCATTTTATGCCTCTATGGTCCGTCCGACTTTGGACGGGCACAGACCTGAGCCCTGAGGATCTGCCAAAACCCTTCAAACGATCGTTATACCAATTTAAATTCCTAACCAACAATAAATGTGGAATAATAAATAAACCCAAATTGAAACAATGGTAACACAAAGTATGTTTCAAGGGTTGGGATAACCCAACTCAACTCTCGACTTGTTCCCGGTAATCCTACGTGCCTTCCTCCCGGATACCACCATTTACTAAAGTTAGAACCCTTACTTGAGGTTTCCTTTAAACCCACTTGTAGCAATCCTACAAGTGAAATCGAAACACAATCGATGTACTTGACTCCCACAACTTGGGATCAAGCAAACCACTCTTACAAACCGAGAGTTAGACTAATATCGAAATATATGAAATAATGAAATAGCAACACTTACAATCACATATGCCTTGAAGTAGAACTTGAAGGAGCAAGTGTGGTGTGTGTTGAAGTCTCTTCCAAGAAGAGAGAAAAGCCCTTTCTCTTGTCACCACCAATTTCCTAGAGGATATCACCTGGATTCTAGGTTGGAGAACAAGAGAGAATGAGATTGAACTTCAAGGGCTTTTGAATTTGAGAGCTTTGAAAAACTTGAAGTTGAAAGCTAGGGTTTTTCAAGAGGTGATTAAGAAGATGAGTAACCCCTCAATGGAACAGTAGAATATTTCTTTATAGGTTCCCCAAGACCCTCACAGAATCCCCAAAAACCCCTTTGAAAAGAAAAAGGCAACAGATAGAATATACACACTCGACATTCGACTGGTGAAGAAATCACGGTCGCTTGCTGCACTATGCCAGAGGGTAGGTGAGAATTCAAACGGTAACTTACCATGTAGGACAGTCGACTGATGAAGGAAAGCCATGCGCATGTAAACCTAACAGGCGACTGAAAACCCTTCTACAGGTGACTGGCCGCAACATGTATAAGCTGAGAAAACTCAGAAAGTTTTGGGAAGACACGACAGGCGACTGATGTGGAACACACAGTTACCTGCGCCATGGGCACGTGACTTTGAAACCAACATCAGTTGTCTGTCACTAATAACTGAAACTTTTCAGAGAGCAGAGTTTGCAGAGAAAAGAATCGACATGCGACTGTTGAAGCATTAACAGTCGACTGTGCCTTAGACAGTCGACTGTAAATCCAACATCAGTTGTCTAGTCGTATGGAGAAGAAAATGGCATTTGGGAAGGAGAGAGACATGCGACTAACTAACAAATCACAGGTGCATGTAGCTTAGACAAGCGCCTGTCTTTTATACAGCAGTCGCCTGGTTGGAGTTAAAGGTAAAAGCCTAAAAACCAATTGATAAAGTATGTGCATAACAGGCGACAGTAGAACAAATCACATGCGACTGTTTTGAGACAGGCCACTGTAAAATGTTCTGCAGTCGCCTGTCGAAATCCTAAAATGCACATGCTTGAGAAATGTGAATTGCAGTCTTAGGAAATGTGATCTAATGATTTCCTAGGACAAAAATACAGATGTGTGTGTGCTCCAACATAGTTCTACTTCTAAGCTACAAACTAGAAGAGAATAAAAAGATTATAATATGTAGAAACCTCTCTTCTATCCAAAGTATGAGCTTAAAGTCTTCTAGGAGCTTTAGTTACCATCTTTGATCATCCAATCCACTTTTGATGCTTTGATTGATCCTTGAGTGACATCCATTGCTAATTGATCTTCATGGTATGCTTAGGCAATGGATTAACTGCAAATAGGGGATTAGTCACAAGTATTTATGTTTGCTCATCATCAGCACCAAATAGGGAGCAGTCTAATACTCAACATTCTCCCCCTTTTAATGATGACAAATAGACAAACAAAAAGATAAATAATTGTGCTTAATGAAAACTTACTCCCCCTACATAGATGCCAATCAAGTTAGTCAATATTTATAAGGGCATCTATAGATCCATTGAAGCTAGCATGTAAGATATGCATGAATGAAATAATCTTAATTCTTGAAATCTAGGATTTTATAATTCAAGTTCATTATATCTTACTCCCATTGAATCTAAGGCAACTTCATTCTTAGATTCAAGTTTAGAATTTACTTAGCACATAATTATGATATGTTTATTCCTCTCCCCCTATGGCATTATCCAAAAAGTGTGAGTAGAAAAACAACAACAATAGTGATAAATAAGTACTCAAACAATCATGAGAGTTTAAAGAAGGGACATATATCTAATGTGATACCAAAATAGAATCGAGAAAACACGATGGGGCATCACAATGATATATACCAAAAACTCATCAACACACGAAATCTTAGTTGACTAAAGGAACAAGAATCCAATATCAACATTTCAAAAAAAAGGAAACATCTCACATCACATCATGTATATAATAAAGCATACAAAGAGAGACAATTTCACAATGTACATATACAATCATCATAAAAGAAATGAGACACAATGTGAAGCAGCATATGATAAAGTAAAAGCATTATCATATATATATAGGAAAATTTTCAAATGAGAACATTTAGCACCGTGCGAAAATGGTTTTAGTTTTTTTTTGAAATTTTTTTTCAAAAACTCTTTTTTCCACCCTCATTATATGTTGTTATACCCCCCTCAAAAAATAATCGTTGAGAAATAATGTCATTTGGCCTTCGATCAAGGCATTTCATCAAATTCGCACGTTTTGAGACCGTTAAATTTGTAATGGGTGGATGAGTGCTCTAATCCCCAACGGGTTCACCTATTATTTTCCCTGGGGTATATAATTGTATGGATTAAACATAAAAAAATTTGAAATTTTTTTTTCGAAAAAAAAGATAAAACTCTTTTCGCACGGTGCGAAAAGCCTCTTTTTCGCAACCGAAGATCGATATATATATATATATATATATATATATATATATATATATATATATATATATATATATATATATATATATATATATATATATATATATATGAAAGTTAGCATGAATTTTATTGAGTAATATACAAAATACAACAATAGCCCATATTGGAATGTGGGTTCGAGAGGGAGAGGATAGGGCACAAGTGATGTCACTCTCCACTATCAAATCCAATTCCAAATGGAGCTATTCAAAAGAAGATAAAAAAAAACAAAACTAGTAAACATCATATGCAGCTGAAAGTACATGCCCATGACTCAACCCATGTCCCTGAATTCCCAATTGGCATATGCAATAGTCTCCTCTTCTGTAGCTGGATCTTGATCTTTCAAAACAACTCTGATGTCTGTAGCTACCTCC
This sequence comes from Scilla litardierei, assembly GCA_030789695.1. Taxonomy (NCBI): domain Eukaryota; kingdom Viridiplantae; phylum Streptophyta; class Magnoliopsida; order Asparagales; family Asparagaceae; genus Scilla; species Scilla litardierei. Next base: position 325,936,583 of record CM061142.1, read on the forward strand.
TCAAAGAGGAGTGTTTTACATCTCTTCTCACCATCAAAAATACACATATTTCTCTCTCGCCAAATATGCCAAACCATGGCTGCTAAGGTAGTTTTATCAAGTAAGCTCATAGCATTCTTCCCTCCGAATTGTGAAAGGTAGTAATTCCCAACCTCGCACAGAGTTGGAGAGATGGGAGCTCTGATCCATAACTTTAGGAGAGCCATGCGCAAGATGTAGTGGGAGTAGCTACAAGTGAAGAACAAATGGTCAATATTTTCCACCTTGTTATCCTCGCATAAGACACAGTGAACTGGAGTATTGACCCCCCACCTTGCAATCATATCCCTAGTAAGCAACTTACCACGAAAGGCATGAAGAAGAGAAAGAGACATTTTAGGCGAATGATTACTATACCAGATTATTTTGTGATAGGAGAACGAAGGGCATTTTTTACGGACACCCTCCCACGCTTGCTTGAAGCTAAATTGATCACTAGGTACCCATACCCATTCATCTGATCCAGAGGTTAACTGGATGTTCTACAGCATGGTTTTTATCAGATCAAGTGTAGAGTCAGCTCTCCATTTGGCGAAACACAAGTATTCACTCACAGTTCTGTCTTCAGCGCCCGGGGGTATTTCAAGGAAATTTTTTAACAGGCCACAATCAAGCCAAGAGTCCTGCCAAAATAATGTGGATTTCCCATCTCGAATTTTCCTTTTGCTAAGTGATTGGGATATAGTTCTGCATTTTAGCATTCGTTTCCAAGTTCCTGAGTGCTTTAACATACCTTTTGCTGCAAAGAAGCCGCCTCCTGCCCCATAACTCATCTCCATATGTTTTGCCCAAATACTATCAGAAGAGAGGTAACACCAAGTTAGCTTCAGCCCCGCATCATCATTTAAATCTTCTAATAATCTAATACCGATGCCACCTTCAGACTTCAGCTTACAGATATCTTCCCAAGCCCAGGATTTAGATGTTCCTAAAATGAACCGCCTACAAGATGATGAGATGATCCTCAAAATACTAGCTGGGATATGGAATGCATGCATCCAAAAAGCAACAATTCCATAGATGACCGTCCTAACTAGTTCAATGCGACCTGAAACAGAAAGCTGTGACGAACTCCAGCCCATCATCATCTTCTTGCACTTGTCTACCAATTTGCTGTAATTAGCAGACTTGGGATATTTCGATGAGAGGGGCAATCCCAGATAGGTTGTAATCTTTGTAGAAACTTTGATTCCCAATAAATCCGCTAACCCATGTCTGTTTTTAGCCCCCTTGCTAAACAACCCCGCACTCTTGTCCCAATTTACATGGAGCCCAGCAAAATTAGAAAATTCCTCCAACAAATCTTTAGTTCCCAAGAAAGAAATTTTTTTGCCCGACAGAACAGAAGAAGGTCATCAATAAACAGAAGATGAGATATAGAGCCAGTGCGTCGCATAGGTATGATTTTGCCCAGATTAATAGCTTTGGCCATTAGGATGGAAAAAGCTTCCATAGTAATAACAAATAAGTAAGGAGAGAGGGGGTCACATTGGCGAATACCTCTATTGCTTTTAAAATGACCGAAAGGAGCACCATTAATCAGGACAGAGAAGGTAGGTGTAGTTATGCACTCTCTGATCCAGCCTATGAGCATATCAGGAAATCCCATTTAACGCAAAAAATAGAAGATGAACTCTCTATTGACATTGTCAAACGCCTTTCTCAAATCTAATTTCAGGCAAGCTCTACCCCCCATCGAATTGCTGAAATCTCTGATCTGCTCGTGGGCTATAAGAGTGTAATCAGTAAGGAGCCTCCCTTTGAGAAAAGCAGATTGAATAGGAGATATCAACTCATGGATCACCCCTTTAATCCTGTTGCATATAATTTTGATGATAATCTTATAGAGGGCATTGCAACAGGCAATTGGTCTATAATCGCCTAAGGTAGAAGCATTAGCATTCTTTGGCACAAGAGTAAGAAAGGTATGATTGACGAGTCTGAGAAGAGAACCTGATCTGAAGAAAGATTTAATGGCTGAAGCAACCTCTTCACCAATAAGGGCCCAATTATGCTGAAAGAAGAAACCATTATACCCATCCGACCCAGGGGCCTTGTCGGGCCCAATCTGGAAAACATCAGTTTTAATCTCCTCATCTGACACCCTCCTGCTCAGCCAAACTGAGGACTCAGCAGTTAAAATACGCTTCGGAACCAGTTTAGGAAAGTGGCTCAAATAGTGATTCTGATTATATAAATTTTCATAAAAAACTGGGGCTTCTTTTTTCAGATTCTCGCATAATCTGTTTTGGTGTCCATTCACATCAACCAAGTGGCTTAGGGTGTTACGACATATCCTCGATTTCATAGCATTGTAAAAAAAGTTGGTATTCATGTCTCATAGTTTCAGCCAATCCTGACGACTTTTTTGACGGAACATATCTTCTTCAAGCTTTAAAGCAACCACCAAATCCCTGATAAGGGATTGTTCTTTTTGCTGCAAGTTACTGTCCGAATGGACGGTAGGGTCATTTCTAATTGCCACAATATTCTTTCTACAATTTGTCACCAACTTAGCCGCATGATACTCACCCGCCCATGCACGAAGTATAGGTTTTACCCTTTTTAATTTCTGAGTTAGCCGAAACATAGGAGTTCCCTGAATATAGCCACTCCAACCCGATACAACCACCTCATTGTAACCTGGGTAATGAATCCAGTAGTCAAAAAATTTAAAAGGCTTCGGATCTGGAGAGGAACTGGTATGTAGATTCACGACCATAGGAGAGTAGTCGCAAGTACTTGGATCCAGATAATCAACATAAGTCTCGGGGAGAGAGTTCACCCAAATTACAAAAAACCCAGTCAAGATGGGCAGCGATACGTTCCTTACCAACTCGGTTGTTACACCAACTTAATCTATTCCCCGTGCTGTTGAGCTCCTGAAGCAAACACCTTCTAATGCATTCATTGAAGTCCCGAACCATAGGCTCCTCAAGCTTTCTACCACCAATCTTGTCTTTAGTGAAGAGGACACCATTGAAGTCGCCACCAACAAGCCATGATGCATTACCCATCACTACAACGTCATCCTCAAGACATTTCCACAACTGTTTCCTTTCCAACACGGTGTTACGAGCATACACACCAGTGATCACACCTGAATACCCGCCCATGTTTGTGCAGAAGACCGAGATATGCTGATCTGAGCACGACAAGGGAGCAACCTTCCAAATAGCGGGATTAAATCCCATTATTATACGCCCCCAGGAGCTAAATCTGAATTATCAAGGGAGACCCAATCTTTTGGGAACCCCAATTTATTACTAACAGCTGGAGATTTTAGCTTGGTCTCCAAAAGAATAATAGCAGATGGATTTATTGTACTACTTCTGTTACGCAGATCCCTCCTACGGACCTGATTATTGAGTCTCCTGGTATTCCAAAAAAAGACTGTCATTGATCAGAATTGGGTTGTTGACGCTCTAGGCCACTGCCATTGACATGAGATCTAGTGCTTCTCCTGCCTACTGCCGAAATGCTTGGAACAAGTTTCTTCTTCCCATTTTTGATTTCCAACTTGCACCGCACTTGCTCTTCAACCGCAGTATCCCATTCTGGATTATCAGTAACTAGGCAATCAGGAACTCTGTTAATGTCCTCTACAATGGAATCATCAAGAAGTGAGGGAAGGGGATAGTTTAACTTATGGGAACTATGTTGCCCTGGTGTAATTGGAATTACACCAGCAAGTGTGATGATAGGGTCTATTGGCTCATTGACGTGCCCACAGTGACTGGGTTCACCTGCTACCGAGCTAAAATCCACTGCACTTGGGCAAGTCCTGGCATTAGCTGTGTCTATATCTCCTCCAGACTTAGACAAATGAAGCCAACTATTTCCTTCAATGAGGTCAGACCTGCTACTAGGAATAGGATCCAAGTCCTTAGACAAAGTTCCTGAATATATCTCACCTTCCTCAAGTTGATGTTGAGTAATCATGATGCCTTGCTTAACAGGCTCGAGGATAATAGATTCCCCTGCATCCTGCTCCATGCTCCTCTCCCTCTCATCAAATTCCAAGTGTATCTCATTTTGCACAATTTTGTCATTCTTGGACCCCTTGACCTTCTCCGTGATTTCTCCTTGGATTGAATGGAGCTTAGAAAGAATTGGGTATTACTCATCTGTATGACCAAAATAGACACAATGACTACACCGTGGTGGTGCCCCTTCATATTTAGCATTAATAGTTATTATAGAACCATCATCCATCTCTACTTCAAAAGAAGAAACCAGAGGGGTTGATGTGTCTACTTCTATCAAACACTAGGCATAGGAGATTCTTTCCAAATATGCTATGGCACGGTCCAGGCATATGGGGGTTCCAACAACCGATGAGATGATATTAAGTCCCTTAAGATTCCACATGAATAGTGGGACTCCATGCAGCTGAACCCAGACCGGAACCGAAGTTCAAATATCGCGATCATGCCTCAAATGAAGACTACATCTCTTTAGAACCACAAGACGATCATCGAATAGCCACGGCCCGCCTGCCAAAATCCTATTACACTCCTCTTGTTATTCAAATCTGAAGTAGAAAACCCGGTTCTCCTTGGTGTAAATCTGTACCCTCTTCTTAGGCTTCCAAAGTCTCTCCATCCAGGCGACGATTCGAGCATAGTATGGAATATCACCCAGGACGTACCCAACTATCGTATTCTTCCATCTTTCAGCCCCTCGCTGAATTAGCTCTCCAGGAAACCTAGCAAAAACTGAGCCATCCTCCCTGGACTGTGGGGGAATATGTGACATGCCCAACGCAGCTCCATATGTGCGACGATTAGTGCAAACATCAGACCAAGACTGTTTTGTATCAGCAGGATCTACGTTGAAATGAACTTTCGGTCTAACAGGCAAATTGGCATTCACGTTATGAGCAACCCCTTTAGGGCAAGTTGGAAATTTAGGATACCTTGGAGCAAGAGTAGCCTTGTTCACCAATCCCCCTCTATAGATCTGGAACCCCTTCTTACTCCTCCCTGGGAAGTAGCCCCCCCTTCGACGAACAATCATCCAGCCATCGTCATTGCTCCCAACCTTCTGTCGCTTAGCCTCCATAGAAAAATGGAGATCTGCCCCTTTATCAACAGGAAACAGAGTTCCTTGACCAGGATGCAGCCCTTCCTTCTGGTCTGGACCCCGAGGGGGGGTGGGCTCTCCTCAAACCATAATTTCCCCCACCGCCAAATTGAGGACGGAACCCTAATTTTAAAGCTTCCCCCTTAAATGGATCAAATGAGCTTGTAGTTTGATTAGCACATCCAATGACAGAGGTACATGATGCATCGCCGGGCCTAGCACACACTATCTTTGGAACGCCGCCATCAACCGCCTTTGGATTGCCGGAATCTCCATCACCGTAGATATCAGAAGCCATTTTTTATATTATCCTTATATATATATATATATATAATATCAAAGTTACAAGGAGTACAAAAGACAACATCAACTCCAGGTACATCATAAGTATGATCATACATCACCAAACCTTCAAAGTTTTTTGAAATTAGCTCACAAGATCACAAATCAATTATCCTTCCTCATCCATTACCACGACTCTACACGTTTTTCCAAATGTTTTAAAATGTGTCACTGGTTTTAAGTTTCCCTTTCTCTTCTCTTCTCTCCATTTTGGAATGTATATTATGGTTGTTATAGTTTTGGGACTAGCTGTTATTGTTGTAGGATTTTGTTTGCGGGTAGGCTCATGGAGAGATGAGATTTGTTATAGCATTGATTAACCGATTTTGGAACAATAGGATATTGGAATAGATTTCTTTCGGATGAGAAGATGGGATGTCCGAGACTTATTTATAAAACCGAAGTGTGACGGACTCAATGGAGAATTCTAGTTGAATGAGATTGTATGCGTGAAGATGAGAACCTATCAGATTTGAGGCTTAGACAAATGGTAGATAGAGTTGGCAACTGAGTATGGTATGAGTTAGGATGATCGTGAGATTGAGGAGAGCTTTTATTAGCATCGAGACTTGAATGTTGGGTTGATGTAAGAAGACATTGGGAGTAACACAACGTGTAGAGACAAATGGATGATTAGGTTGTCAGATTTAATATTGGTCAGAAATAATTATAATAAGTAGGAGGAGATATGATTTTGATAGCTCAATTATTTGGCGGATAAATTTATGGGAAGATATGACAAGGAATGCATTAAGGACACGGCGATTGTTGATTTGTGAAGGTATTAGAAGATAGACAAAGCTTTCGTCTTGGATTGGTGATCGACTAGAACATCATTATAGCGATTGATTAATATTGGGAAGAGATTGAGAAAATTTAAAAGATGTTATGGAACGATGATGTTTAGTAGAGTGACAGGGTAAGAGAAGGTGATTGCTATTCTTTTATGAGGATTTGGAGTTGGAAATTTGAACAGTAGTGAATGGATCTATAGTTAAGTGTTAGGATGTGAGATTAGTCGTGGCTTTATCCAGTGAAAAGAAGGGCTATGATGGATTATTTGAGGAACGATATTGAAGTTTTAACGATCAGAGATCATGGAGTGGAGGATAGGAGTTGTAAGCTTAGGTATTTATAAATTTTGTAATTAGTCCTAGTATGAGTGATTCCGAGGACGGAATCATTTCTAAGGTGGGTAGAATGTAACGGCCGCTTTCCGACCGTTCGTATTTTCTACGTACACGTACTTCTTCGTGCACGTATTTTATTTGTTTTTTCTGAGCTCCGGCATGAGCGATGCGATATGCCGTTGTGATCGTTTGGGAGTGTAGAAGTTTATAGTAATTTTTGGGAACGTCTTTTCACGGCTCGTTTTCTCGCAAAACGATTTTGAAAGATAGGGGCGTTTTAGTCATTTGACTCGAAGCGCCGTTTCCAATTTTACGTAAATTCTTGGTAGGCGTTACGCACGATCGGGCTCCGTAGATCTGTGCGTCTCGTCTCCACGATTGCCCCGGTATTTTCGGATTATTTTTTTCCTGACGCCCGGATTGAGAGATATCGCTCGGAGAAACCTGGACCGTTGATTTGCCCTGATCAATTTCGAAATTTAAATTGATTAGCCAAATCTGGCTATATCCCAAATTATCTTCATAATATCTTTCCTAAACTGTCTTTCTATTTGTCCCCTGGACTTACCCCTACTTGTACACCCTCACCCCTTTGACAATCCCCTTCTAGCTATAAATCTCTTGGGTATATATCAAATTATCATTTTATAATAACCCTAAAACCCTAACCTAATACCCAATTCACGTTTACCTAGGCTTGCATCTCAGCCGCCACCAAAAATTCTCCCCTATTCCGATCTCTCCCTCATCTCTTCTCCCCCTCCCTCGCATCTCCCCCAATCCTTTTCCGCCGCCGCGCAAGAGCGCCGCCCTCCCTGCCCCGACCACGGCAGCCCTTCTCAGCGCCTCCTCCAGCGCTCTCGACAGTTTTCCCGCCGCTCCGGCGATCCAGCAACCAGGCCCCGACCCCGTGCAGCGCAGCGACGCCCCGCCGCGATCCTCCTCCCCGATCGCCTCTCCTCCCTCACGACCGTGATCGGCGCCACCCCGCCGCCCTCGCATCAACGCCGCGCCCTCATCCGCAGCTGCCACTGCGGATCTGCAGAGCGCCTCCTCCTGATTCTGCTGCGCCGCCCTCCACGACAGCACGCCGCCGCCTCCTTCAGCCCCGCCACCTTCTCCCCTCGACAACGCCGACCCCTTCCACCTTCAGTGATCCACCGTCGAGTTTCCACTGCCCAGCAAGCCGCCAGAACCCCCGATCACCACGTCGACGACCTCAAACACCGAACGATCTCCGGGCACTCGCGGTCGACCAACAACACACGCGCAACCCAGCCGCTGTCTGCTCACCCTCCAGCCTCGGATCTTCCGCCGGCAGCCATCGCCGCCCATCGCCTGCCGTGGCCAAGCTCCCCTCCCCTGTAAACCTAAGCGACGACAGCAAGGTTATGTGTGATGTAAGTTTTATGTAACATTTGTCATCTATACTTTCATGGCTTATCAGATGGGGACTTCAGTGAACAATAAAGCATAGGTTGATAGTGAAAGTCTACAAATAGATGGGTAGACCTCTATTACTTCATTAGTTTTATACATATATATATATATCAGCTTATTTTGGCACATTAGCGTAGCCTATGTTGATTATTAAATGTATAGGCATTGTGGATCTGTGATGACGGTACGGTATGTAAAGTAATTTAACAGTGTTTGTTAATAGTGTTTTATATTACTTGCATGTAGATAGTACAATTGGCTAATATTTATACACATACCTGAACAGTGAGCCCATATGCTTAGTATACTCTATATTCATATTTATATTTAAACAATGAGCTTATAAGAATACGTGTGAGCCTAGTGACACATGTAAATATATATATATATATATATATATATATATATATATATATATATATATAAATTGTATATCTAATAATAGATGAACAGAGTATTATAACTAAATTTATATTATTCTTTGGCTTAACGTTAAATCTAATGACGCAGAGTCAGTCACGCCTTCCGTTCGACCACGTGAACACTAAAGACTGGTGACGAGACGTTCCAGAAATTGGTGTCGCGACACGAGCACCGCCACCGTTTTCAGACTCGACGCCAGATTTGTGCGCATCCCTCGCACCAGGTTAGTCCCTCTAAACTCATAGCAAAACCCACACCGTAGCAAACTGAACCATAACTAAAATCGGACAACTGTAACTAAATTTACTTTCTGCATTTGTAAAACGCTGCCCACTGTAGAAATCGACCATCGGACAACTTTTCTGTGCACATAGGGTAGTGGTCGATCTAGGTTGAACGAAACATCAAAAAGTGACTTTTGACGAATTGGATAGTCCCGAAAACCTAGAAACAAAACCTAATAGGATTTGATGAAATTGAGACCTGACACCATCGCCGTGGCGATATTTCAGACGGACTTCCGCGGGCGAGACGCTTGGACGAGATGCTTCGAGAGGACGACACACTCGCCATCACAGGCAAGTGTACCCACTTGCGTTTTTGACCGCGTTTTGCTCTTAAATTGTTAGAACTGTTAGACTGTGAGTGTATAGAGCTGGACGTGAAATGATAGCGTCCCGGTCGCCCTGACGACTTAGACTTGACGACGAAGTCTAAGCCCGACAAACAACTACTTTGACACCGTAGGATCATCTTGTGCGTGCGTGCGTATGGACACCCTAGAATAACCTTTCCTACACTTATCATGTCATGTCACTGTTACACAAAAAGCCTTCGGGCGTTTCAGATGCTTCCCGAGCGGAAGTGATCTCTGTGATACAAAAAGCCTTCGGGCGTTTCAGATGCTTCCCGAGCGGAAGTGATCTCTGTGATACAAAAAGCCTTCGGGCGTTTCAGGTGCTTCCCTTGCGGAAGTGATCTCCGTGTTACAAAAAGCCTACGGGCGTTTCAGGTGCTTCCCTTGTGGAAGTGATCTTAGTGTTACAAAAAGCCTACGGGCGTTTCAGGTGCTTTCCTTGCGAAAGTGATCTCCGTGCTTCCTGTCCTGAGTTCTGGGGTTTGGGGTAGGGTTGAGCGTGCGCACAGTGAGAGGGTCTGATCCCCCTCGAACCGTAAGGCGTGAACCCTTCGTTTTTTACTAGTCCTGTCAGTCGTGTCATGTCCTGTCTTGTCTTGTCTAGTTCCGTCTTGTCCTGACACCTTTAGGATAGTCCCGTAGTTGGTAGCACACGCTATGACTACTACCTGTCCCGTTTTACTTTCCTGCTGCGTTACTTTCTGTTGTGCTACTCTGTTATAACCACATCATACTAATCAACCAGTAAACTGTTGTGTAATAGAACCTCAGCATGTTAATCAACCAGTAAATTGTTGTTTAAAGTTCGGTACACTTGCAGTAAAGTCTAACCCTTCTTGTAGACTTTACCTGACGTATAGTTCCTTTCTCTTGGGTGCTGTACGTCAGGTGCTCAGCCAGAGTTCGTGGACGAGGCAGACTCACAGGAGTACGAGGAGCCGAGGACGTCGACCCTGAGTACGTGCCCGACGAGGACCAGACCTTGAGGTCTTTTTAGTCGTCTCTTTCAGAGGTTACTGCTTTTAGTTTACTTTTAAATATTTCGTTGACATGCTTAGGCTTCCTTTTAGACTTTGTACTCGTTGGATATTATATCTCTATTTTAATGAATGCAACTTCCTCTCTGTACTTTCTGTTGTTTCGAACTTTACTAATGCAAGAACCTGGAAATTTTTAAAATGGTACCCCTACAGACGCTTATTGGGTCCGAGCTTCTCAGCTCTGGCCTAAGCGGGCCTTAGTCACGCTTCGCCTCTTTATTTTTGGGAAGCGGGGCGTGACAGGTTTTAGTGGTGGCCCATGCAGGTCTTGCAAAAGTTCGGAACAATAAAAGTACTGCATTCATTTAATATCCACGTACAAGTCTGAATTAGGTTCCCAGTCTTAAATGGTAGGAAGACTTAGGTAGACGTCCCAATTTGATAGTCAGACGCCTTGGTTAGGAATTAGTCATCCTCGTCCTAGGATACCTTAGTGGCCGCACCTGACTCTGACCGTGTTAGATTTCTAGAGCCTTTCTTTTAGCCGTTCGCTCGGGACCATCGACTTCGGGCCCAGCAGAACGTAACCTTGATTCTCTTAGGAACCTTCTCCTTAGATCCTGATTACAGACTAGCTCATTAGGAAGTCTTAGTGCCGAGTTCTCCTGATCTTTAGATGGCCCGATAACTAGAACCCCTGACTTCTAGCGTCTTCCTGATCATTACACTTCTGTGTTATCGACCGTAGAATTCCATTGTAGCTTCTCATGAATCATATTCTATGTGTATTCATCATGTGATCATTACCATTCTCCCGATTCACGTGATCGCTTCCTGACAATTACCGTTGATCCTTCGAATCTTTTCCATTGCAAATCCTGCTTCCTTTAAAAGTATTTTCGAAATTTATTATTAAGTTTTTCGCTCAGCTTAATTTCTTTGAAAACCCCTATATTATATATTTCAAAATTTCGTGTTTTCGGTTAAGTTAAAATTCTTCCACTGATCTTGAAACCTCCCTGGTCGTAAAATTATTTTACTATCTCGTACCTATTTTCAAATCGGCATCTTTCGTGCTTCAGTTTTAAACTTTGTTATCAATTCTATAATCCAATATATATATATTACTTTTCTAAACTACAAAATTTCATTGCTAATCACTTACCGCACGTACTTTAGAATATTTTCTAAACTAGAGAGAACTCCAACTATTATTATTATATCAGTTCTATGTTCTTCGTGACCACATTTCAAAATCTTTGCGTAAACTTAATTTCATTTGCAAAACAATTGTTCCTCACCCTATCCATCCTTCCTTCGTCTTACTTTTTCCAAAATTTTAATTTGCTACGGCTGCTCACTTTTAAGTATATATATATATATATATATTTAAAGGTATATGATACCATGTTTTGCACAAAATCCTTCTTTCATCGTTAGATCATTTTTAGGAATATTTTTCGTTCCATCCAACCAACTATCTATTTATCCCGCCTTATTTGAATTCGTTCCTTCCGATTCATTTCGTTACACTCCTGGCTTCTGTTTTTCCTTAGGTTGTGTAGACATTAGTCCTTGTAGTTGTCCATGCTATCTCCAGTATAGGAGTAGGCCCTTGGTAGGTGATGTTGTCGTGATGCATGAGTATAGGTGGAGTGTGTAGACCTGTATGCGTGTGTCATCTTTAGGATCCTGATAGTTACCTTTTGTGTCTTGAATGTGTACTCAGTGTTAACCATGATATGATTGAAGTCGTCTGAATGACGGTATTCATACATATGTGAATAGGGTCATAGCAGGCAATTTCCTTAGACGTAGTTTTTCGCGATTATGGAATAGCTTATCTTTGACTGCGTGTGATTGTAATTAAAACTTTGTTTTTTTTAAAACCAAACCTTCAAAGTTTTTTGAAATTAGCTCACAAGATCACAAATCAATTATCCTTCCTCATCCATTACCACGACTCTACACGTTTTTCCAAATGTTTTAAAATGTGTCACTGGTTTTAAGTTTCCCTTTCTCTTCTCTCTCTCCATTTTGGAATGTATATTATGGTTGTTATAGTTTTGGGACTAGCTGTTATTGTTGTAGGATTTTGTTTGCGGGTAGGCTCATGGAGAGATGAGATTTGTTATAGCATTGATTAACCGATTTTGGAACAATAGGATATTGGAATAGATTTCTTTCGGATGAGAAGATGGGATGTCCGAGACTTATTTATAAAACCGAAGTGTGACGGACTCAATGGAGAATTCTAGTTGAATGAGATTGTATGCGTGAAGATGAGAACCTATCAGATTTGAGGCTTAGACAAATGGTAGATAAAGTTGGCAACTGAGTATGGTATGAGTTAGGATGATCGTGAGATTGAGGAGAGCTTTTATTAGCATCGAGACTTGAATGTTGGGTTGATGTAAGAAGACATTGGGAGTAACACAACGTGTAGAGACAAATGGATGATTAGGTTGTCGGATTTAATATTGGTCAGAAATAATTATAATAAGTAGGAGGAGATATGATTTTGATAGCTCAATTATTTGGCGGATAAATTTATGGGAAGATATGACAAGGAATGCATTAAGGACACGGCGATTGTTGATTTGTGAAGGTATTAGAAGATAGACAAAGCTTTCGTCTTGGATTGGTGATCGACTAGAACATCATTATAGCGACTGATTAATATTGGGAAGAGATTGAGAAAATTTAAAAGATGTTATGGAACGATGATGTTTAGTAGAGTGACAGGGTAAGAGAAGGTGATTGCTATTCTTTTATGAGGATTTGGAGTTGGAAATTTGAACAGTAGTGAATGGATCTATAGTTAAGTGTTAGGATGCGAGATTAGTCGTGGCTTTATCCAGTGAAAAGAAGGGCTATGATGGATTATTTGAGGAACGATATTGAAGTTTTAACGATCAGAGATCATGGAGTGGAGGATAGGAGTTGTAAGCTTAGGTATTTATAAATTTTGTAATTAGTCCTAGTATGAGTGATTCCGAGGACGGAATCATTTCTAAGGTGGGTAGAATGTAACGGTCGCTTTCCGACCGTTCGTATTTTCTATGTACACGTACTTCTTCGTGCACGTATTTTATTTGTTTTTTCTGAGCTCCGGCATGAGCGATGCGATATGACGTTGTGATCGTTTGGGAGTGTAGAAGTTTATAGTAATTTTTGGGAACGTCTTTTCACGGCTCGTTTTCTCGCAAAACGATTTTGAAAGATAGGGGCGTTTTAGTCATTTGACTCGAAGCGCCGTTTCCAATTTTACGTAAATTCTTGGTAGGCGTTACGCACGATCGGGCTCCGTATATCTGTGCGTCTCGTCTCCACGATTGCCCCGGTATTTTCGGATTATTTTTTTCCTGACGCCCGGATTGAGAGATATCGCTCGGAGAAACCTGGACCGTTGATTTGCCCTGATCAATTTCGAAATTTAAATTGATTAGCCAAATCTGGCTATATCCCAAATTATCTTCATAATATCTTTACTAAACTGTCTTTCTATTTGTCCCCTGGACTTACCCCTACTTGTACACCCTCACCCCTTTGACAATCCCCTTCTAGCTATAAATCTCTTGGGTATATATCAAATTATCATTTTATAATAACCCTAAAACCCTAACCTAATACCCAATTCACGTTTACCTAGGCTTGCATCTCAGCCGCCACCAAAAATTCTCCCCTATTCCGATCTCTCCCTCATCTCTTCTCCCCCTCCCTCGCATCTCCCCCAATCCTTTTCCGCCGCCGCGCAAGAGCGACGCCCTCCCTGCCCCGACCACGGCAGCCCTTCTCAGCGCCTCCTCCAGCGCTCTCGACAGTTTTCCCGCCGCTCCGGCGATCCAGCAACCAGGCCCCGACCCCGTGCAGCGCAGCGACGCCCCGCCGCGATCCTCCTCCCCGATCGCCTCTCCTCCCTCACGACCGTGATCGGCGCCGCCGCGCCGCCCTCGCATCAACGCCGCGCCCTCATCCGCAGCTGCCACTGCGGATCTGCAGAGCGTCGCCTCCTGATTCCGCTGCGCCGCCCTCCACGACAGCACGCCGCCGCCTCCTTCAGCCCCGCCACCTTCTCCTCTCGATAACGCCGACCCCTTCCACCTTCAGTGATCCACCGTCGAGTTTCCACTGCCCAGCAAGCCGCCAGAACCCCCGATCACCACGTCGACGACCACAAACACCGAACGATCTCCGGGCACTCGCGGTCGACCAACAACACACGCACAACCCAGCCGCTGTCTGCTCACCCTCCAGCCTCGGATCTTCCGCCGGCAGCCATCGCCGCCCATCGCCTGCCGTGGCCAAGCTCCCCTCCCCTGTAAACCTAAGCGATGACAGCAAGGTTATGTGTGATGTAAGTTTTATGTAACATTTGTCATCTATACTTTCATGGCTTATCAGATGGGGACTTCAGTGAACAATAAAGCATAGGTTGATAGTGAAAGTCTACAAATAGATGGGTAGACCTCTATTACTTCATTAGTTTTATACATATATATATAGCAGCTTATTTTGGCACATTAGCGTAGCCTAGGTTGGTTATTAAATGTATAGGCATTGTGGATCTGTGATGACGGTACGGTATGTAAAGTAATTTAACAGTGTTTGTTAATAGTGTTTTATATTACTTGCATGTAGATAGTACAATTGGCTAATATTTATACACATACCTGAACAGTGAGCCCATATGCTTAGTATACTCTATATTCATATTTATATTTAAACAATGAGCTTATAAGAATACGTGTGAGCCTAGTGACACATGTAAATATATATATATATATATATATATTGTATATCTAATAATAGATGTACAGAGTATTATAACTAAATTTATATTATTCTTTGGCTTAACGTTAAATCTAATGACGCAGAGTCAGTCACGCCTTCCGTTCGACCACGTGAACACTAAAGACTGGTGACGAGACGTTCCAGAAATTGGTGTCGCGACACGAGCACCGCCACCGTTTTCAGACTCGACGCCAGATTTGTGCGCATCCCTCGCACCAGGTTAGTCCCTCTAAACTCATAGCAAAACCCACACCGTAGCAAACTAAACCCTAACTAAAATCGGACAACTGTAACTAAATTTACTTTCTGCATTTGTAAAACGCTGCCCACTGTAGAAATCGACCATCGGACAACTTTTCTGTGCACATAGGGTAGTGGTCGATCTAGGTTGAACGAAACATCAAAAAGTGACTTTTGACGAATTGGATAGTCCCGAAAACCTAGAAACGGAACCTAATAGGATTTGATGAAATTGAGACCTGACACCATCGCCGTGGCGATATTTCAGACGGACTTCCGTGGGCGAGACGCTTGGACGAGATGCTTCGAGAGGACGACACACTCGCCATCGCAGGCAAGTGTACCCACTTGCGTTTTTGACCGCGTTTTGGTCTTAAATTGTTAGAACTGTTAGACTGTGAGTGTATAGAGCTGGACGTGAAATGATAGCGTCCCGGTCGCCCTGACGACTTAGACTTGACGACGAAGTCTAAGCCCGACAAACAACTACTTTGACACCGTAGGATCATCTTGTGCGTGCGTGCGTGTGGACACCCTAGAATAACCTTTCCTACACTTGTCATGTCATGTCACTGTTACACAAAAAGCCTTCGGGCGTTTCAGATGCTTCCCGAGCGGAAGTGATCTCTGTGATACAAAAAGCCTTCGGGCGTTTCAGATGCTTCCCGAGCGGAAGTGATCTCTGTGATACAAAAAGCCTTCGGACGTTTCAGGTGCTTCCCTTGCGGAAGTGATCTCCGTGTTACAAAAAGCCTACGGGCGTTTCAGGTGCTTCCCTTGTGGAAGTGATCTTAGTGTTACAAAAAGCCTACGGGCGTTTCAGGTGTTTTCCTTGCGAAAGTGATCTCCGTGCTTCCTGTCCTGAGTTCTGGGGTTTGGGGTAGGGTTGAGCGTGCGCACAGTGAGAGGGTCTGATCCCCCTCGAACCGTAAGGCGTGAACCCTTCGTGTTTTACTAGTCCTGTCAGTCGTGTCGTGTCCTGTCTTGTCTTGTCTAGTTCCGTCTTGTCCTGACACCTTTAGGATAGTCCCGTAGTTGGTAGCACACGCTACGACTACTACCTGTCCCGTTTTACTTTCCTGCTGCGTTACTTTCTGTTGTGCTACTCTGTTATAACCACAGCATGCTAATCAACCAGTAAACTGTTGTGTAATAGAACCTCAGCATGTTAATCAACCAGTAAATTGTTGTTTAAAGTTCGGTACACTTGCAGTAAAGTCTAACCCTTCTTGTAGACTTTACCTGACGTACAGTTCCTTTCTCTTGGGTGATGTACGTCAGGTGCTCAGCCAGAGTTCGTGGACGAGGCAGACTCACAGGAGTACGAGGAGCCGAGGACGTCGACCCTGAGTACGTGCCCGACGAGGACCAGACCTTGAGGTCTTTTAGTCGTCTCTTTCAGAGGTTACTGCTTTTAGTTTACTTTTAAATATTTCGTTGCCATGCTTAGGCTTCCTTTTAGACTTTGTACTCGTTGGATATTATATCTCTATTTTAATGAATGCAACTTCCTCTCTGTACTTTCTGTTGTTTCGAACTTTACTAATGCAAGAACCTGGAAATTTTTAAAATGGTACCCCTACAGACGCTTATTGGGTCCGAGCTTCTCAGCTCTGGCCTAAGCGGGCCTTAGTCACGCTTCGCCTCCGTATTTTTGGGAAGCGGGGCGTGACAGCAGTGGAGTGAACGGGAGTGGCCAACTCAACACGGAACTCCTGGGCCTCTGGATCATCAGGAATATTCTCGAGAGGAGGGGCAGTAGCAACAGCAGTGGAGACATACTAAGGAGCCGGAGAAGCAACTGGCTCAGAAGCACTGTCAACAGTATGCTCAGGAAGCTCATAGATGACCGGAGGAGGAGGCTGAGAAGGCTATAGAGAAGGTATAAAAGACCTTAAATGATCAAGGAATGGAATGCCCTGATGCTGGATCATCAGATGGAACAACTCATAAAGACCAGCCACATTCTTGTCCAAAAGATCACGAGAGGGTGCTGTAGATGAAGAGGGCAGATCAGTAGGTGGAGCGGTGGATGAAGACGGAGCTGAAGAAGACTGCCTTTTCTTTGATGCCGTCTGCAGAGCCGAAGATGACTTCAACTTAAGCAGAATCATCAAGAAGAGGGCCAAGGGGCATGGGCTCATATGGAGGCAGATCGATCCCGAATGACGAAAGACTAGAGTGAGGAGTCCTCCATATAGAATGTGAGAGGAGGCAGTAGTGAACTCGACCTTGTCCATCCGATCAAGGAGTACTCCATCCAGTTCACAGACATGCCACAGAAGATGGCGTACATGCAGCAGAGGATCTCCTGAGAAGGCTGATTAGAGGAGCCATATTTCGGCAAGATGTTGGACTTCATAACTAGGTGAACAGCCCAATCTTGAGCAGAAAACATGGAAGCCCTGACGCCAGAAGAGAGATATGAAGGGATCACAGAGAACATGTCCTGAAGGACAGGCTGATCAAGATCTGCAACGTCTGAGAGTGAAATATCAATGGGCAAGGAGCTAGTGGAAGGAATCCTAAGAATGGTTTCTAGGAGAGTAGGGTCATGCCTAATATGAGTCTCCTGAACAATGGTGTCAATGACACCTGTGTAAGCATATTCACTGCGAATGCGATTGGCATAGAATAGCTTGACAAGGAATGGATATGCACGAGGGGAGTCGACATGATAGAATCGAAAAAAATCGACCAAATGGGTCAACGTGAGAATCTCGAATAGTCTCTCAGTGGTGAAGTCCTGAAAGACAATGAATCACTCACAAAGGAGCTTGATCCCAAGTATAGCATGAAATTTTGCCAAACAAGAATCGTCTTGGCAAATGGGGACAAGAGGATCAACGTGAAGAGGCCTGGGTGGATTTTGACCTTGAGTTGTATCGAGAATAGTCTCGGGGTGGGTGTCAGCAGCCACACGAGTGGAATTAGCCTCAGCGGTAGGCTCATTGAAGCGAACACCAATGGGTCTACGCTGACGCTTTTGAAGAGGCTCGACGAAGGCTTCTTCTTCGGTGGAAGAAGAAGTAGAGTTGGAAGTATCCGAAACATCAGAATGGGGTTGCAAAAACTTGGTGCAGGCACTGTAGGGTTTCTTGGTTTCGGCAGCAATGGGCTTAGGATTCCTAGGCTTCCTAGGAACAGCGGCTTTCCCTTTGGTCTTGGGAGGAGCCATCGCACGAATCAAGAGAAACGGTGATAAAAATAGAGTACGAACGAACGGAAAAGGAGAGATATAACTAATCCATGATGATCGAAGGAGAACAAGAGACCCAAGCTGTCGATCGAGTGATCGGGGATAGAGATCGATGGGTTGGATCTTCGAATCGGTGAGGAAGTCGAAGAAACGGTTGGAGTTCGAAGGAAGATGACGAGGGAAGTCGAATGGATGAGAGAGAAAATATCGATGATGTGATGAATATAAGATGGGGGAAAATGAATTTGGGCCGTTGGATCGTCAGATTGACAGATCAGATCGAGTTAACGAACCGCCACTGAAGTGGACAGTCGACTGATGTGAAATCGTAAGTCGACTGGCCATAAAGATAGAGATTGGCTTGGGTTGACAGACGAGTGCCTGTTAAGTAACTTACAGTCGCCTGGCAAGTTGATAGTTGACTGTAAATCTTATAACAGTCGTCTGACAGCGGGTCGTGAAATATGATGATAAAATAGAGACATCAGAAGATTAGTACATGCGCCTGATGAACAACTTGCAGCCGCCTGTCGGAGAGATAGTAGACTGGAAAAATTTCACCAGTCACCTGTGCCAAAAATTCAGACTACAGATAAAAAATTAGAGTTGGGCAGGCGACTGTCGAAGGAATGACAGTAATCTGTCCTGGTCCAAAAATGTACAAAGAGGCTGAAATCCAGAGGATTGAGACAACTCATCCTAAGACCTATACTCTAACAAAACTCTAATCAAGAAATCATTATCAAAATATTATAGATTAAAATACAAAGCACGTATATTAATCCAAACAATCGAAATCATCAAAATCTCAAATACATCTCTTGAAAAAATATACGAAAAACATATAACATATCGAACAAGAGAAGTAAAATGATGACATGAGTTGAAGTATGATTTACCATAAAAGTATGAACTCCTATAATTTAGATTCACCCATAATCCATAATTCTCCACGCAACCACACAAATGAATCTTCTTTAAGAGGTTTAGTGAAGATGTCGGCGATTTGTTTTTGGGTTTCAATGTACTCTAAGATGATGTCCTTCTTAGCTACGTGATCATTAATGAAGTGTTGTCTTACATCTATGTGTTTGGTACGGGAGTGATGTACCGGATTCTTGGAAAGACAAATTATACTTTGGTTATCAACTATGATAGGACAAGTATCACAATTGACACCATAGTCTTTGAGCGTGTGTCTCATCCAAAGAACTTGTGCACATGCAAGACCCGAGACAATATATTCTGCTTTAGTCGTTGACAATGATACCGAGTTCTGTTTCTTGGAAAACCAAGAAACTAGGGAATTTTCTAGAAAATGGCAAGTGACACTAGTACTTTTCCTATCAGATTTGCATCCGGCAAAGTCGGCATCACTATATGAGATTAGCTCATATATGCTAGACTTAGGGTAAAGTATCCCATAATCTAGTGAATGGTTGAGGTAACGAAAAATTCGTTTAACCGCAATCAAGTGTGACTCATTAGGTCTAGCTTGATATGTAGCACAAAGACATACATAGAACATAATATCGGGCCTACTAGCAGTTAAGTAAAGTAAGATATCGATTATACCTCGATAACGACGAACGTCTACATCTTTCCCGTTCTCATCATTGTGTAGATGTGTTGTCGTACTCATGTAAGTCTGTTTTCTTGAAGATGATTCCATCCTAAATAGCTTGATAAGCTCCCGGGTGTACTTTGTTTGATGTATGAAAGTTTCATCCTTCATTTGCCGAATTTGTAGTCCAAGGAAGTAGTTGAGCTCGCCCATATGGCTCATTTCGAATTCATCCTTCATAGACTTAGAATATTCTTGGCAAAGATTAAAGTTAGTAGAGCCAAATATTATATCGTCTACATAAACTTGAATTAACATGATGTCATTTTCATAATCTTTAATGAAAAGAGTTGAATCAACTTCACCCATTTTAAACCTAAATCCTAAAGAAAGGTTTTGAGTCGATCATATCAAGCTCTAGGAGCCTGTCTCAACCCATATAACGCTTTCTTAAGTTTGAAAACATGGTTTGGAAATTTTTCATGAATGAAACCGGGTGGTTGAGAAACATAAACTTCTTCATTAACAATACCATTTAAAAATGCACTTTTAACATCCATTTGAAATAATTTAAAATTTTTTGGAATGTAAAAGATTAAAGCAATCTAATAGCTTCTAATCTAGCTACGGAGGCAAAGGTTTCTTCGAAATCAATACCTTCCTCTTGCCGATAGCCTTAAACTACTAACCTTGCTTTATTCCTTGTGATGACCTCATTTTCATCTGTCTTGTTTTTAAAAATCCACTTGGTCCCAATCACTTGGAGACCACTTGGAAGAGGAACGAGCTCCCAAACTTTATTTCTCTCAAATTGCATGTGCTCTTCTTCCATTGCAACTATTCAAGAGCTATCTTCACACGCTTCTTGGATGTTCTTTGGCTCAATGGTAGAGACAAATGCACAATGAGAGAATTCATCAATTCTTGACCTTGTTCATACACCCACACCAATATCTCCAATGATTTGGTCATTGGGTGATTACGAACGGTTGAATAAGCTTTGGGAATAACTGGATCACTTGGAACATCTTCAACAATTTCATTAGTATTGTTAGTCTCAATAATAGAATCATTAATTTTAACATTACTAATGGAATCACATAATACATCTACACTATCAACAACAACACGAGGAATATCAAAATCGTCATAAAATGATACGTGTAGTGATTCCTCGATCGTTACAGAGGTTTTGTTGTATATTCGGTAGGCTTTACTACGTGTGGAATATCCAACAAAAATTCCTTCATCAGATCTTGGCTCAAATTTATCTAAGTTACCAAAGGTACTCTTAATAAAACATTTTGAACCAAAAACACGAAAATATTTAACTTGCGGCTTTTTATCATAAAATAATTCAAAACAAGATTTGTTCGTTCGGGGCCTCACTAGGATCCTATTAAGCACATAACATGTCGTGTGCACCGCCTTCGCCCAAAATTGTAGTCCAAGATGACGATCATGGAGCATAGTGTGAGCACACTCTATTAGGGTTCTATTCTTTCTCTCAACAACACCATTTTGTGGTGGTGCGCGTGTAAAGGAAAAGTAGTGAGTAATCCCGTTGTCATCACAAAACTTAGTGAAAGATTCATTCTCAAATTCTCCTCCATGATCACTACGAATAGTGATAATGGTGGATGCTAAGAAATTTCAAATTTTCTTTGTAAATATAGTAAACTCTTCAAAAGCTTCATTTTTATTGGTTAAAAATGAAACCCAAGTAAACATAGAGAACTCATTAACGACAACTAATCCATAATGAGTATTACCTAAAGAGGCGGTTCTAATTAGCCCAAATAAATCTAGATGAAGTAATTCTAGGGGCCTCTTAGAAGTTTTGCCTTCTTTAAATTTGAAAGACGATTTACTTAGTTTACCTCTTTGGCATGAATCACAAAAGTTTTTCTTACTAAAAACCATTTTCGAAAAACCTTTAACAAGATCATACTTAGCTAACCTGTCATGCCCCGCTTCCCAAAAATGGGGAGGCGAGACGTGAGAAGGTCCGCTCAGACTTGAAGCTGCAAACTCCAAGCCCGATAAGCTTCAATCAACAATAAATTGGCAGGTCCTTGCAACGCAATACGAAACAACAATAATAATAAGGGAATGAGACAATAAGCAATTTATTAAATCTCAGAATATCCATAAAATAAATTACAATATCACAGAAAAGCCACCAGGCTCAAAAGGGAAAATCTAAGGCCCAAACATGGCCAACAAAGTACAACATACAAGTAAGGGTGCCACGCACCAATAACTAACAGCAAACCTAAACAAGGAAGAGAACACAAGCGACCTCTAAGACTGGTCACCAATGACCACAAACTCCTCCTCGGCAACCATTGGCTCAGCGCCAGCAAACACTACGTCCTCAGCGACAACTCAGGCTCGGGATCTAACATGTGTCACCCAAAAGAGAAAAGGGGCACATGTCAGCAAGTCGAAAGACTTGTGCAAGGAAACTGAAAGAAAGGTAATCTAACAACCTAGCAGTTATAGTATGGTGCATGGCATGGCAAGTATCGTATAGAAGTAACAAGTAAAGTACAATTAGCAAGTAACAAGTGGTAGGTGTGACATGTATTGTCAAGTAACAAGTACAAGGGATCACCCACACACATGTGAGCCCCCTATTGCCCGCAGGCTATATTCAAGTACAAGGGATCACTCACACACAGGTGAGTGCCCTATTGCCCGCGGTCTGTGGTCAAGTACAAGGGATCACTCACACACAGGCGAGTGCCCTATTGCCCACAGGCTGTATTCAAGTACAAGGGATCACTCACACACAGGTGAGTGCCCTATTGCCCGCAGGCTGTATTCAACTGGTTTTCTGGACCACGAGCCAGATTTGTAATTGGCCTAGGGTTGTGCCCGCAAAACGGGTGCCTAGCCGGAACAAGTAGCACTAGTATGTAGCGATGCTACGCAATCACGATGAGTGTTCAAGCATGCAATGACATGAGCAGATATTCGCGTACCGTTAATTGAATTTAAACATGACAGGCAAAATGCAATGACATGAACAGATATTCGCGTACCGTTAATTAAATTAAACATGGCAGTTAAAGATGCATGGATGACATGAACAGTTAATACGCGTACCGTTAAGTGAAATTAAACGTGACATACAAGCATGATGAAGGTGACGGACCAAGCTTCGTTGTCAAGCTAGGTCAATGGCGTCCAGACGGCTATCCTTTCACCGTCTAGTCTCTTTTACGCTAAAGCAAGGCAATGGCCTAAGACATGGCCCAAATCAAGAGATGCAAGTTTCACTTGCCTGATACCAACGAGGACGGTCGACAAGCACATCACACAAATGTTATCTACGGTGAATGGACCACTGTTATAGAGAAACAACATTAGAAAAGATATCTAGAACCGGTTTCTTAATTGAATCCTATGATGTCTAATAACCATTTTTATTAGGGTTTCACAATATCAATGTGGGTTGTGAAAACATTAAAGGATCAAACACTACCGTATAGAAGCGGAAGATCGACGCCGAGCAACCACGGCAACGGATGAACGATCTGGGATCCACGGCTCAGATCTGAAATGACGGGGAAAATCTGGAGAAAAATGGATTAAAGGGGGTTTTGAAGAGGAGATTGAAGCTTAGACAATGGAGGTGAGATAGAGCTTGGGATGGTGGAGATAGGCTTAAGGTGAAGGAGGAAGGGTTTGGGGAAGATGGAGAAGGATTTGGGGAAGACAATGGCTCAGGAGAAAAGAAAGAAAGTGAAAGTGATCGGGTCTATTTATAGGAAGAATCCGACGGCTGCCCAGAAATTAGGGTTTCGACACTGATTAGTCGGTCAAAGAGCAACCACTGACCGACTAGTTTGGAAACTAGTCGGTCGGTTGACCAACGCAGACCGACTAAGTGTAAACAGTAACTCCTGACGAAAAATAGGATTTAGGTTTAGTCGGTCAAAGAACAACTACTGACCGACTAGTTTCTCATCTAGTCGGTCGACGAACGTTCTTAGACCGACTAAGAATGAATAGAACCTGGTATCAAAATGATCATAGAGCTAGTCGGTTAAAGAACAATTGCTGACCGACTAGTTTGAAACCTAGTCGGTCGACAAATGTTCTTAGACTGACTAACGATAAACAGTAACTCCTGAATAATTGATTCAATGAACTAGTCGGTTTGAGAAGAGTTCCTGACCGACTAGATTGGAATCTAGTCGGTTGGTTCTCCTTCTTGAACTAACTAACGTGCACGGAAAGTGCCGAATTGAAGCGCGAAGCTTCAAGAAGATTCCTACGGCTTCTAAGATCAACCTACCTCTAAGATATGAGCGATATGAAGCCCATCACGAATGACTTACTCCGAAATCGACGATCAATGGAAGAAGCTAGGAAAACACGACGAAACAAATGAAAACGAAAACTACGGAGACGGAGAAAGGAAATCACAACCAAAGAGAAGGCAACCATATATATATATATATATATATATATATATATATATATATATATATATATATATATATAAAATCTATACAAGAAAACCAGTCGTTACATAACTTATATAGTGCTTAAACTGAATATGACCAAAACGGCGATGCCATAGTAGTTGTTCATTGGTATTAGCAACTAAGCAATATTCTATGGTTTTAGACAAGCTCAAATAATAAATGTTTTTATGCTAATACCGGTAAATAAAACATGTGAGTCAATATCTACAATTTTACACATACCCTCTCCAAAGTTAACCTTGTAACCCTTGTCACAAAGTTAACTAATGGAGATAAGGTTATGACATAAACCACTAACTAAATAGACATTTGTAATAAGTGGGCTAGAAGGATTACCGACTTTGCCTACTCCAATGATGGTTCCCTTTTGATTACCTTCAAAAGTGACCGTTGCACCATCCTTGATGCTAATCACTTCGGAGAGCAATGTGGGATCTCCCGTCATGTGTTTGGAGCATCCTCTATCGAGTATCCATCCTTTCTTTTTAGAGAAAATATAACTTTTACTGCTCTCTTTCCTTTTCTTGGGTACCAACATAATATACCATAAGCTTATGGAACCCAAGCTTTGTTGGGTCCAAGGGGATTAGCCCTTTGGAAGACAAATCCAAGTGGACTTTCGCTTCCCAACATAATTACCACTACTTATTACATCGCTAAAATAGGAGTTAACATAAGCATTCCTATCAATTATGCTAGTGTTCTTAGGACCCCAAATTGTGTATGTTTTAGGTGTCCTTGTCCTAGTTGCATGCACATTTGGTTGAGTTCTATGTGGTGCGGCTTCCTAGGAGCATGAGATCTAGCATATAAAGATGGAGGCGGATAAGTATGAGACATATATGGGTTGTATGCAAAATTAGGAGCATGCATGTTATATGCAACATATGGAGCATGCATAACATGAGGTGGATGAGCATACATGGAAGGATGATGTGTATGAACATATGAATGTGTAGGAGCACATGCATGAGTATTTCTTATGTATGGGTTTACACGTGTCCGTGGGTATGGAGCATAAAAAGTGTCATTAGTGTCCACATGTGAAGTAGGAGATTACCTACGTGTATGAGAGTTGGTGTACATATATGCATGACCTTTCTTTTGGTTTCCACCCTTAGTGGGTTTCTTGCTAAAAGAAGGAGATTGTGAAGTAGTGGCCTTCTTGGTAGGTTTGCTACCAATAGTGTTTTTGACACCAGAAGTGGATGCACAGGATGATGGCCTCACAAAATCTATAGTTACACCACGATAGGAGGTGCAAGAAATGGATGCATTTGCTTCCACATACCCGCGTCCAACACGATGTGTGGCCGGAAATTGGGTTGTAAGAAATTCATCTAATTGTCATTTCCCTTTGTTAAATCTCTTAACTTGGGAGGAAATGAGCTCATATTTCTCCTTAAGAGAAGAAATATTGGTATCCAAAGTGGACACAGGTGTTTTGAGCTCGTACACTTAGGTTTTAAGAGAATCATTCTCAATACCCTATTGTATGTTATGTGAAGCTAGATCAATACTATCTTTAGGATAAGTTTGATCTAGTTGAGATTTTAGGGAATTCACCTCATTTCTCAAGATGTCATTTTGAGAAACCAAAGTGGCGTTCTCAAGCGTTAGTGTATCACCAATGGTGTCATTGTTGATGATGCATGGCATGGATGATTTGCTAACATTAGATTTCTTTAAAATAGTATATTTAAGCATAAGATATTGATACTTAGAAAATAATTCTTTGTTAGCAATAAAATAATTCTTCGTTAGCAATACGAAGTTCATCTATGGTTACCCCAGGTTCATCGTTGTCACTATCACTCTCATCAGAGAGTGGATCTTCTCGAGCCATGAAGCACATATGTGCACTCTCACCCTTTTCATCCTCGGATTCACTAGAGGAATCTCTGCTTGAATCATCGAACGTCCCAACAAGTCCTTTCTTCTTATCCTTCTTGTATTTGCCGGACTTGTGGTATTTTGGAGCTTTCCACTTTTCTTTGTTTCTAAGCATTGGGCAATCCTTCTTGATGTGCTATGATTTGTTACACTTAAAACAAAGAGACGATGTATTGTTAGTGGAATCAAATTTATTTTTGGAAGGAAATTTATCTTTGCGAAAGAAGCGTTGGAACTTCTTCGCCATTTGTGCCATTTCTTCCTAGTCCATTTCATTCTCGGATTCTTCACTATCGGAGGATGAAGAAGAAGCATTGAATGCTAATGCTTTCTTCTTGGCCTTTGTTGGGTTCATCATTGCTCTAATCTTCATTCGGTTCTCCCTTCTTACTTCGTAAGACATGAGATTACAGATGAGATTCACCACGGTGTAATTCTTCATGTCATTGACCTCCTCAATGTCGATTGCTCTTCTTTTCCATTTTGAGGTCATTCCCATGATTATCTTTCTCACCTTTTCTTGTTGGGTGTAGGTTTGTCCAAGAGCTTCAAGCTCAGTGGTGATGTCGGTGAAGCGTCCGTACATCGTTGCAATGTTCTCATTATCCTGCATATGAAACATATCGAAGTTTTGTATTGCAACATATAATTTAGTCAACTTTAACTTATTCGTTCCCTCCTAGGTAACGACTAGATGATTCCATATTTGATATACACTCTTACATGTACATATCTTATTAAACTCATCCGGATCCAATGCACAATGAAGAGCGTTCATTGCCTTGGCATTGTTCACTTTGGCAGACTTCTCAGAGGGAGTCCATTTGTCAAAATCCTCTTTGAAGGGTTCAACGTATTCCTTATAGAGGGTTCTCCAAAGAGAAGCACTCCTAAGAAACGTCTCCATCCGGTATTTCCAATAGCCGAAATTTGTGGCATTGAACCGCAGAGGACGAACCGTTGATTGTCCTTCGAAGACGGTAAACGCACCATCACGATCGTGATTTTTGTACGAAGGAGGTGGAGGAATGTTGTTATTATTGGTGGATGACATAGCTGATACCAATTGTAAGGACCCTGGCTATGAGGAAAACACTAGAAGGGGGGTTGAATAGTGTTTATAAGATTTAAACGATAGTTATACCAATTTAAATTCCTAACCAACAATAAATGCGGAATTATAAATAAACCCAAATTGAAACAATGCTAACACAAAGTATGTTTCAAGGGTTCGGATTACCCAAGCCAACTCCCGACTTGTTCTCGGTAATCATACGTCCCTTCCACTTGGATACCACCGGATACTCAAGTTAGAACCCTAACTTGAGGTTTTCTTTAAATCCACTTCTAGTAACCTTACAATTGAAATCGAAACACAATCGATGTACTTGACTCCCACAACTTGGGATCAAGCAAACTACTCTCACAAACCGAGAGTTAGACTAATATCGAAAGATATGAAATAATGAAATAGCAACACTTACAATCACCTATGCCTTGAAGTAAAATTTGAAGGAGCAAGTGTGTTATGTGTTGAAGTCTCTTCCAAGAAGGGAGAAAAGCCCTTTCTCTTGTCACCGCCAATTGCCTAGAGGATATCACTTGGATTCTAGGTTGGAGAACAAAAGAGAATGAGATTGGATTTCTAGGGCTTTTGAATTTGAGAGCTTTGAAACTTGATGTTGAAAGCTATGGCTTTTCAAGAGATGATCAAGAAGATGAGTAACCCCTCAATGGAACAGTAGACGATCTCTTTATAGGTTTCCCAAAACCCTCAAACAGAATCCCCAAAAACCACTTTGAAATCCGTGGAGAAAAAGCCAACGGATAGAATTTACACACTCGACAGTCGACTGGTAAAGAAATCACAGTCGACAGGTGAAGAAATCACAGTTGCCTGTTGCACTGTGTCAGAGGGTAGGTGAGAATTCAAACTGTAACTAACCACATAGGACAGTCAACTGATGAAGTTAAGCCAAGCGCATGTAAACCTAACAGGCGACTGAAAACCCTTCTACAGGTGACTGACCGCAACATGGATAAGCTGAGAAAACTCAGAAAGTTTTGGGAAGACACGACAGGCGACTGATGTGGAACACACAGTTGCCTGTGCCATGGGCACGTGACTGTGAAACCAACATCAGTTGTCTGTCACTAATAACTGAAACTTTCCAGAGAGCAGAGCTTGCAGAGAAAAGAATCGACATGCGACTGTTGAAGCATTAACAGTTGACTGTGCCTTAGACAGTCGACTGTAAATCCAACATCAGTCGTCTGGTCGTATGGAGAAGAAAATGGCTTTTGGGCAGGAGAGAGACATGCGACTGACTAACAAATCACTGGCGCATGTAGCTTGGACAAGCGCCTGTCTTTTGTACAGCAGTCGCCTGGTTGGAATTAAAGGTAAAAGACTAAAAACCAATTGATAAAGTATGTGCATAATAGGCAACAGTAGAACAAATCACAGGCGACTGTTTTGAGACAGGCGACTATAAAATGTTCTGCAGTCGCCTGTCGAAATCCTAAAATGCACATGATTGAGAAATGTGAATTGCAGTCTTAGGAAATGTGATCTAATGATTTTCTAGGACAAAAATACAGATGTGTGTGTGCTCCAACATAGTTCTACTTCTAAGCTACAAACTAGAAGAGAATAAAAAGATTATAATATGTAGAAACCTCTCATCTATCCAAAGTATGAGCTGGAAGTCTTCTAGGAGCTTCAATCACCATCTTTGATCATCCAATCCACTTTTCATGCTTTCATTGTTTCTTGAGTGACATCCATTGCTAATTGATCTTCATAGTTAGCTTAGGCAATGGATTAACGGCATATAGGGGATTAGTCACAAGTATTTATGTTTGCTCATCATCATCAACAAGTAGGGAGAAGTCCAATACTCAACACGAAAAGCTTTGGGATACAATCCAACCTCGTTCTTCCGAGGAAAACAAACTCTCTTATCCAAATTTGGCATCCTAACCCTAAAAGGACGACCGAGGCAACCTAATCAAACATCTGTGACCAGATCAATAGAAAACTCAGGTGCCATCTCCAAGATAACTCTGGGAACCTTTGAGTTCAAATCCATCCGATGAATGTGATGATCTGGTTCAATACGAACCCCTTTCCCTATTCTGTGAACTTCCTTGCACTGAGGGGGTCGAAGGTGCACCAAGAGATCTTCGTAGGATGGCTCCTATATCCTAACTGGTGCAAACATGCCTAAATGGATCTTGTTACGGGTCAAATCTGACAACAATGAGATTTATTTGTTACTGGGAATTGTTGAGTATTGGACTTTTCCCTACTTGATGTTAATGATGAGCAAACATAAATACTTGTGACTAATCCCCTATTTTGTAGTTAATCCATTGCCTAAGCTTATTATGAAGATCTACTTGTAATGGATGACACTCAAAGATCAATGAAGGCAAATGAAATGGATTGGATGATCGTGGATGGTGATTGAAGCTCCTAGAAGACTTCAAGCTCATGCGTTGGATAGAAGAGAGAGTTCGTCAAATGTAACTTTATTATTTCTCTTCTAGTATGTAGCTTAGAAGTAGAACATTGATTGGAGCACACACACATCTTCATTTCAGTCTTAGGATATCATTAGATCATGCTTCCTTAGACTCCAATTCATTTCAATCTAGATTGTGCATGTCATGTCTAAAACAGTCGACTGCTGAATGTTTTACAGTCGACTGTCTCAAAAACAGTCGACTGTGTTTTGTTCTACAGTCGCCTGTTATGCACAAACTTTTACAGTCTAGTTTTGGGCTTCTCTGCTTTAATTCCCACAGGCGACTTATGAACGATTCATAGGCGACTGTCCAAGTGACAGTCGACTGTATTTCGTTAATCAGTCGCATGTCTGCCTTTTGCCCAAATCCTAGTCTCTCTGTTTATTCTGGCTAGTCGACTTATGTTGGATTTACAGTCGACTGTCCATTGGATCAGTCGACTGTCAATGCCGCACTAGTCATCTGTTTGTGAGCCTATTTGATGACTCAACTCTCTAGAAAATCTCAGGGTTTTGACAGTCGTCTGTATAAGGATATACAGTCGCCTGTTCAGATTAACAGTCGACTGTCTTCTCTTTATTAGTCGTCTGTACTGTTCTCCCAGATGTTTTCCAGATTTCATCTACTTACCATTCTTCGGCCAGTTGCCTGCTGTAGGATTTACAGTCGCCTGTTGGTTCAACAGTCGACTGTCTACACCTCATCAGTCGACTGTCCACGTGGTAAGTTACCGTTATGAATTCTCACCTACCCTATCTGTCTGTGCAGCAGTCGACTGTGAATTCCTCAACAGTCGACTGTCGCGGGCGCAGATTCTATCCGTTGAGTTTTTCCTCACGGATTTCAAAGCGGTTTTGCTGAATTCATTTGTAGGGTTTGAGAAACCTATATAAGGAGCTTTTACTGTTCCATTGAGAGGTTACTCTTTTTCATCCAATTTTCATTTTGCTAAATCTCTCAAGATCAAAGCTCTCAAATCCTAAGCCATATGAATTCCAATCTTCAATCTATTGCTCTCCAACCTAGAACCAAAGAGATATCTTCTAGGTATTTGGTGCAGTCAAGAGAAGGGACTTTCCTCTCTTCCAAGAGAGTCTTTCAACACACAACACACTTCTCCTTCAAGTTCTACTTCAAGGCATAGGTGATTGTAAGTGTTGCTTTCATATTTTCATAACTTTCGTTATTTGAATTTACTCTCGGGTTGTGAGAGTGGTTTGCTTGCTCCTAAGTTGTGGGAGTCAAGGTCAATTGATTATATTTTGATTTCACTTGTAGGGTTGATACAAGTGGGTTCTAAGAAAACCTCAAGTTAGGGTTCTAACTTGAGTATCCGGTTGTTAACCGAGTGGAAAGGACGTAGGATTACCGGGAACAAGTCAGGAAGTGACTTGGGTAATCCAAATCCTTGAAACATCCTTGCGTTTGCATTTGTTTCATTTTGGGTTT
Organism: Scilla litardierei; assembly: GCA_030789695.1. NCBI lineage: Eukaryota > Viridiplantae > Streptophyta > Magnoliopsida > Asparagales > Asparagaceae > Scilla > Scilla litardierei. Next base: position 325,967,828 of record CM061142.1, read on the forward strand.
ATTTCTATTCTGCACTATTTTGTTGGTTATGGGTTTAAATTGGTGTAACTATCTTTTTTAAATAGCATAAACATTATTCAACCCCCCTTCTAGTGTTTTTCCCATAGCCAACGTCCTTACAATTGGTATCAGAGCGCAAGGTTATCGCTATGGCATCCAGCAACAACAAAGTTTCTCCACCGACTTCGTACAACAATCACGATCGTGATGGAGCGTCCACTCTTTTCAAAGGTCAATCCACGGTGCGTCCTCCGCGTTTCAATGGCATGAACTTTGGCTATTGGAAATCCCGGATGGAGACGTTCCTAAGGAGTGCTTCACTTTGGAGAACCCTCCACAAGGACTACGTCGAGATACCGAAGAGGATTTCGAAAAATGGACGACTTTTGAGAAATCCGTCGAAGTCAACAACGCAAAAGCAATGAACGCTATTCATTGTGCGTTGGACCTGAATGAGTTCAACAAGATATGCACATGTAAGAGTGCATATCAAATTTGGAACCATCTCGTCGTTACCCATGAAGGAACGAACAAGATAAAACTTTCTAAGCTCTATGTTGCCGTGCAAAACTGCGATATGTTTCATATGCAGGAAAATGAAAACATAGCATTGATGTACGGACGTTTTACTGACATCACCAATGAACTGGAAGCTCTTGGCCAAACATACACCAAACCAGAAAAGGTAAGGAAGATCATAATGGGGATGACCTCCAAATGGGAAAGAAGAGCTATCGCCATCGAGGAGGTCAACGACTTGAAGACTTACACAGTTGTGAATCTTATCAGGACTCTCATGTCTTATGAAGTAAGACGGGAGAACCGATTAAAGGTTTGAGCTATGATGAACCCTTCGGTGGCCAAGAAGAAAGCTTTGGCATTCAATGCCAATTCATCATCCTCCGATAGTGAAGAATCAGAAGATGAGATGGACTTGGGTGAAATGGCCCAAATGGCAAAGAAGTTTCAACGCTTCTTTCGTAAAGGTAAATTTCCCTCCAAGAATTGATTTGAGTCTACTAATAATACTTCCTCTCTTTGCTTTAAGTGTAACAAGCCAGGGCACGTCAAGAAGGATTGCTCAATGTTAAGAAACAAAGAGAAGTGGAAGGCTCCGAAGTACCACATGTCCGACAAGAATAAGAGAGATAAGAAGAAAGGACTCGTCGGTACATTCGATGACTCAAATGGAGACTCATCAAGTAATTCCGATGATGAGAAGGGTGAAAGTGCCCACATGTGTTTCATGGCCCGAGAAGATTCACTCTCTGAGGAAAGTGATTCCGACATGGATGATACCGAGGTAACTATAGATGAATTATGTATTGCTAATGAAGAATTATTTGCTAGGTATCAATCTTTAATGCTTAGATATACTAGTTTAAAGAAATTGAATATTAGCAATCCATCCATTCCATGCATTATCAACATTGACACCATTGTTGATACTTTAACTCATGAGAAAGCGAATTTAGCTTCTCAAAATGTCACTTTGAGAAATGAGGTGAATACCCTCAAATCTCAACTAGATCAAACACATCCTAAGGATAATAGTGATCTAGTTTCACGACACACACAATTGGGTTTAGGAAATGATTCTCTTCAAACCCAAGTGCACGAGCTCAAGGCACGGGTGTCCACCTTGGATACCAATATTTCTTCTCTTAAGAAGAAATATGAGCTCATGTCCTCCCGTATTGTGAGATTCAATAAGGAAAAAGGACAATTGGACGATTTGCTAGCAAACCAATTTCCGGCCACACATCGTGTTGGTCTTGGTTTTGTGGAAACAAATGCATCCAATGCTCGTGCCTCCTATAGTAGTGTCACTATAGACTTTGTGAGGCCTTCCTCTGGTGCATCCATAAGTGGTGTCAAAGACACTATAGGTAGCAAAGCTACCAAGAAAGTCACCACTTCACAGTCTCTTCCTTTTGGCAAGAAATCCACTAAGGGTGGAAACCAAAAGAGAAGCCATGCTTACATGTACATAAACCTTCATCCATGTAGGAAATCGCCTACTTCACAAGTGGATACTCATGACACTTTCTATGCTCCACACCCACGGACACGTATAAATCCACACATGAGAAATACTCATGTACATGCTCCTATACACCCATATGCTTATACGCATCATTCTTACATGTATGCACATCCTCCACATGTCATGCATGACCCATATGTTTCATACAACATGCATGTTTCCAAGCATACATATAATCCTCGTATGTCCAATGCATATCGACCACCTTATTTTTATGCTAGAAACCATGTTCCTAAGAAGCATGCACACATTGAAATCTAACAAGTATGCATGCAACTAGGAAAAGGACTCCCAAAACATGCACCATTTGGGGTCCTAAGAACACTAGCTATCATTTAAATGATAGGAATGCATATGTTGATTCCTATTTTCATGATGTTATTAATAATGGTAATTATGTTGGGAAGCGGAAGTCCACTTGGACTTGGCTTCCAAAGGGCTAATCCCCTTGGACCCAACAAAAATTGGGTACTATGAGCTTATGGTATATTATGTAGGTAGAAAAAGAGCAATAAAGATCAAACTAGCTCTAAAAGGAAAGGATGGATTCTTGACAGTGGTTGCGCCAAACACATGACAGGAGATCCTTCATTACTCTCCGAAGTGATTAGCATCAAGAACGGTGCAACGGTTACTTTTGGAGGTAACCAAAATGGAACCATCATTGGAGTAGGTATATCGGAAACCCCTCCAAACCTTTAATTACTAATGTATATCTAGTTAGTGGTTTATGTCACAACCTTATCTCCATTAGTCAACTTTGTGACAAAGGTTACGAGGTTAACTTTGGAGAGGGTATGTGTAAAATTGTTGATTCTAATTCACATGTTTTATTTACCGGTGTTAGGCGTAAAAATATTTATTATTTGAGCTTGCCTAAAACTGTAGAACATTGCTTAGTTACTAATACAAATGAACAACTATTATGGCATCGTCATTTTGGTCATGTTCATTTCAAGCACTTATATAAGTTAGCAAAGCATGATCTAGTCAAAGGTTTTCCAAAAATTGCTTTTAGTAAGAAAAAATTTTGTGATTCATGTCAAAGAGGTAAACTTAGTAAATCAGCTTTTAAGCTTAAAGAAGGCATTACTTCTAAGAGGCCCCTAGAACTACTTCATCTAGATTTGTTTGGGCCAACTAGAACCGCTTCTTTAGGCAATGCTCATTATGGATTAGTTGTCGTTGACGACTTCTCTAGATTTACTTGGGTTTCATTCTTAAATAATAAGAATGAAGCTTTTGAAGAGTTTACCATATTTGTAAAGAAGATTCAGAATCTCTTAGGATCCACCATTATCACTATCCGTAGTGATCATGGAGTAGAATTTGAGAATAAGTCTTTTACAAAGTTTTGTGATGACACCGGGATAACTCACAATTTTTCTTTTCCTCGGGCACCACTACAAAATGGTATTGTAGAGAGAAAGAATAGGACTCTTATTGAGTGTGCTCGTACTATGCTCCATGATAGTCATCTTGGACTATAATTTTAGGCAGAGGCGGTGCACACGGCTTGTTATGTGCTCAATAGGATCCTAGTGAGACCCCGAACGAACAAAACTTGTTTTAAGTTATTTTATGCCAAAAAGCCTTAAGCTAAATATTTTCGGGTCTTTGGTTCAAAATGTTTTATCAAGAACACTTTTGGTAATTTAGATAAATTTGAGCCAAGATCCGATGAAGGAATTTTTGTTGGATATTCCACACATAGCAAAGCCTACAGGATATACAACAAAACTTCTTCAACGATTGAGGAATCACTACACGTATCATTTTATGAAGATTTTAATTTTCCTCATGTAAATGATGATAGTGTAGATGCTATATGTGATTCTTTTAGTAATGTCAAGATTAATGATTCAATTATTGAGACTAACACTACTAATGAGATTTTGAAGATGTTCCAAGTGATGCAGGAATACCCAAAGCTTGCCCAACCATTCGCAACCATCCTCATAACCAAATTATTAGAGATATTGGTGTGGGTGTTCAAACGAGGTCAAGAATTGAAGAATTCTCTCATTGCGCATTTGTCTCTACCATTGAGCCAAAGAACATCCAAGAAGCATGCGAGGATAGCTCTTGGATAGTGGCAATGTAAGAACTCATGCAATTCGAGAGAAATAAAGTTTGGGAACACGTTCCTCTTCCAAGTGGTCATCAAGTAATTGGGACCAAATGGATCTTCAAGAACAAGACGGATGAGAACGAGGTCATCACCAAGAACAAAGCAATGTTAGTAGCTCAAGGCTACCAGCAAGAGGAAGGTATCGATTTCGAAGAATCCTTTGCCCCGTAGCTAGATTAGAAGATATTAGATTACCTTTATCTTTTGCATCTCATAAGAATTTCAAACTATTTCAAATGGATGTTAAAAGTGTATTTTTAAATGGGATTGTCAATGAAGAAGTGTATGTTTCTCAACCTCCCGATTTCATTCATGAAAAATTTCGAAACCATGTTTTCAAACTTAAGAAAGAGTTGTATGGGTTGAGACAAGCTCCTAGAGCTTGGTATGATCGACTCAATACGTTTCTTTTGGAATTAGGTTTTAAAATGGGAGAAGTTGATTCAACACTTTTCATTAAAGATTATGAAAATGACATCCTATTGATTCAAGTTTATGTAGACGATATAATATTTGGTTCTACTAACTTTAATCTTTGTCAAGAATTTTCTAAGTCCATGAAGGATGAATTCGAGATGAGCCACATAGGTGAGCTCAACTACTTCCTTGGATTGCAAATTCGATAAATGAATGATGTGACTTTCATACATCAAACCAACACTGAGGAGCTTATCAAGCGATTCGGGATGGAATCGTCTTTAAGCAAAAGACTCACATGAGTACGACAACCCATCTACACAAGGATGAGAACGAAAAAGATGTAGATGTTCGTCTATATCGAGGTATGATCGGTAGCTTACTTTATTTAACTGCTAGTAGGCCTGATATCATGTTTTCCGTATGCTTGTGTGCTAGATATCAAGCTAGACCTAAAGAGTCACACTTGATTGCGGTTAAATGAATTTTTCGGTATCTCAATCTTTCATTAGATTATGGGTTACTTTACCCTAAATCTAGCACATATGAGTTAATCTCATATCGTGATGCCGACTTTGTCGGATGCAAATCCGATAGGAAAAGTACTAGTGGCACTTGTCATTTCTTAGGAAATTCCTTAGTCTCTTGGTTTTCCAAGAAATAAAACTCGGTATCATTGTCCACGACTGAAGCTGAATATATTGCCGCGGGTCTTGCATGTGCACAGGTTCTTTGAATGAGACACACACTAAAAGACTATGGTGTCAATTGTGATACTTGCTCTATCATGGTTGATAACCAAAGTGCTATATGTCTTTCCAAGAATCCGGTACATCACTCCCGTACCAAACACATAGATGTGAGACATCATTTTATCAATGATCATGTAGCTAAGAAGGACATCATCTTAGAGTACATTGAAACCCAAAAACAAATTGTCGACATCTTCACAAAACCTCTTAAAGAAGATTCATTTGTGAGGTTGCATGGAGAATTAGGGATTATGGGTGAATCTGATATTTAGGAGTTCATCTTATTTGTTATTTCATCTTGTGAACTCATATCATCATATTGCCTCTCTTCATTTGATATATCATATATTTGTTTTAAGAAAGGCAATTGAGATTTCTTTGATTACATGAGTTTTCAGATTGTCTTAAGAGATTTATGTTATAAATGATTTATCGTTTGATATTGATTTTATGATGAGTTTATGATTAGAGTATAGGCCCTAGGGTGAGTTGTGCATATCATCTAGATTTTAACCTCACTGTGCATTTTTGGACCAGGACAGACGACTGTCTTTCCTTCAACAGTCGACTGCCATACTCTATCTATTCTGTCAGCAGACTGTATCTTTTGCCCAGGCAACTGATGACAAATTTACAGTCGACTGTTGGATCAACAGGTGACTGCATGTTAGTCATCAGGTGCCTATCTATTTCGTCAGTAGTCTCTATTTTTATCATCAATTTTATTGATTCTCATTCAGTCGATTGATGCGTATAATACAGTCGATTGTCTCTCAGACAGGCGACTGTAAGTTACCCAACAGTCGACTGGATATCAACCTAAGCTTATCTCCTATCAATTCAATCAGTCGACTGAATAATGTTCATCAGTCGACTGTCTCCTATTGTGGCGGTTCGCTCATTTGATCTGAGCCGTCAATTCTTTGATCCAACGGCCCAGATTCATTCGCCCCTTCGTTATTTTTTCGATTTACCTCATTTCGACAGTACATTTTCTCTCTCCTCCAATTGAAAATCGTTCGTCTTCCCCGCTCGAAACCTTCAGTCGATCTCTCCTCCGATTTCTTCGAGCCAAAACACGATCTTTCTCCTTCGATTGGTTGCTTGTGTGCTGCTCGTTAGTAGATCGACAGCTTTTAGGTATCTTGCCCGTTTGTTTCTCGTTGCTTATCAGACCTAGCTTCTGTCGATCATTTCATGGATCCTCCACGTCATTTGTCGTCAGGAGAACCGTTAAATATTTTTCTCGATGAACCCTCTCCTCCACCTTCTGATTAGTTACCCTCTTTGCCCTCATCGTCTGGGGATACCTTGAATATCATTGTCGGTGACCCCATTCCTTCAGAAAATGTCGCTGAACCCTCTTCACAGCCAGCTGATCAACATCCCCGTACTCCTCCATCTGTACCCCTAGAGGATTTCCTTCTCGGTAGATTGTGTGACTGTGTCACTTCCCTCGAGAGGCTTGCTGCCTCGATGGATGAGAAGCCCACTCTCCTTCTCGAGCTTTAGTACAAGTCTCTCATGCTTCATGGGTTCCCCATTCTTGCCGAGCTTCAAGCCCTGTTTTCTAAGTCTGAGGATACTACCCATGTTTATGTTCCTCCTCCTCCAGGCTTTGTGCCGGTGCCTTATGTGGTCCAGACCCCCGTTCATGCTCATGCGAAAACCTCTGTCACACGTGCATCGTCTTCCAAGAGGAAGGCTCCAGCTTATCCTACTCACCGCTCTGCCATGTCGATGTTCCGTTCGTCTGGTCGCCCCTCGGACCCCATTGTCATCAACATTGACTGACGCTGCAGTTGTTATCTTTTGTTCACTCACCCTGAGATCTAGATTTTTTTTGTTTGTTTTGGTTAGGGTTGAGTATTAATTTGGTGTTTGTATGATGGACATTTTGTGTATTGATGATAAATATATATCAAAACAATCACATGAGTACAAGACATATGGACATCAACATGAGTACAAGACATATGGATATACATATGGACTAGGTGAGCTCCGGTGCTCATCCTAGTGGTTGAATCATTCGACTGTCTTGGTGGAGACCCGGGTTCGAATCCCACTATCCCTATCTCCCTTTGTTTTTTAATGTGTGTATATGTAATATGGTGAGTGATAAGCAAGGTGAGGGCGACTTGAAGGCGGCGCCTAACCCTAGGTCTGAGGGCGAATCCGGTGGAGTACCTCCCTTGGCTGACAATTCTCATTCAGCTGAGGGCTTCGATGAGGGATGGCACAAGGTATCCTACACGCAGCAGAAGAATGGGCATCAGATTTTCAAACGGGATCGCGTTGCAATTGGTTCGACTAGATCTCGAGTTCAATCTACGGTATCAGGCGTTTCTGTCGGAGCGGGGGACCGGGATAAATCAGCGGCTTTGAGGAATCGCATTACCAATGGACGAGGGTTTGGATCACGGATGAAGGATAAGCTGGAGGATCAGCTGGGGCATAGAAGCAGCTTGAAACTGCCTGTCAGGCCACAAACCCCCTTCCAGATTATTCCTTCTGAAGGTAAGCGTTCTTGGTCAGATATCTGCTCGACTAGGCGGAAATACGCTGATCCATTGGTCATGAGCTTTGTTCCTTCAACTATTAGTGTGGATGGTGTTGCGAAGGTGAAAATCTCTGATAGTATGATTTTAGAAGGGTCCTCTAGATGGTAGAATACTTTGGTTGTTTATGTGCTCGGTGATGTGCCATACTTTGGTCAGATTAAGGCCTGGACTGAGAGGCTTTGGAGAATTAAGGGTGGCCTTCGCATTTTTTCCCGGGAGAATGGGTACTTCTATTTCAAATTTGAACATATGGAGGACTGAGACTCGATATTGCACGGGGGGCCTTGGCTGTTTGATGGAAGACTTGTTGTCCTACAAAACTGGTCTCCTACCACCCATCATACCAGGGATATCTTGACTGCGGATCCAGTTTGGGTCCAGCTACATAAACTGCCTCTCTCAATGTGGACTATCGGTATTTTGAATCGCATTGCCAGTGTCATTGGCACACCGCTTTGTTTGGATAAAGCAACCTCAAAGCTTGAAAGGATTTCATATTTTAGATGTTTCGTGGAGGTAAATTCTGAGAGTAAACTGAAGATGACTGTTCCTATTGAACTTGATGATCTTTCCACAATCTTTATTGAGGTTAAGTACGAAGGGGAGCCACCAAGGTGTGATGCTTGTGCATGCTTTGGACATCTTGATAGTCAATGCCCAATGGGAAAGACAATTGCATCTATTGAAGTGGAGACTGAAGGGCAAAAATCATCTGAGGCTGGTACTTCTCCTGCGGATGTAGCCGGCTCTCTGGAAATTTCAAGAGGTAAGATTGTTGAAATTCCATTAAATAAAGACCTTTGCTTCGAGGTTGGAGAGTCCAGTCATTCGGCTAGGTTGGATGGTAATGTAGATGGTACTCCTGACCTTATTCCCACAAGTACTGCTTGTGGCCGAGTCCCATATAAACTTTGGAAGCGTATTTTCCGTGGAGCACAAATATTGAGATTCCTACAATCTGCGTCTTCTATTAGGCAAGTGGGAAAGGTTATGCCTTTTGAAGCAGCTGGGGATTCCCAAGTGGCCTCTGGAGAAGATGTTACTGCAGTGCTAACAACTCCACCTGCTGATCATCCTAATCAGGATGGTCTGCTTGAACCGCCCATTAATCCAACCATGCCGAACCCCCTTTGGCATGCATTGCATCAGGAATTGAGTAAATCGAGGGTTCAGACCAAGATCAAGCATGTTGTTCCTTCACCAAACTCTGTTTGCCGAAGTGCGAGGGTCATGCAATCAGCAGGCGTGCAAATCGCTAACCCACAACTGTTTTAAAGTCTGTCTTCTTCTGGAATACTAGAGGCCTTAATAATACAACAAGACGAGCAGATCTGAGGCATTCTATGCGTAAGCTTTGTCCGTCTATTGTATGTTTGCTTGAAACTAAAGTAGAATCATGCAATGTTAGTCGTATTTCCCGTTGTTTTGGTAAGGATTGGGAATTCATTGATAATAGAGACCAACATAAGGGGGATCGCATTGTTATCTTCTACAGTTCTATTATATGGCGTATCACCCCCATTGCTGCATCTGATCAACATATTTCAGCAATATTCACTAACTCGGCTGGATTTGTGATGGGCCTAACTGCTATTTACGGATTCAATCTGGCTTCTACCAGAATACCACTTTGGAGCAACCTGGTGGCCGATTATAATTTATTAAATACACTACCATGGTTGGCTTGAGGGGATTTCAACTGCGTCAGGAGTTCTCACGAAAAACATGGTGGCCGGTAAGTTGATGATATGGCTATGGATGCCTTTAACTCTTGTATTGGGTCATGCAACTTATTGACCTGAAGAGTACGGGCTCCAGTCTCAGTTGGAGTAATAAACGCATTAGGGGAAAGCGTATATCTGCAAGGCTGGATCGCATTCTATGCAACACCTCCTGGCTTTCTCAAATGGCACATTCTTTTTACGAATACCTTTCAACGGGCACTAGTGATCATGCAGCAATGCTTCTCCACCTACTTCCTAAGGTCAGTTCTAAACCAAAGCCATTCAAGTTTTATAACTCATGGATCTCATTTCCAGGCTTTAAGGACCTTATATGCAATAACTGGGGGCGGCAACCTGGATACTTTGGCTTGCGTGGGCTACAGGCGCAGCTTAGATCCTTGAAGCAGTTACAAAAAAATATGGGCGGCTGACCATTTGAGTACCCTGGATGTCAATAAATGCCGGTCCAAACTTGAGTCTATTCAACAAGATCCGAATTTGAGTTCTGATGCAATTTTACAGCAGCAAGAAACAATTACATCGCATAATCTTGGGATTGCACTCAGTATTGAGGAGGAGGATCTGAGGCAAAAAAGCAGACTAAATTGGCTAACACTTTGGGATAGGAACTCTAAATTTTTTTACACTTCACTTAAGGCGATGCAATGTCATAACAATCTGCATCACCTTATTACTCCTGATGGGAATATGAACTCGAATATTGATACTTTGCGAAAGGAGGCTACACTCTATTATCAAAAGTTATACCATCAAGAGGATTATTGGAATGTATTTCCAAATATTATCCCCGGACGGAAAATTACTGAGGAGGCGGCTTGTTGGATGGAATTGCCAGTGACTCCTGCTGAAATCAAAAATGATTTGTTCCAGATTAGTAAAGACAAAGCTCCGGGGCCTGATGGTTTTAATGCCCATTTCTTCCAATACAATTGGGACGTTATTGGTGCTGATGTTATAGCAGGTGTCTCTGCTTTCTTCAGGTCTGGTAGGATGTCCCCTAGCATTAATCATGCTTTCTTGACTCTGGTCCCAAAGAATGCAAATGCCTCAGGATTGGGTGATTACAGGCTGATTGCTTGCTGCAATGTTCTATATAAAATTATTAGCAAGTTATTATGTAACGGATTGAGGCATGTCATTTCAGATCTGATCTCTTCCCATCAGGCCGCTTTTCTTAAAGATAGGTTACTGGCGGATTGCACACTTCTAGCTCACGAACAGATTCGAGATTTTAGCAATCCTATGGGGGCCAGAGCCTGTATTAAGCTGGATCTACGTAAGGCTTTCGACAGTGTTAATAGGGAGTTTATCCTTTTTCTCCTACACCAGATGGGATTCAAATCTACCTTCACTATCTGGATTTCCCAATGTATATCTACTCCAATGTTCTCAGTGTTAGTTGATGGTTCTCCAGAAGGGTACTTTGACTCCAATAGAAGTATACGCCAGGGTGACCCTTTATCTCCGTACTTGTTTGTCCTTGTTATGGAAGATTTTTCTCTCCTCTTGTCTGTGACAGATTCCACAGGTGCTATTCATCCTATGCGTAGATCCAGATCAATTTCTCACTTACTCTTTGCTGATGACCTTTTAGTCTTCTGTCGTGCTAATCCACATTCTCTACATGGTCTAAAGGAGTTATTGGCTAATTTTAAACTTCTATCTGGACTTCAAATTAATTGGGATAAGAGTTCGGCCATCTTCAGTAAGGGGGTTAGAAATGCGAGAAGCTTGGCAGAAATTCTGGGAATTAAATTGGTATCCTCTTTCACAACCTATTTGGGCCTTCCCCTTTCATCTAATTACCCCTGAGCTTCTATGTTTACTCGCCTTGTTGATAAATGCGAAAAAAGGCTTCTAGGTTGGTCCTCCTCTCTACTCACTATCTCTGGGAAAATCGAATTGGTGCGCTCTGTCATCTACGGTATGGTCGCTTTCTGGATGCAAGTGTACTGTTTTCCATCCTCTATTATTAGATCTATTAACTCAGTTCGCAGGAAGTTCATTTGGGTAAGAGTTATACTTAGGCCTGGAAGGATATGTGTACTCCTAAAAAGGAAGGTGGTGTGGGGCTGAGGCACCTGGCTGATTTGAATGTTGCCTCATGTGTTCTCCTTACCTGGAGAGTCCTATCTAATAAAGGCATTTGGGCGAGTTATATGAGAAGGCGCTATGCGGCGGTTGATAGTGGATTCTACATTACCAAATCTGCCCCAGCACACTCTGGATCATGGAAATTCATCCTAAAGAGTCGTCAACTATCACATCGACTCATTAAACGTACTATGAAGGATGGTAAATCAACTTCATTCTGGTATGATAACTGGCATCCTAGTGGGCCACTCTGTCTTACAAGAACCACTTCCAGGCACCGAACTAGCTTGTGTTGGGGATTTTTGGACCGGAAATAATTGGAATTGTGTGGCGGCTATCACAGGAATTGGGAATCCCCTACTTAATGTCACCCTATGCAATGAAAGTGATGAATGGACCTGGGCTTCCGGCCGAAATGCCTCCTTGCATGAGATCTGGGAGGAAACCCAGGATCAAAGGCCGGCCTTTCCCTATTTGGAGGCTGTGTGGTTTAAGCTTCATGTGCCGAAATATTCTATTGCATTGCTACGAGCTCTTCGCAGGAAGTTTTTAACCAAGGATCGCCTTCATAAGTGGGGGAGCATCTCAGATCAATCATGTGTCCTCTGTACTAGGAATGCAGAGGAGAGTATTGGCCATATCTATTTTGAATGCGAATATTCCAAGTACATACTAGCTAGGAGTCTTCTCAAGCTAGGTATGATTAATCTGGTTCCTACAACTATCTCTGGAGTATGTGATCTGATTCTAACCAACTACAAAAAGAAGGATCCGTTAAGCGTGTTGGCTAAAATTGTTTTGTCCTCCATGGTATGGCATATATGGAAACAACGCAATAAGCGTATTTTTGAGGAGAGGTTTACAACTAAAACTGCATTGTTTGAGGAAATCGTGACGGATGTCAAGATATCCCTTAGCAGCTTAGATATTGATGATGTGACTGACAAAGCCCCTTTTGCCAATTGGGGGCTTGTAATCTCTTAGGAATGTACAATTGTATACTGTATTATGTTTTGATTACTCATGTCTAACAAGTAGTAGTAGTTGTTAATAATTGGTAGAGGGTGACGGCGATTGTGCCCTATCCCCTCTCCAATTATAATAGCTGCTACCTTGTTTAGGGATGTTGTAAATTGTAAATTATGGATTCTAATAAAGACTCACTATTGCCTGTCAAAAAAAATATATGATGTTGCAGTTTCTTCTTATGTTTCACACATTGTATAATTGCTTATCGCATCTGTGTGAATTTTGAGATATTGTCTCCATATATGTTGTATTCTTCATATGATGTGATTTGAGTCAATATGTTTTCTCTGTGTATCTCAAATGTTGATATTGTACTTCCATTCCTCTATTCACATAAGTTTATGATGTGGTTGTATGAGTTTTAGTTTTATATATCCTTAAACTCTCTAATTGTTGATAGTTTTTATTTAGCACGATTGTTGTTGTTATTTTACTCCCACTTTTGGATAATGCCATAGGGGGAGAGAAATAAACGTATAGATTCATACTGAATGTGCTAAGTATATACTAATAACACTTGAATCTAAGATTGAAGTTGCCTTAGATTCAGGGGGAGTAAGATACAATGAATAGGGATTTTATATCATAGATTTCATGATTTCATTTCATTCATGCATATCTTACTCATTTGCTTCAATTGATATATAGATGACCTAATATTTGTTGACGAGTAAGTTTTCGTTAAGCACAATTATTTATCTTTTTGTTTATGTTTGTTTGTCATCATCAAAAAGGCGGAGAATGTTGAGTATTGGACTTCTCCCTACTTGGTGTTAATGATGAGCAAACATAAATACTTGTGACTAATCCCCTATTTTGTAGTTAATCCATTGCCTAAGCTTGTTATGAAGATCTACTTGCAATGGATGGCACTCAAAGATCAATGAAGGCAAATGAAATGGATTGGATGATCGTAGATGGTGATTGAAGCTCTTAGAAGACTTCAAGCTCATGCGTTGGATAGAAGAGAGAGTTCGTCAAATGTAACTTTCTTATTTCTCTTCTAGTATGTAGCTTAGAAGTAGAACATTGATTGGAGCACACACACATCTTCATTTCAGTCTTAGGATACCATTAGATCATGCTTCCTTAGACTCCAATTCATTTCAATCTAGATTGTGCAAGCCATGTCTAATACAGTCGACTGCTGAACGTTTTACAGTCGCCTGTCTCAAAAACAGTCGACCGTGTTTTGTTCTACAGTCGCCTATTATGCACAAACTTTTACAGTCTAGTTTTGGGCTTCTCTGCTTTAATTTCCACAGGAGACTCATGAACGATTCAGGCGCCTGTCCAAGTGACAGTCGACTGTGTTTTGTTAATCAGTCGCATGTCTGTCTTTTGTCCAAATCCTAGTCTCTCTGTTTATTCTGGCCAGTCGACTTATGTTGGATTTGCAGTCGACTGTCCATTGGATCAGTCAACTGTCAATGATGCACCAGTCGTCTGTCTGTGAGCCTATTTGATGACTCAACTCTCTGGAAAATCTCAGGGTTTTGACAGTCGTCTATGTTGGATATTGGACTCCCCGGATTTGGTTTTGGATGATGAACAAACATAAATATATCGTGAACTAACTCTTTGTGAGCGCAGTTATGGAGATCGTCGCCAAATTTATATGAACATCCAAAGCAACGTCTCGAGACTTCTCAATACGCATGATCGTATGCCTAAAGCTTCGTTGAAGCTCAAGGACCATTTTAGAAGTCATGAAGATTCGGATCGAAGCTTTCGAAGATGGTTCGTCAAGTTTATTTAATGTCTTTTAGCTTCGTCCCGTAGAATGTTAAGCCTTGAGTAGGTCTTACGTTTTTATCTTCATAACGCTCATGTCTTAGATCTAGGATCTTTGTAGAAGTCCATACGAACTTTCCCGAAGCTTCGCGCTTCGATTCGCGACTTTTTGTGCAAGTTAGTTGGTTCAAGAAGAAGAACCAAACGACTAGATGGTGATCGAGTCGGTCGACAAAGCTTCATGGACCGACTAGTTTGCCTTCTCAATTTCTAGCTCAGTTACTGTTTACAGTTAGTCGGTCAAAGAAGGTTCACCGACCGACTAGTTGTGAAACTAGTCGGTTAAGAATCCTTCTTGGACCGATTAGTTGAACTTCCATTTTTGAGCCTGAGCTACTGTTTATCATTAGTCGGTCTATGTACATTTGGCGACCGACTAGTTGATGAACTAGTCGGTCAACATTTGTTCTTGGACCGACTAATTCATGACTATTTGTTTTATCTCTTAGTCGGTCTAAGTTCACTCACCGACCGACTAGTTGTGAAACTAGTCGGTTGGCAAGTCTTCTTGGACCGACTAGTTCATTAAGTCTGAAACTTCATCTATTCACTGTTCACCTCTTAGTCGGTTCATGTTGTTTCACCGACCGACTAGTTGATGAACTAGTCAGTCAGTGGTTGTTCTTTGACCGACTAGTTTGGTTCAGAATAGAGCCGTTGGAGCTTTAATTGAAACGTTTTTCTCTCTCTCTCTCTTTCCTCTAACCTATAAATACTTGGTGTGCTGCATTCATTGCACTCAAGGCTGATATTAAGAGAAGTTTATAGATCAAAGAGAAAGCATTCAATCTCATTCAAAGCTCATTCATTTCCAATCTAGAATCTCTCCCTCACTCTTATTTCAAAAGAGAGATTCATTGATTGTGAGCCTTCCAAGCCAAGTGCTTGATCCAAGGTCACCAACATCCACCTAGGACTCCATTGCTGGTCATCTACTTGGAGCTAGGGTTTGGTGCCTCTTCATCTTCCCCAAAATCCGTTTTGCCCTAAATCGTAAGTTTACTCAAGGCATAGGATTTTGTCGGTAAGAATTTCTATTTCAATTTACTTTGATATTGTAAGTGTTTCACTCTCGGTTGTGAGAGTTTGTTTGTGATCCCGGGTTGTGGGAGTCACAATTTCATTTGTGTGTGATTTGACTTTGTGAAGGTTTTTCACAAGTATTTCATAGTGCAAATCTTGAGTTAGGGTTTCTAATTCAAGTATCCAGAGGGGATCCGGGTGGTTGGGACGTAGGATCACCGAGAACAAGTCGGGGAGACTTGGGTGGATCCGAACCCATTAATATCGTGTGTTTGCGATTGTCTTCTTTGTTGTCTAATATTTACATTTCCGCATTTCCGCACTGATTGGTAGAGTTTCCAAGATAATTAGGAATTATCCTCTTAATTATTTTAAAGTACTATTCACCCCCCCCCCCCCCTCTAGTACTTGTGCAGTAGCTTAGCAGGGTATTACATTTGGTATCAGAGCCAAGTCTATAGCTACGTCTGCCAACGACAACAAGACCGTTCGTCCACCTTCAGATTACATCACCTTCAGGAACCGTGAAGGAGCGTCTTCGGTGATGGAAGGACACTCATCGACGAGGCCTCTCTTCTTCAACGGTACCAACTACGGGTACTGGAAAAGCTGGATGGAAACTTTCCTCCGGAGTGCTTCACTATGGAGGGCCACGATGAAGGAGTATGTCGAGCCCGCCGAAGAAGATTTCGAGAAGTGGACTCCCGCGGAGATCGCCGTGGAGGTAAGCAATGCCAAGGCAATGAACGCCTTGCAATGTGCCTTGGAGCCCGAGGACTTCAACAAGATATGCACATGTAAGAGTGCATATCAAATATGGAACTCCCTCCTCATATTGCATGAAGGGACAAGTAGGGTAAGAGACTCTAAACTCGTTGTAGTTAATAAAGATTACGAGTTATTTCATATGCTACAGGGTGAGAAGATGAAGGAGTACTATGCTCGCTTCGTCGACATCACAAACGAGTTGGAGGCTCTCGGTAAGACCTACACCCAAAAGGAGAAAGTCTCGAAGATTATCGATGGACTTCCTTCTTGTTGGGAGAAACGTACCTTCGCCATCGAGGAAGGTAATGAAATGAAAACTTATACCGTTGTTCAACTAATGGGTACCTTAATGTCGTATGAGGTATGCAAGGATAGCAAGTTAAAGTTGCAGGACAAGATGAAGTCCTATTTGAAGCAAGAGGAGCCAAAGAAGAAGGCTATTGCTTTCAAGGCCGCTCCATCCACATCCACATCGACCGATGATGAAAACTCGGAAGACGAGTTGGACTTGGAGTCCATGGCTCTCATGGCAAAGAAGTTCAACCGGTTCTTCCAAAAAGGTAACTTCAAAAACAAATCGAAGTTTAGTTCTTCTAACGTCCCCTCTCCTTTGTGTTTCAAATGCAACAAGCCAGGACACATGAAAGCAGAGTGTCCTCAAAATAAGCAAAAGGAGAAGTGGAAGGCGCCGAAGTTCGACAAGTCCAAGAAGTACAAGAAAGGGTACAAGAAGGGACTTGTCGGCACTTTCACCGACTCCGAGGATTCCTCAAGCAGAGAGTCGGATGATGAGCAAGTAGAGCAAGCACACATGTGCTTCATGGCTCGAGAGGAGCAAGATAGAGATTCCTCTTCCGATGATAGCGATAACGAAGGCGATGAGGTAACCATGGATGACCTTAGAAATGCTAATGAGCAATTATGGTCTAAATACACTAAATTAGTAAATAGGTATACTAAAGTAAAAGATGATTTAGCTAGCATCCAAACCTCGCCTAAAACTATCATCACCAATAACGACACCGTTGTTGAAGAGTTGAAAAATGAGATTGTTAATCTCAAGTCTCAACTTGAACATGTTAGCATTGAAGATCCGGAGGAACACAAGATAGCGGATTTGACTTCTCAAAACTCGACTTTGAGTATTGAGACTGAAAATCTCAAATCTCGTGTTTATGTGCTCACATCGCAAGTATCCACTTTGGATGCTTCTATGCGTTCTCTCACCGAGAAATATGAATGCACATTAGGCCGAATTAACAAATTCAATAAGGGTAAGGACCATTTGGACAAAATCCTAAATGACTTACTTCCGGCCAATCACCACATTGGCTTGGGGTACACAATGGGAAATTCATCCAAATCGGCCACTACCTTTGTTAGGCCAACTTCCGATGCCTCAACGAGTGGGAGCAAACACTCTATTGGTAGTTCATCTACCAATGGTGCTTCCACCTTGTACACACCGTCTTTTGGAAAGAAACCCACTTTGGGTGGACCTCCAAAGAAGGGTCATGCTTACATGTACACAAATACCATGCCACGTAGGAACACACATCCTACTCCACATGCTCACACATATGATGATTTTTATGCACCACATCCACGGGCACGTGCACACCATGTGAGATACCCTCACGCACATGTTCCCCCACATGCATATGTTCACCCACATCATCGTATGAATAATTATCCACATGCACCATTTCATCATGTTCCTTATGCCTATCCACGACATGCATCACGTAAAAATCAACAACGCATGCATGCTCCCAATAGGATTAGGGCTCCCAAAATCTTCACTATTTGGAGCCCAAAGGACACAAGCATGGATGAAAAACAAGTTTACATGAATGATTATTTTATGAATGTAGTGGATAATGATAATTATGTGGGGAAGTCTAAGTCCAATTGGAATTGGCTTCCAAAGGTCTATCTTTTGGACCCAATGACCTTGGGTACCATGATACTATATTTTCTATCTTTAGGTACTCAAGAGAAAGAAACGGAGCAACAAATTTAAATTTAGCTCCAAGAGGAATTGGATACTCGATAGCAGGTGTTCAAAACACATGACGGGTGACGCTCAATTGCTCTCCGGAGTGGTGCCCATTGAAATGGGAACCGCGTCGTCTTTGAAGGCAACGAGAGCGGAACCATCATATGTGTTGGCAAAGTGGGTAATCCTTCTAAACCACTTATATGTGATGTTTACCTTGTTAAAGGATTAAACCACAATCTCATTTCAATAAGCCAACTTTGTGACAAAGGTTACAAAGTTAGTTTTGCGAAAGGAATGTGCCATATTTTAAGAAAAGATAATAATGAATTATTGTTTTCCGGCACACGCCATAAGGATATATATATCCTAGATCTTCCAAGATCACATGAACAATGTCTCATTGCCAACACAAGTGAACAACACTTATGGCATCGACGTTTTGGTCATGTGAACTTTGGAACACTATTTAAACTTTCCAAGTTAAATTCTATTAGAGGCTTCCCTAAGCTTGTCTTTCAAAATAAAAGCTTTTGTGACTCGTGTCAACGAGGCAAGCTTCCAAAATCGTCTTTTAAACCTAAGAAAAGCATTTCTTCTAAGCGGCCACTAGAGCTATTGCATCTAGATTTATTTGGGCCAACTAGAGTTGCTTCATTAGGTAATGCTAGATATGGACTTGTCATCGTTGATGACTTTTCTAGATTTACTTGGGTATTTTCATTAAGTAATAAAAATGATGTTTTTGAAAACTTCACAATATTTGTCAAGAAAGTACAAAATCTCATTGGAACCACCATTGTCACTACATGGAGGGGAATTTGAGAATGAGTCTTTTGAGAACTTTTGTGATGAAGTTGGTATTACACACACCTTTTCATTCCCTCGCGCACCTCCTCAAAATGGTGTTGTTGAGAGAAAGAATAGGACGCTAGTGGAGTGTGCTCGCACTATGCTTGATGATAGCCAACTTGGCCATCAATTTTGGACGGAAGCGGTACACACCGCTTGCTATGTGTTTAATAGAATACTTTTGAGGCCCGGCACTAAACAAACTTGCTATGAATTGTTGTTTGGTAGGTTGCCTCAAGTTAAACATTTTCGAGTTTTTGGTTCAAAATGTTTTATTAAAAACACATATGGTAGTTTGGAAAAATTTGATCCAAGATCTGATGAGGGGATATTTGTTGGATATTCCTCCCGTAGCAAAGCCTACCGGATATACAACAAACGAACCTCAACGATCGAGGAATCACTTCATGTTTCATTTAATGAAGGTTTTGTTCCAACTAGAATTACTAATGATGATGACTCTATGGATGTCTTATGTGATTCAATTGGTAATTCTAATTCTAATAATTCTATTGATTCTATTAAGACTAACCCATCTAATAAAGTTTTTGAGAATGTTCCTAGTGATCAGGGAATTCCCAAACAGCTTCATACCGTTCGTGACCATCCTCATGAGCAAGTCATTGGCAATATCCATGATAGTGTCAAGACGAGATCGCAAGTGAACTACTTCGCGCATTGTGCCTTTGCCTCCTCGATAGAGCCAAAGAATATAAATGAAGCGTGCGAAGATAGCGCTTGGATCCTTGCCATGATAGAGGAACTCATTCAATTCGAGAGGAATGAGGTTTGGGAGCTTGTTCCATTGCCATCGAAGAACCACACCGTCATAGGGACAAAGTGGATCTTCAAGAACAAGACCGACGAAAACCAAATCGTCGTCCGGAACAAAGCTCGGTTAGTAGCTCAAGGCTACTGGCAAGAGGAAGGTATCGATTTCGAAGAATCCTTTGCTCCGGTAGCTAGATTAGAATCTATTAGATTATTGTTATCTTTTGCATGCCATAAAGATTTTAAACTCTTTCAAATGGATGTTAAAAGTGCGTTTTTAAACGGAGATGTTGTTGAGGAAGTTTATGTTTCTCAACCTCCGGGTTTTATAAATGAAAAATTTCCAAATCATGTTTTCAAACTTAAGAAAGCACTTTACGGTTTGAGACAAGCTCCTCGAGCTTGGTATGACCGCTTAAAGAATTTTATTTTGGATTTAGGTTTTAAAATGGGAGAAGTTGATTCCACATTATTTGTTAAGTATTCAAATAATGATATAATTTTAGTTCAAATTTATGTTGATGATATCATTTTCGGTGCTACTAACTTTGCTCTTTGCGAAGAGTTTTCTAATGTGATGAAGGATCAATTTGAGATGAGCCACATGGGTGAGCTCAAATATTTCTTAGGTCTCCAAATTCGCCAAATGAATGATGCAATCTTCATCCACCAAACGAAGTACACGGTGGAGTTGCTAAAGCGATTTGGAATGGAGAATGCTTCCGGGAAGAAGACTCCAATTAGCACGACTACACATCTTGATAAAGATGCGGGCGGTAAAGATGTAGACATTCGTCTATATCGAGGTATGATAGGTAGTTTACTATATATTACCTCAAGTAGGCCCGATATTATGTTTGACGTATGTGTATTTGCTCGTTATCAGTCTCAACCTAAAGAGTCACACTTAGTAGCGGTAAAACGTATTTTCCGTTATTTAAGTTACACACTTGATTTTGGATTACTTTATCCAAAATCTAGCACGTATGAGTTAATCTCATATAGTGACGTAGATTATGCGGGATGCAAATCCGACAGGAAAAGTACTAGTGGCACTTGCCATTTTATAGGAAACTCTCTTGTCTCTTGGTTTTCCAAGAAGCAGAATTCCGTATCACTTTCAACCACCGAGGCGGAATATATTGTCGCCGGTGTCGCGTGTGCTCAAGTTCTTTGGATGAGACACACTCTTAAAGACTTTGGTATAAACTGTGATACTTGCCCTATCATGGTGGACAACCAAAGTGCAATATGTCTCTCTAAGAATCCGGTACACCATTCCTGTTCTAAACACATAGATGTCCGACACCATTTCTTAGATGATCATGTTGCTAAAAAGGACATCATATTAGTGTACGTTGAAACCCAGAAGCAAATCGCCGATATTTTCACGAAACCCCTAAAGGAAGACTCCTTTGTGCGGTTACATCGAGAATTGGGGATTATGGGTGAATCCGAGATTTAGGATTCATATGTTCAATAATCTTGCATGCTATTCAATTTCATTATATTTGCACATGCTAGATTTATTGGAATTTTCTGGATTTTTGTTGAATTTTCGGAATTTATGCTCGATTTATTCATGAACGTCAAATTTAAGATTTTCGATGTTCAATTGGGTAGTATAATGATTAGTGAGATTATTTCGATGTTTCGTCCAAGTGCGATTAGGAGTGAACTTAAAATTTCAATTTCTAAAATTTTTGAACTCTGTTAGTCGGTTCATGTTCATTGACCGACCGACTAGATCATCATCTAGTCGGTCAATGAATGAACTCAGACCGACTAACTCAAGCCCTAAATTTGACTTCAGTTACTGTTTGTACTTAGTTGGTTCAAGCTCATTGACCGACCGACTAAATCATCATCTAGTCGGTCAGTGCTTGAACGGTGACCGACTAATTGCATCGGGGACTGCTTGGTCTTTTCGCATTCCGATCGACTTAAAACTCATTTAACCGACTCTTTCTCTTTCTAGTCGGTTCATTGTCTTTCTCTAGTCAAAAACCCCCGAGCCCGTTCGTCTTCCTCCCTCCTCCTCCGTCGATTTCCGGCCATCTTTCCGACCAACTCCGGTCGCCGATCAACCCTCTCCTCCTTCCGACCTAGGTATACCCTCTCACCAGCTTCTAGGGTTAGGGTTTCTCGATTTCCAATCGATTTCTCTTCTAGGGTTTCGGCTAGGGTTTGTTATAGGGTTTAAGCTTAGATTTCTCGGTTGATTGCACGTGTCTCGTCGCGCTTATGGCGAGAACACATATTCCGATCCGACCCTCGAGCCCGTCCCCTATGACCGTAGAGTCACCTCCTAGGGAACCCTCGCAACCCAAACGCCGATTGAAGACCACCCAACCCTCTTCGTCGTCGCCTCCTCTTAAGCGAAAGAGAACGGCGATAGCAAAACCCCGATCCCAACCTAAGCCTAGGAAGCAACCTGTCTCTTCTGCTTCGTTCCGTGCACCCACACCTCCTGATTCCGACACGGAATATATCCTCGAGACTGAGGCTACCCATAGGGATCCTACTCCTCCACCCCGTTCTTCGACACGTCAGCCTAAGGGAAAGGGTCCGATGCCAGTTGGCGGTGTCGATATCTCTTTATGTCGTGACGACCCGATGTGTCTTGCGGCATATAACAGTATCGAACACTGTCCGTTGCTTTTGGAGCATTTCGTACAGTTTTCCGACTTCCCAGGCCTTGCTGATCTTCTGTCGTCTTCCGGTCTTATCGATTATCTTCGATATGACCCTAAGGCGAATCCACACCCATACCCCCGTCTGGTCAAGCTGTTTTATGCAAACCACGTCCGGGGTCAGTACGACGAGACCCACTCTATTGAGACGACTGCCTTGGGGACACCGATTGTCCTCACGGTAGAAATCTTAGGGGAGTTGATTGGTTGCTCCTCGTCTGGCCTACTCCCTTCCGATATCTCCGTCGATGACATCTCTTCCCTTGACCAGGTCATTCTTTCTGAGATCTTTCATGAGATTCCTCCTGCCATGATTGGCGTGCCATCTAAGTCTTTTAAGCCTAATGGCTGGGTCCTAAACTTGATTCTGAAGTCGTGCCTCCTCCCGAAGTACGGCTCCTCTTCTTTGCCTTCCCAGCCATTCCTCAAGCTCATTTACGCCATCTTCATGGGGAGCGAGATTAACTGGGCTCGGATCATTCTCGATAAGATGGATTCTTTCGAGTGTATCCAAAAGTCCACGAAGTCTGCTCATATCCCATATCCATGTCTGTTGACACTTGTCTTCCGTCACTTTCGTGTCACTCTCCCCCGTGATGATGAGCGTCCCCTCGATCCCCCTCTGAATGCGACGGCCATCAAGAAGTCTCTTGCGGCACTTCGTCATGTTCAGAGGACGACCCCCTCTGCTTCAGCGTCTGCTTCAGCCTCAGCTGCTCCTGCTCCCTCTACCACTCTTGATGAGCTCGCACGTTCGGTGAGACGTATGGAGTCTGGTTATGCTCGTACTGAGGAGATACTTTCTCGTATCGCTTCTTGTTTTGGCATTGAGATCCCTCCGTCAGTTTCTGACGAGGAGGAGTTGGATGAGGATGAGATTGAGGAGCTTGTTCGTGTTGCTACTCGTGCCCCTCCGAGCACTTCTGGTGCTGCTGTTTCTTCTGCTGGTGACCCCGAGAGCACACCTGGTGCCACCATACCTGCGGTGGATACTTCTTCTGGTGTTCCCAAGGCCACTACCGTTGCTGCTCCAGAGATCACCACTCCTGTCGTGCCAAAGATTTCCACTCCCGTCGCTCCTGTTGACACACCTGCCATTCCAGTGACCACTCCTGCTGCAGAGCCTGCTGCTGCTGCAGATCCTCCCGCTTCCTCCTCAGCTTCTCTGAGGACTCCCCTAGTGTACTTTGGATGATAGATCTTATAGTGAGAGTGTGGGTTAGGATAGTGTGGGTGGTTATGATTTTTGGATCGTTTTGATGTATTTTGTTGTATCTCATATGATGTTTTGAGATTTTTGTATGTTGTGTGATACTCTGATATCAGCTGTGTGATATGATGTATTTTGTGCTTCGATCGTTGGATCGCTTATGTATGTTGTCGATGTATCATTTTGATGTACTCATGCTTTATATAAATATATATACATCGATGTTGACATTTATTCTCCAGTGCACATTATATTCCTTTTATGTCTCTGATGTTTAATTTCGTCGCTCGACGATAATTACTTGGTTAAATAGAAATTATTTCTATGGAAACATAGAATTGTTTTCCATGCACTAAATTAACCAAGAATGTTGATATTGGAGAGTATATTCCATAACTCAATCCGTAAAATTGATTTGAGTTTTGATGATTTTGTTTATCAATTTTCGACTTTCGTCTCATTGACACGCTTTGATTTAACTCGTATTTTTCTTTGGTGTCATTTGGACCGTGGTCGTATTCTACGACTCCCGTGCTTTTATTTGAAGCCATTGTTGTTGTCGTTGTTCTCTGCCCACTCTTTTTGCTAATGCCAAAGGGGGAGAGATATAATAATGACGATGAGCTAAATGATAATTTAGAGCATTTTTCCAAGAATCTAATTTGATATATTAGATTCAGGGGGAGTTAAGATATATAAATGGATTTTCAAATCCGATATTTCAATAATCGATTCATATTTTATACTTTACTTGTCTGCTTGATGCATATGATTTTTGTTTAATTTGGAATTAACGTGTCATCAATGCAGGGGGGAGTAAGTAAATTACATTTGAATAATTATTTTTGATTATTATTTATGTTGGTTTGTCATCACCAAAAAGGGGGAGAATGTTGGATATTGGACTCCCCGGATTTGGTTTTGGATGATGAACAAACATAAATATATCGTGAACTAACTCTTTGTGAGCGCAGTTATGGAGATCGTCGCCAAATTTATATGAACATCCAAAGCAACGTCTCGAGACTTCTCAATACGCATGATCGTATGCCTAAAGCTTCGTTGAAGCTCAAGGACCATTTTAGAAGTCATGAAGATTTGGATCGAAGCTTTCGAAGACGGTTCGTCAAGTTTATTTAATGTCTTTTAGCTTCGTCCCGTAGAATGTTAAGCCTTGAGTAGGTCTTACGTTTTTATCTTCATAACGCTCATGTCTTAGATCTAGGATCTTAGTAGAAGTCCATACGAACTTTCCCGAAGCTTCTCGCTTCGATTCGCGACTTTTTTTGCAAGTTAGTTGGTTCAAGAAGAAGAACCAACCGACTAGATGGTGATCTAGTCAGTCGGCAAAGCTTCATGGACCGACTAGTTTGCCTTCTCAATTTCTAGCTCAGTTACTGTTTACAGTTAGTCGGTCAAAGAAGGTTCACCGACCGACTAGTTGTGAAACTAGTCGGTTAAGAATCCTTCTTGGACCGACTAGTTGAACTTCCATTTTTGAGCCTGAGCTACTGTTTATCGTTAGTCGGTCTATGTACATTTTGCGACCGACTAGTTGATGAACTAGTCGGTCGACATTTGTTCTTGGACCGACTAATTCAATTTGTTCTCAGACTATTTGTTTTATCTCTTAGTCGGTATAAGTTCACTCACCGACCGACTAGTTGTGAAACTAGTCGGTTGGCAAGTCTTCTTGGACCGACTAGTTCTTTAAGTCTGAAACTTCATCTATTCACTGTTCACCTCTTAGTCGGTTCATGTTGTTTCACCGACCGACTAGTTGATGAACTAGTCGGTCAGTGGTTGTTCTTTGACCGACTAGTTTGGTTCAGAATAGAGCCGTTGGAGTTTTAATTGAAATGTTTTTCTCTCTCTCTCTTTCCTCTAACCTATAAATACTTGGTGTGCTGCATTCATTGCACTCAAGGCTGATATTAAGAGAAGTTTATAGATCAAAGAGAAAGCATTCAATCTCATTCAAAGCTCATTCATTTCCAATCTAGAATCTCTCCCTCACTCTTATTTCAAAAGAGAGATTCATTAATTGTGAGCCTTCCAAGCCAAGTGCTTGATCCAAGGTCACCAACATCCACCTAGGACTCCATTGCTGGTCATCTACTTGGAGCTAGGGTTTGGTGCCTCTTCATCTTCCCCAAAATCCGTTTTGCCCTAAATCGTAAGTTTACTCAAGGCATAGGATTTTGTCGGTAAGAATTTCTATTTCAATTTACTTTGATATTGTAAATGTTTCACTCTCGGTTGTGAGAGTTTGTTTGTGATCCCGGGTTGTGGGAGTCATAATTTCATTTGTGTGTGATTTGACTTTGTGAAGGTTTTTCACAAGTATTTCATAGTGCAAATCTTGAGTTAGGGTTTCTAACTCAAGTATCCGGAGGGGATCCGAGTGGTTGGGACGTAGGATCACCGGGAACAAGTCGGGGATACTTGGGTGGATCCGAACCCATTAATATCGTGTGTTTGCGATTGTCTTCTTTGTTGTCTAATATTTACATTTCCGCATTTCCGCATTGATTGGTAGAGTTTGCAAGATAATTAGGAATTATCCTCTTAATTATTTTAAAGTACTATTCACCCCCCCCCCCCCCCCCGTCTAGTACTTGTGCAGTAGCTTAGCAGGGCATTACAGTCTATATAAGGATTTACAGTCGCCTGTTCAGATTAACAGTCGGCTGTCTTCTCTTTATCAGTCGCATGTCCTGTTCTCCCAGATGTTTTCCAGATTTCATCTACTTACCATTATTCAGCTAGTCGCCTGTTGTAGGATTTACAGTCGTCTGTTGGTTCAACAGTCGACTGTCTACACCTCATTAGTCGACTGTCCACGTGGTAAGTTACCGTTATAAATTCTCACCTATCCTATCTGACTGTGTAGCAGTCGACTGTGAATTCCTCAACAATCGACTGTCGCAGGCGCAGATTCTATCCGTTGAGTTTTTCCTCACGGATTTCAAAGCGGTTTTTACTGAATTCGTTTGTAGGGTTTAAGAAACCTATATAAGGAGCTTCTACTGTTCCATTGAGAGGTTACTCATTTTCATCCAAGTTTCATTTTGCTAAATCTCTCAAGATCAAAGCTCTCAAATCCTAAGCCCTAAGAATTTCAATCTTCAATCTCCTGCTCTCCAACCTAGAACCAAAGAGATATCTTCTAGGCATTTGGTACAGTCAAGAGAAGGGGCTTTCCTCTCTTCCAAGAGAGTCTTTCAACACACAACACACTACTCCTTCAAGTTCTACTTCAAGGTATAGGTGATTGTAAGTGTTGCTTTCATATTTTCATAACTTTCGTTATTTGAATTTACTCTCGAGTTGTGAGAGTGGTTTACTTTCTCCCAAGTTGTGGGAGCCAAGGTCAATCGATTGTATTTCGATTTCACTTGTAGGGTTGCTACAAGTGGGTTTTAAGGAAACCTCAAGTTAGGGTTCTAACTTGAGTATCCGGTTGTTAACCGGGTGGAAGGGACGTAGGATTACCGAGAACAAGTCGGGAAGTGACTTGGGTAATCCGGACCCTTGAAACATCCTTGCGTTTGCATTTGTTTCATTTTGGGTTTATTTCTATTCCGCACTATTTTGTTGGTTAGGAATTTAAATTGGTGTAACTATCTTTTTAAATTGCATAAACGCTATTCAACCCCCCTTCTAGTGTTTTTCCCATAGCCAGGGTCTTTACAATTGGTATCAGAGCGCAAGGTTATCGCTATGACATCCAACAACAACAACGTTCCTCCACCAACTTCGTACAACAATCACGATCATGATGGAGCGTCCACTCTTTTCGAAGGTCAATCCACGGTGCGTCCTCCGCGTTTCAATGGCACAAACTTTGGCTATTGGAAATCTCGAATGGAGACGTTCCTAAGGAGTGCTTCACTTTGGAGAACCCTCCACAAGGAATACATCGAGCCCACCGAAGAGGATTTCGAAAAATGGACGACTTCTGATAAATCCGCCGAAGTCAACAACGCAAAAGCAATGAACGCTATTCATTGTGCGTTGGACCCGAATGAGTTCAACAAGATATGCACATGTAAGAGTGCATATCAAATTTGGAACCATCTCGTCGTTACCCATGAGGGAACGAACAAGATAAAACTTTCTAAACTCTATGTTGCCGTGCAAAACTTCGATATGTTTCATATGCAGGAAAATGAAAACATAGCATCGATATACGGACGTTTTACCGACATCACCAATGAACTGGAAGCTCTTGACCAAACATACACCAAACCAGAAAAGGTAAGGAAGATCATAATGGGGATGACCTCCAAATGGGAAAGAAGAGCTATCGCCATCGAGGAGGTCAACGACTTGAAGACTTACACAGTTGTGAATCTTATCGGGACTCTCATGTCTTATGAAGTAAGACGAGAGAACCGATTAAAGGTTCGAGCTATGATGAACCCTTCGGAGGCCAAGAAGAAAGCTTTGGCATTCAATGCCAATTCCTCATTCTCCGATAGTGAAGAATCAGAAGATGAGATGGACTTGGGTGAAATGGCCCAAATGGCAAAGAAGTTTCAACGCTTCTTTCGCAAAGGTAAATTTCCCTCCAAGAATAGATTTGAGTCTAATAATAATACTTCCTCTCTTTGCTTTAAGTGTAACAAGCCAGGGCACATCAAGAAGGATTGCCCAATGTTAAGAAACAAAGAGAAGTGGAAGGCTCCGAAGTACCACATGTCCGACAAGAATAAGAGAGATAAGAAGAAAGGACTCGTCGGTACATTCGATGACTCAAGTGGAGACTCATCAAGTGATTCCGATGATGAGAAGGGTGAAAGTGCCCACATGTGTTTCATGGCCCGAGAAGATTCACTCTCTGAGGAAAGTGATTCCGACATGGATGATACCGAGGTAATTATGGATGAATTACGTATTGCTAATGAAGAGTTATTTGCTAGGTATCAATCTTTAATGCTTAGATATACTAGTTTAAAGAAATTGAATGTTAGCAATCCATCCATTCCATGCATTATCAATATTGACACCATTGTTGATACTTTAACTCTTGAGAAAGCGAATTTAGCTTCTCAAAATGTCACTTTGAGAAATGAGGTGAATACCCTCAAATCTCAACTAGATCAAACACATCCTAAGGATAATAGTGATCTAGTTTCACGACACACACAATTGGGTTTAGAGAATGATTCTCTTAAAAACCAAGTGCACGAGCTCAAAGCATGGGTGTCCACCTTGGATACCAATATTTCTTCTCTTAAGGAGAAATATGAGCTCATGTCCTCCCGTATTGTGAGATTCAATAAGGGAAAAGGACAATTGGACGATTTGCTGGCAAACCA
The DNA here is from genome assembly GCA_030789695.1 of Scilla litardierei. Classification (NCBI taxonomy): domain Eukaryota; kingdom Viridiplantae; phylum Streptophyta; class Magnoliopsida; order Asparagales; family Asparagaceae; genus Scilla; species Scilla litardierei. Next base: position 325,997,041 of record CM061142.1, read on the forward strand.
ATTTCCGGCCACACATCGTGTTGGTCTTGGTGGGAAGAGGCGAGCTTCCCTGGATGGAGGTGATCTTCTGCTCAGGATAGTGCCCCTTCCAGGGGGGTCGGTGAGGTGTTTACTTGGGCCCCTAGTGCATACGGGCCTCAATTTCATGGGCCGGCCTTAAGGTTGTAACAATTACACCTGTCATTCAAGCTCGACGCGACAAGCCCGTCTTTAGCTTGGATGACGAATCGTACTCCCACTAGATGAAGGGTGGTCAAAAGCATTTAATGAGACCTGGCTACCGAATCCCAAAAGTCTTGATGGCAATCTGACGACGGGGAGAGTTCGAGGTGTTCGTTCACTGAAAAGATGACGCGTGGCTGAGGTGATTGGAGGAGAATTTGATGTGCCCGCCCAGACCTGCTCGGTTCTTGCCATGTGGCCCACGTCCAATGGTTATGATCGCCTGCCTCCTCCTATAAGTAGAGACAGAGAGGGAGCGAGAGAGGGTTTTACCTGAATTTTTGAAACTTCAGCTTTCCCCCCTTTTATCGTCGAGAGCAGTCGCCGTCGACTGCCGTCGTTCGTCCGTTCGCCGGATATACATCCACAAACAAACATGTATATATCACCTATGTCTCGGAGTCTCACAAGTATATCACATACCAGCCTCACATATCCTTATCATGTACTTTTATAGAGACGGAGTATACATACACTCAAGTATTCACCCACCTAGTATATACTCCCACATCTATCCATACATGCAACTTTCATGCTATTCAAATACAAATATGTATATATACTGAACACAAGTATACATGTGACGTATATAATTCAAATATCCAAGTACAGCCACTGTATTTATATACACGTATTCTTATTATTATATCTGTATACACTGATACCAACTAATATACATCTATAGTATACTACACTGTAGGAAGTTCATCCTCTGACTTCCTAAGTTAGGGATTTAAAGGTGGATCACTTAAGGCTCTAAGGTCACTACCCACCTTAGGGCTAATGTATCCCAATCACCTACTGAAGCATTACATGTACTATCCTTACGCACATCACAGTGCGGTGACCTGCATGGGCCATCAAAAACTGTCACGCCCCGTTCCCCAGAATACCTGGCATTTAAATTTTTTTCCAAGTATCCTGAAGAGTGAGGGTGATGAGAGAGGAAAAGAGAGAGAAAGAAGAAACTGAATAAGCAGGCCACTGTGCACATGTTGAGATAGTACAAGTGAAGCTCCACTATAATATCAAACAACTCATAATGACATAGAACAACAACAACACATTTTATATAACAACTTTCATTTATATATATAACTCAGTTACATCATTTCACATACACCAACACTCTCCACCTCCTAAGACAACCAAATCACTCTACAGGCTACAGCTCACACCAAGTACTACCCCTGAAACCCAACTCCAAGTCACCTCCAACCAAGCTGACCCTGTTGCCTGGAAAATGGGGAGGAGCACGTCAATGCGTGCCCCAGTAGGAACCAACCTGGATTTGGAACACCGTTCTAAGTTTATCAAACCACAAGGCAAGACAAGAGAAATAGGACATGTAACTAAGTAACATAATGAAAATTAAATATCTAAACAAGGTGATCATACCTGCGGTCCAATGTCGAGTTACTGCAAGAAAAGGGTTAGCACGAATAAGAATAATAATAATAATAATAATAGCACAAGTGTCCAAGCAACCAGTATCTAATAAGATAAATGTAAGTGCCTGAGGCATGACACAGAGTCACAAAGAAACAGGCCAAGGGAAGGGGAAGTGCTGCCAGCAGAAGGAGTAACACGCAAATTCCTATTTTATTATTTTATAATTGAATTAATTGGAACTTGGGTAAACTGTATGTTACCAGGACCTGGACTTCATCCCAAATTTGGGGTGAATATAGCACACGGCGCAGTAGACACTGGCACTGTACGACGCCGGGCCTCTCAGCTCCCCCGTCCCTGGCAGGAGTGAGGATCTGACGCGTGTTCATATTTCTCCTTTTGCACACGCTCTTTATCGTGTTTTCAAATGCATTTCATCTCATTCCATGTTGTATATATCACATTTTGGTTCATATTGACTATTGGCTGTATTATTTGTATTTCAGGTAAATGTCGACATTTCGGTGTCTTCTGGGGTCGACCTTGCATGTCGGGACCAAAGCGTGCTCACACAGCAAAGATCCAATGGCCAAAGACGAAGATTTGATGTTTTGGTGCTTCAACCGATCGGGTGGACAGTTCCACCCGATCGGTTCGTGCACACGTATCTGACCCGACGAGAAGCAAAGATGAAGCAGATCCCACCCGATCGGTTTAGTGATCGGGTGGTCACAATAGTGCTCTCTGTTTTTGAAGCTGAACTCCACCCGATCGGTTGACTTGTCAACCGATCGGGTCACCTGTAGCAATTTTTCCCAAGCTCGAGGCCCCAATGCTTCACCCGATCGGTTCGGCGATCAGGTGAAGATCTTCTGGAGCTCTCACCCGATCAGTTGAACCTCTAACCGATCGGGTGGCATATTTTCTGCAGTTTTATTGGGTTTTTGACCCGAACCGTTAGGGTTTGGTTGGTGGACTATAAATATTGGATGTTGGCCGACTGATGATGTTCCTCTCCATTTTTTGAGCAGTTTTCTTCCCCCTTCATGGGATCTTTAGGTTAGGTTAGATTAAGGTTTCTCTACTTCAATAAGTCTTGTAATGGATTAATGGATTCAAATGCAAGATAAGTATTTATTTTCTTATTTCCACTGTTTTGAGTAATTTTCATTTTGCTTCATGGTGAATGTTTGTTTGTCTCTTTTATTGCTTGATTTTATGTTATTCACCATTGAGTAGTGTTTGATGAACCCTAATATGGGTTAGAGTAGGATTGATGCTTGGGTTATTTCATTTGACTTGATTGCATGGCAAGTGTTTGATAGAATGTGTCAATGGAGATGTCTAGCAATCTGAGTCCAATTCGTATGGCAACACACTAGATGTGTTGGGGGTTGGGGTCTGGATGCTTGTCCTGTCAAGATCCGCTCTAATGTATTGCTAGAAATCACATTTGACCTATTTGGCCATTAGGGTTACGCGGGGGCGTTTTATTGTCACTGGCGGGAGAAAGACCGCCTTTGACCGTCGGGCCAAGGGGAAATAAAACGGGAGTTTGATCCCCTAGCCACAGCTCTCACCCCTAGCATTGACATCGAGTTCTCGCGTGTGGGAATGGCTTGGACGAAATGTTGGGAGTTATCATTATGGCCTTAATGCTCCCGGTTACGGAGGGTGTTGGACATGGAAATGCCCACCGTCCGAAACCGGGTAGACCTAGCTTATCATCCTGGGCATCGATCGGAATATCGGGCCCATAGGGCACTAGGTACCACCTTTTGGGGCAATGTCTCGCCCTGGGTCGAGTCGAATGCCAAGTGTCGTGAATGCTCTAGCCCGTGTTAGCGGGGATTTTTTCTTGTCTTTTTATTTATTTCCTTTATTTCTTCACTTCCACTCATATTATCCGCGTAGCTCTCACACAACCTAGGCGAGGCTAATAGCCATTCAAGCCATCCACCTCCCTGTGTTCGATAAACCTGCACCCTACACTAACCGTGCACTTGCAGTAAAACGACACCGCACCCAAACAGTAAACGGGGTGCCGGTCAGGTTTTTGGCGCCGTTGCCGGGGAAGCGTTCGGTTTGATATTAGCTTATCTTGGTTCGTTAGACTACGCATAAAAACATTAAAAAAGAACATAAAAAACAAATACAATAACCAAGAAATTTTTTCCCCTACCATTAAATTACCTTTTGTTATTCTCTTGTACTGTTGACGCTCCTCTCTAGTTTTCTTATTTTTGTTGTCCAGGTATCTTTGCTATTACCATGTGGAGACCAAATTTCGATGCTCAGATGAGAGGCTATGATCCTTATTCGTTTGTGGTTTGTGAGATTTGTGGGATGGCAGGGCATGTGCATAATGATTGCCCATTTACGCCTGAGAGCCTCATTCTAAACCAAGGCCAAACAGTTTCCCACAACCTTAGCCCAAACACCTCCCATCCATTTCCTCAACCTTATATCCCTCCACCAATACAAGAAAAATCAAGCCTTGAGTCTCTCCTTGAAAGTGACATGTTTAACCAAGGCCAAATATTGCAAAACTTTATGGTACCAATCACAGAGCCTTCACCGAGGAGAGAGGATAGATGAGAAGATATACCCACTTTCATGGTTGAGACCACCATCCCATCGGCCACCATAGACACATCTCATGCCGATGTCCCATTTTTCCAACACTACCACTTGGATGACAATGCATTTTTTGATGATGATTGGGAGGATGGGATGATTTCTCTAGAATCTGTGAGAGAGACTTCTCATCTTGATTTGGATACCCCATATGAGTCCTACGAGATCACCGAGGAGACTACAGAGCTTATGCATACCGGCGAGGAGGATGTGCGTGAGGACGGGGACACATTGACCACATACGAGTGGTCTGCACCACATCCACCTCCACAGCCGTCTCTATCGATGTTTCTTCCTTGGTCTGTGGTCAACCACGATGATGTCATTCAGGACATCGGGCAGGTGGTGGAGCATGAGCATATCTTCGATGAGAATGTGCATGAGGGCTTGGATACGATGGTCCACTTCATGGGGCCCGAGTCACATCTACCTCTACCGTCACTCTCCACTTCTTCTGCGGTTGAGCATCTACTTGAGCATATTGCCCCTATTCAGGGAGATTTTCATACTGACTCTCACTCCACTTTTGAGTCTCGGCTTTCACTTCCTATTTCTTTAGACTCATATATTTTTGACACACCATATCTCTCGCGGGACACAGGATCTACTTCCCTTGAGGTATGCTGCGGTGCGTCACCACCTGGAGAGCCACTTCTCATGGAGAGCGAGGATTTGGTCGTCACTAGCACAGAGGATAGTGACCCATTCTCAGGGAGTATTCATCACTCTTTTATTATTTTTCCATCTTATGTTGACGATTACCTCTGGGATACATTTATTTTGGGAAATGATTTCTTGCCATGAACTAATGCACCTCGTCCTTTGTAGGTCACAGGTGGACACCTATTAAGGATGTTTGGAGGTGCATTGCTTGGGTCCATTGGCACACATGACACATCCTTTCTGGCAGAGCCACAGCAGGAGCAGTTAGAGCAGCTACCTGCCCCACTCCAGATTCTGGATCCGCCTATGCTCAGGCGTATCCTAATCTAGTAGTGTAAATATTTACCGCTTTCTAGTTTAGATTAGAATAATCGCGTCCCCTCTCATTAGCGAGGGGAGCATATCTAGGGTTTGCTTTTGCATCATAATAACACATCATGTTGTGCCCTTCTATCATTCACCCCCATCACCCTATCCTTGTTCTTTTGGCATTTTTCTTGGCCCGGTTATCATTTTTCTCCATGAGGCCCCTACCACCTCCAAAGGGTGGTGATGCCTGTTTCGCCTATTGTTCACTCTCCCCTTTATCTCTTATGCCCCGTATCGGATTTTCATATCTTTGGGGGATAGCTTATATTAGCTTGGGGGAGAGTATCACCCATAGTCATTTTTGTTATTTTTGATACATTTTCCCTCCCATTTTATCTTTGCCCTCTTATGTGTGATCTTATTGCATTGAGGGCAATGCAAGCTTTAGCTTGAGGGAGTTACATTTCCTGCATGTTTCCTTTATTTTCTTCCATTTTTCATCTTTTTCATGCATCAAAAATTTTTCTTTTCATTTTTTATGCATCATTCCCATCATGCATTTTTCTCTCTCCATTTCATTCTTGCCTCTTTCTAGAGATGAACCCTTAATGATATTTTGCCACTCATGCTTCACTTTTCGCATTTGAGCATCTTTCTCCATCACGCTATTTCTTTGATTATTCAATGCTCATATATGTGTTTTGCCATATTTTGGGTTTATTTGCTATATTTCGAGGTTGTTGGTTGTGATTGTGTTTAAGGCATGCTTCTAGCTATATATCATATTTTAATATGCCCCTCTATTTGAAGTTCCTAGATTTTCACGCTTCACTTCCAAAAAACGGTTATTTTACCATCCTACCCCTGTGCTTCTAACTCTTGCATGAAATACTATATGTGTACTCTTATCGCATGTGTTAGCTACCTTTCTACGGGATTAGGATAACCACACCCTTGTTCCGTGCTTTAATTCATGAAGGATTTTCTTGCCATGCTTGGATTTCTTAAAATTTCTCTTTTATTTTACTTTGTACATTCCCCCTCGTCGTGCATCGTTCTCCCATTTGGGGGAGTGCACACCTTTGTACATATTTTTGTATAATGGTCCTTCGGGGTTCTTCGTAATCCAACACCCTAAAGCCATCTGGCTTGGGATGCGTAGGCCGCCCTTGCATTCCAGTGCAATCCCGCAAGTTTGCAAGACAAAAATATTAAAATCAAAACAAAAACAACAAAAAACAAAAAAAACAAAAAAAAATATAAACCATTGTATATAGGGAAGGCGAGAGTTCGTATGAGGTGATCTTTCCACATTTTCTACATCTCCTTTTGAAAATACAAGCGAGTCAAGAAAGTGTTTCAAATATCAAAAACAACAAGTATGTGTGGTGATTCCTTACATCCTAGAGATTGATAGCTATTTACATGATTCATATCTATTCTTTCTTACTTCTTCATGCATGTTGGGTATCTCGTATTCACCGTTTGGAAGATTTGATAAGAATTGTGAGGTTCCTCATATTTGGGCATATTATCTACTATAACATGATATTGTAGCGTTGCCTTTGCCAATGTCATGCTTCTATCTCTTTTGTGCTCTATTGATATGAACCCATGATGCTATATTATGAGATTGAATTCTTGATTTAGATTGTAATATGTGTTTACCTTGTGCTTAATTGTGTTGGTGATTACATTTATGGTTTGGAGAGGGTGATCAAGGATTCTTTGCTTTCCATTCTTGCTCTCGCACCCGATCTTCATTCCAACTCGTCTTCCTCAGGACGAGGAAGAGTTTAGCTTGGGGGCTTGACGCGCGTTCATATTTCACCTTTTGCACACGCTCTTTATCGTGTTTTCATATGCATTTCATCTCATTCCATGTTGTTTATATCACATTTTGGTTCATATTGACTATTGGGTGTATTGTTTGTATTTCAGGTAAATGTCGGCATTTCAGTGTCTTCTGGGGTCGACCTTGCATGTCGAGACCAAAGCGCGCTCATACAGCAAAGGTCTGATGGCCAAAGATGAAGATTTGATGTTTTGGTGCTTCAACCGATCGGGTGGACAGTTCCACCTGATCGGTTCGTGCACACGTATCTAACCCGACGAGAAGCAAAGATGAAGCAGATCCCACCCGATCGGTTCAGTGATCAGGTGGTCACAACAGTGCTCTCTGTTTTTGAAGCTGAACTCCACACGATCGGTTGACTTGTCAACCGATCGGGCCACCTGTAGCAATTTTTCCCAAGCTCGAGGCCTCAACGCTTCACCTGATCGGTTCGATGATCGGGTGAAGATCTTCTGGAGCTCTCACGCGATTGGTTGAACCTCCAACCGATCGAGTGGCATCTTTTCTGCGGTTTTATTGGGTTTTTGGACCCAAACCGTTAGGGTTTGGTGGGTGGACTATAAATATTGGATGTTGGCCGACTGATGATGTTCCTCTCCAATTTTTTGAGCAGTTTTCTTCCCCCTTCATGGGATCTTTAGGTTAGGTTAGATTAGGGTTTCTCTACTTCAATAAGTCTTGTAATAGATTGATGGATTCAAATGCAAGATAAGTATTTCTTTTCTTATTTCCATTGTTTTGAGTAATTTTCATTTTGCTTGATGGTGAATGTTTGTTTGTCTCTTTTATTGCTTGCTTTTATGTTATTCACCATTGAGTAGTGTTTGATGAACCCTAATATGGGTTAGAGTAGGATTGATGCTTGGGTTATTTCATTTGACTTGATTGCATGGCAAGTGTTTGATGGAATGTGTCAATGGGGATGTCTAGCAATATGAGTCCAATTCGTATGACAACACACTAGATGTGTTGGGGGTTGGGGTTCGGATGCTTGTCCTGTCAAGATCCGCTCCGATGTATTGCTAGAAATCACATTCGACCTATTTGGCCATTAGGGTTACGCGAGGGCGTTTTATTGTCACTGGTGGGAGAAAGACCGCCTTTGACCGTCGGGCCAAGGGGAAATAAAACGGGAGTTTGATCCCCTGGCCACAGCTCACACCCCTAGCGTTGACATCGAGTCCTCGCGCGTGGGAACGGCTTGGACGAAATGTTGGGAGTTATCATTGTGGCCTTAATGCTCCCGATTACAGAGGGTGTTGGACATGGAAATGCCTACCGTCCGAAACCGGGTAGACCTAGCGTATCATCCTGGGCATCGACCAGAATATCGGGCCCATGTGGCACTAGGTACCACCTTTTGGGGCAATGTCTCACCATGGGTCGAGTCGAATGCCAAGTGTCGTGAGTGCTCTAGCCTGTGTTAACGGGGATTCTTTTCTTGTCTTTTTATTTATTTCCTTTATTTCTTCACTTCCACTCATATTATCCGCGTAGCTCTCACATAACCTAGGCGAGGCTTGTAGCCATTCAAGCCATCCACCTCCCTGTGTTCGATATACCTGCACCCTACACTAACCGTGCACTTGCGGTAAAACGACACCGCGTCCAAACCATAAACGGGGCACCGGTTAGGATCTCCACATAATAACACAACCTCCATATGTCCCCTTCACTCTCAGTAAAGGCGGGTGGGTATAAATATCCCCTCCACTCCCGGTAAAGGCGAGTGGGTATAAGTATCACATATCATATAATCATTTCCCCCAACTTCTCAGTCCAGGCCTCATATCCACAATTTACTCAAATCCCACCTAAATCTGGGTTTTACTAACTCACCCTCATTACAGAGGATTTAGACATATCCAATTTTATAATTTAACATCATACATAACACGTTAGGGGTCATGATGGCATGGTGGACATATCACCTTAGTCGTCTATTATTAAACATAGGGTCATGCACTCACGTGACATGCCCTCTATCACAACACATCATCCATTCACAATTTCAATGTATCCATGTCATTCAAGCCTCTAACTTCACCAATTATCAATGTGGCTCAATGCCAATACCAACACATGCACATTACTCAAATTATCGGATATTGCCTTCATTGAGGCATTTCATCGAACACATGATGGAGTCATTAACATAGCCATTTAACATGAGTAAATCCAAGAGCAATTATCACAATGGACCCCTACTTCAAGCAATAACAATGCACATGCATAATAGAGGAAATTTTAACATCAAGTCATAGTTATAACATCTATTAAACATTTCAGCTTGCTGGAAATTGTAAACAGTCACCACAAATGACCATACATCATCGGTTTTCAATGATAATTTAATAAAACTTCCCAAATGAAAGTAGTAGATATTTTAGTCCTGGACTCACAGATAACATTTCATGCACAAATATTAAGTAGGTCATTTATGGTGAATTATTTGGTGAAGTGTATCAAGTCTGTTTTCTAGACAGATTTCAGAGCCTATAAAGATTGCTGTTTTTGGGCATGTTTTAGCCAGAATTTCGAAATATACGCACTCTGATGAGATTATAGATAAACTTGTTAAATTTCCAACGAGACCAAGAACATAACATTTCATTGTGTGTGCAGCTATTTAGATCAATTTTGCTGAACTGTGTCAAGACTGAAGATCAAACAGACATGTTGTAAAGATGAAATTTTTTCTCCTAATTTCTGAATTGAACATATATCAAAATTTATATGATTTTGGGGTAAAACTTCAAGATCTACATGGATATATTTTTTTCGAAACCTAATTCGAGCTACAGTAACCAGTATCAAAGCTACAACAGACATCAGGATTTCTGGATTTCAAGGGAGATGATTTTGCTAAGAATTTCAAGGGGAAATTCATGAAAACTTGAATCAATGCACATTAATTTAATTACCACTACTTCATATCAGTAAATCATGCTATAAAATTATGATAGCAAGAACAAATTAAAGGAATTCCAAATCTAAGAGATCCCTACCTCAAAAGAACCCATTTCTTCTTCTCCTCTTTCTCCTCTTCTTCTTCTTCCTCTTCTTCTTCTTCTTCTTTTTTTTGGGACAACATAGAGGGGTATGAGCGGGGAAGCACGAAATTGGGGGTGGGAGTTGAGTGGGAGGAGAGGAGATAAGGATAAGGGAAGAAAAGAGAAGAAAAGAAAAGAAAAGGAGAGAAAGAGAGAAATCTAGAATAGGTTTTTCCATGGCTTATCCAATAAAGCCATGCCATTTATTAAATGACCAAACTACCCCTCACTTATCCAAGTATTTACAAGTTTTCCATTACTTTATGTACACACCACTTCAGTATGTATGCACAGCAGCTTTAGTCCAAAAGACCGTTTTGCCCCTAACCTTTCTAAAAATTTACGGGGGTTGCCATTGATCCCTAACCCCTTCCACGCTTGCATGGCTTCCCTACACCTACCCAGGCATGCCTACGCATGCATACATGTACCATGCACACATGTCACAACACATTTCTGTTGTTTTGCACCCACGAAGTCTTTCATACTTCTCCTGCACTCAATCTCCCTTTCTCGACTCTTAGCCACGCATTACGGCCCAATTCCACCTTTTACTATACTAATACATCGATATCTACATTTATTTCCTGCCTACGTATGCATCGTAGGTAGAAATACCACGTGTGTTCAGTGGAATACACGTATACCTCAAAACAGGGCATGCCAGATATTATGCAGTAGGGTTTTAAGGGATAGTTTTGGTAGTGCATTGTACTGGTGTGTAGACACTGTTTCTTTTTTCTAGGCTTGGGAGGTCTTTTTTTATTTCCTTTTGTACCCTTGTACAGCTGAGATATGTAATGTACTCTTTATATTAATGTATATAACTGTTTTGTGATCAATGTGGCTTGTTTGTGGATTATTTCTATGTTGGAGCACCTTTTATGATTTTCTTATCTGTACTATTCCAAGTGTGTCGCGGTGGCCTGCGAGAAGAATTTTTTCTGTAATCACGATTTACGCTTAACAGTATTTGGAGTTATGCAGTCAAAGCATTTGGTCTGAATACTACTGCACACTTGTTGCACTTTGTATCTCTACAAATACCGGAAATATACATATTTCCACGTATTTAGGATAACAGTGTGTGACATGGTTTTTGTGGTAGCCCATGCAGGTCAGATCACATTGCGATATGCATACGAATAGTACGGATGATTCTCTGACAGCATAATCTTTTATTTTGTATTGAACCATGTTGTTCTGTTCTTTCGCAGAATGGATACCGAGAATGTGACATCTTCTTCTGAGGTGGCTCACCTGGAGCCTTCCTTGTTGGATAAAATTCTACTGGGAGTTCAGGTGAGTTTGAGTCAGCAAACAGAGATGTTGGCTAAGGCTCAGACTCAGAAGACTGCTAGCTTCAAGCAGTTTCAGGAGATGCGTCCAAGAGTATTTTCGGGCAACGAGAGTCCTTTAGAAGTTGAGGAGTGGCTGAGGCATACGAAGGATGATCTGCTCGCAGTTGGGTATCCACAGGATGGTTGTCTGGACACTGGTTGGAGAAAGTTGACCCATCAAGCTCGAAATTGGTGGGACGGAGAAGAGAGACATCTAACCAAGCATGTCTAGTGGGAGAAGTTCAAGAAACGTTTTGGGTTCATGTTCTTGCCTGAGACAGTGAAGGATAAGCTGAGACAGCGGTTTGAGCAATTGACCCAGGGTCACCAGATTATAGATGATTATGACGCAAAGTTCTCTCTATTGAGCAAGTTTGCTCCGTAGTTGGTCATATATGATGCCTATCGAGCTCGTCACTTACGCATAGACCTAGATCCAGAGTATAGAGAAGCCATGTCTACACTTGATCTGCCCACTCATGAGGCGGTGCTGAAAACGACTAGGATGCATGAGACTTATCTGAGGAGTGTGGGAAAGACCCTAGTGGTCGCTAACATACAATCTACAGGGCAGTAGAATAAGTTTCTCAGGCCTGTGCAGACTACCCAGTTTAAGAGATCAGAATCCCCACCATCTTATCAAAGACCGATATCCTGTCAGCATTGTGGCAGAGTTGGACATGAGAAGAAGGACTGTAGATCTCTACTTAAAAGATGATTTACTTGTGGAGAGTCTGGGCACATCAGTAGATTTTGTCCACAGCATGGTAACTCTCCAGTTCCTACAACACCTGTGGCAGCGTGGCCGATGCAGCAGACTCTTTCACTGCTCCACAGAGATTGCCACTTTCGGTACCAATGGGACCGAGTCATCTACCTCCCAGTGGACGTCCTCTGGCTGGTCAGCAGCGTACTGCTCAGAGGGCAGACCCGACTTCTCAGAGGCGTCAAGCCTTCACAACAATAGAGGCGGAGAACACCGGTCAGGTTATTACTGGTAAACCTCCGACCTTATCCTGAGTGACGCATGTTTTGTATGTATATATGTGTGTGTGTATGATGGTTGATGTATATAAGTGTTTGCCCTCCTGTTTGGTTTAGAATTCCGACGACGGAATTTATTTTAAGGAGTGTAGGATGTACCCCCACCTAATGTGAATATAAGGATGTTGCGTACGTATTTTTGATCGTATTTGTACGCATATATTGTTGTGTATATTTAGGAATTTTTTTCCTAATTTTTATAATAACAAAAATATTTTTAAAACACTTTTAAAAATTATTAGATAAATAATGTTTGAAGTATTTGAAGGAAATACATGGTATTTGAGTAGTATGGGGTATTATTTAGTGTATTCCTATTTTTCTAAAAACCAAAAAAATCCAAATATCCATGTAGGTGACACCTAGCCACTTATGTGTCAAAATGCATGTTAACCTTAATCCTAACTATGACACCTAACTTCACACTTGGCAACCCTAGCATAAAAGAAGATGATGATGAGGATGATGATAAATTTTAAAAGGGAAAAAGAAAAGAAAAAAAGAAAGAAGAAAAAGAAAAAAGGAGAAGGGCAAAACAAAAGCCCAAATTTGCTTCATCCTCTCTCTATCTCGAACCCGGGGGGCTCCTCCCTTTGCTCCACCAATCCTTCCACCAAACGACCCTCTCTTCATCCCCTTGCACCACCTAGATCACCACCACATCCCCTTGCTCCTCTAGGCCAAATTCCACATCCAATTCATCAACCAAATGTCACCATTTTAACTTCATCTTTTAGAGCTTGAACCTTGAAGGAGAAGAAGGAAGAGGGCTTGGAATAGGAAAAACTTGGAAGGAAAGACTTGAAGAAAGAATGATCTTGAAGGTAGGATTTCTACCAACTTTAGCTATGGTTCATTACTAGAATTGTGTAGAGAATAAGAATGCATGTTCTTGCTTATGTTTATGCAATAAAAAGAAAATAATGTTCTGTTATAAATTAATGTAGGTGTAGCATTTTGTCATGAAGATTAGTGTTCATATTATAATTGAGATTGTAGCTTATTCATGTTGTTATCTTTCAAAATTAGTGTTCATATTATAATTGAATTGTGGCTTATTCATGTTGTCCCCTCGCTAAATTAGTGTTCATATTGTAGTTGAATATATGGCTTATTCATGTTGTCACTTTTCTAAACTAGTGTTCATAATATAGTTGGATATGTGGCTTATTCATGTTGTCACCTTGCTAAAATTAATATTCATATTTTTGTTGAATATTGTGGCTTATCATATTGTCCTAGTATTAAAGAAATTGATTCATGTATTAATATGTTCCAAAGTGTAATATGAATAAGCATGTCGTTAAATTATTAGTAAGTAAATTGTTAGCATGTTAGCATTGTAGTATATTGCCAAAATTGTCATACAATGTGATAGTTTTTCAAATTGTATTAATAACATCTTAATGAACAAGCTAACTCTATGTTGATATTGATATACCATGATCCTTTGATGTGTAGCGTATTTTTAGTACCATGTTAATGTTTCATGTCATAATGTCAATATGCCCGTGTTTCATGCCATAATGTCAATTGCTATGTTTCATGTCACAATTGTTATGCCCCATGTATGATATGTAATATCATAATGACAATAGCTAAGTTTCATGTCATAATGTCAATATGCCCATGCTTCATGTCATATGTCAATCGCTATGTTTCCTGTCATAATGGCAACAATGCTATGTATGCGTTGGAAATGAGGGAATCATGTGATATTGTAATGAAATGAATGCGATGGTCGTTAAATTACGACATCGGTAGAAATGATGAAAAGAATGGAAATGTGAATGCGGTAGATGAGACCGTCGAATGAAAGAAATGATGAATTGTTCTACAAACTGAGAGTGATGAATCGAGTGTAACAACAACCTAGAACTCTTGGTCGATCTCGAGGTATGTGAGATTTTAGACAGTGGGTTTGGGGAAAAACACATGTAAAATATAGGCTTAAGGACTGAACAGGTTGATATGAGTCTCACTCACACTCCCGACAACCGGCAAGGGGAGTAGGCAGGGTTAGAGAGGCACATGGTGTACTCGTGATGCACCTTAAGGTAGATGTCCCACCATCTCACTCCCGAAACTGGGGAGTTACGAGAGGCCCCGTTTGTCACAGTGCTCGTGTTCACTGGCGAGGAACCACCTTTTCACCCACCCTAGGTGAAGTCCAGTTCCTTACATCCTATATTTTACCCGGGTTTCCAAATATTAAATTATAATTACAAAATTAGAAGATTCATGCATTATAATTTCCTTAAATATCATCTGTGGATATTCATGCATTGTTGTCTGTTTTTCTCTATGCATATCATCTTTGATGTACTTCCTTTTTCCATTCAGTACATGCATGTGATGTTTCTGCCTTACTTTATGCATTTAATCTGTTGCCATGATTATCACTAGTAGTCCGACCCTTAGTTAGGTAGAACAGTTCTGAGACTTGCCCCTGCCTAGCATTGTTAGTTTTCCTACTGGGTCACGCGTTGATGTGTCATATCCCACTTTTCCCAGGGTTAGAGACAGAGCATATGGAGCAGGACTCGATTCAGGAGTTTGCCCCGAGCTTCGAGTTAGAGATGGAGCCCTTGGAGGGCGACGTTGTGCATTAGGGTTCTCAGGGGTAGTTTAGGGAGTGTATTGTACTGGTGTGTGGACATTGTTTTGTGTGCTTGGGAGTTCTTTTTGTTATTTCCTTTTGTACCCATGTATAGCTGAGATATGTAATGTACTCTTTATATTAATGTATATAATTGTTTTGTGATCTCTGTGGGTTGTCTATGGATTATTTCTATGTTGGAGCACCTTTTATGATTTTCTTATCTATACTATTCAAGTTTGTTACAGTGGCATGCGAGAAGAATTTTTCTGTAATCACGATTTACGCTTAATAATATTTGGAGTCAATGGGTCAAAGCCTTTGGTCCGAATACGACTGCGGCCTTATTGCACTTTGTATCTCTACGAATACCAAGAATATATGTATTTTCATGTTTTGGGGAGAACGGGCAGTAACACATGATGTCTTACTTCAAGCAAATATCATGATGTTTTATTCTTGCCAATGATTATATTCATTAGTCATATGATGAAGTTACGTTGTTGGTGTTTCATTCCATTATAAGATTTTGATGCCACATTACATATAATAGTTGTAATTAAATGATGGCGATGGAAAGTTGATGTTAATGTGATAATGGTGGCATATGAATTGATGGTGGCATATTAATTGATGTCAGCTATGGCTATGACCGCATGAATAATGAGATGATGGACATGATCAATTCTATTTGAGTGAGGACACAAGAGTATCATAATAACCTGGATATCTCGATCTATCCCGAGGTAGGTAAGAACTCCAAATACAGGGTTTTGGGGGAAATACGAGAAGATGTAAGCATAATGATTTGGACTAGATTGATTTGTGTCTCACTCGCACTCCGAGTAACTGGCAGGAGGAGTTGGGCAGACTTGGAGACGCCCATGGGTGTACTCATGATGCATCATAAGGTATATGATTTGTAGGATATGATATTCTCACTCCGAAACGGGGGTGTTAAGAGAGGCCCCGTTAAAATTGTTCAATGCATGTGTTCCACTGGCAGGGTACCACTTTTCCACCCACCCTAGATGAGGTCCAGATCCTTATGTATTACATCTTACCCGGGATTCTAAAGCGTTGATTTAATTATAACAAGAATAACTATGAAATTGTTGCTTGATAACAATTTTATTTAATTGTAGTAGCTTAGTTACTTTATGCCTGAGTTCACCATATGTTTCATTTTGGCTTTATTTACTTTCTTTTATTATAGTAGTTCAATTATCTCCATACCTAAGAATATTGCATGATTATATTTATGTTTAGAACTTCATTTAGACTGCTTCTAATTGTCATATGTTTGCTTTTCTGTTCATTGCTATTAATTTGTGTAGCCTACCTTAATTTTCCCAACCTAAATGAAGATGATCTAGTTGTGATATAACAACGTTAAAGATAGTATTCCACTCCTAGAGTTGTGTTTTCCTACCAGGCACGCGTTGACGTGTACACCCCCTTTTTCAAAGTTAGAACCAGAGACCCACTGAGCAGTTTTCTTTTTCCCGAAGGTTTCACTTGGCCAGTCGTCTTCTTTCTACGTTTTGTGGGTGTGAGTTATACATATTTTTGGGTGTAAACTTGTACTTATGAGAACTAGACATTTTTATTTAGCCTTTAGATTTCTCATGTATCTTTTGTGTAACTTCAAATGTACGTTTTGTAACAAATAAATGTATATATATGTATATTGCGACTCTGTGATCTTTCTTTTGGAGCATGTGTATTATTTATTTTATCGATCATCCGTATTGTCCCAGCATTCGTAGTGGCCTACAGGATTTATTATATCATATCTCCTTTACACAGGGTAGTATTTAGAGTTAAGAACGCAAATCCTTGTGTCTAAATACTGCCGCGTCCATGTCACCTTCCGTTCTCTACATACGCCTTGGAAAGTTTCGTATTTCTGGGTATTTTGGAGAACAGGGCGTGACATGGTTTTTATGGTGGCCAATGCAGGTCTCGAACCTACGATATGCATTAGGATGGTAAAGATGGTATATTATTTCATACTAATTATTATTGTTTCGTACTCTATCCGATATATATTATTATGTATTCTTTTCAAATAATATTTTTATATATACTATTTGTTTGTATAGTGGATATCGTTTCCGTAATCCGATATTTTGATTCTATGTATAGAAGTATCTTTCCTCGTAGTTTTGTTTTGAATTTCCAAGGACGGAATTTTTTAAGGAGGGTGGGATGTAACCCCCCTATTTTATATATACAAGGTATTGTACTATGCATTTTTGATTGTATTTGATACACATTTATTTTTATGCATTTGTAGATTTTTCCATTATTTTTAAAAGATTATAAAAATACTAAAACTTTTTTTACATTTTAACTACATTCTAAATTAGCATGCTATGTATTATGTTTTTATAATACATGATAACTACATAGTTAAATACTTGTATTTATATTTTTTTCTAAAAAATAAAATTCTAATTTTTCCTACATTGTCACTTCACCACCCATGTGTCCTTCACCAAACTATCCGTACCTACCTATAATACACTTGTCATTCTCATCATGCTTAGTTAGCTAGGCAGGAGAAACCTAACCTCACACTTGTCATCCCCTTGTTATTTACCATGGTAATTAAGGAAGATGGAAAATTACAAAGAGGGTGGAAAAAAATTTGAGAACTATCTCTCTTCCTCTCTCTCCCCTCTTTCCCTCCTTTATAGACTGCCACCCTATTGAATATTGGATCTCCCAGTGTGGTTTTGATGATAAACAAACATAATCAATTATGACTAATCCACATGTTTTGTAGTTAAGAAGAGCATCCTCAATAAAGTTAAAGTCATATCAAATGAACAAGATGACTCAGACAATTGATGCAAGGACATTAATCAATGAAGCATGGATCTCAAGGAGTAAATGCAAGGAAGTCAAAGCGTTGAACTCAACAAATCTCTATGGTCATCAAAAAGTGATCTCAAGGAAGTCAAAGCATTGAATTTCATAAGCTCAAAGGAAGTCTTCAAGGCATTCAATAGGAAGTGAAGGGAATAAAAATATAAACATTCTTTCTTTACTTCTTAGTTGATCTAGCATGTTAAGCCTTGAATAGACTCATTACAATATCACTCATTACACTCACAAAAACACTTTAGATCATATATCATTGAGTGTCATGGGGTTAGAACTTGCATAAACTCAAAGAAGAGTTTTTCGCCCACCCAGACGTCTATGTTGGATGCAATGATCTAGGACCTCTAGTTTGATGACGACAAACATGTATGAACTATTTGACGTGTGTGTTACATGCTTTTCAGGAGTGGCATACTCGTAGTTCATCAAAGAGAGACTTGGTCAAAAAGATGGAGAAATTGCTATACATATAGCAAGTTGGAAGATGGAGAATACACTTAGCAAATAGGACTTGGTCAAAGAGATGGAGATTATAGCTACAAGCATTAGACCAAGTCAAATTAGAGAGGATCTTATTCAAATCAATTTAAGATTGATTCATATCAATTTGCGATTGAACCAAAATCCCATTGCCATTCTAATCCAATTCAAATACAAACTCCCAATTCAAATCTCTACCAAATCTCTACCAAATCCCAATTAGCTTGGCAATTCCTATCTCCATTGGGATTCCCCTCCATGTCGCAATATCCCCTTGTCTCTCCTATAAAAACCCTCTCAAAAGGTGAGGTAAAAGTTGCGGCCATGCCAAAAAGTGAGAGGAGGAGAGAAGTCGGCCATATTATATTCTCCTAGGCTAAAGATTACGCATCATCTCCGATAGCTTCAACCTCTAGCCGTAATATACCCAAGGCCAAAGCTCCATATCATATCTTCTTCCATCTTGTGCAAGCCACCTCCCATTAAACCAAATCCTCTTCTTCCTATATGCAGCAAGCGTCTAAGCCATCATCAACATCTTCAAGCAACCTTGCCTCAAGCTCCATTGCAACAACACCATTGTCGCAAAGCTCATAGTCTTCAACGTCATCTTCATTGCCGCAAGGAGGTAAGGGTTTCAAGGTCACGCAAAGTAGGAAGGTGAGTCACGCATCCTCTCCAAGAAGCCACACCAAGCTCCTGTACCAAAGGGTTGTTGACTGCATCATCAAGCCATGGAGGCCGCTAGCCATCATCCAAGTTGATTAAGCCCCTTGCTAGCCAACATCCATCATTGAGGAGGCCGCAAGTATCCACCATTGAGCAAGGTAGAAAGTTTCTATTGAGGAGCAAGGCCGCAAGTTGCAAGAGCCGCAACTTGAGTTTCAAAGCTAGTTGAGACGTGACATCTACATCTTGCCAGACGAGAGCTGGCCCGTGCTGATTGACGGAGATGACGACGGATACACAAAACTGAGATTTCTAAACTCTTATTATTATTTTTGTGTAGTATTGTTTGATTTATGTAGGGGAAACTTTACCACTTTTTGTATGACATTTTGGGGTCTTGTCAGTGGTGGTCTAGACAAGCGGGACTTGACGAGTGTCGTCAAGTGAGCGCATATATTAGGATTAATAGTGTTGAACACGGTGAGTGGGGTACTGAGCCTGGTAAGTGTAGAGATGTTGGTTCTCTAGCTATTACGGTTGTGCCTGTACACTATTAATATAATATTTGCTTTCGGGGGCTGGACATAGGTCGTGGTGATAACCGAACCAGTGTAAATCTGTTGTGCATCTGTGATTGCTTTTTATTTACTCTGAATCTACTATAACTGTGTGTGATTACTCATAGGTTGCACGAGAATTTTTAATAGCCTATTCACCCCCCAGGCTTAGACCCAAATCCAACAAGTGGTATCAAAGCAGGTTAGAGGATCTAGGCTAGATTGACCCTGAATAACTCTACTGATTGTGCTTTTTCTGAAGGTCAGTCCATATCACGACCCCCTAAATTTAATGGAGTAGATTATGCTTATTGGAAATCTAGGATGGAAATCTACTTGATATCTGTTGATTATAAAGTTTGGCACATTGTCAAAAAAGGTTATAAGCCACCTGTTATTAAAGTTGAAAATATTGATATGCTTAAACCTAAAGACAAGTGGGATGATAATGATTGGAGATTATATTCTTTAAATGAAAAAGCTATGAATGCTCTTATATGCTCTCTTGATAAATCTGAATTTATCATATCTCACACTGTCAAACTGTGCATGAAATATGGCATACACTGGAGGTAACGCACGAGGAAACATCAAAGGTGAAGGAGTCTAGACTTGCGCTGCTGAGGACAGAGTACAAGAGCTTTCGCATGCTACCATCAGAGTCCATATCAGAGATGTTTACAAGGTTCACCAACATCGTCTACAATTCTAGCTCCCTTGGTAAGCCATACTCTAGCCTGGAACAGGTAAGGAAAATCTTAAGGGCACTACCAAGATCTTTTAGGCATAAAGTCACTGCCATCTAAGAAGCAAAAGATCTATCGTAGATAAGAGTGGAGGACTTGATAGGCAACTTAATGTCCCACGAGCTTGAGCTGCAGAATATAGAGGCTAGAGAGAAACCAGATGAGAAGGAAAAAGCTCCAAGGCCACTAGCTCTTCAAGCTAGTGAAGATGACGATGATGAGGAGGATATAGCTGTGTTGGTCAGATGCATCAGAAAATACATCAAGACTCCTCAAGGAAAAGCTGACATGCAACAAAGGTTTAAGCATTCTAACCATTATAATCCTTCTTCAAATTCATCTGAACAGACTGTTATTAATAAAGTTAAATGTTTTAAATGTAAAAAGCAGGGACATATTATAAAGGATTGCCCACAAGACACAACTAACGTTGCGGAGAAGAAAGAAAAAGCTGTGGTGCGAACGTGGGATATGGATAGCAAGGATGAGGATGAGGATTGCATTCACTCTTCCCTTTGCTTCATGGCAAAAGATGATAAGGTAAAATCTGGTAGTTAATCTAAACTTCTAATTATTTGTAAAGCCATGGAAGAGGAAATTGTAGAGCTAGAATCCACCCTAGAAGATTATAGAAATTCCAATGAAATACTGCAACAAGACGACTACCACATGTCATTAGAAATTAAGGAGCTAAAAGAAAAAATTGGTGCATGTGATTCTACCATTGCTTTCTTGGAAAAAAAGAATTTTAGGTTGCATGAAAAAGCTAATTGTCTTTCTTGTCCTTCTTTATTAAACGATAGTAGCATGCTTAAGCAAGATTTAATTAAGCTTGAAACTGAAAAGGATTATGTGATTAGAGAGCTTAATGATAAATTGTGCATGCTAAATATTGAGCTTAAAGAAAAAATGATAGTTTTTTCAAAAAGGGATTAGGAAAACAAGAAAGCTTTTATAAGTAAATGCACTTTGATTGTGAATGAAAATGCTTTATTGAAATCCAAAATCACAAGTCTAGAATTGTCATTAAAGAAATTCTCTATAGGAAAACAATCGTTGGATACTATTCAAGAGAATCAACTTTATGGCAATAATAGACGTGGTCTAGGATATGATGTGAAACATGCTAAAAAGTCTAATTTTAAGAAAATTCGCAATGTGCCTACAATAGTCAAAATATGTATGCAAAGTGCTTTACTTATGATAGTGTTGGTCATACATCTTATTATTGCAAGTTTAGGAACACGAATATGAAATTCAAACAAATATGGGTTCCTAAATCTTTGATCACTAACATAAATGGACCTTGTTGGATTCCAAGGTCACACATAGCATCTACCGTGTAGGTACGATGGAGATTTGGCGCGGAGTTTTGGATTGAACGTTTTCATTATATAGCTCCTTAGCAAAACGATAACGCGAAGGTATGGTTTTTATTCCTTGAACTTAATGCATGCCTTCATAGCATTTTTTTTGTTTCTTTTGCATGTGTGAACTATTTTTTATTTGTGCGCTAGTTTGCTTGATTCTAATTTGCTTGATTCATTATATATAAAAATCAAAAAAATGAAAAAGATTAAAAGCAAAAAGAATGTGCTTAATGTATATCTTTTCTGGTGTATCATTCTAGTGGTATTAATGAATGAAACTCATATCCTTGTAGAAACCATTGTATTATTGTTATAACTACATGCGCATGTTAGTACCTTTAAATAGCCATGACATGCTTAATGAATTGAATAACATGATTTCTACACCTACACTTTCACTTCCACTAGTATTGAATATTGTTGCACAATTGAAGATTCTTTTATGAAATATTGGAAAGTGAATGTAGTATGAATAATAACTGAAAATCTCAGGGATATGATGTGTATTTGCCATGGATAAAAATTGAGCTAAAAAGAATTGGTTTTCATGTTATGAAAAAGGAAAGAAAGTAAATTGCTCCGTATGTAAAATGGATACATTCCTTGGCAAGTACACTACCCACGAGTATCCAACATATGCTTTATGGGTAATTTTTAGCGTTGGTGTTATACTCGTCAAGCAATGCCACCCCCACATCTAAGAGTCCTTGTAGGCTATGTTTTTGGGGTGTGGTATCTTGAACTCATTCTTAATGAGGTGTGGAAAATCAATCCTAAATGATTTTATGTTTAATAGAAAATGTGGATTAGTTTTGGTTGAGTTTTATGAAAATTTCTCCCTTTGTGCTTCAATTATTTAATCATCGCACTTACACGATGGTGTAGAAGTCTACGTTACATTTTTCATTAAATTTGATGTGCTTATTTTAAGAAAAATGCTATGCAAGTGCTAGTTGTAATTTATAATACTTTATTTTTGCATGTGACATGAACTAGACTTCGTTTATACACCATTGCAGCAAAGCTCATAGTCTTCATCATCATCTTCATTGCCGCAAGGAGGTGAGGGTTTCAAGGTCACGCAAAGGAGGAAGGGGACTCATGCATCCTCTCCAACAAGCCGCACCAAGCTCCTGTGCCAAAGGGATGCCGACCGCATCATCAAGCCATAGAGGCCGCTAGACATCATCCAAGTTGATCAAGCCCCTTGCTAGCCAACATCCATCATTGAGGAGGCCGCAAGTATCCACCATTGAGCAAGGCTGAAAGTTACTATTGAGGAGCAAGGCCGCAAGTTGCAAGAGCTACAACTTGAGATCTGCAGCGAGTTGAGACGTGACATCTACATCTTGCCAGACGAGAGCTGGCCCGTGTTGATTGACAAAGACGATGACGGCTACACAAAACTAAGATGTCTAAACTCTTATTATTATTTTTGTGTAGTATTTTTTGATCTCCGTAGGAGAAACTTTACCGCTTTTTGTGTGACATTTTGGGGTCTTGTCTAGTGGTGGTCTGACAAGCGGGGCTTGACGAGTGTCATCAAGTGAGCGCATATATTAGGATTGATAGTGTTGAACATGGTGAGTGGGGTACTGAACCTGGTGAGTGTAGAGAAGTAGGTTCTCTAGCTATTACGGCTGTGCCTGTACACTATTAATATAATATTTGCTTTCGAGGGCTGGACGTAGGTCATGGTGACGACCGAACCAGGGTAAATCTGTTGTGTATCTGTGATTGCTTTTTATTTACTCTGAATCTGATATAACTGTGTGTGATTGCTTGTGGGTTGAAAGAGAATTTTTAATAGCCTATTCCCCCTCCCCATGTAGGCTTAGATCTAGATCCAATAGTCTGGTGCTTTGCCTCTAGACGCCTGGTGCTCATATGCATTTAGTTCTCCAAAACCCTATCATGACCAGATGCTTGAAGTTCTATTTCCAAAAGTCTAAACAAATTGTCAGACAACCGGATGATGATATCCAGACATTTAAATAATTCTAGCAGAATGTCCAGTAACTCGGCCTCTGATGACTGACAAAAATTAGACGTCTGGATGACATACATCAGACGTCTTGCAAATTAGTGCAAATATTTCCAGTAGATCATTTCAATCATCAGTCATGATTAGGCATCTGAAGTGTATTACCAGACGTCTAAACAATCGACCAGACATCTGGATAATGAGCATTAGACGCCTAGGCAATCGGACCAAATATTACAAAAACCAAGTGTTGCTCACGGTCTATATAATCAGACGTTTGATGCCTGTGTGCCAGACGACTGAGCAAAGGACCAGACGTTTGGGAAGTCTTCTTTAGTCGTCTGGTATATGTTCGTTAGACTGCATTTAATCCCAGTTAGAATAGTACAATAGCCGACTGATCGCTCCTCTTCAGGCGACTGGTGACTAAGATTTCTGCCGATTAATAGCCGTTTGAAGCATTAAATGCTTGGGCTCTTTAGCTGATTTTGAGCAGATTTCCATGGCTTATAAATAGGGCTTTAATGTCTTGACTTGAGAGGTAAGCTATGTTAGGTATTGATGTTTTAGACAATATTGTTTTGATGATGATCACAACATTATGATGTTGCTAATGACTCTCAATGTTTTAGTCTCATATTTAAACAATTGAAGCATTTCACTTTGGAGACTAAATGCTTGGTGCAAGGATGGACATCAAGTGAAGCATTGCCAAAGCTTGGATCTTGATGAAAGGAAGCTCATCAAGTGGTGCCATAGCTTGGAAGATGATGGGGAGATCAAGGCTACTCATGTTTGAAGGCTTAGACTCTTGGAGAAGCAATTGTAATCTATGTAATATTTTATTACTTGCTTTTTCTCTTTTTGAGTCTAGAAATTTGTAATGCCTTAATAGATGATCAAATTCATTCATGCATATGTATTAACCATCTTAGTGAACCGTAGGATATTCATAGAAATCAATCCAATAGGTTCCCCTTACCATGAACTCATTTGGAGTCTCTGGCCTTCCAACAGGTGCCTGCTGAAGGCAGGACAGGCGACTGGTGATCCCCAGGTACCTAGCTAGCCTTTATAGATGACTGTTGTATACAGCTCATGTCAACATTTCTTGAATCTATTGATCGCACCCCGGCGTACACGTCCCGAGGCGACGGTTGTAGTTTTACCGCAAGCGCACGGTATAGCGGCGAGCGGGTATCGAACACAGGGAGGACGAATGACCGTGCTTGCTCCTAATCAACCTGGCTATTTAGAGGGATAATTGCCTTGGGCGATCCTGTCACAATCGTCAGACAAAAGTGCGAAATATCAAATCAAATAGAGAACGCCTAGGGAATGGGGAATCCCCACTACTCACCGTATTTCACAAATGTGGTTCGCCGGTATCGAAATCGCTAGGATGAGAATTTGGATGAACTAGTTGCAACTAAATGTGGAACCAAGCTCACGCTCTCGCGCTGTTGCCGGTCTATAGCTATCCTAGGTTTGGGTCCAATCTCTTGCAAACCCTAGCCTAGGGAAGCTAGCATTAGGATCAACATCATCGTCCAATTGCGCACCGAGCCCAATCTCTTGCAAACTCGGTCCACAATCTAGATTAGGATAGTTCCTACCCGTCCAATCTCTTGCAAACGGGTATCGGCACGGAATTGCAACCGGAGATCCTAGCATCGGTCCAATCTCTTGCAAACCGATACTTCGAAAATCCGACTCCAACCCAATTCGGATTTCTAGGGCTTCCTATCGAATTGGGATCCAATCTCTTGCAAATCCCAATTGATGTGAATACCTAGCTATCCGTAGTAATTCGATCCCAATCTAATCCCTAATAACAATCCTAGCTCAATTTTTACCAATTCAACACAAATACGAAATTGGGCTTGTAGGGTTCATCCCCACGCCCCAAGACGTGGAGACTACTCACTAATCATAGCAATAGCACAACAATTAGCAATGAAATAGACAATGGAATTCATCACAACAATGATATAAACAATAAAAATAGAGTTTTTGGGGAAGAGAAGTGCAAACCAATGTAGATCTTCAATCAACCCAACAAAAATCCAAGTTTTTCTCTTCTCCAATCACAATTAATAAAACTAAAAAGTAGACTCAAAAAGCTGCAAAAAATCTGAGAGGTGGCTCCCAAAACTAGGGTAAAAACAGAGCTTAAATAGCCCCAAAAATCGTCTAAAAATCCTGACCAAAATGCCCCTGCACAGCCTGTTTTCCGCAAATTTCGCTACAGGCTGCGCATCGCACTCGGCCGAGTGACAAATGTCGCTCGGCCGAGTGAAAACCCTGTCAATTTTCCAGTAAGTCGGGGGCTTCAGGGGTCTTCAGTTCGGGGGCGGCTCGGCCGAGTGAGTTGTCGTCACTCGGCCGATGGCTTCACTTCACTCGGGCGGACGGGATTTGCCACTCGGCCGAGTGGGTCTTCTGAAGCTCAGATGGCCGAAAAACAGTAACTTCGATCTTTTTGAGGGCCTTCGTCTGGGCGCCACTCGGGCGGACGTGGTATCGTCACTCGGCCGATGTGGTCTCCGTCGCTCGGCCGAGTACACATGGAAATCGTGTCTGAACGGGTCGGCCGAGCAGTGTCTCGCTGGTCGGCCGAGTGGCTCCTCCACTCGGCCGAGTGGGACACAAAAAATGCCCAAACTGGTCGTTTTGGCCTCCTCGTCGCTCCGGCGACGTACATTCTTCTTCCGCTCCTCTCCAATAGCAAAATACCCCTCGGGGAGGTCGTCGGTGGCCGTCTATCGTGAGCGCATCTCATGATCACTCCAAATCGCGCCAAATCGCCTGAAATGCGACAAAAACAACAAAGCGTGAAAAGCATCACAATATCGTCGATATATCGTGAAAAACATGATTTGGGCGATCTAAATGGCATGCAAACATGCGGAAAAAGGTGTAAAATAAGGAGTGATCAAAATCCCCCAAGCTTGCCTCTTACTCGTACTCGAGGAAGATAAGTAAAAAGCGAACCCGGTGGATTCGGAAAACGAAAACGGCGAAAAACGAAAAAAAATGAAAAACGAAGAAGAATGAAAACCAAACGAAAATAAAGAAAGAAAGAATAGGTAGGATGCTAGATCATTTTCTCAGGACGTGGGTTTCACCTACTCTTATAGCATGCACCGAGTGAGAAATACATGTCAAAGAATCTCAATTTTGATATCATAGTAGAATAGTGCAAGTAGAAAATAGAAAACCCACGAACAACGGTATAATCATGAAAAACGGAATGATTTTAAAATTAACATCGCCTGGATCATCTAAAGCGGTATACAAATCTCAGATCACACACTTTTCAATTGAACGCTTTCTATCTGGAGTATAAGAGTATCACATCATAGAATAGAGAGAATAGAAAAGTATGGATTTCATGAAATGAATGCTAGGCTTAGATTTCTGGATTTCGTAAAGCTAGAAACAATCTCACCGAGTATAGAATATTACTTAGCCTAGGTTGTCGTGCAATGTCAAGTAGTCGCTCTCTCACACATCAATGGATCTCCTCCCCCAAGCTTATCTATAAGCGTGGTGGCACAAAAATATTTACATCCCCATTTTTATATAGCTCCAAAGGCAAAGAAGGGAAAGAAGAAAGAAAGTAAGCGAGATGGGATCTTTTATTAAGGATTTTTCCTCTTTTCTCTTTTTTTTTTCTTTTTTTTCTTTTTTTCCCTTTTTTTAAGCACAAAGCAACATATATACAATGATCCCAACTCAAAGAGAGGTAATGATATACAAGAATGTTTTTCTCTCTTTTATTCTTCTCTTCTCTCTCTTTTTTTTTATTTTTGAAATAAGAGATTTGGAGCTAGGAATTAATAGCGGGGGAAATGCCATAAAATAGAGTCACTAAGGGGAGATTCACCAATGATTTTAAAAGTAGAGAAGTGATGTTCAAGATTTGTGGAGAAAGAAATAAATATAACTCTCGGCTCACTCTATAAGACATGCACGACAACTTCAGCAGGGTAATCTAATCTACTCAGTTTCGATCACAAAAAAGCTAACTAATCCAGATATATCTTAGCTAATCATCATTCAATCATCCGGAAGTGAAGTGTACAATTCATGCATATAGAAGTGATAAAGGAAAAGAAGTCAGTACTCCAGATATAGGCATTCAATGCGTGAATCTTGGTGTGTTTTCTGTGATAGCATACATATGAATATTCAGGCTCAGCTAATAATAAAATTTCATCCATTTTCATGAGGAAAAAGTGTGGGTTACTATTTCTAAATGTAAAGCAAGTCATAGCATATGATATCAGAAATGAAATCTAAGACACGACAAATATAGCATGCATATAGAATAAGCTAACTCCACGTAGACATCATCACAGAAAATTCATCTCTAGCATGAGATGAAAAAGAAATAAAGATAAAGTAAAATAGAACTATGCAATGCGGCACACAGGAAAATAAGAAAAACGTGATGCATGGCAAGATAAATGAAAAAATAATGAAAAATAAGTGCAAAAGTGAAAAACGGTGTGGAAAAAAAAACTAAAAATAAGGGTGGCAAATCGAAAAAGAACGTGAGAACTCACTCCCCCAAGCTAAAGTGCACAGTGTCCTCAATGTGCAAAGTGTGGCACACAGAGAGACATGTAATGAGAGGGGCAAGTGAGGATGCATGCATGATGGAAAGAAAAAAAGATAATAAAACGAAAAATAAAGAAACGAAAATATGATGCGGATATGATGCATGCACAGATATGAGTGATACGAGTAAAAATGGGTCACCAAAAGCTCTCCCTCTCTCCCA
Source organism: Scilla litardierei (assembly GCA_030789695.1). Lineage (NCBI taxonomy): Eukaryota > Viridiplantae > Streptophyta > Magnoliopsida > Asparagales > Asparagaceae > Scilla > Scilla litardierei. Next base: position 326,025,642 of record CM061142.1, read on the forward strand.
AAAAAGATATATAAAGAGACGGCAAATGAGAATCACAAAAAGGTGAGGGGAGGGGGGTGGACAAAAGTGCATCAGGACCCAGCAGAGACGGGCAGCACAACGGCAGGAATGGATAAAGGCATCAAGAGTGCCTAAGAAGGCGGTGCCGCGCCGTCTCCGTCCTGAGGCGGAGGTGGTGGTGGTGGTGGTGTGGGCTGCTGAGCTGGGGTGGAAGCGGAAGCAGGTCTAGTGTGTGTGGAAGTGTGTGTGGGAACCTGCTGGGTGGGCTGGGGTACGCGAGGGAGACGCTCCAGCACCTGTGTAAGGCAGTAGTGGATCTGGGGTATCAGGTCGAAGCGTCCAGCCATCGCAGAGACGGTGGAGGACAGGGTCCTAAGGTCTCCTCTAAGACCACTCACCGCCAACTCAAGAGCACGTATGCTCTGCAGTGTAGTGTCGGGCGGGGGTGGGGCAGAAGGACGCACCGGTCTAGGCTGCGCAGGGCGAGGCTGGCGTACGCGTGTGGAGTATGTAACGGGCTCAGCAGGGAATGGGACAAAAGGTGCCGCACCTGGAAAAGTGGGCCTGGCCTCGGTGTGAGGCCGGGACACCGGCTGGCGAGAAGTGGAGGCAGCGGCAGCAAAGGAGGCATGCAAAAGAGGCAACGAGGTGGCCAGAGAGGTCCGTGGCACAGAAGTGTGGACAGACGCCACGACACTCTCGGAGAAAACGGCGGCAGTGGAGACAGAGGAATCTCCCGCTGGGGCAGAAGTGTGCGGTCCAAAAGGTGTAACCCCAGCGGAGATCATGCTAACCATGGTCTCCACGACCGCGGTGAACGAGGGCTCTCCACTCTCAACAAAGGTCTGCGGGCGATGGGGGAGAGCGGAGCAAAGGGGCTCCACGGACAGAGGGCCGGAGGTGGCAGCAGGAGTGGTGGGGACAGCCTCGGAAGTGGTGACAGTGGTGGAAGTGGGCTCAGCAAAAGTACTCTCGACACAGGCAGAGGTGGGGACAGAAGTGTCAAGAGCAGTGGAAAAGTCAGGAACAGGCTGAGAGGCCACAGGGTCGACGGGGTGGGCAGCAGGCTCGGAAGGGTGTGCAGCAGGGTCTGCGGGAGCAGCCTGGGCAGCGTGGGCAGCGTGGGCCTGCTCGGCCTCCTCGGCCTTGAGCACGTAGGCGGCGGGGATGAGGACATCCATCGCCGGAATCCAGTCAACGTGGGCTGGTGCAATCAGAGTCCGAGCAGGGCTCGGGAGAATCATGTAATCGGCCCCATAGGGGCCGTGCAACCAGACCCAGTGACGCTCACCATGCGGACGCAGCATCTTCATCCGGGCCATAACGTCTATCGACAAGGAAGTGGGGCCCGGAACGCGTCGCAGGTCGTCGGGTAGGTCCTCGCCGGTCATCATGGTAAGCAAGGTGATCAGACCGCCGCAGCATATCGGTGAGCGAGCGCCCACCGACACAATGATACGGTCTAGAAACCAAGCCGCAATGTCGATCACGACGGCGGAGACAAGCTCGAGTCCATCCCTAGACAGAGCTCTGGGACGTGTCATCGCGTAGAGCATGTAAAGCTCTGGCGTAGACATCGTGCCCGGCTCATATCTGGCCAAAAAGGTAGTCGCCATAAGGCGCTGGGCAATGCGTAGGCAGGGGTGGACTATGGCCAAGGCCTTGGCCCTACTATGGTCAAAGGCAGCGTGGTGGCCTGTGATCCGGGCCCAGAAGGCGCCGGCGTCGAAAGAAGGTGAGGGGATGTGGGTAGGGCCGTAACCGCGATCGGCTCCGGGGACGGCGGGCCATGAGAAAAATGCTCTCATCATATCGAGAGTGACCTGGCACTCTCGATCCATGAACCGGAATGAGCATCCCTCATCGGTCCGGGCGATCGAACTCAAAACCTCAAGTGTCGGGCGGGTAAAAGTATCCGCCGACACTTGAAGGAAGTCGCGCCAACCCACGTTGTCGTACAACGTGAGTATCCCCTCAAGTATCCCCAGGTGTCCAAGGTCAGCGAGGTGTGCAAACCTGGAGGGTACGATCGAGCGCTGGGAGATACGCTCGAAGACGGCGCGGTGTGCGTCGTCTCGGAACGTAATCCCGAGCGGCCCGACCAGTGGAGCCGGTGGTGGTGGCTGTGGATCGGCAGGGAGAGGCTGTGCGGGCTGTGGCTGCGCTGCAGGCTGTGCGGGGTGTGCGGGGCCTGCAGGCTGTGCTGGGTGTGCGGTGTGTGTGGGGGACGGTGGAGGAGAGTCCTCCAACTCGTGGGAGGGGCCGGCATCATCCGACCGCTTCCGCTTGGCGGAAGCTCTCTTCGACCGCGGCCGTGTCCGGGGCGGCATATCTGCCCCGAGCGCGCGCCGAAAAGTGAAAAGTGCGGCGTGTGCACAAAGAGTGGAAAGAGTTTACCCAAACACGCCGCGAGTGCTAAGCAGTGGAAGCGTGCGAAGTCCGCGCCTCCACGAAGTCCTGAGCAGCCCGTAAAAGCTCCCCTGAGCTCCCCTAGGCTCCAAAAAGCAACCTGCGCATGGAAAAGCGATATCAGCGAGTAATAATCAAAATGTATGGAGCAATAGGGGTATAACAGATAGATATGGGAATTGATTCGGGTTAGGGGTTCGATTAACACACGGATCCTCAAAAACTACGCAAAAAGAGAAGAAAATGGTGAAAATAAGCGAACCGGAGGTGATCGGAGACGGGGCTGCCGGCGGCGACTCGGGCGGGGTCCGGCGATGGTCGGCCGGCGATGGCAGGCCGAGCGGCGGCGCGCGCGGGCGAGTGGCTGTTGGGCGAGGCGAGATCGGGCGAGGGAAAGCTGAGGGGGCGCGGGCGAAGGGGTTTTTTTCGTTTTCGAAAACTGCGCCCCCCCCCCCCCCTGGCTTTATATTAAAAAGTTACGACTCGGCCGAGTGGCTTTACTCACTCGGCCGAGCGAGGCAAATAAAAATTTCTCCCCGATATCGCTTCGGCCGAGTGGCTTTGCCATGCTCGGCCGAGTGGAGTAAGTCCATTCGGCCGAGTGACTCAAGCTACTCGGCATAACTCGCCCTAGGAGGGTATCCGTTTCACTCGGCTGAGTGAATATATATACTCGGCCGAGTAACAGTTATAATGAAATGAGAAAAATAGACAGAGAGTTGGGTACAGCAGACTTCCCTCGTTCGTGAGCGGCTCGGCCGGACGAACTTCTGTACTCGGCCGAGTGACTAGTATACTCGGCCGAGTGAGCCTTGTATTCTGCTGTTTGTCTTCGTTTAGGCTCTAAACTCCGTCTTTCTTCCTCCAGTCGATTTCATGCTCCTCCTAAGCGTCGAACGCCTTCTTGGGGCGCTCCTCATCGTCTCGTTCATCCTCCTCATGATGATCTACCTATCTTCTCTCCTGTCAAGAAAAATAGGACCCGTTATCACAAAATTTTTGGTCGGATGACTCAAAACACTAAAAATCTCTAAAACGAAAATAAAGAAAAAGCAAAAATAAAGCAAAAACCGTCGGGTTGCCTCCCGACAAGCGCTCGTTTTAGGTCGTGAGCTCGACCCCCTATAATTTTCAATCAATGCGGGATGTTTGGTGCATATGAGATGCACCCGTCAAACTTTCCGGGGAGCGCGCTTGGATTTGAACGTGGCGGCGTAGCGTTCTCCCGCGGTGGTCTCCTATCTCGAATAGTGTTGGGGGGAGGCTCCCCCAAGCTAGCATTTGCCCCGGTCAACGGCTTAACCGGCGATGCCGATTTCCGTACCGGCGGAGCTTTCTTTGGAGACTTTGATTTCGAGAGCTTGCAGAGCTCTCGAATCCTTGCGACATCAGCGTCGCCTTCATCTTCATCAGCGGAGAAGTCGGGGGAATCGTCTTCAATCTTTTCATCTCGGCCTAAATCCGGGCCTTCATCAAATTCTTCATCAAAAAGGGCACCAATTGAGTGAGGAATCGCCTCCTCTATCACCTCATCAAGGAGGTCCATGTAATCGAGTTCCTCGTGATAAGGCATATGCTTCATAGCCTTAGGAATGTGGAGCTCCACCTCAATGTTTCCGACGTTCAAGGTTAAGGTACCTTCGCGCACGTCGACAATGACTCCGGCGGTGGCGAGGAATGGGCGCCCAAGTATCAATGAGGTGTCTCCCTCCTCCTTAATGTCCATGATGACGAAGTCACATGGCAAGCATATTCCACCCGGGACTTGAAGTGGGATGTCTTCGGCAATCCCCACCGGCCTTGTGATCCGTCCATCGGCTAATTGAATGCGCATGTCGGTGGGTTTCAACTTTGTCCCGGTGTTAAGCTTTAAGAACATGGAGAGGGGCATGAGACTCACACTAGCCCCAAGATCGACCAACGCCTTTTGAAGAGGCACGCCGCCCAAAGTGCAAGGAATCCGAAAACTCCCCGGATCTTTAAATTTTGCCGGCTCCTTTTCTCTCTTGGTGAACCAAGAGCCCTCCTCGGCTAGCATGATCTTCTCCTTCCTCTTTCTCCCCGAAATCAAGTCCTTCAAGAATTTGGCATATGTGGGGATCTCGATGATGGCGTCAAGGAAGGGAATATTTAGGCTAACTCCTCTTAGGTACTCGAGGAATTTCGCTAGCCTTTTCTCCATTTTCGCTTTCGCTAGTCTTTGGGGGAATGGGACCGGTGGCATGAAGCGCCTCTCCTCAATTAATAGCTCCGCCCTAGGTTTCTCCTTGTCTTGTGGCTCCTTCTCCTTTTCAATCTCGACTATCGGCTCAACCGGCTCCGAACTTTCCTCCACGGCCTCCTCAATAGGAATCATGGCGGGGGTGGTGTCCTTCCCGCCTCTAGTAGTGACGGCAACTACGGCGTTGATGTGGCCCGTGTTGCCCCGTGGGTTTTGCTCCGGTTGCGCCGGCAATCTTTGAGTGTTCCGGTTGAACAACGCTAATTGCTCCGATATTTGAGCCACTACGGTATTGAGAGATTCTTGCCCCGCCTTCAAAGTAGCATTCACCTTATTTTGCTCGACCATGAACGCCTCCACTCTAGTTTCGAAATCGGATCGTTGTGGAGCTTGTGGAGGGTTTTGGTTTTGATTCCTCCACCCTTGATTGTATCCGGGAGGCCTATAAGGTGGGACTTGTTGCTTTGGTTGGAAGTTTTGTTGTGTAGGTCCCCTCGGCGGATAGTATTGTTGTTGGGGTGGTGGTGGTCGAGCTTGATTAGGCGGTTGTTGTGGCGGGTTCAAAGCTCCTTCATTGTTGGCGTAGGAGAATCCCGGGTGATTTCTTGCGGCCGGATTGGACCAATAACCTTGGTTCCCCGCAACATATTGCACTTGCTCCAAGGATCCTTCTCCTTGCTCTCCTCCCGAATACATGGCTTGAGATTGGTCTTGCCAATCACTCATTTGGCTTGTCGGCGCGGAGGTGGAAGGGCTTCCTTGGGGCTCCGTGATGAATTTCTCCAATCTCTCCACCACCTTGTGGAGAGAATCAAATTTGCTCGTAAGCTCCGCTACGGCCTTTGCCTCGTAGATGCTAGTCGGCTTTAAGGAGGACGTAGAGTGTCCTCGCTCATCGCCCCATTGTTGGTTATTAGAGGCCATCTCCTCAATTAGGGCCGTAGCTTCCTCGGGAGTCTTTGACAAGATTGCACCATTCGCCGCGGCATCAATAATTTGTTTGGTCCCCGGTTGGAGACCGTTGTAGAAGCTATGCACTAACTCCCAATCTTCTATACTGTGGTGCGGGCACTGGTGCTGCAAATCCTTAAATCACTCCCAAGCTTCATAGAGCGTCTCATGTGGTCCTTGCTTGAAGGACATGAGAGCGCTCCGGATCTTCACCGTCTTGGATGGTGGATAGAATTTATCAATGAATGCATCCGCCAACCCGTCCCAAGAGGTGAAAACTCCGTCAGCTTGCGTCCTCAGCCAATAGAGTGCTTTGTCCTTTAGCGTGAAGGGGAAGAGGCGCAGTCTGATGGCATCGATCGGGACCCCCGGCATTTGGAAAGTGGCGCACTTCGACAAGAATGATTGGATGTGGTAGTGGGGGTTCTCGTGAGCGTTCCCATGAAATGGGTCTTGTTGCATCAAAACCACCAATCCCGTCTTTAGCTTGAAGTTCTTGTCGGCCGCCAACTCCGGCACGGCGATGGATGACGTAGTAGAAGAGGTTTTAGGCCGAAGCCTATCGCGAATAGAAATTATTCTCGCCATTCTCTCCGCCAATTCTTCGGGAGTTTCCCGGTTGGTCATAAACCGCCCCTCCGGATATTGTCTCCTTTCCGCTCTGATTCTCCGCGCGGTACGTTCGATCTCGGGATCGAATAATAAGGCTTCGGGGTCCGCCGTAGATCTCGTGTACATGCACAAGTAAAACAGAGTTTCAAAGAGATAATTAGTACCGTGGAAGGGTTAGGTAAGAATAGCAAAGAAAATAATAATGGTAAAAGAAATAAAAAGAAAATAAAAGAAAGAAATAGCTAAGGTGAAAAAGAATCAAACGCAATCGCCTCCCCGGCAACGGCGCCAAAAACTTGATCGCACCCCGGCGTACACGTCCCGAGGCGACGGTTGTAGTTTTACCGCAAGCGCACGGTATAGCGGCGAGCGGGTATCGAACACAGGGAGGACGAATGACCGTGCTTGCTCCTAATCAACCTGGCTATTTAGAGGGATAATTGCCTTGGGCGATCCTGTCACAATCGTCAGACAAAAGTGCGAAATATCAAATCAAATAGAGAACGCCTAGGGAATGGGGAATCCCCACTACTCACCGTATTTCACAAATGTGGTTCGCCGGTATCGAAATCGCTAGGATGAGAATTTGGATGAACTAGTTGCAACTAAATGTGGAACCAAGCTCACGCTCTCGCGCTGTTGCCGGTCTATAGCTATCCTAGGTTTGGGTCCAATCTCTTGCAAACCCTAGCCTAGGGAAGCTAGCATTAGGATCAACATCATCGTCCAATTGCGCACCGAGCCCAATCTCTTGCAAACTCGGTCCACAATCTAGATTAGGATAGTTCCTACCCGTCCAATCTCTTGCAAATGGGTATCGGCACGGAATTGCAACCGGAGATCCTAGCATCGGTCCAATCTCTTGCAAACCGATACTTCGAAAATCCGACTCCAACCCAATTCGGATTTCTAGGGCTTCCTATCGAATTGGGATCCAATCTCTTGCAAATCCCAATTGATGTGAATACCTAGCTATCCGTAGTAATTCGATCCCAATCTAATCCCTAATAACAATCCTAGCTCAATTTTTACCAATTCAACACAAATACGAAATTGGGCTTGTAGGGTTCATCCCCACGCCCCAAGACGTGGAGACTACTCACTAATCATAGCAATAGCACAACAATTAGCAATGAAATAGACAATGGAATTCATCACAACAATGATATAAACAATAAAAATAGAGTTTTTGGGGAAGAGAAGTGCAAACCAATGTAGATCTTCAATCAACCCAACAAAAATCCAAGTTTTTCTCTTCTCCAATCACAATTAATAAAACTAAAAAGTAGACTCAAAAAGCTGCAAAAAATCTGAGAGGTGGCTCCCAAAACTAGGGTAAAAACAGAGCTTAAATAGCCCCAAAAATCGTCTAAAAATCCTGACCAAAATGCCCCTGCACAGCCTGTTTTCCGCAAATTTCGCTACAGGCTGCGCATCGCACTCGGCCGAGTGACAAATGTCGCTCGGCCGAGTGAAAACCCTATCAATTTTCCAGTAAGTCGGGGGCTTCAGGGGTCTTCAGTTCGGGGGCGGCTCGGCCGAGTGAGTTGTCGTCACTCGGCCGATGGCTTCACTTCACTCGGGCGGACGGGATTTGCCACTCGGCCGAGTGGGTCTTCTGAAGCTCAGATGGCCGAAAAACAGTAACTTCGATCTTTTTGAGGGCCTTCGTCTGGGCGCCACTCGGGCGGACATGGTATCGTCACTCGGCCGATGTGGTCTCCGTCGCTCGGCCGAGTACACATGGAAATCGTGTCTGAACGGGTCGGCCGAGCAGTGTCTCGCTGGTCGGTCGAGTGGCTCCTCCACTCGGCCGAGTGGGACACAAAAAATGCCCAAACTGGTCGTTTTGGCCTCCTCGTCACTCCGGCGACGTCCATTCTTCTTCCGCTCCTCTCCAATAGCAAAATACCCCTCGGGGAGGTCGTCGGTGGCCGTCTATCGTGAGCGCATCTCATGATCACTCCAAATCGCGCCAAATTGCCTGAAATGCGACAAAAACAACAAAGCGTGAAAAGCATCGCAATATCGTCGATATATCGTGAAAAACATGATTTGGGCGATCTAAATGGCATGCAAACATGCGGAAAAAGGTGTAAAATAAGGAGTGATCATCTATCTTGAGCTATTCGTACAGGCGACTGAAGTACTAAAGACAGGCACTGTCAAACATCAAGCATCTAACGATTGTTCAAAAGTCGCCTGAATGCCAAAGTGTGTAACTTGTCAATTTTATGCTCAATTCCATCTTGTGGGTCGGTCGACTCAAGTTCAATTGTCAGTCGCATGTCATCCTTCAGGTGCCTGGACAATGTTCTCCTGTCGTCTGAATGCACAAGTGCGAAAGTTGACATTTCCCAGCTCTTTTCCATCCCTCCTAGCGGTCGCCTGCTGATGTCTGTTCAGGCGCCTGCACAGTGTACAGGCGCCTGTGTAGTCTTCTACAATCACCTGTCTTGGCTCAGATTATAGCCGCTGGGAATAATCTGACCGTTGATCAGTCGCTTGTCCGTTGTTCATCAAGCGCCTGTCCAAACCGTAAAATGCCAGATTCTGGCCATTGCAGAATTCTTCTCTTTGGCTTTTTGCTTGGTTTTATGGGATTTGTGTGGCTTCTTATATATAGGGGTTGGCTTAGTTCTATTAGAACTCTTAAAACATTTGGTTATCATTGAAGATCATTATAATCTCAAAGCCACTCCTAATTCTCTCATTTCCCTCTCATGAGCACATTCTTTTTCATACATTGAAGCTAGCTCAAGGAAAATTCTACAAGTGCATCAAAGCTCATCTCATCACTTGGAGATACTCTTCCATGCCTTGCATTCATTATTGAGTAAGTTCATCTTATCAAGGCATAGGAAAGAGTCTATTTTGTTTCATCTTTTTCTTGAAACCTTAATTCTCTTTATGGGAATTAGTTACTCTCTTTGTGGGAGTTTAACTTTTGTATAGGGGTGATTGTGTCCTTGTGTAGGATAACCATAATTCTCTATGTGGGTGTTAGTTTCTCTCTGTGTGGGAGTGAGACCCTTGTGTAGGGTAGGTTGAGTCCTTGTGAAGGACAAATCCCTTGTGTATGGTATCCCTTGTGTAAGTATTGTATTCACTACCTTGTGTATGATCATACTGAATATTTGGTTTGTGCTGGATGTACCCAAGTTGGGGAACCAGTGTAAAATCTCTTGTGTTTGCGTATGTTTAATTGTGTAGCTTAAATTCTGCTTGCACTTATAATTCCGCATTTACAAGTTCTATTTTTAATTGTACAATTATTGCCATTACTCTATTCACCCCCCCCCCCCTCAAGAGTGTGTGTTACTAGTATTGCAAGGTAGACGGACCTAACAATTGGTATCACAACGAGGTTGAAGCATAAACAATGATGTCATTCAACGCTTCTTCTATGTCTCAAGAAGAAGGTTTATCAACCATTCGACCCCCGCTCTTCAACGGAACAAATTATCCAAGGTGGAAGATCAAGATGATGATCTACTTGGAGGGTCAAGTCTTATGGGACGTCACGAAGTCTCCTCTGGTGAAGCCTACTACACCTGCGGCCACAAGGACAAATGCAGAGAAGGATTTGATCAAATCCAATGTGAGGGTAATCAACGCATTTCATTGTGCCATCACTTACAATGAGTTCAACCGCAACTCCATGTGCAAAACGGCTAACGAAATTTGGCATACCTTGGAGATTTCTCTTGAAGAGACATCAAATGTAAAGAAATCTAAACAAAATGTGTTTAGATCTAAATATGAATTGTTTAAGATACAGGAAGGAGAGATCATCTCGGAATTGTTCACAAGGTTCACGAATATTGTGAACGCTGTGGAAGGACATGGGAAGGTGATTTCTCAAAAGGATCGAGTGGAGAAGATTCTTGACTCTCTGACACATCAATGGGAGTCAAAACCCAACAGTATTTTGGAGTCATATGACATGTCCAAATACACCGTTGAGGAGTGCATTGGGAATCTCATGGCGTATGAAGTAAAACTTCAACATAAGAAGGAGATTCAACCATCCAAACCCGAGAAGTCGGAGAAGCAAAAGTGGGTCGCATTCCATGCCGAGAAGAAGCCAACCAAGTGGAGAAAGAAATTCCATCGAGAAGTTCGAGTGAAGAAGATGTAGAGGATGAGGCTAGTGATGATGGAATCATGGAGCTTGCCAAGAAACTAAGAGCATTCCTAAATGGCAAGCAAGATAAATCTTTGTCAAAGTTTTCCTCTAATTCTAACAAGATTCCTACTTGTTACACTTGCAGAGGTCATCGCTCTACCGAATGCCCTTCTAAACCCTCCAACGATTATTACAAAGGGAAAGGGAAGAAATATTGGAAAGGCAACTCCAAGTACAAAAACAAGAAGAATGGCCTTGTTGGTACTTTGATGACTCAAGTGAGGACTCATCAAATAAAGATGATGATGATGACAAAGAGGTAGCCTACATGTGATTCACGGCATTCGATGATTCTTCATCAATCTCCTCAAGCTCAATTGATGAAGAGGTGGAGGCTTGGCTCAACCCCAATGAAGAAGTGTGCTTCATGGAAAAATGGGAAGACTCTTCATCAAGCTCTAACGAAGACGCATGTGATAAAGAAGAGGAGGAGGAGCCAAAGCTATCTTATGAGGAGCTTGAATATCGCTATAATGTGGTCTCTAATGGGGAAAGTAAGTGTATTAACTCATACTCTAAATTAAAATCAAAATTTAAAGATGTTATGAGTAGACTACATGAATTAGAATCTTCTAGTGTAAATAATAATGCTTTGCATATTTGTGACACTAGTTAGAGACGAGATAAGGATTTGAACATTGCAAATGATAAATTAGTAGCTCAAAATTTTAGCTTAGAGTCTCGCATCAACAACTTATGTTAAAATGCGAAGAGGAATCCCAAAAGCTCGTAAGCTTTGTTCATTCTAGGGATTCACTCCATGATTTGTTGGAAAAACAACATCCGACAAATCATAGAGGAAGATTGGGTTATATTCAAAATGTCGTACCCAAACCCACCTCTAGTTCTTCTTATGGTGCAAATTCAAGAAATATTACTAAAGCACCTAATAAGAATCGACATGCTTTCTTGTATAACAATAACCCTAACAAGAAGCCTGTAAATCACAAGGTGATGATGGAAAATGAAAATTCTTTATTTTTTGCTAAGAAGCAAACCCATCATTCTTTGCATGCCAAGAAATATTTTTCTACACGTAAGCATGCCACATCCACCCCTCTTGCAAAGGCAAAACTATTGCCAAGGAAATCATTAAGTCTTTGGATTCCCACCAAGTGTAGTTTGCAAGAGATGAATAGATATATCAACTCCTTGGTTAGGGATGTGATCACCTCATGTGATTACATGAGGAAATCAAACTCTTCTTGAGTTTAGTTCCCTAATGTTTAGGTCTCTCACACATGTGCATATTGCATGGGTATTTTACTTTCATTTCTATATCTTAGTGTGTTCGTTTATTGTGTGTGATTTTTCATGATTTTGAAATCATTTTCAAATTATTTTTCATGAAAATGGGACCTTGGGGATTTCATTGTCATACATGCATTTGTTAATCCATATATATGACAATGGGGGAGTTAGTATATTATGTATGTTTAAAATTATCTTAAAACATATTTTAACTCTCATGTTCTGTTATTTTTTAGATGATTTTTTTACAATTGGTTATTATGATCTCAAATTCAACCCATTGATGTTGCTAACATTTTATTTGTTTTACTTTATATTGGCAATATCATTTGTATCATTGTTGCTTGATTTTTCTATACCAATGTAATGATACAATTATGGCACATGGCTCCAATTATTACTTCAATTGGTAAAGATTACAATTGATATTTTACAATTGGTATTAGATCATAGGATTCAACAATTTTGATCCTTTCTATAACCTAGGGGAGCATGTGATAGTGATTGATACCCACTTTAAATTTATAATTAGGTATCAAACATCTCTTAATCTCTTGTTTTATTTGTCTCATTTTTAAAAGGGAATCAATGACAAGAATTATTTCTTGTATGTTGTATCCACCTTTTTGACAATGACAAGGGGGGAGAGATATGGATTATGTAAATAATATGTTTATGGTATATAAGAAGAGATATATATCATATATGGGGAGAGAGATATGGTTTATGCAATCCCTCTTATATGTCTCAATTGATTTGAAGCTTTTATGGTTTATTTATTTTCAATTGATGCAAATAAGTAGGGGGAGCTCATTAGGATTGTGCTTTATTTGTTTATGTTTTACATAAAATGTGTCATCACCAAAAGGAGGGAGATTGTTAGGTATTGGCGTTTTAGACCAATATTGTTTTGATGATGATCACAATATTATGTTGTTGCTAATGACTCTCAATGTTTTAGTCTTATATTTAAACAATTGAAGCATTTCAGTTTGGAGACTAAATGCTTGGTGCAAGGATGGACATATGTTGGGAAATCTAATCCTACCCCAAAGTGGCCTTGATGATGATCACACCAAATGTTTTTGTGTACTAATTATACTGATTAAGTGTGTATGTTGTGCAAATAAGCTAAGTGAAGCTCAAAGCATACTCCCAGAAGAAGAAGAACTTCAACCACGCTCATAGAAGATGAAGATGAATTTAGCTCGCTATTCCAAGTCCACATTCTATAGATTCAGTTCAAGCACAAGTGGAGCTCAAAGATGAAGCTCAAAGAATGTGCTCAAGATAAAGCTAAAGAGAAGCTCAAATTCAAGTGAAGCCCATGCTACTACATCAAGTTCAACCATGGCTTCAAAGTCTTCATAGTGTCTAGTATATGAGTTGTCGTTCATTTTCTTAGGATTATGTTAAAGCCAAAAAGAATATGTGCACACATGCACACACACAATAATTTTCCAAAATATTTTTTATAACGTATTTTAAACTCATTTGAGAGCATACGTTCCATAGGAGCTAATGTTCAATGTGTAGTCAACTACAAACACCAAGTAGTTAACTACCCTGAAATTTTCCCTCACCCTGAAAAGTCTCTGGGAGTCGACTACCACCCTGGGTTATCGACTAACAGCTATGTTCGAGCAGACTTCCTTGATTTCCTCTCCCATTTATTCCTTGCTAACGTTTTGGGCTGAAGTCAAATGAAATTATTTCAAATCCTCCTTTAGCTCTATAAATAAAGAACCCTTGAGATCTTTTTCCAAACCAATTCATTCTTAAGCAAAGTTATAATTCTCTCAAGCAAATTCAAGTTCTCTATATTCTCATTGCTCTCAAGTTCTTCATAACCAAACTATTTTTAATTTTCTGATCTTCGTGCGTATTTTATATTCTTTCAAGATCATTTTCATTTGGCTATTGTAAAGTGTTTTTCAAATCCTTCTACTTTATTTTTAAATATTCTTAAAGGATTTTTGAAACAACAAGATTTCTTGATCACATTGAATCATCTAATATTCTTTGTATGATCAAAGAACGATTTATTCTTTAGCCACTAAGAGCACAATTGCAAATGCATCTTGGCTATGGAATTATTGGGTGTAAAACCAATCTCCACTAAATTATTGTGGTGAATTGGATTTCAATCTTACTTTGAGTCCCTTGGAGATAAGGGTGTTGGAAATCCTATCTAAGGCTAGGTGATGTAAATCCTAGTTGAGACTAGGTGGACGGAAATCTTAGTGGTAGAACTAGGTCGTAGGAAATCCTAACGAGTGAAGCTAAGTAATTGTATTGCTAAGGCAATAGTGGATTAAATCTCGATCTGTGACGGTCGGGGACCGGACATACCCAGGTTGTGGGGAACCAGGATAAATCTTTTGTCTCTCTGTGTGAAATTTTATGTGATTGTTTCTTGTTATTTATTTTGTACTAACTCGCTCATTATTTAAGTGTATGTCTTGTAATCTTTTGTTAATTTACTTATTAATAAAGTTTATTGTTGCAAGTTTATATTTCGCTGTGAGATCTATTTTGTTGTTGTTACTCGTTTGATCTTTATTCTTTATATCTTATCTTATCTCTATTTGGAGATCATCTTGTTGATTAAGGACCAAGCGTAGATCACTCTACTTGGTTCCTTAGGCAACATTGGAAGGGAAGTTAGTTTTGTATTATTGATCGTTGAAAATGTTTTATTCATACAACACTATTCAACCCCCCTTCTAGTGTTGTTTGCTATCCACATGATCCAACACTTGGTATCATAGCGAGGTTAAGTGATAGCATCAACTTCTTTCCACAATGAAGGACTTAACACTCTTCGACCACCTCTCTTCGACGGAACAAACTATGCCAAATGGAAGATCCGTATGATGATACATCTCCAGTCAGTCGACATAGACGTTTGTACAATTACGAAGAACAAATACACAATACCGATCACCGAGATGGAGAAATGGTCTGTGGAGGAGAAGAAGCAGGCAACCTAGATGCCAAAGCGATGAACTCTTTATTCTGCGCTATAACTGGACCCGAATTCAATCGAATCTCTCAGTGTGTGACTGCTCAACAGATCTGGCACACACTTGAGGTAAGTCATAAGGGAATGGCCAAGGTAAAAGAGTCTCGTATTAATCTGCTTAATTCTAAGTTCGAAAGTTTTAAAATGGAAGAGAGCAAATCTATCAGTGATCTGAATATTCGCTTCACTAATATAACCAATGAGCTTGCAGGAGTAGGGGAAAAGGTATCTGAGTATGATCAAGTAATGAAGATCTTGAGATCGCTCAAACCCGAATGGAAAGGAAAGACGACAACCATTCTAGAAGCTCATAACATAAGTGACCTCACTCTTGAAGAGTTGATGGGAAATCTTATGGCATATGAGATTGAACTCGAAGAAGATAAGAAGGCGGAAGAAAATCCAAAGAAAAAGAACCTAGCATTCAACGTCAACGAAGAAGACTCCGACTACACTGACAGAGAAGAACACATTGCATTCATCTCGAAAAATTTCAAGGACTTCATGTCAAGTAAGTATGGTAAACGATCTTTTCGTTCTACTAACAACATTATCTGTTTTGGCTGTAATAAACCAGGACATGTGAAAAGAGACTGTCCACTAGAGAAGAACAATAGAGACAGCAAAGGTCGAGGCAAAAGCAGAGACAGCAATAAGAAAAAGAGCAATAGAAGACACAAGTTTCGACGACCGAGAAAGGAAGCGTATGTAGCCTTTGACCACAGTAATGACTCGAGCTCCGACGAATTGTCGTCCTCATCCGACGACAAATAAGATAAAAGAGAGTCAGCTCATATGTGTTTCATGGATTCCACATCCTCTCAGGTAAACTCAACCCATCACTCATCATTTAGCGAAGATGACACTTTATCTAGTGATGATGAAGATATGGACTATAGGGGGTGCATATAAAGAAATTTGCAGTATTCATGAAAAACTCATTAGAGAACATAGAAAAACTCTTAAATCGGTTAAGAAAGAGGCAAAAGATAGAGAAGAACTACTCAAAGAGAACATTGTTTTAAAAGAGAAGAATGAATTACTTGAAAAGGATATTGACTCTATAAAGAAAAAGTTTAAGGATTAGATAATCTTCTAGTGCCTATTAAAGACAAATATGACTCCACTACGAAGATTGTTGAAAAGTTTAATAAAGGAAAAGGGAAACGAGATAGCTTAATTGATCGTCAGAAAGCATCATCTAGTAAAACCGAACTTGGTTATGACTCCACTCATGCCAAGAAAAGGAATAAGCATACTAGGATGCATCATGTTAACACTAAATTTTTGAGCATATGGATCCCCAAGCATGAGACGTATCAAAAGAAACAAAGGTGCGCAATTGACTTTATTCAAAGTATTCATTTGGCTATTGTAAAGTGTTTTTCAAATCCTTCTGCTTTAAATTTAAATATTATTAAAGGATTTTTGAAACAACAAGATTTCTTGATCACGTTGAATCATCTAATATTCTTTGTGTGAAGAACGATTTGTTCTTTAGCCACTTAGAGCACAATTGCAAATTCATCTTGGTTATAGAATTATTGGGTGTAAAACCAATCTCCACTAAATTATTGTGGTGAATTGGATTTCAAACTTACTTTGAGTCCCTTGGAGATAAGGGTGTTGGAAATCATACCTAAGGATAGGTGGTGTAAATCCAAGTTGAGACTATGTGGTTGGAAATCATAGTGGTGGAACTAGGTCGTTGAAAATCTTAGTGAGTGAATCTATGTAATTGTATTGCTAAGGCAATAGTGGATTAAATCTCGATCTGTGACGGTCGGAGACTGGACGTACCCAGGTTGTGGGGAACCAGGAAAAATCTCTTGTCTCTCTGCGTGATTTTTTCTGTGATTGTTTCTTGTTGTTTATTTTGTACTAACTCACTCATTATTTAAGTGTATGTCTCTTGTAATCATTTGTTAATTTACTTAGTGATAAAGTTTATTGTTGCAAGTTTATATTTCGTTGTGATATATATTCTGTTGTCGTTACTAATTTGATATTTATTATTTATATCTTATCTTATCTCTATTTGGAGATCATCGTGTTGATTAAGGACCAAGCATAGATCACTCTACTTAGTTCCTTAGGCAACATTGGAAGGGAAGTTAGTCGTGTATTATTGATCGTTGAAAAAGTTTAACTCATTCAACACTATTCAACCCCCCTTCTAGTGTTATTTTCCATCTGCAGGATCCAACAACATCAAGTGGAGCATTGCCAAAGCTTAGATCTTGATGAAAGGAAGCTTATCAAGTGGTGTCATAGCTTGGAAAATGATGGGGAGATCAAGGCTACTCATGCTTGAAGGCTTAGACTCTTGGAGAAGCAATTGTAATCCATGTAATATTTTATTACTTATTTTTTCTCTTTTTGAGTCTAGAAATTTGTAATGCCTTAATAGATGACCATATTCATTCATGCATATGCATTAACCATCTTAGTGAACCTTAGGATATTCATAGAAATCAATCCAATAGGTTCCCCTTGCCATGAACTCATTTGAAGCCTCTGGCCTTCCAATAGGCGCCTGTTGAAGGCAGGACAGGCGACTGGTGATCACCAGGTGCCTGGCCAGCCATCTACAGGTGGCTGTTGTGCATAGCTCAAGTCAATATTTCTTGACTTTATCTTGAGCTTTTGGTATAGGTGACTGGAGTAATAAAGATATGTCCTTATCAACCATCAGGCGCCTGACGATTGTTCAGAAGTAACTTAAATGCTAAAGTGCGTAACTTGTCAATTTTAAGCTCTATTCCATCTTATGGGTCAGTCGACTGAAGTTCAATTGTCAATCGCCTATCATCCTTCAGGCGCCTAGACAATGTTCTACAGTCGTCTGAATGCACAAGTGCGAAAGTTGACATTTCTCAACTCCTTTCAATCCCTCGTGGCAGTCGCCTGCTGAAGTCTGTTCAGGTGCCTACACAGTGTACAGTCGCCTGCGTAGTCTTCTACAACCGACTGTCCTAGCTCAGATTATAGCCATTGGGAATAATCTAACCGTTGATCAGTCGCATGTCTGTTGTTCATCAGGCACCTGTCCAAACCGTAAAATGCCAGATTCTAGCCGTGGCAGAATTCTTCTCTTTGGCTTTTTGCTTGGTTTTATGGGGTTTTGTGGCTTCCTATATATAGGGGTTGGCTTAGCTCTATTAGAACTATTGGAACATTTGGTTATCATTGAAGATCATTAAGAATCTCAAAACCACTCCTAATTCTCTCATTTCCCTTTCATGACCACATTCCTCTTCATGCATTGAAGCTAGCTGAAGGGAAATTCTCCAAGTGCATCAAAACTCATCTCATCACTTGGAGATACTCTTCTATGCCTTGCATTCATGATTGAGTAAGTTCATCTCATCAAGGCATATGTAAGACTCTATTTTGTTTCATCTTTTACTTGAAACCCTTATTCTCTTAGTGGGAATTAGTTACTCTCTTTGTGGGAGTTTAACCCTTGTGTAGGGGTGATTGTGTCCTTATGTAGGATAACCCTAATTCTCTGTATGGGAGTTAGACCCTTGTGTAGGGTAGGTTGAGTCCTTGTGAAGGATAAATCCCTTGTGTAGGGATTGTATTCACTACCTTGTATAGGATCATAGTGAATATTTGGTGTGGCTGGATGTACCCAAGTTGGTGAACCAGGGAAAAATCTCTTGTGTTTGCGTATGTTTAATTGTTTAGGTTAAATTCCTCTTGTACTTATAATTACGCATTTGCAAGTTCTATTTTTAATTGCACAACTATTACCATTACTCTATTCACCCCTAGAGTGTTTGTTGTTAGTGTTGCAAGGTAGACGGACCTAACAGGCTAAGCATCTAAGACTTCATTCAATACACTCTCAAGTGATTATAAGTCATTAACTTCTCAACTAGAGCATTCAAGAGCATTCAAAGCAATTCTAGCTCTTGCTCTAAAGATCAACTTGTCTTCAAAGCTTTCAAGATCAATTTCTAGCATTCATTTCTACACATCTTGGGACAAGTAAGCAAGTGCTCTCACTCTTATCATTTAGAGCACACCACATACACCTTATTGCCTAATTTTTAAGAGTAATATTCAAGGCATGGGTTGTGAAGTTGTTTCATATTTCGTTCTATCTTTCTCTTGATATTTGAGAAGTTTCTCTCGATTGTGAGAGATGTCCATTCCCGGTTTGTGGGAAGTGGAATAAAGGTTCCTCTCAGTTATGAGAGTAGTCCATTCCCGGTTTGTGGGAAGTGGATGAAAGTTGTATTGTTTTGCACTTGTCAGGTTTTCGCAAGTGGGTATTAGTGGAAACACTAATCACTAGCAGGTTGCTAGTGGGTTGCTGGAGTAGGATTTAAGAGGGTCAGTGAGACTCGGTGAATCCGAACCATGGTATATCATTTGTTTGTGCTTGCATTCTTTGTGTTGTTGCACTCTTTCTCTATTTGCACTAAGGTTGCATAAGGGATATTTAATTCGTCATAAATTCTTTATTAAGTTTTATAAAGCATTATTCACCCCCCTAGTGTTTTCCCTTTAGCTTTAGGTCTTACACACCCCTCTCCATCCCTTCCTCCATTGGCTGAGCACCACCCCCCACCCCCCTCCTCCCTTTCATCCTCATTTGGGCCGAACCCCCCCCCCCCCCCCCCCCCCCCCCCCTCCGTCATCATTTGACCAAATCACCACCACACCATCCACTTGCTTGAGAAGGTAGAATTACTAGAAGAAGGATGCTAAGCTTGGAATATGAGAAGCTTCATGGAGGTAGGAAGTCATAACTCAATTGGGAATATTATTCTTAACTTTATGGATCCATGCTCTAATTTTTAATAACATGATGATTAGTGGTAACAAAACTGATGTTAATAAGGTATGCATATTATCCTCAACATGATGTAGCCATATGCAAATGCAATGAATGATGTTCTAGAGTGCCTATGTTTCATGTCATGTTGGGCCCTTGTTATTTCCATGTACATGTAATAATACTTTGATGATGACATCCAATTTCATGCTTCCATGTTAATATAGTTCATGCCATAATTAGTTAATATTCATGCCATGTTAGTAGCACGTTGCTAGTAGTATGTTGTAGCTTAATATTCATTCCATGTTAGTAGCATGTTGCTAGTAGTATATTGTAGCTTAATATTCATGCCATGTACATTATGCCAAATTACACGCTTCCATGCTTAGTATGCTCATTAATATGTCTCATGCTTACATCATGCTTTAGGATGTTTAGCACTTCATGATATGTTCCATACATCATGCTTTAGGATGCTTCATGCTTCATGCTCTACTTGGTCTCCATGCTTAGAATTGGTTTGTAATTCTAGTTAGGATGATGTAGTATAAAGTCATGCTATGTTGCTTGCCATGCTACTAGACCTCATATTAGGATGTTCCATGATGTTATGGTTTTGTCTACACTATAAGGTTGTGATGATTATGTCTTACTTCAAGAAAATATTATGATGTTTTATTCATGCCAATGATGATATTCATTAAGCATGTGATGAAGTTATGATTTTAATGCCACATTACATACAATAGTTGTGATTAAATGATGGATATGGAAAGTTGATGTTAATGTGATCATAGTGGCATATGAATTAATGGTGGCATATGAATTGATGCCAGTGGTGGTTATGACCGCATGAATAATGAGATGCTGGACATGATCAATTCTATTTGAGTGAGGGCACAAGAGTATCATAATAACCTGGATATCTCGATCTACCCCGAGGTAAGTGAGAACTCCAGACACGGTGTTTTGGGGGAAACCTGAGTAGATATAAGCATACAGATCTAGACTAGATTGATGTGTGTTTCACTCGCACTCCCAACAGCATGTAGGGGGAGATAGGCAGAGTTGGAGAGGCCCTATGTGTACTCATGATGCACCATGAGGTATATGCTTTGTATGATATAATATTCTTACTCCCGAAACTGGGGAGTTACGAGAGGCCCCGTTAAAAGTAATCAGTGCTCGTGTTCCACTGGTGGGAGATCACTTTTCCACCCACCCTGGGTGAGGTCCAGAGCCTTATGTATTACATCTTACACAGGATTCCAAAGTCTTATGCATTACATTTTTATCTATGTAATCTTTAATACAAATGAGTTTGTAAGATGTTACAACATGATTACACGAATAAAAAGTACATGGAGATACATATGATGAACACTGGGATCATGATGAGATCATGATAATGAGGCCAAATGGTTTCTGATAAGCATGACTCCTAATGTGTTCCTAGTCTTTGGAATATCGAGAAAGGGATTTCGATATTTTGGATAGACCAGTGTGTGTTGAGCTTAACCATTGGATGGTAATGTCTGGCCTCATATCCACTCGATATAGGGATACCATGAGACAACACACATATGCTTGGTGGGGAACCAGTCCACAAAACGTCTCGCCAAGAAGTTTTAGTACGGTATCATACTCTGACTATCAACAGAAGCACTCAGGTGACAGTAGATGCTACATATTCATTATTGTTGAATATTGGTTTCCCCAATGTGATTTTGATGATAAACAAACATAATCAATTGTGACTAATCCACATGTTTTGTAATTAATGAAAGAATCGTCAATATAGACAAAGTCATATCAAATGAAGATGATGACTCGGATCATTGATGCAAGGACATCAATCACTAAAGCATGGAAATCATAGAGTGAACGCAAGGAAATCAAAGCGTTGGACTCAAAAAAAATCATAGTGGAAGTTTTCAAGGAATTCAATAGGAAGTGAAGAGGATAAAACATGTATATCTTTCTTTCTTTACTTCTTAGTAGAATTAGCATGTTAAGCCTTGAAGAAACTTGATAAGAATATCACTCATAACACTCACAACACTCTAAATCATATATCATTAAGTTTCATAGGGTTAAAACTTGCATAAACTCGAAATAGAGTTTTTCAGCCTACTCAGGCGCACTGTAGTTGATCTCCAGATGCCTGGTGCTCATGCATATTCAGTTGTCCAAAACCCTACCCAGTACTGAAGTTCTCATTCCAGACGTCTGCACAATATGTCAGACGCCTGGATGAAGAACTCCAGAAGTCTGATTAATTATAGCCGAACTTCAAATATCTCGGCCTCTACTAATTGACAGAAATCAGACGTCTGATGTTATGTTTCCAGACGTCTTGATTTTGTATCAGACACCTGGATGATATACATCAGACGTTTGGTTAATTATGAACCAAACCTCCAGTATCTTAAACTCTGCAGTCACGTCTTGGTTAAGGCATCTGAACATATGTTTCCAGGCATCTATATAGTCGGCCAGACGTTTGGATGATGAACATCAGACGTCTGGATATTCAGATCAATATATTCCAAGTGACTCTCTCTCTCTCTCTCTCTCTCTCTCTCTCTCTCTCTCTCTCTCTCTCTCTCTCTCTCTCTCTCTCTCTCTCTCTCTCTCTGAATGATCAGACGTCTGTTGCCTTTGAGCCAGACGACATTACCGTGGACCAGACATTTGGAAAGTCTTCTTAAGATGTCTACCAAGTGTTCGTTAGACTGTATCTAAGACCCAGACAGAACAGTACAGCAGCTGCCTGGTCGTTCTACTTCATGCGACTGGTGACTAAGATTTCTGCCAGTTAATAGCCGTTTCTAGCATTAAATGCTTGGAATTTTTAGCAGATTTTGGACAGAATTTGGCGAGCTATTTAAATGGCTTTGATGTCTTGACTTGAGAAGTTAGCCAAACTATTAAGACTTCATTCAATACACTCTCAAGTGAATTCAAGTCATCAATTCTTCACTAGATCATTAAAGAGCATTCAAAGATATTCAAGCTCAAGCTCTAAGTGTCAACTTGTTTTCAAAGCTTTCAAGATCAAGCTTCTAGCATTCATTGCTAATCTTCTTGAGACAAGTAGTAAGAGCTCATACTCTCATCATTTAGAGCACATCACACACACCTTACTACCTCATTCTAAAGAGTATTATTCAAGGCATACGTTGTGGAAATTGTTTCATATTTCAATTTTATCTTTCTCTTGATACTTGAGAAGTTCCTCTCGGTTATGAGAGTAGTCCATTCCCATGTTGTGGGAAGTGGAAGGAAGTGTATTGGGTTTTCACTTGTCAGGCTTTGGCAAGTGGGTATTAGTGGATCATTAATCACTAGCAGATTTGCTAGTGGTTTGATGGAGTAGGATTCAAAGGAGTCAGGGGGATGATCGGTCCATATTTTTACACCATTTTTCTGCATATTTGCAACCCATTTCGGTCGTATATATCGCGCCTTTCACGATTATTCGACGATATCACGTTACTTTTCACTATTTCTTGTTTTTGTCGGATTACAGGAAATATGGAGCGATCGGAAGCAAAAATGAGCTTAAGGGACTTGTACACGTACCGAAGCATCGCTCATGGCCTTATTGAGGAGCTAACGGCACTGGACGATGAGCGGGAGAAGAAGAAGATCGATAGAATCGTCGAGGAGGAGAGGATGAGAAGGAAGGATTCCAGAAACAGGCCACTCGACCGAGTCACGCTAGTCACTCGCCTGAGTGAAGCAGCGTACTCGGCCGAATATGACTGATACAAAGAACATCCACCTGACCTGAGTGCCACAATGCACTCGGCCGAGTAGTGAATTCCAATCGGACGAGTAGAGAACTCCACTCGCCCGAGTGAGTCAGAATTTCTGAAGGAAATCAAGGCAAACTCTCTGGAATTTTGGGAGAACAGCAGAAGACCCTACTCAGCCAAGTAGAGAAGTCCATTATGAGACTACTCAGCCAAGGAAATCAAAACAAAGATTCAAATATATATATAGGGGAGTTCCATTATGTTTTCTTAGAGACTATTTTCGAAGTTAGGCCATGCCCTAGACCCCCTCTTGGATCTAGAAGCTTGTATTTGGATTGGATTTCCTCATCAAAGCTATGTATTTTGTTCTTATTATTTGAATCTTTGTTTTGATATCCTTTTGTATGCAAGCAATGGTTTTTATTGATTCCTATATCATTATTGATATGCTTGAGAAGATTCGATGTTCTAGGGCATAGGGATGAACCCTATGGATCTAATTTTAGTTTGTGATGAATGGGTTCATATCGGTCTAAGGCTCAGGAACAATTGAGGAGGACATCCATGTCGGTCTTGAGGGGGATAGACTAAATTTTTGGATTGCTTGCGGGCATTCCCCTCCACATGATGCATCCCCACAAGTTGACACACATGAGCAGCCAGCATCACCATTCCAAAGAGAGCCTACATTGATAGTTGATGAGAAGGCAAAAGTGCACCCTGTCGAGCCAGAGCATATTGACGAGGAGGCCTCATATGCGGAGCCAGAGCATTACATTACGGAGGCAACACTTTGGGACGAGGGTAACTTCATTCAGATAAATCCAGAGTCTTGCCCACCTGCAGTTGTGCTTCTGCAGCCAGCTCTACCTTCCACTGAGGCTGTGATCATATGGACTACACATTTTTATGCGTACCTGGATGAGATTCTTTCATGGTAGGCTAAGGACATTGATGCTTCCACCTCTGAGAAGACAACGGTACCAGGCACGGATGCAGCCACTTCTGATGAGAGAACTACGATGAGACACTCAGGATGTGTTGCTGCAGAGCCGGGTTGCACCGTCGTCACTCCCCCACCCACCGATACAGCTAGTACATACGATGAGTGGATGGACGGAGATGATTCAGATGGAGAAGACATTGAGGTTATTTACCTCGCGGATCCGGAGCATGTTTTTGAGGAGGCCTTACACACTGAGCCAGAGCTTATCGACGAGGAGGTCGTGCATCGGGACAAGGACACGGCCATTCATGAGCATACCGAGCATTACCCTCCTCCATTAGAGCTTCCGCAGCCACCTCATCCTTCCACTGACGCCGAGGACTATCCCACAGAGCTTACTGATCCAACTCAGGGAGATAATTTTACACATTCCATTTCTGAATCATGTATTCCATTTGATATTTATTTTGATTCCGATGTTTTTGACACGTCGTACCTTTTGCAACACACGTACGACTATAGACTGGAGGTATGCTTGGACGTGTCATATCTAAACGAACCTGTCGAGGAGGTCCACACCTCTTATCCAGAGTTACCTGAGCAGCTGGGAGAGGACACCATGGAGATAGCTATCAAAGCACAAGAGGATATTGAATTATTTCCATGGAAGTATCGTCCACCACTATTTATTTCATATATTTCTATAGACGATCCTCTTTGGAATACTTTTATTATGAGGTGAAATTTTTGCAGCAAACTTATGCATCATATTCTCTGCAGGGTACAGGTGGAGTGCTTGTAAGAATGCTGGAGAATGCATTGCTGGAGTTCATTGGTGTTCGTGGACACACGCGCCAGGCGGAGACACGGAAGGAGCAGTTGGAGCAATTGCCTGCACCGGCAAAGATACTGGATCCGCCTTTTGCTATAGGTGATATCAATTCAGTAGTGTAGCAATAGCGTAAAATTTTATGCTTTATATAAACACGAATCCTCTCGACAGCGAGAGGACCGTATAGATTTGCTTGAATAAATATCACCTCATGTGACGGCAACAAAAATATTTTACACCCCAAACCCATTATATATATATCAATTGCCATCTTCATATTTTGATACGCCACATCCTTTTGCTCACCAGCATCGAGCATTTCTTTCAAGGGAATACTCACTTTCTTATTCGTTTGACTTGAGCTCGCTTAGCAAAGCCGTGACATTATTGATTAAGTCATTTGAATAGGATTGTTTGGTATAAGCTTGGGGGAAGGCACTCTCATGCATCATTGTAAGTGCATGTAGTTGCATTAGGATTTCATGGCATTCATTTCATCATTTTTCATTCACCCCCGTATTATTATCGTTGTTCCTCATATTCTTCTATTATGATCACATTGAGGACAATGTGAAGTTTAGCTTGGGGGAGTGCATTTCAATTCCATTTAGATGCATTTGTTGCATTTTTACTTTGTTTTTAGGGTTTTTAGAATTTTTCAAAAATTTGGCATCATCTTTTTTATTTTTCCATCTTATTTTCCTTTTATGTGTGTTCATGCATCATATTGTGTGCTTGTTTTTCTTTTCTTTCCTCTCTTTTACTTTTATTTCTTTATGTTCTTTTCTCTTCTTCCGCTAGATGAATTTCGTATGATGATATCTCTTATTGTTTTAGCAACCATCACGATGCTTATTATTCCTTGCCATGCTACTTGGAGTATTTCAGTATCCTGCTATCCATGTGCTTGCTTATATATTCTTTTGATGATTCATATATATGAATACATGATATTAATTGAAGCCGAACGTATGGATTAGTGTTTAGTATGCTTTTGTTGGAAGTGCACCAAGATTCACGCATCAATTGTATATCGGAAGCATCTGTCTTATTGTCTTGTTCACCTTCTGTTGCATGCCTGATATGATTGTACCCTTTACTGTTTGACTTCACTATTTATTGAAATGATTGAGAATATCCATGCTTACATATGAATTTAGTTGATGTATTATTTTATTAAACCATTTGTGCACATCTTAGAGTGAACCGAGTGTTACATTATTTCTTTATCCACAAATATCTTTTATCCTCTACATGTCACTTAAGTTCACCTCCTAAAGCTACTTATATCGCATCTATTTCCCAAAAATCCCTACAAAAGAAAAAGTTAGCTCCACAAAAGTCCAACAAGCCAAAAAGGATCCAAAAACCAAAAATACAAATCAAATAGCTCCTACAAAATTCCAAAAAGAAAAAAGTGAGAAACAAAAAGTTCAAAAAGAAAAAGAAATATATTTCTCTATCTGATTATTGGAGCCACAGAATACTTGGGAAACCCAAGGCAAAAATCCCATTTTCCACTATCATATTCCTTTAGATGCGATGCATCAAGCTAAGCTTGAGGGGTGAATTCATTTGACCATATGAGTGAGTACGACATTAGAGTGGAGAGGTGCACGAATGGGAAAGTTTGATAATACTGAGACTTAGCAAATTACTTTAGCTATGGAGATTTCTTATGAATTGATATGAAAATGTGAATGACATGTCTATTATTCCATTCTCTATTGCATGCTTGGTGTGATTCTTATATGTTTATGTTATAACTTTTGATTGAAAAGTGCATTGCTAACATTTGTATATTAAATTCTATGAAATGCGTGATGTGGATATGAATTGATTGTATTAATTTAGAGAGTCCCTTTTGTTGTTCTTAAAAGCTTGCAAGTACCATGTTTAAGTAAGATATATTCGTATTTTCAGAGTTATCGTGATGTGTAGCATATGGCTTGAGATCTGAGAGAATAATCTAGCGACTCCTTCCACCTCGTGTTCTTTCTTTTTCATTTCATTTCCTTTGTTTTCATCTCTCGAGTTTGTCTCTCTACTTATCTTCCTTGAGGACGAGTAAGAGGTAAGCTTGGGGGATTTTGATCGGTCCATATTTTACACCTTTTTTCTGCATGTTTGCATACCATTTCGGTCGCACATATCGCGCCTTTCACGATTATTCGACGAAATTACGTTACTTTTCACTTTTTCTTGTTTTTGTCGGATTTCAGGAAATATGGAGCGATCGGAAGCAAAAATGAGGTTAAGAGACTTGTACGCATACCTGAGCATCGCTCTTGGCCCTATTGAGGAGCTAACGGCACTGGACGATGAGCGGGAGAAGAAGAAGATCGATAGAATCATCGAGGAGGCGAGGATGAGAAGGAAGAATTCAAGAAACAAGCCACTCGGTCAAGTCACGCTAGTCACTCGCCTGAGTGAAGCAGCGTACTCGGCCGAATATGACTGATACAGAGAACATCTACCTGACCTGAGTGCCACAATGCAATCGGCCGAGTAGTAAATTCCACTCGGCCGAGTAGAGAACTCCACTCGCCCGAGTGAGTCAGAATTTCTGAAGGAAATTAAGGCGAACTCTCTGGAATTTTGGGAGAACAGCAGAAGACCCTACTCGACCAAGTTGAGAAGTCCACTCGACCGAGTGAAGAATCCCACTCGGCCGAGTGACGTCGATGACACGAGCGCCCAGATTTTCAGACAGCCTCTCACTCTTTTGAAATATGCTATCATTCCAGTGGGCAAATTATTTTTCTCATATTTTTATGGATAGTAGGCTTCATGACGGTTCCAACGCCGCAAAGAACGTGCTTATCGAAGGTCGGATGAAATCTGGAGAATTTTTGTAAGTTGATGCTGCAGTGCTGGAATTCGCATATCAGTGTCACTCGGCCGAGTGACACTTTCACTCGGCCGAGTGAGCTTTCCACTCGGCCGAGTGAGCTTTCCACTCGGCCGAGTAACCAGTTTTTGACAGAGTGCTGTTTTTTGGAGTTTCTGCAGTAATTCTCACTCGACCGAGTGAGCTTTCCACTCGGTTGAGTGAGCTTTCCACTCGACAGAGTCGCTGCTGGCCCAGAACTTAAGTTACGCGCAAATCTGATTTTGGGCGCGGGTTTCAGAGGGTTTTAAGGGGTTTTGCTAGGGTTTTGAGGGGGGCTATATAAGAGGTTTGTAGCCGTCATTAGAGGGGAGTTCCATTATGTTTTCTTAGAGACTATTTTCGAGGTTAGGCCATGCCCTAGACCCCCTCTTGGATCTAGAAGCTTGTATTTAGATTGGATTTCCTCATCAAAGCTATGTATTTTGTTCTTATTATTTGAATCTTTGTTTTGATATCCTTTTGTATGCAAGCAATGGTTTTTATTGATTCCTATATCATTATTGATATGCTTGAGTAGATTCGATGTTCTAGGGCATAGGGATGAACCCTATGGATCTAATTTTAGTTTGTGATGAATGGGTTCATATCGGTCTAAGGCTCAGGAACAATTGAGGAGGACATCCATGTCGGTCTTGAGGGGGATAGACTAAATTTTTGGATTGCTTGCGGGCATTCCCCTCCACATGATGCATCCCCACAAGTTGACACACATGAGCAGCCAGCATCACCATTCCAAAGAGAGCCTACATTGATAGTTGATGAGAAGGCAAAAGTGCACCCTGTCGAGCCAGAGCAGATTGGCGAGGAGGCCTCATATGCCGAGCCAGAGCATTACATTACGAAGGCAGCACTTTGGGACGAGAGTAACTTCATTCAGATAAATCCAGAGTCTTGCCCACCTGTAGTTGTGCTTCTGCAGCCAGCTCTACCTTCCACTGAGGCTGTGATCATATGGACTACACATTTTTATGCGTACCTGGATGAGATTCTTTCATGGTAGGCTAAGGACATTGATGCTTTCACCTTTGAGAAGACAACGGTACCAAGCACGGATGCAGCCACTTCTGATGAGAGAACTGCGATGAGACACTCGGGACGTGTTGCTGCAGAGCCGGGTTGCACCGTCGTCACTCCCCCACCCACCGATACAGCTAGTCCATACGATGTGTGGATGGATGGAGATGATTCAGATGGAGAAGACATTGAGGTTATTCACCTCGCGGATCCGGAGCATGTTTTTGAGGAGGCCTTACACACCGAGCCAGAGCTTATCGACGAGGAGGTCGTGCATCGGGACGAGGACACGGACATTCATGAGCATCCCAAGCATTACCCTCCTCCATTAGAGCTTCCGCAGCCACCTCATCCTTCCACTGACGCCGAGGACTATCCCACAGAGCTTACTGATCCAACTCAGGGAGATAATTTTACACATTCCATTTCTGAATCATGTATTCCACTTGATATTAATTTTGATTCCACTGTTTTTGACACGTCGTACCTTTTGCAGCACACGTACGATTATGGACCGGAGGTATGCTTGGATGTGTCATATCTAAACGAACCTATCGAGGAGGTCCACACCTCTTATCCAGAGTTACCTGAGCAGCTGGGAGAGGACACCACGGAGATAGCTATCAAAGC
Organism: Scilla litardierei; assembly: GCA_030789695.1. Taxonomy (NCBI): domain Eukaryota; kingdom Viridiplantae; phylum Streptophyta; class Magnoliopsida; order Asparagales; family Asparagaceae; genus Scilla; species Scilla litardierei. Next base: position 326,055,168 of record CM061142.1, read on the forward strand.
ACAAGAGGATATTGAATTATTTCCATGGAAGTATCGTCCACCACTATTTATTTCATATATTTCTATAGACGATCCTCTTTGGAATACTTTTATTATGAGGTGAAATTTTTTCAGCGAACTTATGCATCATATTCTCTGCAGGGTACAGGTGGAGTGCTTGTAGGAATGCTGGAGAATGCATTGCTGGAGTTCGTTGGTGTTCGTGGACACACGCGCTAGGCGGAGACTTGGAAGGAGCAGTTGGAGTAATTGCCTGCACCGGCAAAAACACTGGAACCGCCTTTTGCTATAGGTGATATCAATTCAGTAGTGTAGCAATAGCGTAAAATTTTATGCTTTATATAAACACGAATCCTCTCGACAGCAAGAGGACCGTATAGATTTGCTTGAATAAATATCACCTCATGTGACGGCAACAAACATATTTTACACCCCAAACCCATTATATATATCAATTGCCATCTTCATATTTTGATACGCCACATCCTTTTGCACACCAGCATCGAGCATTTCTTTCAAGGGAATACTCACTTTCTATTCGTTTGACTTGAGCTCGCTTAGCAAAGCTGTGTCATTATTGATCAAGTCATTTGAATAGGACTGTTTGGTATAAGCTTGGGGGAAGGTGCCCTCATGCATCATTGTATGTGCATGTAGTTGCATTAGGATTTCATGGCATTCATTTCATCATTTTTCATTTACCCCCGTATAATTATCGTTGTTCCTCATATTCTTCTATTATGATCGCATTGAGGACAATGTGAAGTTTAAGCTTGGGGGAGTGCATTTCCATGCTATTTAGATGCATTTGTTGCATTTTTACTTTGTTTTTAGGGTTTTTAGAATTTTTCAATAATTTGGCATCATCTTTTTTATTTTTCCATCTTATTTTCCTTTTATATGTGTTCATGCATCATATTGTGTGCTTGTTTTTCTTTTCTTTCCTCTCTTTTACTTTTATTTCTTTATATTCTTTTCTCTTCTTCCGCTAGATGAATTTCGTATGATGATATCTCTTATCGCTTTAGCAACCATCACGGTGCTTATTATTCCTTGACATGCTACTTGGAGTATTTCAGTATCCTGCTATCCATGTGCTTGCTTATATATTCTTTTGATGATTCACCTATAAGAATGCATGATATTAATTGAAGCCGAATGTATGGATTAGTGTTTAGTATGCTTTTGTTGGAAGTGCACCAAGATTCATGCATCAATTATATATCGGAAGCATCTGTCTTATTGTCTTGTTCACCTTCTGTTGCATGCCTGATATGATTGTACCCTTTACTGCTTGACTTCACTATTTATTGAAATGATTGAGAATATCCATGCTTACATATGAATTTAGTTGATGTATTATTTTATTGAACCATTTGTGCACATCTTAAAGTGTACCGAGTGTTACATTATTTCTTTCTCCACAAATATCTTTTATTCTCTACATGTCACTTAAGTTCACCTCCTAAAGCTACTTATATCGCATCTATTTCCCAAAAATCCCTACAAAAGAA